>CAOLHI010000335.1:0-695457 GCA_948474755.1 Ctenosaura bakeri
AGGTTTGGGGGCCAAAACCTCAGGTATAATAATAATAATAATAATAATAATAATAATAATAATAATAAGCAGGTTTGGGGGCCAAAAGCTCAGGTATGATAATATAAGCAGGTTTAGGAGCCAAAAGCTTGGTCCCTGATTGTATATGTCGATGATCCACCCTTTGGTGAAAAGGGCATTATAAATAAACATTGCTGTTGTTGTTATGGTTATTATTACAGCAATGCTCTCTTCCATCAGCAGATGAAGAGACTAAATTTGAGCTATTTAATGACCCATATTTAGCACAGCTTTCACTTTTTGACTTTGCTTTGCTTTGCCATCTCCATGGCTTCTAATAGATTTCTGGGATAATATTAATTTTTAAAGCCCCACATTAGTTAAATCTACATCGCCTGAAGGAATATCTCTTTTATAACTTTCCCAGACTTTAAGGTTGCCTTTGACTAAAGAAAAAGGGCCTTTTTTTGTGGTGGCACCATGGTTGTAGAACAAAAAAAATCAGCTGACTTAGGCGTTGTAGCCTATTTTGGTGCTCGGTGGTGAAAAACTTTTCATTCTCCCAAAATTTCAACCTCTGTTGTGCTTTTAGAAACCCTTTACACGAGTATCATTTCAGAACCTGGAAAGTTACTTTTTAAAAAGTATTTTTCTCCCACTACATGTTGCAGTGGCTGAGCAATAATTTGTTGCTCATGCTTTCTTTACCATTGATAAAAATTACTAATTGCATTGTATGTTGGTTTTTAGTTATTTTTAAAAACTACCTTAGGATCAATAGGAGAATGGTAGAAAACTTGACATTTTTTTTGTCAAAAGGGCTCTAAAATACTTTTTAAAAGTGACTGTAAAGTTAGATGAAAGTTCTTTTTATACTAGTAAAGTAACTTTGTTCTCATTTCTGGTATCAGTTTTGAAAGGTTAACTTTGCTGTACCCTCATTACCAAATAAATAACTTGCTAGAGTAACGATACTGAGAACTTTGTGACACTTCTGAAGCTGCTTTTAAATTTCTTGCTGTTTTTGTTTTCTTTTAGACGTTACGCTTGGTTTTCTGTTTTGCTTTGTTGTTGTTTTTTTGAGCATTGTAAATATTGACTGTATATGCTAAGTATTTTTTTTTAAAAAGAATTAATTTAGCATTTCTTCACTGCTTTTAAATTAGCTGAGCCAGGGAATTGTTGCTCAGATAAGAATAATGGTTTTATCTACTCTGTCTGCATGTGTCTGTGCCTTTTAAGTTGCTTGTTCACTTGCGCCAACTTTCTAAGTGGACATGAATCTTTAAAAAAAAAATCTGGGACCAGAATCCTGTATCAGACTAAGAAGTCATTGTGAATATGAAACAGTTACCTAACTGTAACAATAATTATTCATGATTTTGAGACTACTGCTATGATCAGAACTTGCTCTCCCAATATGCTTTACCAGGCATCAGCTGGTAAAGGAGGGAGAAGGAAGGTCATTCTGCAAATGCTCAGAGCACAGTTGAATCATGTCTCTGCTGGGTTTGAGGGGTTTGAGTGAGGAGAAGTTACTTAGTTAAGTACTTAAGTACAGTTAGATGAGTCAACAATGTGATGCAGCAGCTAAAAAGGCCAATGTGATTCTGGGCTACCTCAGTAAGAGTATTCATTCTGTATTCCTGCATGGCAGATGAAAGTTGGATGGCCCTTTTATTTACTGTGTTCATATTTGCTTGGTCATTTTACAGAACTGTCGAGTTGGAAGAGACCACAAGGGCCATCCAGTCCAACCCCTTGCCATGCAGGAATACATCAAATTTTGCCGGCCTCTTCTCTTTAGATGCTTAAACTTTTTAGATGCCTAAGCTCTATTTCAAAATGCTCCAATAAAGTTTTAAATTATTGCAATACTAGTCTTTTTCAGGGCGGAATAAAAACTTCATTTGGGAGGCAGAATTTTTATTGGCGAGACAAGGCTTTCATTTGCCCCCCCTCCTCTACTCACACCCCTTGCTGTTCCTTCCCTTGGACCACACTCCTCAGGGCCTGGGATAAGGCTGCTTCCTCAATCAGTTCTTAGAAATCTATTTCAACCCCCCTAGTGCTTGGAAATCATTTGCAATTTGCCAGTCCTGGCAGAAACGGGCCTCTAGCAGCAATGAGGTGACCCAGAACTGGGTGGAAAAATTCCCCAGCCTTCTTTTTACCAGCTGTAAAACTCCCCCGTGCCCCGTGTCCTATATCACAGTTGCTTTAACCCATCTGTTCGCCATGCCTGTGGTTGTGCAACTATAAGGAGGTCGTGTTTTTAAAGAGAATGTAGATGGATGGGAACACGCTATAGCTTTCACTCTGCCCTGCTCAAATGACTCCTCTGGGAGAGTCCACCCCCACTCTTGCACGGCTAAGCTAATGCTTCACCTCCTTGACATATTTTAAAACACCCCATTTTTTTATCCAGTTTCCCCTTTGGCCCAATTTCTCTACCCCTTCCCTCCAGCTGCTGAGGACCAGAAAGGGAAGAGAAATCAGATCAGCAACTTTACACTTTTTCTCTCTATTTTGCATCATGGGTTCCTCTTTTCTTTTCTTTTTTTTAATTTCTCTTCCCACGTCCCCCCCCCCAAATCCACCTTAGTCAAACCTCAGCTTCAATCCATCACAAGGAGAGTAAAGCCAAAAGTCTTTGGAATATCCTAGTGAATACTGGATGGGTTTTAAGTTACTTTGCATAGGAGACACAGTTTATATCAGTAATATACCCAACGCCCTGGTATTCGAGAGCTGGAAAAACTTCCAGGTAAAATGTCTCTTGTCTCAGCCGCCTACATGTAACAAGGGAGTACATATTGGTCTACCTTAATGGAGCGTTGTTAGAGAGGTAAAGAAACCTAGCCCCTGGTAGGATAGTAGGCAAGAATGGCTTTTTCAATACTGGCAAGGCACATTCTTAGGGATCCTTTGAATTCTCCATGAGATTTCTCCTTCAGCACATGGAAACCAACATGCCTTCTTTTGGCCATGGTTTCCACAGTTTGTGCAAAATATGCTTAGCGCAAAACTCCTCTCTCTGCTCCACATTAGTGTTCTTTTTCCCTTTGTGAAGAAAAATAACAGCATTAGAGGCACAGGTCTGAATCTTGTTTGAGGTGTTCTACAGAGAGGGTCTACGCAGAAGGAAAGGTCATATCTGTAAACCCCGTAACCCCCTGAAGAGTGGCTTAGGGGGCTGGAGAAGAAAAGTTTAAGAGGTGACATGATAACCATACGTAAATACTTGAAAGGAGGTCATATGGAAGATGGAGGCAAGCTTGTTTTTTGCTGCTTCCAAGGTTTGGACATGGACTTTTGGCTTCAAGCTACAGTAAAAGAGATCCCACTTAAATATTAGGAAGAACTTCCAGACCCTAAGAGCAGTTTGACAGTGAAATAGGCTGCCTTAGAGCCCGGCGGAGTCTCCGTCTTTGGAGCTTTTTAAGCAGAGGCTGGATGTCCAACTGTTGGGAGTGCTTTGATGGTGTATGCCTGAATTGCAGAAGGGGGTTGGATTGGACAATCCTTGTGGTCTCTTCCAACTTTGCAATTCTATGGAAGTTTTTCCCTTTGTGGAGAAAAGTGATAGCAGTCATCAGTCTGTTTCGTGCTTGAGTTGCTCTAGAGAGAAGGTCTATGCAGATGGGAAAAGGTTATGCCATCTACCACCCCATCCCAATGGCCCTGAGATGACTGGGATCCAAAGCAGTCCAGGAGGACTTCTGGGGTGAATCTCTGCCCCACTGTTGATCAAGAGACCTGTGACTTCACACAGGACAAAGGTAGACCCAGATCTCAAAGGGGGACACTTGATGTCTACAAATGGAGAAGGACAGTTTTACTGGTTTTATTCCCGCATTCCTCCTGGCCATGAGAAGCTCATGGCCTCACCTTTCTCTCTGTAACACCTCAAGAAAGCAACAAACCCTCACTTTCTTCCCCTGCATGATTTTTTAAACAGTCACTATCTGACAAAGAAGCCAGTGGGCTTTGAAAGCTAGCACAATTAATTTTGCACTGTCTGGTTGGCCTAATCAAAGATATCAGCACAATGGGTAACCTGGATTTTGTTTTGCTATTATTTTTAAAAAAGAAGATTTGCAGAGGCATTGAAGCTGCCCACCCATAGTTAGCACATGGCCAGCAGACTGAGGAGTGGGCACACCAATCATCTGGCCATTGTGGCTCCTATATGGCACATGGGCTCCGATATTTCAAGGATGAAAATGGGGACCCATGCAGCTAAGCAACATTAGAGTGTGGTCAAGATAGCAAGAATTACTTGCCCCCTCCTTGCTCCCAGTAAATTGAGTGCAAACTACTTTTGCGTTTTCAATTCAGTTTGAACCAATTGAAGTAAACTGAGGATGCAAGGGGAAAGTGAACAGAAGGGAGAGAAACTGGGAAATTTAAAAGCAGCTAAAAAAAAGTATATGAGATGATGAAATTAATTGGGACTTTCCCCGTTAAACTGAGACATTTGAAGGGTATGATGGCAAGGTGTATTTCTGCCTCAATACTCCTGTGTTGTCATCCTATACTCACTTCCCTAGAAGTGAGTTCCATTCAACTCAACAGACCTTTACTTCTGCGAAGACCTCAAGAAATTACTTTTAACAAACCACTGCACAGCTTGGATATAATGTCTTACGAATCATGTGTTGATATTCATTAATCTCTTTGTTGCAATAAAGCGTAACTTGATCACAATTGTAACTGCACTCCTTAAAAAAAGTAAAATAAACTTTGAAAAGTTCTTAAAAGTTTTAAAACAAAAATCTTTCCACACTTTTCCCCTGTCAGTCTGTTGCTACCAAAGCAAAACAAGGAGTTATATGGCAACTTTAGCGTTTTAGCCTTTATCTTTAATCCTTGCATTACAAACTAAGAACCACATCTGAATGACTGCATCCTCTCACTCAAGCCTGTCAGAAATCAAAGATCATCAGTGGAGGCTATGGTATGTATCCCACCACGCTAAGAGACGAGGCCAGTATAGGGCACACGACAGGGCCTTCTCTGTAGCAGCTCCCTGACTGTGGAACTTCCCGACAAAGGAGTAGTAGTACCTTGAATAAGTAAATAAATAAAGAAATAAGTGATTTTAAGTCTCTTCTTTGGAAATTCAGGCCCACCCTTCTTGTTCAGGCTTTTCATCCATGCCCTGAACTAATAAATGACTCGAGAGATTCAAGGACAAAACACATTTACTTGCCTATGTAAAGAGGGTTGCCACTTTGAGTCCCAGGGCCCTTTCACACTGCATGATGATTTCACCTTAATATCCATGGCTGCACCCTATGAGACTTTGGGATCTGTAGTTTGTCTGGACACTGGAGCTTGCTGGTTGAGAATTCTAAAAACCCCTTCCTGCAAATCCCAGGAATTCCTTAGGACAGAACCAGGGCAGTTAAAGTGGAGAGTCTCATTATTGGGAGAGAGGCACGATATAAATGGGAAGAAAATTAATAATACAAATAATAATATTTGAAATAACAACAACAAACAACAACAACACACATAATTGTGTATCCTGAGAGGCCAACCAGACCAAGAAAAAGGCAGCATATAATAATAGTAGTAGTGGTAATAATAACAATAATAATTCTACTTCAGAGGTCTTTTCACCCTGATCTGTAAGAAAAGAGAAACAGAAACCCTTTCCTAGATGTACCTAAAAAACTGTAGAATTGGCAAAAACAGGGCATTGCATTAAGAATCTACGCTTAGCCCCCAACTAGAGTAGACCCGTTGAATCAACTGGATTTTACCTATTTGTTGATTCACCATTCAACAAGCCATCCAGTGGGTCTGCTCGACTTAGGAGTCACCAAAAGGATCTCACCCTAACGTGCCAATAACTACAAGCCCTGAGGGAAGCCTGTTGACATCTCCTTTCCCTCTGGACTACAACCCCCAGAATCCTCCAGCCACCAGGATTCTGGGAGTTGCAATTCAAAGGAGACTTTTTTCCAAGCTTGGTTCCCCTCTCTCCCTTTCTACTTGCTAGAAAGCGACACTTACTTGCCCTGGTGATCACGGCACTGGTGGCCAGGAGGAAGGCTGCTAGGCACGGCACTGTCTCCATGATGCCCAAACCGCCAGGCTCAACCGTTGGTCCTCAACCAGCTCCTTTGCTTCCCTTAGCCCGTGTCCAAAGGCAGAGGTCCAAGAGCACAGCTGGCCACTGGGCTGCGGCGTTTTGCAACGGGATGTGGGAGAGGCAGGCGGTTCACCTCGGCCCTTCTCCACTCCAGCCTTGGTCCGTTTCAGGAAGATCAGGATGGAGAAAGGCAGCGAGAGGGGACAGTGGGAAAGGCAACCACACACAGGCCACGGGTGGCTGTGGGAGCTGGGATTTGTTTTGCTGTGTCTCCTCAGAGCTCCCACCGCCTGACTGTTTGGCGCTGGCTCGGCTCAGTCCTGATGACCCATCGAGGCAGGAAATTGACTCCCTTTTGAGGAAGGCCTGCCAAAGAGTTTGCCTGCCAAAACAGCAAGAGGAAATGCTGGAGGTTTTTTTTTTTTTTCTTTAACAGAAAAGAAAAAAAAAAGACACTTCTTCAAAGCATGCAGGCAGCTCTGTTGCTGATGGAGGCAGTGGTCGCAAAAGGGGTCCAAATACAGCTAAAGCAGAAAGAAACAACCCTTTCTGTTTTTGAGGTTGTCAGGAAGACTCCAAATCCTCATTCCAGCTGAAGTGTGCAAATGTGGTTGCCACACTCGGAGCCTGACACTGACACGTGGCATGAGTACCACATTACTCAGAATTAATTCCTCTTTTGGAAACAGTAAAGGCCTAGCAGAGCTTTTTCAACTCAGAGACAGAGTAGAAAACAAATCCAGAGCTGTTCCCAGATAGAATCATCTGCCTTTCACCAGTTGGTACTAGATGACTTCTAAGCTTATGGTCCTGATTCATTCTCTGTCATCCCAGTTTTTCTCCTGCTCTTAAAACGCCCCAGTTTCTGTTTCCCCCTCCCAGTTTTATCCCCTTTGTCCACAGCTTAATCGATGGGTGCTGTGTTCAAAGTGGAAAAATAGTTTGCATTCCACTCAGTGGTGGAGAAAGGGGAAAGGGCAGTCTTTGCTTTCATCAGTGAAATGTTGGAAGTTATGATGTCCTGAAGTGTTGCAAAGGAATTATTCGATGGAGAAAGCCATGTGTTTTCTTGCTCCCAAAGCCCTTTCTTCTTCTTCTTTTCTTTAATACAAAACCAAACCTATGTGTTTTTCTTTGCAAAATAATTCATGTGCAGCACAGCACATTGTCAAATACCAAAATAAAATGGCATGAAATTGTCACTGCTCTATTATTCTTCACAAGAAGGCTTTCCAAAAGTTAAGAAACCTGGTTTTTGACCTGTGAATCAATATTTCAAAGTATCCTTTCCCTCCCTAGGGGGAACAGGGGCAGTGTGGGGAAGCCCCTTATGGGCTGGGTTGGGAATTCTAGAGTGCTACGATAAGCCCTAAGGTTTGACGTTCCCTGCCTTTTCAGGAGGAGAAGGAATTTGGGCACGTGCAGCTTGTCAAACAGAGATGAGGCAACTGACCTGTGCTGAACTTCCTTTTTCTGTGTTACCATTCAAATTACAGGGGGATCATAATCTGTCTTTCCTCTGTATCACACTGTGTTGTTTTGTTTGCATTCCTGAGCCCTTCTTGTTTATTATTTGTGGCTAAGGCCTTTCAATGCCTCCTCATTGCTTTCCTTCTTTGGAGAGTCACAAATAGTTCCACAGGCATTGAAAAGGCCCCAAAACAACACACAGTGGGCCTTTGATCCCATGCCAGCTGTTGATCCCAAGGGGATCCGGTTTCCACCTATGGGTACACCTGGAGCTTGCTTTGTGCTGGAAAGAGAGTTAAAAGACCTGTACAGCTTGCAAACTTTACTTTTAGTGTGTGGGGGGGCTTTGTAGTCCCAAGAAGAAAAACACAATTGTTGATATTATGTGCCTTCAAGCTGCTTCTGAGTTATGGTGGCCCTCAGGCAAACCTATCATGGGGTTTTCTGGGGCTGAGAGTATGTGGCGCATGCAAGGTCATCCAGTGGGTTTCCATGGCTGAGTGGGGATTTGCTCCCTGTTCTCCAGAACCACTACATGATGTTGATGAGATGCATTAATTTTAGAACCGTTTTTTGTGGTCCTGCTTTCTCTTTGGCCCAGCCTGCCCTCTAAGGGGCAGCTGAAAAAGAGCAGACAAAGAAGGAAGGAATCATTCAGAGTGAAGTGTGCTAAGGAGAACCAGCCCAATCCCTTAGCCCCATGTTCTCAGTTCCCTCTCCATCTGCTGTTGAACTTGCTAACCTCACACCAAGAATTTCCTGGATATCTTGTTTTTGTGACTTTTCCCCCTTCCAGCAACTCCTCCCTCCCTCCCCAGTCTCTCTAGGCATTTGAAGTTCCCAGCGCCAGGCTCCAGGGAGTCCTTTGACTGTGATCCTGTTTGCCAGTGGCAGTTCCTTTGAGCACCTTCTCTTTCCTCTTGGCTCAGCCAGCTGGCACAGGAGCAAGAAGGATGCAAGCGAGCTAGGTGGAGAGTGAAATGCTGAATGGTGAAAGAGGCAGTGCTGCACAGTGGCTTGGGAGAGCCGGGTTCATGCCTATACAGAGCCATGAAATCTTTGGCATCTCTCTCTCTCTGTATGTCTCTGTCTGGCCTACCTCACAGGGGTGGTCGCGAGGACAGAGTGGAGAAGAGAGGCCATGCGCCAACTTGAGCTTGTTTATGCTCACCCAGTGTGTAGCAGCCAGACCTATTTTAGATGTAAACATATCTAAAAAACTGGAGAGAGGGAAATGAAACCATTTTACTCATATTGTCCAACTGTCCCAATTTCACAGAGACAGTCCAGATTAATCCTTTGCTTCTCCACTTTCTCACCTGCTTTTAAAATGCCCCCTTTTTCTCCCATTTGTCCTCAGCTTACTTCAGTTGCTGCAAACTGAGTCCAAAGTAGTTAGTACTGAGCAAACTTTTGCAGTGCAAAATCTTGTCTTTCCCAGGAAACTCTGGCAAAAGCACATTGCCCCATTCTCTCTTAGCTTGTCTGTTCTTTCTCATTAATAATTTTTGCCATCTTGACCACAGCCTGACCTTGCTTGGCCACATATGTTCTAGCCTTATTTGTGAAATGTTGGTGAGTCTATTTATTTTAGGATTCAAGCTCCCAGCCTCATCTCAAGTTACAAACCCATGTTGGTTCCCCATTCCCAGGTTTGATTGCTTGACACAGAGTTTATTTTTTCTGTATCTCTTTGCCAACTTTCAAGATACTAAGTAATTGGCTCTGGTGCTATGGGCAAAGCTGTTTAAAAATTTAGATATTTAAAATTATCATCCTTTACTCAGGTGAGCTAGCCAATGGGATTATTATTTAGAGTGTGGGGAACATGTGGGTGTCTAGATGTTGGTGGACTGCAATTCCTATCAGCTTAGACAATGGTAAGGGATGCTGGCAACTGTAGACTAATAACATCTGGGATGTTATACATTGCCACACTGATCTACAAAACCACTTTGAATCCCATTTGGGAGAAAAATAGGGTATTAGATACACACATACATACCCACATATGTACATACATACATACATACAATGGTATATTATAAATTGTGAAGCTAAACGACCTGAAGACATAAGTGGGGAAAGAGGACTGGGAATGGTAAACAGTAAGTAAAAGGACAGGAAAAATATAAACTCTACAAACTCGTTGGATCAACAGCTAAACCTGTTGATCCAACTTAACGATCAAACATTAATATCATTCCAAAGCAGTTTCAGATAGATTGTCTTCAAAGCCCATTTAAAAGCATCAAGGTTAGAATTCTACTTACCTGTCCAGGAAGAGAATTCCAAAGGAATGGGGACACGACGGAAAAGTCCCTGCCTCCGTGCCTTACAATTGAATACTTCTTCATCTCTCAGGTTCTCAGACTCTGAACTTTGGGGCCTGGCAAGTCCAAATAGACTTTACTTCAAAATAAGCTCACACACCCCAACATGGCCTCCACCTGCTGCCTTTGAGTTCCCTGCATCAAGAAGGCCGCATGACTGATTTCCCATAATGCCCCATAACACTACGTTGAGAGACTTGTGGGAATTTTAAAATGGCAGCCCAATTCAAGTGGATTGGTCCTGATTGCAATGATGGCATGGAACGAGTCTGAACAGGCAGCATGAGGAAAAGTACTTAATGATAGTTATAATTCCAAAGCCACAAAAGTAGTTGGTTGCCATTATAGTCACAATTTTATAAAATCAAACTTTGACTTCACATTCTTGTAATTAAAACGGACTAAAATAATTACTTTTGGATTTTTTTTTTAAATAGAATGTCACAAGCTTCTGGCCTGCAATGCAAAATCTCTTATACAGTGAGCTCCCCTTAAAGTTACTTAGTGAGTGTAATGCAACTAAGTTACAGAAGATTAATCTGTAATTAAGGAAGTGTTTGATGACAGCTCCAAGAACTGTCCAAGCTGGCAGCAGTATTCTGAGGGTTCCTATCTAAAAACATGAATTTTTCCAAGCTGTCTTAGGTCGTTGGTAAAAAAATAAATAAGAGATTCATTCATTAACTGCAATTAACACATGGCCATAAATCCTGTTACTAGTCCTGAGTGGAGTAGACCTATTCAGCCAATGGGATTTGCCTGTGTGTTGGCTCCCTGTGCATCACTTGAGTCAATAGGTCAGTTCTAGATAAGATGAGCCATTCTTTGTAACGCATTCCTTCCATGTGCTGGGTATCAGAGCGAATCTGCTGGGATGTCTCTTTCCTGAGAGTCAAGGAGACAGAGAAAGACATGAGGTCATTTTGGGGTAGGCAGCTTCAGACCTGGAGGCTCACAGTCTTGCCCCTTTGTATGATGATGTTGTTTTGTCCCATAGCTGTCTGGCTTGGCGCAGGGTCTGGCTCCGGCCTCAAAGCAATGCTTTGGCTCAGATGGAATGCTGTTTCCTGCCCCCCTGGAAATAGGAGCTGAGGTATGTGAGCATCTGTATTGGGGGGCTCGTCATATCCTCTCCTCCCCCCACATTCCTGGCACGCGCCGCCGTGTCCCACTGAGACTTGATAGACGAGCAGCGAGGCCTGGGGGTTGTCTCTCCTTTGTCATAGAGGCTCCAGCCATTCCTGTTTATCGCTCTAGCCTCCCTGGCTTTATTTGATGACTTAGACATCTGAGCACGTTTTCACAGTTGGCTTCCTTCCCCAGATGGGGCCATCTCTGTAAGTCAGTTTCTTCCCAAAAGTCTCTTTTGCTCGGCCTCAAAGAAGAGGCAGCAGCTGTGTGTAGACTCATGTTTCTTAGAGCCTTTCTGTACTATGCTGTTATAGTGCTATTATTCCACTTTCAGCATCCTGTGGAATTCTGGGGTTTGCAGTTTACCAAGTCCAAAGAGCTTTCCAGCTGAGACTTCTAAATGCCCCTCCCTAAACTGCAAACCCTGGGATTCCATAGGATGTTGAAAGTGGAATAATAGCACTATAACTGTGCAGTGCAGAAAGGTCTTAACCCTCCCACTGTCCCAAACTGGCACGGACAGTCTCTATTAATCCTCTGCCATCCCACTTTTTCAACTGCGAGCAAAATGTCCCAGTTTCTCTGTCTCCTCCCACTTTCCTGCTTTGTCCTTGGCTTACTTCCATTGCCGCAAGCTGAATCCAATGCACAAAAGTAACTAGCACTTAACTCAGCACAAGGATGCATCGGAGGAGAAGGTGGAATTTTTTCCTTCCCGTTGGCTCAGGTCAAAGCAAACTACTGCAGCCTCTCTTGGCTTGTGCAGTCTTCCTCATTAATAACATTTGCCATCTTGGACCACACTTTTATATTGTTTGACCACACATGTCCCAGTTTTCATCTGTGAAATATTAGAGGGCATTATGTTTGCACAATCATCTTCTTTTTTTTTTAAATGGAGAGTTTATTTAAAGTTACCAACTCTCTTCTGCAGTCCATCAATCCACTGTATTTCATAGGGACATAGAAAGCTGCCTTTACACCGAGTTGCCTGGGATGTTGGTGGCTGCGGCTGGTTTCCTCCATAAACTCTGTTCAACCATCAGTGGTCCTTATGTGAGGACAGGGGCCTGACGGAGAGAGGAAATTGGGAGAAGTGTGTGCTTGATTACCTGAAAGGAAACCTACAAACAGAGCTGGAAGAGCCACAACTTTCTTTTCCCACGTCTTTTTGCCACCTCCTAGCACTTGCTGCCCGAGGCAACCACCTCAGTCTGCCTAATTGTAGGGACAGCCCCTCTTTCCAACCAGACTATAAGGGACAACACCAAAAGGGGCCAGAAATAACACATTGTGCAGGCACATTTTTTTGTTTTACACTCTTTAATAATGATAATGATAAATACATTCAGACACCAGGCCAGACATAAGGCCCTTAAGACTCTGGGTGGGATGGAGAGGGGAGGAAAGATGCTGTTGATTCTTCTCACCCCCCTCTCCTCTTATAAATATTAGAAATTGTTGTACAAAAAGAGAAAAGAGAGAGAGCGCAGACAAATGAATTATCTTTAGTATGCATAAGGGGATGTGCAAAACGCTTATCTGTGAGTTTGGAGTGATCCAACGACGGAGGAGACAGAAATGAAAATGAGGCACAGTGTCCACACCTTAGAGAATTCCACCCAAGTTGAAATACAACAACCTGGGCTTCAGTTTATACTCTCTCTGTCCACACCTCCTCGTTATATAAGGTCAAGCACTTTCAGGAGTTAATGGTGGGGTGGGGGGAATGGAAGAGGAGAGAAAGGAAGAGATTTGTGGAGATGAGCCTTCAGTCCAAATATATTCATAGACACAGAAAAAAAACATAGCACAGCTTGTAACTGTTCCTTTTCCACCTGGACTAAAACTCCCAGAATCCCCTTGCCAGCACAATCAGTAGGGGATTTGGGCAGTTGTAGTCCCCACAAATGGAGCCTTTCTGAGGTTTAAAAAAAAGGCACATAAAAAACTCTTTTTTCTAGTAGTTAGCAGCTAAACAAATGCAGGGGAATGCTGCAAAGACACTTTGGAGATGTTGGGATGGGAACAGGGGCAACTTTTTATTTTATTTTTGGAAGTGGTTACCTGGTTCCCAGAAGGGCATCCAAACACTTCATTTCTGATACTTCCTCAGTGTGGGGGAAAAATGCAGGTTTGTTCAGTGTCAGAGATTGAAATCTCTTTCCTGCTGTTTTTTGGTGGGAAGGGTTGGGAAATACAGATATTTTTAAATTCTTTTGCGATTATGTTCTTAAGAGCCTACAGGTGTTTGACTAAGCTGTACCACTTTGCAGAACAGGTGGGGGTGAACATGATGGAATGTTCCCCATATACCTCCCCCAAAATAAATAAATAAAATCTCCCAGGTGGAAAGCTAGCATGCCAAGGTTTTACTATAATGTTCTCCCTGACATGCTGGATTTCTATCTCCAATGTAGCATTTCTTGGGGGGTGGGAGAGGGGGATGGAGGAGCACTTGGTCATGTTAGCCCTTGCTTACAGTCAGAAGTGATACGGGCCATTCCCTTTAGAGAGGACTAAGTCATAAATACATTCCAGTGCAGCGGAAAGAAAAAAAAAGATTTCTCATTTTTAGCTGCAAAAGCAAAAAACTCCCGCATTGCTTCTTACCTGCAGCTGTTCCACAATGCCACCATCAGTAGTCTATTTATATTTTTCAAAAAAATCACAAAAGAATTACAGAGTTTCCTTAGCTGGGGAGAGGACCTGCCTGTTGAAACCCATCTCCAGAAAAGAAGCAATAAAGGAATCTATCTATAAACTATCAGAAATGATGCTCCTGCCTTGAAACTGGCTGAGTTTTTGCCTCTCCTTCTTTTGCGGGAAACATATGGCCTGCCAGATGCTGTTGGACTGCAACGCCTGTCAGCCCCTGCTCACATGGGCAGTGATCAGGGACAATGGGAATTAAAGTCCAATCCCATCTGCAGGGCCATGGGCTCCTGACCCAAGAAATGAGCTCAGCCATCCTCAACTTGTGTTGGAGTACTACAATTCCCATCACCCCAGTCATGCTGCCCAGGATGAAAGGGACTGTAGTCCTGCCACATCTGGAAGACGGGGCTATCAGGCGGGTGGAGACTGGATTATACAGATTGCAACCCCTTCCCTTCCTTTTTGCATGTTTTCCTGTTAAGACAAAACAGAATTCTCTCCTTCTGCTCTGGGAGAGGGATAAACAGGCCGTTTCCTGCCCTTAATCAACCTCTAGAATAAAGAACATTAAAAAGAGGGTTTTTTTTTCCTGTTGTGGCAAAAGAAGGAAGACCAAAAAAAAAAAATGAAGAAGATTTTAAAAAAAAGCATCTCAACTCATAAAATTGAACTTTACTTTGGAGAGTTGGTTTTCAGGAGCCAAAGACCACGTCCTCGAAACTTCCTCCACGAGGCTCCCACCACGAAAACAGGATAAAGCCACTTCCGCTATCACAGCCCCTGAGATGAAGATTGGAGACGGAGCAGGCGGGAGGGTGAGGATGGGGGGGCGTCTGGGCTTGTCGGTGGTGGGGGGGCTGAGTGGCTAAGGAGGGTGCTTCTGTAGAGAAATCTGGGGAGGGGCTGTGTGGAGGTTGTGATAGCGACTGAGGTGGGGTCTCCGTGTGGCCAAGGTGGACAGGGAGGGAGAGAGTGGAGGAGGGCCTGGGGGAGGGCAGAGAGCCAAGATGGACCCCCGGCCTGCCCTCCACGCTTCACTTCAGCGCATCCAGATGAGTGCAGACTTGCTGAAACACCTCGTCCACTGTGCCTTCCGCATTGAGCTGAGAACAAGAGATGAGAGCGGTTTAGAATTGGTTCCTCAGATGGGCTGTAACTGAGTGGCTAAAAGCAGGATGGGGATCATGGGAATTGCCAGGTGGATTGCAGCCCCCATCATTTCTTGCCACTGGCTGTGCTGGCTAGGGCTTCTGGGAGCTGCAGTCCAACAAGAGCTGGATGGCCACACAATTCCCACCCTGAGACTAAAGCATGAAGCACAGACCTCATATCTCCTGCTTTGCCCCCTTCCAAGCATCTTTCTGGCTCCTGCCCTGTTGAGAAGGGTGAGTCTTCTCCTCTTCTCTTCCCTGACCCCAACTTAACTGAGTGCAAACTAGTTTTGTGCTTTGAACTCTTGTCTGCAGCAGTTGGAATAAGCTGAGTTCAAGGGGGGAAAGTGGGAGGAAGAGAGAGAGAAACTGGGACACCCTGAAAGCAGCTGGAAAAGTGGAACAGCAGAGGCTTAACTGAGACTGTCCCTGCCAAACAGGGGCCACCCATGGAAGGTATGGAGAAGCAGTAATGCTGGGAAGAGCCAGGAAGCAAAGATGGGGCCTCAAGCTTCAACCTAGCTTCTGCACAGGCTAAGCCCAAGCTGGAAAAAGTTAATTTTTTCCTCTACAGGTCCCAGAATCCACCAAGAATTCAAGGAGCTGTAGACCAAACAATGAACTTTTCCAGGCTCTGGGCCAAATTCTGCACAGGCAGATATAACTATTTCTTTCTTAGTGTTGTAACTAAGTGGGGGAATGAGGGCTGTCTCTTCCCCCAATAAGAATTCTGCCATTCCAATAAAATGCTTCTTCAGTTCCCAAATTTCTAGCATTGAAGAGACTAAAAACTGTTCACACTGGGAACTCTTATACTTGCTATGTTCACAGCCCCTTGATTCCCTTATCTGCTCCTTTTAATTGGATATTTAAAGTCTATTTCTAGAGGCTCAACCAAAGGCTTAAGCTACTACAGTGCTAGAAATTTTAGGCACTTCATGGTGGGGGAGGAATTCTTGTTGGGGTGCAATGCCCTCATTTTGCCCCCCCCATAGCTACACCTCTGTCCTTTCTCTGCAGGCTAATTTGACAGCAGGAGCTCTGAGTTGTTGAAGTTGCTTCCTCCCCGCCCTAA
Source organism: Ctenosaura bakeri (assembly GCA_948474755.1). Lineage (NCBI taxonomy): Eukaryota > Metazoa > Chordata > Lepidosauria > Squamata > Iguanidae > Ctenosaura > Ctenosaura bakeri. The sequence goes on from CAOLHI010000335.1 coordinate 15,922, forward strand.
TGCCCTTTCTTCTGCACTCTCCACTTGAACTTGTCCCCTAAATCTTCACAGTGTCTCCAGCATCTGCAGCCTGCAGAAACCCACCCAGCTTCGGCTGTCCATGACTCATCCCTCTGCTATGCCGAACATCCGGAGTCTTACAGTTTGTTGAGGCTTCCTTTGGGTTGTGAATGAAACTGGTTCTTCCTCAAGGTTGATATGATCGCCTCCACCCCTCCTGTCCTGTCACCGTTAAGACACACAGGGGCTTCACATTCAGCTCGAAACCTAACTGATATACACGCAAGCAGGACTCTCTTTGCCCATTTGCTGTACAGAGTTACCAAGTGCATTTGATTTGCAGTTTCTAGACACCCGTTCCCTGCAACTGTCCCAGTTTGGCAAGAAGAGTCCCGATTAATTCCCTGTCATCTCGCTTTTAAGATGTCCTAGTTTCTGCCTCCTCTCTCCAGCATCCCCCTTTGTCCTCAGCTTACTTCAATTACTGCAAACTGAGGCCATTTCCACACTGCAACACAACAACATCTCTGTGAATCCCCACACACATGGATATCTGCCACTTCTGTATGTTAGGGATGGGAAGTGTTTTCGTAACAGCGGGAACAGAGATTTCCAGTGAGTCCGAGTCTATCGACTTGAGTCAACATCACTGGAGATTTCCCCCTCTGTTAAAATCACTGTTTATTTCATTCATGGTTTTATGAAATGTTGTCTGCTTTGGTATACACTTTTTGTATGGTTTTGCTTTTGTTTCTAACTGGCACTGTAGACTACCCTGAGGTAAATATTTAGGTAAGACAGTCTGTAAATGCTTTAAATAAATATCCTCAATCAACACCAACATGTTGGGAGAATTTAGCAACATTCCTTTTTTTCAAAACTACAACTCTCAGAATCTTCCAAGTGGGCTGGATTCTGGGAGCTGCAGTCCAAACATAAAGTCTTCCAAGTGCAGGAGTTCAGAAACAACAAAATCAGCCTTTGGAGGGTCATAATCCATGAATGTTCATTCCAATCTTAAAAATCTAATCAGGTTAATAACATTTTTTCCATACACATTTACCATCTCTCAAGCTCAAGTGCAACTGGCTTTTTGTTCTCTGTTCATCTGCACTTTAAGCCAGGGTGAGAATCAGGCTGCCCTCCAGATATGTCATTGGACTGCAGGTTCCATAACCCCAGTCTGAATAACTAAAGGTGAGAAATACTGGGAGCTGCAGTCCAATTATACTTAGAGGGCTCTGTGATTCCTGCTTTTGCTCTGAGTCTTTGAGTTTGTACAAATGAGAAGTGGATGATGGAAAATGCACCTTACGAACAATCCCCCTTTTCTCGTAGTGAGCGATGACTGGCTCGGTGGCCTTGTAGTATGTCTCCAGGCGCTTCTTGATGGTCTCTTCGTTGTCATCCACCCGCCCACTGGTCTCGCCCCGCTTCAGCAGACGCTTCACCATGGTGTCTTTGCCGGCATCCACATACAGCAGCAACGTGGGGGCTGCAATCTGAACAGGGGAAATCATTGGAAAAGATGCTAACAATAATGGTATCCTGAGTCACAATCCACCACTACAGGGAGACATTTTCTCCGCTGCTTGATAGGCGAGGCTGCAAGAGGGTTCTGTCTTCTTCTGAAACTGGCTCCAACTGATTTTCTTCCACCCAGAGCAATACCTGATTTATTCCCAACTTTGTCAAGTCTTTCTTTAGAGGACACTTCATCTTACGAAGGATAGAAACAAGATGGAGGGAGTTCAGAGAAGGGCAACAAGGACTATAAGAGATATGGAGAACAAAACGTATGAGGAAAGGTTGAAAGAGCTGGGCACATTCAGCTTGGTGAAGAGAAGACTGAGGGGAAACATGGTAGCCTCCTTTAAATACCTTCCAGCTCTACGATTCTATGACTTTCATTTTGATCCCAGCTTCTGCTGGGCAATGGAACCGATCTCTTGAAAAATATCCAGCCTTTCTTGTCTATAAGAGGGGTGGGAATTTTGGGGCCAAAAGGCAACCTGTGAAAGTATTCTGTTCAGCTTTTGGGTTCCCAGATATCCCCCCCCCGCAAAAAAAAAAGCATCCCCTCAATTTTTCTGCCCCATAGCTCCACAGTTTTCCAGATACACAACACTAAGGATACCTTCACAATAGCGAGAACATCTGTCCCCCTGAAACAGCAGCCCCCCTCCTAAGGAAAAATTCCTGAAAACGACTGAGGATGACACCATGTCACTTCTCGTCATCCAAAACAGTGCCTAAATCTTGGATCTGTCTTTCAATGATCTTGTATGTTTGATTTCATTTAAAAGATACATCACCCTGAGTAGCATCCAAAGGCAGGAAGAAAAGGCGGGGAGGAAACAACAAGCTCACAAAAATGGCCATTTCTATGCCCACGCTCATCTTTACAAGTGCTGTGCATAAAAAAGGAGGTGGTACAGAGTAAAGCAGAACCTACAAGCCTGCCCTTGCTGTAACAGAGATGGGGACATCTCCAGATTTTAATGGAGTACCATCACCACCATCGCCTGTCTCTCTAAGGCTGATGGTAGTCTCAGCATGGCGTCATTTGGTGGGCTGCACAATTCCCACCCCTGCTTGGTTGCTAGGATGCCCCAACATCCCTGATCCATCCCCTGTTTTTTAGCCACATCAAATGCCCAGCTGAGGACCAGAAGAAAGGACCACACTGCCATCTTGTGGTGCTTCTTAGTACCACAACTGATCCATCAGGTTCTCATGCTCTGTGTTGACTGACTCTGCAAACCCCGTTTCCCCCAGAAATTGCCCCAAGGTAGAGTCTCTCTCTGAAGGTGGGCCATTACCCAAATAGAGACTTTCCCAGCTGACCTGACCCACCCACTCCCGTATTTTTACCTTCTTCTCAAATTCCTCCCCCTGCTTCACCTCCCGGGGGTAGCCGTCAATCAAGAAGCCCTTGGAAACGTCTGCCTTGGCAACCATGGCTTCTCTCAGCATGTCCAGAACAGTCTCCTGTGGGCAGAAATCAGCAGAAAGTGACATTGTTGGCTTTCGAGTACACTGTAACATGCATGCCGCTAGGCAAGGGTGGGCAACTCTGGTGGGCCTGAAGGCAAATTTTGCGTCCAGGACCCCAAGATTCCCTGCCCCAAGCAGCTTATAGTCTAAAATTCAACAAAGCAAGGACAAAGAAGGAGGAGACGGTAGATGAAGTGACTGAGGGAAGGAGAAGGTAGGGCTAGAGCATGGGGCACTACTTTAAGAAAATATCAGTTATAAATACAGCGCCAAACCCCTACTCAAATATAGTTTGCGACTCTAACACTGTCACCTTTCTTCTTGTGTATGATTTTAAAACATCTTTTGCCAGATGATGAAGCCAGCATAGCTTTGAAAGCCAGCACAATCTATTTTGTACATGTGGGTTGACCAATAAAGTTATCATTCTTCTGTGGATTTTGTGTTTTGTTGTCGTTTCTTACTGTAAAATTCTTAAACTCTTTAATTCCCTGTTTCTAAGTTCTGATCTCTTGGATACTATTCTGCCATGATATTAGCAAAGCCTCCACTCCCCTGCAAATACAAAAGTCACTTTAAAATTTCCCACTATAACACAAGATGGGTGACATTATCCCCCATTAAGTTGCAATTGTAATGTGGCCTTCATTTGGGAAAAAACAATATATTTAAAATTCATTATTTGCAACAGCTTACTTTCAAGCTCTGGGCAGAACTAGAAGCAGCAGGTAGAAATTTCATGAAAGGAGACTGGAATTAAATGTTAGAAGAGGAGCACAAGGAGGGATTTCAAGGTCTGAGGAAAGTGGGGCTGGACAAAGAGTGTCTTGCACAGAGAGCTTCTGGAATATAAGAGCAGTGAAGGATGGCAAGACCAGGGGGATTACAGTTCCTCAAATGGCCATGCTAACTAGAGGATGCTGGGAGTTATTGTCCTAGAAAGTAATCTTTCCAAAATTTGCTCCACATTATAAGAGCCTTGGAAAGTGAAAGCTTTTCAAAGAGGAATCTGTCCACTTCCCATGGAAAATTCATAGCATAGAGTTGGAAGAGACCACAGGGGCCATCGAGTCCAACCTCATTCTGCCATGCAGGGACACACACTCAAAGCATTCCCAACAGATGGCCATCCAGTCTCTGTTTAAAAACTTCCGAAGAAGGAGACTCCACCACACTCCCAGGCAGCATACTTCATTGTCCAACTCACCAGAGGGACCAGCTCTCCTTTCTCCATGATGGCAGACAGCTTCTTCCCCCTCTCTGAGCCGGAGCCGACTTCTGCTCGCAAGAGGTCGCCGGTGGAAAGGTGAGTGTAGCCATATTTCTGAACGATCCTCTCACACTGGGTCCCCTTTCCCGAACCAGGCCCTCCTGCAACCACCACAAAGAGTTCAGCTACAGCATTTGCATAGATCAACTAGCCCAAAGCAGCAGATTAGTACAAATTCCAAGGCTTAATCAACTGGTTGATGCAGCGTGCAAAGACTCGCTGAAGACATTTTTATTGAAATAAAATTTTCCTGGTTCACAAACCAGCTGTAGTTTCATTGATACCCCAGTTTTCATTTTTTTAAAAATAATGGTTTACATTTTGATATTGATATATTTGATATTGGTGATATTATATTGTTACATAGCCCTTGGGAATGTGTGAGGTGCAGAATGGCTTATAAATACTATAAAAAGCAAACAGATAAACAGATGGTAGTAAATAAGAACTCAAAGCAAATATCCAAAACCCCTGTGGAGGTGAACAAAATAAGCTTTGAAAAGGTTGAAGACAAACAAATAAACTTACCTACTACAAAGATGATCTTGTGGTTTTTCAATTTCTCTGCAGAGGAAGAGAAAAAGACGGGATGAGGAAAAATAAGACTATTTTTCTGGCAGAGAAGCAAACATGACTGTTTACTAGAGATCACAGAAGTGAAAACTCAGCATCTTTGTATTCCTAGGCAACAGACTTTCACAAAGACCTTCAAACTAATTATTTTGGGGCAACCTCAATTTTAAGAGGATTTCAAAAAAGGAACACAGTGACTGATTTTTGGACAGGGAGATCCCGTCTGTCGTCCCAGCTGAGGTTACCTTTGCCCGCTCTAACGTTGGCATCGTCTAAGCAGGAGCACTGGATACCCATTTCTCCAAACTTCCACGGCTTCTTTGCTCCTTTTTATAGTTTTTTCCTCTCTCCTTTTTCCCTCCTTCTGCTAAAAAAAAGTGGTACTGGGTGTGTTTTCCTTTGCTTAGTGCATTTTTGGTCCATGAGTCTGTGGCCAGCCTGCTTGCCACAACTGGAGCTGGGCTGGGCTTGGCTTAGGCTGGGCCTGGCTGAGAAGCCTGGTGGGTCAGTGTCCAACACAGGTTGCCATGGAGACAGTTGCCGAGGGGAAAGAAGAGGCCATAAAACATCTGGAGGGGCCAAGATGGATGAGTCTGGAAGGCAGCTGCCATTTGGAAATGGGCCAGAGTTTGGAGAAAGTTCCCTTTTTTTTTGGACAATAGTTCCCTCAGTCCCTGAGTAAACATGAAGATGTACAGCAGGAACACGAATCAAGCAGACTCCCAGAATTCCCCACCATTGGGCTGATGGGAGATTTGAAACTGCTGGAAAGGCCCTCCTCTGTGTCCCATCCATCAGGTCAACATACTTTTGGAATATGTGGACGAGGGCCTTGTCTATTATGGCACCCAGTTATGGAATACTCTCCCCTTAGAGGCCTGACCAGTGCCTGCATTGTTGCCATGCTGTTCCTTCAGTTGCCATAAACAGCCACTAAAAATATGGCTATTTACAAAAGCCTTTGGCACTTAACTGGTTTTATATAGATCCACAGATGAGCATGGTTCTTTTTCATGTATTTCAGCTGGTTTTAATCTGTCTCCTTTTAACTGGCTAAACTGTTTAATGTGTTTTTTTACCTTTTGAAATCATTTCCACTGCTTACATTGTTTTGAATCACTTGGGTTTCTTGTACCCCATACCCCATCCTGAGGTCTCCAGATGGAAGGGGGGGGGTAGAAATACTTAAATAAAGCATGTCTAGCAACACTTGGAGTACCAGGTGATTCCCACCCCTGACAGAGAGCTACAATAGATATGATATGGAAAGGACAAAACGGGGTGAAATTGCCTAGTCTCTTTCTTATCTGTTTTGGGGAAAATGTCAAAGAATTTTATGTAACATCCCTGGCATTCTCTCCAGCTTTTCCTTAATGCTGGAAACTATGCCCTATGATGAGCAGCTTCGGAAGCTGAGTACGTTTAGCCTAAAGAAGAGAAGGTTAAGGGGTGACAAGATAGCCATGTTTAAATATTTCAAGGGATGTCATATGGAAGATGGAGCAAGCCTGTTCTCTGCTGCTCCAGAGACTAGGACACAGAGCAATGGCTTCAAACTTCAGGGAAAGAGATTCCCCAAGCCACTAGGAAGAACTTCTTGACAGTAAGAGCCATTCAGTACCAGAATACACTGCCAGGGAGTGTGGTAGAGTCTCCTTCTTTGAGGTTTTTAAATAGAGACTGGATGGCCATCTGTCGGGAGTACTTTGATTGTGTATTGTGGGGTTGGTCTAGATGCCCTTAGGGTCTCTTCCAACCCTACAATTCTATCATTCTATGACTTGATGCCAAATATAAATTCTAATAATACCCTGGAACAATACAACATCACAATAGAGTGGTTCCAGGAGACTATGGGGATTCAGCCATGGCGGCTATGTTGATAGATGACAACTCCTTCACAATAATTTTTGAGGGATGCTGGGAGTCACATTTGCAGCCAGTGAATGGGAACACAGAATGCGAACACATTTTGCCATACCCCTGGTTTTACTAGTCGAGGCTCTGACAAATTCTTACTCCAGAACTTGGAATCTTTTCCAAAACTGGACAGATGGAAACCTAATGACAGTGCAGCAGGAAAGCTAAAAATAAGAGCCAGGGTGGTTTTGAAGCTGTCTGCAATACAGTGCCATATCATTAGCAGACAGCAATCAGAGGTCTCCTTTGATTACAAGCTTTCTAGAAATACACACTGTTCAGTGACGGGGAGGGAAACTGACAGGGAGGGAAAGAGCAGATAAACTCAGGGGTGTAGTTATCGATGGCAGGAGGCAAAATGAGAGCTTTGGCCCTCCCATAAGAATTCAGCCTCCCAAATGAAATTTTCCTTCAGTCCTCACATTTTTAGGATTGCGTGTATGTATGTGTATATTTCTAATCTGCCAGATTTGGTGCTTTTGGCATACTAGATGCAATTTTGGTGGATGCTTAATGTGCCCTGCTTAATGATATCACCATGGTCTCACTCAATCAGCCCATGACATCAGAAGCCTGCCTCCTATGACATCACAAAGTGTCATTTATCAGGTTTGGCTCTGAAATATCAGAATTTTGTTTCCTTAATTTCTATTATTGTACTTTTAATTTAAAAAAATGGTTGTAGAAAAGAGAATCAGGAGGAAAACAAGACTGACTTTAAGAGAGGGTATGAGAATTCACCTACCTGCTGCCATGCTGAGAAGTTCTGGGATGAGCAACGCTTCAACCTGGGGAGAAAAGACAATCCCGAAAGATTGGTTAGTCTGAAGGCTGAAGATCCCAGTGGAGGATGTCCAGCTTACACCAAGGAAGTTATGGGGCTCCAGAGGTTATTGGACTACAGCTCCCATCAGCTCACACCTACAAGGACAGTAGTGAGAGGTGGCGGCGGCATTGTACTTCAGCAACATCTGGAAGAGCATGCTTCCTCATTCCAGGTTTAGAGATTCCTCATTTGTTCCCAATGCTAGAAGGAAGAAAAAGATTTCAGAAGCACCGACAGCAGTCATCTCCAGAATCCTTGGATGTCACTGCTCATCTTTTTTCTCACTGTGGAATCTCATCCTTTCCTTGTCAAAATAAAGGGAGTCAAATAAAGTACAGCATCATCCTTGCCACCATTGCCATCCTTGTACAAATATCCCACAAAAGGACACACTCCACACAATCACTGTGCTAGACCTAACAAGTTAAACAACTGTTTTCCAGTTTAAGCCAGAAAAGGTGATAGCCAAGAGGCAGAAGGTCTTCACCAATTGTTAAGCCATAACTCTTCTGCTTCAAAAAGACACCCCAAAAGCATTTTGTTGACAACTACCAGACAAACAGATAAGCATACGCATTACCATCTGAATTAATACAGAGAGCCATGCAAACCAATCTAAAGGGAGAAGGGAAAACCCAAAATCCTATGGGGGATCGTGGATGGCTTGGGATGGTGTTCCTACAGCAACATTTTCGCTTCTAACAAGGGAGGTATGAACAATTGCCAAGGGATGAACAGACAAAACCAGCCACACAGAAGGAAAAATTAGAGCAGAATAACAGTTCCAAAACGGAAAACCAAAGAAATACAGAAAGAAGGTTGGATAGCAGATCCTCGTGGAAACAGGAAGAAGGCTGAATAGTAGAACCCGGTGGAGCTCCAAGGTCAGGGTCCCACGGCATAAATATCCACATGTGAAGTTACACATCAGCTGTGTGATGCAGCCCTTGTTTTGAATGGCAATGCTGCGCAACCAAGCCAAGACTGCAAATGACCAACTGAGTGCACAACCAAGTGTGCACGTCCATTCATGCACAATGCTCAATGTGTATGCGCATTCATGGGCAATTTTACTGCATGCACAGTTCCATTTCTACAACCTGGAACTGGATGCAGAAATGACCCACTGCTGCCTGTAAGGCAATTTAGGCATGTGAAAGACACTGGCCTAACTCCTGTCTTAAGTGATGAACTGGAGGGCTACAACACCCCAGTTTCAAATCCCCACAAAAGTATTTGGGGGATGCTGAACATGTGCATATTGTTAGTTTTGAACAATCATGCCTTTGCAATCTTCCCAGGCAAACAGAGCTGTGTCTTGACTGTGTTTGGTTTCTGCTCAGGTTAAAAAGATAAAAAAGGTTTTGCACAACAGGTGAAAGAAGGAGAATGGAACAACTGCTGCAGTGGAAAGAGTTTGCTTATTTTGCCCCTTTGAAGCCTCACCACCTTGCAAGTCTGAAACATTTCTCCCCAAGGCCTCCAGTCGTCTCTCAATTCACACCCCACCCTGGCCCAGACACGTTTCTAGAGTTTATCTCTAGCGTAATGGACTACACTGCTAATATCTACAAAGAAAGCTTAACTCCTGCCTTTGCAACCAATCCATTACCTGGGCAAGTCATTTATCCTTTCACACTTTGTTCTCTACCTATAAAAATGGGAACAACTGTAGCCTCTCTTGCAGAACAAATCAGCTCTCCATCTCACTTCCCCATCTGTAAAATGGGAACAATTGTGCCTTGCCTCTTGGTTAGATATGTTTTCCACCTCTACAGTGGGAACAACTGTACAATTCAGTTCTTCACCTCAGTTTTCCACCTGTAAAATGGGAACAATTGTGGCTTGCTGTCCAGGATTGTTCCAAGAGTGAACAGCACAATAAAGACTGCCTGCCCAAAGAGCTCCATGATAGCCATTATGCACTTCTTGACATCTTTCTGTACCTTTCTTTTACATCAAATTATCACAAATCTAGCTCTGTCTCCCAACATAACAGCTGAAGACATCTCAGCCTCCCTTTCAGAAAGAGTTCCAAAGTGGCAAGTACCCAAAATAGACACTCCTGCTCTTTGCAAAGTTCATGCGCCCACCCCACTCACTGAACCGGAGAGGAGAAGCCTTAGGTCCAGTTACACACTCCCTTCTGGCCTCTCCTAATAAGGTCAGATGACCTTGGGATTTTTGCTTGCTCTGGAGTTCTAAGTATGGACCGGCCTTTATAAGTCTTGCAGGGGGTCACATCTTTACAGGAACAAGGTGGTAGTTCGCCAGGCATGGGTTAAAACTGATTTTTGCATGGTAATTAAGTGGAAAAGCACATGGTTCAATTCTGGCTGGACCATGTTATACCTTCCAACGCTTCACAGAGGAAAATCAGAACACGCATGGCCGAGCAATATCAGAGTGCGGTCAAAAGGGCTAAGGGACAAGAGGGCAGAAATAATTAATGAGGAAGGACACCCAAAGCTGCTATTTGAAGCAGAAAAACCCCTGGATTTATGTACTGGGTTCATAAAGGTCCAGAAAAATTAAAAAACCTAAAATGAGCTGACTTCTACCCCCTTCTCTCCTCTCCGTCCTGCTGAACCATGTTGTGAAACTCCAGTGCAGATGTGCCCTATGATCACTGAGAATTCACAAATCATAGCTGCTAAAAGCAAACTCCTTCTCTGAAGGCTGATCCTTAGGACATCAAAACAACATTTGCACACAAGAAGGAGACCATATTTCTCTAAATGAGCCTGCTCAAACCATACGCTCTTCAGGGAGAGCTTTCTCTGTCCCAAAGAGGGCAGCTTTGCATGGACTCTGTGACTCTAGCGAGTAAGTATAAGTTTGGTTTTTCTCCGAATGCTGCACTATTTAAAACGTTTCCCTGTATCTGGAAAGCTAACCTAAAATCCTAATGTGCTATCTTTCCAAGAGCATGGAGTTTTATATTGTTTTCTGTTTCAACTACAGAGAGCATTCAGACATGCAGCCTCTCTCATTTCTCATTCATTACCTGAGAAGGTAAAGTTTGGGAAGGAAAGCATTAAGCGTCTTTCCTCCACGTTTGCTCAAGCAGTGCTTATTATTTCTAAGCTACTTAGATAGAGAGGAATTGGGTGCCCTGTTTTAGCATCTATAATCCTTGCAATCCAGGCATGGAGGGATTTTTTTTAAAAAAATTATGTGAAATATTTATATACTTTGCAGGAATGTATAAAAATCAAGAGTTTAGATGCTAAGTTTGGAAATGGGCTACAAAATTTTAAAAATTTGCTTACAAACATTTCTAAAGAAAGTTGCCTATAGTCTCAATAAATGGTGAATCTTCTTTTTACTGATCTACCACTGAACTATGAATCTTTCTGAGTTAATTCTTACAAGAGAGGTTGGGAACCTTTGGCCCTGGGGCTGTATCAAGCCTACCTTGTGCCCTAAGTTGGTTTTCTGGGATTTTTCAGAAGGCCATGACTCCCCCCACTTTACCATGACACCATCTTTTACCAGTTTCCCAACTTTTGTACAGGTTTATTCCCTTTCCAAAACAGTCTGCTAAGATGTACCTACTGGTAAGTACAGGTTGAGCCTCCCTTATCTGGAAATACAAAATACAAAAACCTCCAAAACCCAGCCCATTTTGCAACCAGCCGCCTGCTCTTGTCTTCGAAGTGGTGCCTGCAGTGCTCCTCACTGTGAGACGAACAAGCAAGAACACAGCAAGTGGGCAGCTGGTGGTGCAAAAAGAGAGGCCATTTCCATATCACACTGTATAGTGCTATTGTTCCACTTTCAACATCCAATGGAATCCTGGGGTTTGCAATTTAAGGAAGGGCACTTAGAATTCCCAGCCAGAGAGGCCTTTGGCTCAGGAAACTACAAATCCCAGAGTTTCACAGAAGGTTGAAAGTAGAATAACAGCACTACAACAGTGTAGTGCAGAAATGGCCAGAGGCTGAATGGCAGATGGGAGTTACAGTATACCATCAGGAGGACCAGGCACTGTCCATCCTGGGGTGGTGTCAGCCTGATGGCAATGCCCTTCTACCAGGGAAGGTTCATTCCTGTCACTTGATAGCTGAACCTTTCAGCTGGCCATACGGGGAACTGAACCTGCAAACTCCCGCATGCGAGGCGACGGCTCTGTCCCTGAGCTAACTCTTCCCTTAGTACCCCTGGAAATTGCTTTATGCTGGAGCTGTCTATTTCCTCATGTAACTCAAGCCTGTCAATTCTGACAGGCAGCAGTTCTGGTCTCAGGGTCTCAGATAGAAAGGAGCAGCACAAAGCTTGGTAAAGTCTCCCCCCCCGTTTTGACTACAGCTCCCAGAATTCCAGGTATGTCAGGCTACAGCTCAGGATGTGCTGACTGAGAAAGATGGAGGCTGTTAGATATTTTGGGGAACACCAGGTTGGCAAAAGCTGATCCCCTTCCTGCCAAATGCATTCACACATTCAAACCCAAATTTTAAAAAAAAAAAACCCTTTCCACCAAACGGGAACAGCCAACACACACAGTTTTAAAAGGAATATATATGGTAATGTTTTCCCTGTAGACTCTTAAGCACCTATAATGACAGATCTTTCCTTCTTATTACCTTCCACCTCCACAGGGCTCAAGGTGAGCCAAGAGGCAACACGTACCTGTAAGTGAATACACATACCTGTAATTAAATAGGTCGGAAACTCACGCAGGAAGGGACAAGAGGCAAAATTCCAGCCGGGCTCAAATAAGGATCAACACCTTTTGCGAGGCAATCTTCCTCGGGTCTGAAGCAGGACATACAGATGGCAGGACCTCCCCCTCCTTCATGCCCCTCCTCTTAAAAAACACACACACATTCTGGTTCAACTTTGCTCAAATACCAAGAATTCTGGGGATGTGGGGAAGAGGCGAATGGGGGATAAGGCAGGAGAGGGTTGCCCAAGGTCAGAGCAAGAGAGACATATTTCCCCTCCGGTATACAGAAAACCCACAAGGACACGTACACACACACAGATGAGCACACAATTACTGCCAAAATGGACCAAAAGAGGTTATAATTCAGAAGAACACGGATCACATGCTGCTGTTGCTACTACTCGAGAAAAATAACAACACACCCACATGTGCAAAAGCCGCTGGAGAACATACAAACACAAGGCTGGCAATTTCAGACCCTTTTTTTGCTGAATCTCTAGCAAGGCAAAACAAAACCTCACAAATCACAAAGTAAAATTATCTGGGGGAGTCTTTGATTCCCTTCCGGAGTGGCACACACTGAATGGAAAAGAAAATGTCAAAATGTATTCCCTGGCTTCAGCCAAGGGAGCTATCCTTCTTAAAAGATGCTCTTGCTCACGAATTGATTGGGCTCAGGTTTATTTTTATTTTTTTAAATGGAAAAAGTCCCCCAAATGAGGTTCAAACCCTACCTCTCAGTGCCGGAATGGAGGAGGACAAAAGGGGCTGAGGGAATGGAGTCCTTTTGCCCGCCAACAGGCTGCCCTGCATGGCTTCGCCTGCTATTTTTACCTCTCTATATAGTGCTGTCAGGAGAGAAAGAGACGCACAGCATGCCGGGAAGACAGGAGAAAGGGAGGGAGGGAGAGAGAGAGAGACAGAGAGACTTGGCGGCAAAGGACGCCCAGTTCTTGGGAGACGACGTGAGTGGCATAGCAATGCCATTCGGGATGGGGAGGATGGAGAAAGGGCAAGGAAGGAGGAAACACAGAAAGATTTATGTTGGGGTCCCCCAGAGCTAGAAGAATCTTGTGAAGAGGCAAAAGGAATCTTGCATTTTCTACACAGCTCACAGTGTTGCCAAGCAGTCAGCCACCTTTAAGGAAAACTGCATTGCTACTAAAATTATTCCAAGCCAAAAAGTACACAGTATGTTGACTGCAGGCGCCAACAATTAGCATTGTTGGAACAGTAGCTGTTGAAGGGTTGCAATTAGAATTTTTATTTTAAAATACAGAGCTATCTATAGCCTGCATTAGGAAAGCTGGAAACACCTTTTTAAAATGTTCTTATTTTTCTCAGTTAATTTTTTTTTTAATATTCTTCCTTTTCTGTTTTCTTGTTGTAATTTGTTGGGGTTTTTTTGTTTTGTCTATAAGTATTGCAAAAACTTTTAATAAAACTATTTAAAAAACTATTCCAAGCCAGTGCCCAGATTAATGAGCTAGGGAGGGAGAACAGAAGCGACTCCCTCATTGTCTTATGTTCTTCTATGGATATACAACCCTCCTCTGCAACAGAAAAAAAAAAATTAAAAAAAAAAGAAAGAAAATAGAAAAAGAAATAATGCAACTGGAGAAATAGCCTGTAGTTATGGGTCCCAGCTCAGCTATCTCAAATGGCCAGAAGGAGTACTTCCTCACAAGTAGAGCTGCTAATGAGCAGACATGCCAGCTTGCCTACTGAGGATGCAGGCAGCTGGAGCTCAGGAAAGTTACTTTTTAAAGAACACAATACATGTGGCTCTGCTGGCTGAGGGATTCCCAGGAGTTGCAGTTGAAAAAAAGTAACTTTCCTAAGACAGGCAGTGCTCCTCCCAAGAAGGTCAGGACTAGAGGAAGGAAGGCTTCCATCCAGGAGTGAGGTTGAGAGAAGAGAGAAGGGAACGGTTCGAAATTTGGGTAAGTTTCCACCCACCAATGACATTGGCTTCACCCACACATACCATTGGCTCACCCACTGATGGAGCATGGAAAGGAAAACTTTGCCTATTCCCAAGTTAGAAGAATCAGGTAGAAGATGATGGGGACCAGCTCAACCAAATTGTCTAAAGAGCTGTCAACCAGAACAGACGCTACTAAGCTAAATGAGACTAACATTCCCCGAAATAACATATTTCAGCTTTACATGTTCCTAAGCAATGGTGTCGTAACGAACAAGGACTCCTCATCATGGCAGCCCACATACTCACATCCCTGCAGAGTCCACAAATCCAGGCAAGCTCCACTGTTCCATATAAATAAACCAGGTCCAGCAGACTTGCTTTCTCCTTGGAGCAGGTCTTTTGTAAAGTTAGTGGCTCTTACTTGTTCCTTTGAGACCATGAGAGGCTCCAAATATTTTGAATTTCACTAGGGACAACTGATAACAATATATTGCTGTGGAAAAAATACTTTTTTTTCTCAACACAACTAAAGGGAGGATTTTAACTAAGTTTAGAAGGAACAAGGGAACCTAGTACTACTGCAATGTCTCTGCTAATCAAAAATCTGACTCTAAGAATCAGTGTTCCCAAAGGTTTGATTGTGCATTAGCACATTAACACTGTTCCCTTGAATTTGGAAAAAGAGACCAAGGAGATCAGATTCTTAGCTGAAAAAAAAAATGAGAATTTTTCCACCTCATCACCGGCCAACAATTTACCCAGATTCCTTCAGCATTATCCAATTCCTCCTTTCTCTTACTGTTTTTGCCTCCCATAGGAGAGAAGTGGACCTTCAGGCCCAAACTGCAGTTGATCACCGCCAACCTTTGGCCCCTGGCTGCTGATTTGAGTATTTTTCCCAGCAGGTACTTCCCACACCATCTCATGCCTCCTCACGCTTCCTGTTTTGGAGCCTGAAAAGAGGAAGGAGAGCTTATGCCTGGAAAAATTAAATCTGTTATCTGGAGCCTTTGCCAACTGTCTGGTCCTCAGACGGTGACCTCACCTGCCCCCTGTTCGGTTCTTCTGTTGGAGATTCTTGGCTTGGGCTGAAGAGATTGTCCAAAGGAGATGGCAGTGGAGACTCTGAAAAAGGAAAAAAAAAGAAAAAGAAAAAAAAAGATAAAATCAAGATTCCATCAGATAACTGTGGCAGCCAGT
This sequence comes from Ctenosaura bakeri, assembly GCA_948474755.1. Taxonomy (NCBI): domain Eukaryota; kingdom Metazoa; phylum Chordata; class Lepidosauria; order Squamata; family Iguanidae; genus Ctenosaura; species Ctenosaura bakeri. The sequence continues at coordinate 31,304 of CAOLHI010000335.1, forward strand.
AGTCGCTCCCACGTCACTGAAATGGTGAATCCATACCTTTCAACTCTTCTGATCTGACAGTAACAGTTCCAATTAATCCTCTGTCATCCCATTTTGTTCAGCTGCTTTTAAAATGTTCTGGTTTCTTTCTCCTCCTCTCACCTTCCTACTTGATTCTCAGTTTACTTCCACAGCCACAAACTGAGTTAAAGTGAAAAATAGTTTGCACTCAGTTCATTCAGCGGGAGGGACAGGAGAGGAGTGGGCAGAATCTTGCCCTTCCCAGAAAGCTCAGGCTAAAGCAAACTGCAGACACTCCTAGCTTTTCTTTTCTTCCTCATTAACAACTTTTTCCAAATTGATCACACTCAGGTGTTGTTTGGCAATGTGTGGCACAGTTTTCATCTGGGAAATACTGAAGGGGATGTGCATCTGACCTGTCATTCAATCTTCTCCTAGCAACCCTATTCCCTAGAAATCAAAACAAGATGCACAGGGTGGGTACACTTTGTTTTCAAGCTGATCTCTGCTTCCAGGAAGATTTAAGGGCTGAGATTCAACTTGAAAACAAGGTTTATGCTCACCATATACCTTGTTTTTATGGTAAATCACAGCAGTTCTTTTCCTGCCCTTCTCAAATTCAGTAGCTTATTGACAAAAATAAATAAATGAACAAAAAATTTTAAAAATGGAGTGGGAAGAGGACAAATACACAGCCTATGGGACACTTCCTGTTCATCCCTAAAGATGCAAAAGAGATGCCCATCAACAGTGAAGAGCACCTTGGGCACACCAATGTTCACCTTTCACGGGCTGTCTAACTCACCTAGAGACTCTGTCCTTTCTGTCTGGAGTCGCTGCTGAACACAGGCACTGATGTCTGCAAAGATCTCCTCCTCCTCTCTGTTTGCATCAAACTGGAAAGAGGAAAAAATGGGTAGGTGAGAAGGGCAGAAATCTTTCACAAACTGATGGTAAGAGCAGTTTGACAGTGGAATATTCTGCCTTGGATTATGGTAGAGTCTCCTTCTTTGGAGGTTTTTAAACAGAGGCTGGATGGTCACCTGTTGGGAATGCTTTGATTATGTATTCCTACATGGCAGAAGAGGGTTTGACTGGATGACCCTTGTGGTCTCTGATTGTATGATTCTATGAATTATATTTAAATAATTTATTGGCTTTTACAAATTGGCTAGCTTTGTGCTTTTAATGCTGTGCAGTTCTGTTTTTAAGGTTTGTATACATTTACAGAAAATTCCCATCCTCCCCAGCTCACGTGGACCCAGCACCATGGTTCTTACTTACCCGGACAATAAGACCTTTTTCTTGGTAGTACTTCACGATCAGAGAAATGTTCTGTTTGAAGGTCTCCAGCCTTCGTGCGATGGCGTGAGCGTTATCATCCAGCCGGCCTTGCTCCTGTGCCCGCTTTTCCAGACGCTGACGGAGCTCTTGGCTTGAACAAGCCAGGAATATGACCAGGTCTGGGGAGCCGATCTAACATGGAAGGAGAAAAAAGTTAAGAAGTTATAGCCAGAGTTTGGAAAGGATTCATTAGAAAGAACTCACCAAAAACAATTAACCCCTGATTTGTTGACATATTTGGCAACTATTTTGAAATCTGGTATTTTAATTTTTAAACACCACCAATATTTTTGAGTAATGGCTAAACCTGGTCTTTGCTTTCATTCATAATGATTACAATTATCATTTATTTATATAGTGCCATCAGTATACATCATACTTTAGAAGTAAAAATAAGACAAAAAGCCAACCTTATCAGAGGCATACGATCACACACACACACACACACACACACACACACACACAGAGGAAGGAAGGAATAGTGCAAATATAAAACTATGTGACAGAACTGTAAAACAAATTATCCAACCAGAAAGAAACAAGCAAATAATGCAATATAATATAAAGCAAATTGACAAATACGGTAAGTCCCCATATCCATGTGATTGATATACAGTTGGCACACATTTTGATATTTGCAATTTTCCCACTTTTGTGAGGGACCTGTACCCCTAACCTTAGCAAATATGGAGGGTCAATTGTGCACAAGTTCACTTATCCATGCTGAAATGCAGTCCAAGAACCTTTAGTTCCCATCTCTTTTTTGGACCACACATTGTTGATATTAATTTTTATGTTTTTATCAGTTGTGCACTGACTGGCCTGCAATAATGGCCACAAAGGCTAATTTCTCTTAGATGTTAAAGTTCTGTCCAGTTTTTCATGGTTTGGGCAGTCCTTCAGGAAGATATTCCCTCCTTCACTCACACATCCTGGGCTCCCAGCCTGATTTCCCACCTGCTCCTCAAAGGTGAAGGCTTGGCTGATGTCTCGGGGAAAACCATCCACCACAAAGCCCTTTACACCTTGTCTCTTGATGAACTGTTGCTTCAGCTCCTCAATGGTCGTTTCCTAAAAAGCAGAGAAATATCACAACTGTAGAACAATTCTGGGTCTGCTACCTTTAAAGCACAGAGGGAGTAAGTGTGGCTTACAGGCTACACGTGGATCTCAAATCCACTTTTACGGCTCCACGCCAGTACCTTGAATCCTGCCCAATATTTAAAAAAAAATCAATAATATTTTTAGACAATGTTCACCCCAAAAATATACCTAAACACAAGAAAACAACCAAAAATGCCTTCCCATACCTCCAGAACCTCACCCGATACCTTTTTCTCAGGTGTATATCAGCTCAAACAGCAACTGGGAGTGATATAGCATCATTTTCATCCATCATTTTGGCCAATATATTGCCAAAAAGAGAAATATTTTGGATAAGAAAGCACAACCTGGGCAGGGTTACTATGGGAATTGTGTTCCTGCCCCCTCATGCAATTTTTTCTCCCATCATCAACAGTATTTGCCAGCCCAAACAATAGTCTCCATTTTACACAGCCACACAGAGACACACGTACTTCCCTCAATCCCTTGCTTGTGGTTTAAACTGGATGGACAGGAAAAGAGCAAAAGAGACACACCTTTAAAAACACTGGAAATGTTGCAAGAGTTTGCAGCTTGTGGTTCAGAAATATACAACTCTGGCTGCCCTGTAATACTTGAGTCCATTACCACCCAGTCACAAGAGATCTCTGACTTGTGTTTTGATCTGAGCCAGAGAAGAATGGAAGCTCTCCTTCTCACGCAGCATGGACGAGTTGGAGGCAACAAGATGATATCTTCCCTCCTTCAAAAGGGAACGCTGAACATCCCACCAGTCAGTTCCTACCTGGCTCTCAAAATATGGCCATTCCCATTTTGCTAAAATGCTCTGGCCCAGCTCTGCTTACCGGTGGAGCCAGCTCCCCGTTGGCAATGATCTTGGCAATAAGCTCCCACTTTCTGTCGCTGGTGGCACGGTGGATCATTTGGTTGCGAAGGATCTCGCCCATGGAGATGCAAGCATACCCAAAATGGGAAGCCACCCTATTGCTCTGAGTCCCCTTCCCACTGCCAGGGCCTCCTGCAATTCCAAAAGGGGGTTAAAAGTTTATTCAGCAGTCTTCGTATTGTAATCCAAACCTGTAAATAACTGGTTAAAAATTAACTTGTGCCCCTAATTTGTTAGCATTTTCCAACAATAACACTAACATTGGTTAATTTATTCTTTAAACTAATTCACTATATCCCAACCATTTTATTTTGTAGTAACAATGTTTCTCATATCTTTTAATTTGTTACTGTTCATTTAAAAAGTAACAGCTGGTCTTAATGTTTCTAAAAATGCATTTAACTCCACCATACCTTTAGGGCTTTTTTGTGACATCTGGAGGCTCTCAGGTCATCAGGCTAGTGAATCCACTCCAGATTTCAGTCTGAACTGTAAAAGCAGCTTCCCAAAACACGGAAGCCTATCCCCTAAAATAAGTTCAGCACTTCAGAAATTCAGACTAAAACCTGGAGCAAATCCACTATTCTTTTGACACCACTTACCAGCTTACCCATGTAGGGAAACCAGGAAGTTAAAAAGAAAGTACTTCCTACAGGGTTCAGGTTCGGGTGATCTTACCGATCACAAAGATGATCTTAGGACGAGGCCGGCCAGGGTCAAAGACATCATATTCTTGGATGAGGCCAGTGGATTCGGTCATGTCTGAGTCACTTTCGATGGAGAACTGACTCATGATAGGTGGTAAGTGGTCGTATTTGTTGTATGTTGCCACACCTGAGGAGGAAAAAAAAATGGGGATCAAAGTATTACTAGCTTGGTGAGATCTCACAAGAGCCATTAGTGTGGCTCTTGTCCCATCATATACAAGACAGTACCCAAAGTGGACTGTCTGGAGTATTCTTCCTGTACCATCCCATCTCTTTTCTCAACCTGGAAATCCCATCTCTTTTCCTTTCTCTCTGGCAGCCCTCCCCTCTTTTCTCCCTGCCTTTCTCTGGCAGATTAAGCCACTAAATTTGTCATGCAAAGCAAGTGCCACCCACCCGTACAGAAGAGGGGCTTCCTGGCCTGCCCGCTGCTGACAGGATACATGGATTGGCCTTCTGACGTAATGAAGGTGTCCCACTGCACCATCTCAGGACCACCCAGCTCTCGGACCTTTTGCAGACAGTGTTCCAGGTAACTGACTGGGTCTTCTGGGCGGTAGTACATGAGGCCTGTTAGCATGCTCTGTAGGGAAAGGTAGAAGCAGGGGACAAAAGGCACACATTAAAAGAAAAATACAAGATTTATGATCCCAGAGATGCTCTAAGAGTGTATGGGGAGTCTGTTCTGTCTACCCTAGGCTGATTTAGTGGGAGAACAAGGAAGAGGGTTTTCTCAATAGTAGAATTGCAAAATTAAAATTCTGAACTTCTTACAGCGACTAACCCTAATGTGGGATGAGTTTAGAGAAAGGATATACCCAATGAAACTGGCTGATGGAATGGCCTTGTATTCCATCTCTCCCTCACCAGCACTTGATGGAGTTATTGACTGCTTCAGTTCAGAGAGGAGGTGTCAGAAGCTGATCTCTTAGCAGAGCTGATGGAGTGATCTTGCCTCTTACATGTCCCTCTTCGGAAGGCCAGTAGAATGGCTGCTGCCATGTGCCAGTCAACAGAAGGAGGAGCTGATGGAGTGACCCTGCTTCCTATTTCTCTCTCTCCCTCTCCCTTTGCTGCCACATGGCGGAATGGCTGCTGATAGATGGAAAAGCATGACAGGGCTGGTACTCCATAAGAAGTAAAAGCATGACCCTGTTTCCTATCTTTCCCCCCTCACATGAAGGTTTCTGTTGGATGACAGAAGGACGAGCCAAATGGAGAATTGCTCCCCCAAGATATAGAATCATAGAACTGGCAGGGACATCTAGTCCAACCCCTGCCACGCAGGAACACACAACTAAGGCACTCCTGAAAGGTGCCTATCCATCTTCTGTTTAAAGAAGGAGAGCCAAGTGACAAGCCTCTTTGTGCCAAAATGATCACCTGTCCCACTTCTCCTTCCTTCCCAGCACTACCTGGGAAAAAACAAATACAGGTATATACAAAGAGAAAAAAAGAGAGAGATGTATACAAACACACACACACACACACACACACACACAGGTTCCAACAGAGAAGTCAATCAACCAAAGAAACTGAATTCACAACCTGGATCCGCAAATATGAACTCTCAGCACAACATTCTGCCACTGGAGTCCTTCCAAGGGAAACAGTTACATTGGCCACATATTTCAAGCCCAGAAAACTGAGCTTTTATTTTTAAAAAAAAAATCACTGGTGATTTGATTTCCAGAGGCCACTTTCCCTAGAAGTGGTCAGGAAGAAAGTCTAGGACTTGTTTGCAGGAAAGAGAGGCCCTAACAGGATGCAACTGAGCTTGGAAATTAGAGACAACTTTGTTGTTGCTCTTTTTCTTCAAAGTTTTCTGCTCTTGGAAACTGGGGGACATTGTGTTTTCAAAATGGCACCTGATTTGCCTTTTTTTCTGTCCATTGATGGGAAACCACACACAGAACCTTGCAGAGATACCTTCCCTCTTTCTCTCACACACATCCCACTACTTCTTGGGACTACAAATCCCAGAATCCCCTAGCTGGAAAAATTCCAGGAGCTGTAGTCCAAAAGATTACCTTCCCCAAGCCCTCCTTCCTATCTTCTGTCAGCCAAGGAGTTCTCAGGCCTATTGCAGGCTCTCAGCCTGGCCTACTTCACAGGACTGTTGTAAGGATAAGAGGTGGCTGTGAGAAAAACCATGTGTGTCACCATCAGTTCATGGGAGGAAATTGCTGTGCTGTTGTGTGGAAGGCACACAATTCTGACTTAGTGACCATATCCTAGTATTTTCTTGGAAAGATTTCTTTAGAGGAAGTTTGTCATTTCCCTCTTCAGAGGTAGAGAGAGTGTGACCTATCGAATCCTGATCTTCCAGAGTCCTAGCCTATCATGCTGGCTCCTATTAAAGGTAGGTTAGGTTGAAATGTCCCACAAATTCAGAAATGTATATACAGTGCCTCAGTTTCAACAGAGAGCAAGCAAATTAAGAACCAAGGGCTGGGCTTAGCCCCAGAGGCTGCACATTCTGTTTGGGTGCTGCCATGGTTTTGAAACACACCTTGAACAGCTAGAAAACAATGCGAAGAGGAAAGGGGGAGGGCTCCGCTCAGGACAACCTGCCAGGACTTCAAAATGCAACCCCATGCATATCTGCTGAGAAGCAACGGCCACCAAGCTTCGTGGGGCTTACTCTCTCCGAAGCACACTTAGGATCGTGGCCTTAAGTTTTCCGAGGTGCGCATGTCAATTTTTGCAACCAATTAGGATCCAATCCAGGTGAGAAGAAAAGAGGAACGAACAGTAAATCTCAGCAAATGAAACCTCCACCAGGCCTGGACTGATGTGCTATTTATTTTTTGAAGCTCCCCAGGTTCGGCTCTCAGCCGCAAGAGCTCAATCTGTCATGCTCAGCAACACGCAGATGCTTCTCTCTCTCTCTCTTGAGAGAGGGCGATAACTGAGCCAATTAATTTAGCAATCAATACCATTTAAGGCTAGCTGGATTGCTAGGCAGATGGGTGCTCCGTGCCCATCTTTCTTATTTTTTTATATATATATATATAATTTTAACATAATCTGACTCACAATCAAAGAAATAAACATTTGGAAGAAGACTGTTCCATGCAGTCGACGGTTATTGTCCTCGCCCTGCTTTCCTACCCCTCTTCCTCCTCATCCTGTCATCATAATTCTGACTACGACTTCAGGATTTCTCCTGTGAGACTCACTCGCTGTTGAAGTTGCCAGAAGTGGCGTCTCTCTGCATGTGGACACTTGGTACATGCACAGAAGTACTCTCTCCTCTCTATCTTTTTTAACAACGACATCACTCACTCATAGACTTCTGAGTTAGAACCTGGCAGGGCTGCCAACAAGGGAACACCTAGTGATGTGGACATTTGGCACCTGAGACCAAATTCTAACATCTGTGCATCCAGCTCTCACACAGGGCTAGGAATGACGCAAAATCTCTCTCTGCACGGGCTCAGAGGCACTCTTTATCAGTGAATTTCACATACACAAACACACCCTTTACCTCTGCAAGGGGTTTCAACTTATGCCACCAAAGCACAAACAAAACACGCCAGGTCTGAAGTCTGTATAGGGATGGAGAAGCACTCTGCACAAGCCCAGAGGCACGCTCCTCTCTTGATTGTAAAAGCAAGAACTCTCTGCTTCCCCAGACATTACTAGACTGCATTCTTCACCATAGGCTCTGTTGAGGAGGGGGCGGCTGAGATTTGCAAGCCAGCAACGCCTGGAGAGCCGCAGGATTCGCACCCGTGCTATCAACCTCCCCCAGAACAAAAGACTACTCTCTCAAAATTAACCCTCGGCGTCCAAACCAAAGGGCCGGGGCTAGTTCATAGCTACCACTTCCATAGCTACCACTAACCTCCAGCTCTCCTGCGGCAAAGCAGAAGGGGCGCTCTGTACATGCTCGGAGGCACTCTCACCTTCCTCCCCATTGCAGGGGCCGGAGGATGCCTGGCGTCTCTTCCACCAGCACCCTAATAAGGAAGCAATATCAACACCTCCGCAATGCACCCCCTCACCTCGAAAAGCTGGGGATCTCCCGGCGGGAGATGTAGTCCCGGGCGTCGGCCGTGCCGCTCATGGCGACCTCGGAGGGAGCCGCGCGTCCGCCCAGCCTCGCCGGCTCCTTCTCGCCGCCTCCGGAGCTCCGAGGGGCGGCCGCTTCCTTCTCCACCCGGGGCGGAGAGAGAAAGAGGGGAGCCAGACGGAGCTCCTGCAGCCGCCCCACACCTTGGAGGGATGCCCCCGGGAGGGAGGAAATTTGGACAGGAGAGGGCGAGGGCTTGCCACGGCCAGGTAGTCCCGGGAAGGCGTGGCGCAGCGCCCCTGCCTCCCTTGCAAATTTAATTCTTTCTTAGAATAATTTCTGATTTATTTATTTTTTCCGGGCGTGAAGCCTGCTGGGAGAGGCGAAAGTTTCCAGCCTGCTGCTGAGGCTGCCCGGGAGCCTGCAGTGGTGGCGTGCCTTAATTCATTTTAAAAAGAACTAATAGGTGAGGTTTAGGGGCCCCGGAATGATGGCACGGACGCTGGCCAGAGGGCTGCGCCCCCCCCGCGCCCACGTTAAGAGAAATCGACATTGGACACACACGCAGGTCTGCCGGTTGGCTTCGGGCCACGACGTGCAAATCTTTAGTTAAAATTAATATTTAGTAAGTTTGCTTCAGTTTCTACAGAACTGGTATTGAGGTGACCCTGGACACTGTGCGTGCATTTATAGATACAGAGAGTGTATCAGCCCTATCTATCTTTTTAAAATTTTATTTATTATTCCTTTTTAACACTGATACAATATAAACAAAACATATTCCAACAATTAATGCAAAATCTGTTCATCTGTATTATAAGATTTGTAGATATAGAGACAGATAAATGAACAGCAGCTCCCAGACTAGGGGATTGTTTGGAAGCTGTGTGTGGTGTGCAGGGGTGTGATTTAAATTTAATAAATTGGAATAAATGTTTTAATAAGTCTGGAATCTGCTGCCAGCCTCCTTCAGTTTACAAAGTCTATAATAGCAAAGCTTCATTTTATACAGGCCTTTCTGTGCTTCCCTAACCCTCTTTTCCATCCTCATCCTCTGTCTAGCTGGAATTTTTTAAAGCAGCATTAGCATTGAGAGGATGCTGAAGGAGGGCTGGAAATACACAGGCTTCCATGGGTGGGTTAAGGCAGAAAACAATGCAATAAAGTAGTTTAGCTGGGAAAGAGCAGGGTTCACTTCTCACTAATTCTACTGTAGTCTACTGAGCCTGCCTGCAGCAGGCAATTTAAACAGCAGCTACCTCCAGAAACCCATACTAAGCATGTGTGAACATGTCCTCTCTTCTTTTCTAAGAAGAGAGGAGATCAGCCTTCCTCACCAACTATCTCCAGTACACTTTTAAAAAGCACCGCTCCCTCAGTTTGGCCACCAAAACAAGAATCATGAAAAAAAAAAGAAAGTCATCTTTGGATGTGGTTTGAAAGAAGCCTTCAAGTGGTCTCTATAAAGTTCAGCAGATTTTTGTTTACTGATGTGAGGCTTACCTGACCTGGATGTTTCATTTCACATGTGTAAATTGCCGGTTTTGATTTATTTTTTTAATGCAGAAATATGGTGAACAGCTCTTCTGTTTTGTGGCGTAGGAATCTATTCTTGTTCTTTCTGTGTTGTTTCTGCCTCTGGTACCAAATTTTCTGTTGCTATTCCCTTTGCTGGAAACATCTTCCTTCCCTCAAAAAAAACAAAAAATGCTTCAACAAGTTACCTGCTCAAGAACAGGCCATGTTTAGCTCACATCAGGTCCTGCACACATCTGCCAGGGTCCAGGGCACTGTGTTGCTTTAAAATGTACTGTTTTAACTGTGCTTTGTCCTTTTTTTTCAAAGCATAGATTTAATATTGCTTTAATATTGTTAACAGCTTAATCCTGTTTGAATGTTTCCATTGTTTGTATGTTTTTAGCTCTGATGTAATCATTTCAAATTGGAAGCTACTTTGAGCCCCAATCTTTGGGTATGAATAAAGAGTAACATCACCAACAACAAGCAGAATGTAAACAAACAGAGGAAAAGAAGAGGAGGAGGAGAAAATACTGCTGAAAACAGAGGTCTCATTTTCTTTGGACTGGTAATTTTCGCCACATGTCTAGACAGGCAGCATTGAACTCGTGGGTATTTAGAAATTCCATGCAGAAGATTGAGAGGCTTTGAGAAATCCTTGCTCTGTTCCCGGCTTTGGCCCACCTCCTCTAAAAGAACCCTTAATTCTTAAACCCTTCAGCTCCCATGGGTGGGACTGGCTTTTTCTGGGAAAAAGTGGGAGAGGGAAGAGAACAGGGCAGGGGTCTTGTGGGGCTGGAGGAAGTTGCAGCTTTTTTCCACAGCATCTGTGGGAACTTTACTGCATGCAGCCTCGGGTGTCTTCCCTTGCTTTGGAATGCGTCTTTGTGTTTTCTTTGATCCGGTACTGTATTGCAAGGCCCAAGTTCAGATGTGGGACATTGGGAAAAAATACCATATAAATACAGACACAGACAGACAAACACACACACGCCAGGCCCACAGAGAATAGCTTGAGTTTTTATAGTGTTTTAGGGTTGCAAACAGGGTGCAAACAGGGGAGGGGTGTTCTGGGAGCAGCTGTGTGAAACTGTATCGACAGAGCCCCCTTCTGCTTTCCCTTGCTTAATTTGAGCCCTGATAGCCGAAAACCAAGGAAGAATAGTTCATATTGGTCAATTAGCTACATAACTAGCCCTCCTGAGCGCAAGCAAAGCTTAGCTGCACATGGAGGGAAGTTGTCATGGCAATGATGCAGAGAACGCATCAGGGCGGGCGATTTAGCCTGCTTTACTAGAGAGCAATCCTAAAGTAGATGGCTCAGGTGGAGATGCCTCAGCCCTCGGAAGGAAGAGAAGATGCTCCTAAAATAAAAAAAAGTGTATGTTTTCTCATTAACCAGCCTTTAATTTGCCACATCAGGGACGCTGTGGTAATGAAGGCTTTGGACAGGCTGTACCCAGTGCTGGTGCCGCTGCTTGAAGGCACACGTTGCTGAGTGGAAGCAGAGTCACTGATTGTACAAACATTGCTGTGATGGAAATTTTTTCTCCTCAACTGCAAGTTTGAGCTTGGGCAGGGGAATCAGACTTTAGGGGAGAATTTAAGCCCCCTAAAGGAACTTGAAGACAAGATCCTGAAGAATAAAGATATATATTGAATATTATTATGATTGTCAATACAACTGTACTTACAGTTTCTATGTCTTATCATGAAAGCTGGGCAGTGTAGAAAGCTGATAGGAAGAAAATCAACTCATTTGAAATGTGCTGGAGGAGAGTTCTGCAGATACCCTGAACTACCAAAAAGACAAAGAACGGGTCCCAGAGCAAACCAAAGGAAAGTGCTATGGTGCTCATGTCTTGCTCCTGGTCCTGTATAAGGAGAAAGGTGGGATATTAATTAATTAATTAATTAAATAAAAACAAATAATGGAGCTTCCTACTGGCCTGGACCCTGTGAGATGCAGGGCTAGGTAGGTCTTTAGTTAGATCCAGTAGGGTTCCTCTCATTAAATGTGATAATTCATAATGGATATCAGTTCAATGGGAACGGAAAATGGGAGATGTTATTGTGCTCATGGCTGGTTTGTGGGTTTCCTGTGATTGGATACTGTGGGGGTGAGGGAAGGAACCACGATGCTGACTGAAACAGGACTATGATCTAATCTAGCAAGGCTAGTTTTCCTATTGTCCTTCAATACATATGTATTAAAAAACAATTTCACCAGTTTTTTAAAAAAGATCTGCTGTCCAGTTAAAATCATGACACCTTTTATTTAGTCAATTCAAAGTTTATTAAAAGTGTTTCTGATCTGATTAATCAAACTGATTAATCGATTAAACATTGCAGCTGTAACCACCACTATCACAATAATAGTACAATCCACATGGCCGTAAATTATTCTGGATTAAAAGAATTCAGAATAAAAGAGAAGACAGCTGAAGACAAGAGGCAAGCCAAGAGAGAATGACATTCACCAATGTTTCAAAGAAGTCCATACTGAGTTGTCGAAAAGGGCTAAACGGATTTTTAATAAGATTGTGCTTGTTTCCTTAAATCTGATTTTTTTAAAAACACAAAATCGATGCTACCTTTCCAGTCTGGTGCACTCTCCAGATATGCTGCCTACAACTCAGCTGTCTGGGGATGATGGGAGTTGTAATCCAAATAACTCTAGGTGGGCTCCAGGTTGGGGAAGGCTAGCCAGTCTTTAGTTACAGGGTGCTTGTATGTGGTAAGTTTTTTTTTCTTCCTGTTTTGCAAATATGAATCATCAGAGGAAAATATGCACATATTTTCTGCCTGCCCCCAACAATGGACACTGTTAATTCTGATCATGGCATGTAGAAAATTGCTGGTGCTTCTGTTTGTATATTAAACAAATTTACATTTATATTTCTTTGTAAATTAAATATATTACAAATTAAGTAAGAGGTTAGTTCAGAGGTGTTTTTGGCCCAAGATTGAGGCTGTGCTAGGAGGGGCAATATTATTTTGACAAGGTAGGGGAGCAGTGGAACCATCACAACTTATCACAAGGGTTACAAATTTTTGCTGAATTTCATTCATAGATAAGAATGGGTCACTGGAATTTTGGAGAACCCATTTGCGCACTGCCCTGCATTTCCCTCCCACATTTTGGAACTTTTTGGGGAGAGTTACAGCTCCAAAATATTTGCAGAAGCCACCAGTTGTTCATCTTTGCAGTAGAAGGATGATTAATCTGTTATTAATCTGTGGGGTAGAACATGGAAGTGCTGAAAACTTCTAAATCAGCAGGACCTGGCAGCCTTCATACCTGTCTCACCTGATTGGGACAAAAACTTTAACTATCCTGGCCTTCTGTTTAGACCCAACAAGACTGGGCTCTTAAAAAAATTCTTCCATGTGATGTTGGAAAGCCATGTGATCCCTGGCTGCTAGGCAGGAAACTGATGGGTATTTGTAAATCCACCAACATTTAAAGGAAAATCACAAAGTTCCTCACTACTGTTATAAAAGATTGGAGCAGGGTACCCCCCCTCCAGATGTTCTGGGATGCCCAACTTCCATCAGCACAAAAACAGCCAGGCTGGCCAGCAATCAGAGATTATCAAGAACCATGAGCCCAACAGATGTCTGCAGAAAAGTTACAGGTCCCCCATCTCTGGATTAGGGAAATTTGTGATCAGTTTCACAGCACTTCAGCATCATATGCAATGATTAATACCTCCAACTGGCAGAGGCAGTGCATCTGTGAATAGCTATTTTGTTGGATGGAGATGACAAACCGCAGAGACTTAGACCCCACTTACTGCCTTCCTAGAAGCACTGGGCTTGCAGAATAGGATAATGGATGCTTCTGCTGATGAAGCAGACTGTCCTCTGGTGTACCAGTGCTCTCAAAGGGCCACAGAGTTGGGACTGGGCTCTGAACGCCTTCTCAGACATTGCGCTGGTCAAGCAGCTGAAGGATGGAGCAGCCACCTAGAAGCTCAAGAGATGCTTGGTATTCAGTGCCAGCTCATTTTGTTTCCGAGTGAGAGGGTGTTTCAGCAAAGTGCCCTCTGTTGAGCCCTTGGCTGTGCCTTTATGGGAAGCTGCCACTGCAATTTCCCACAATGCATCTGCAGTATCACCCCCCCTCACTTGGGGCATTGTGGGAAATTTAAAATGGCAGCAGGCTGGAATGGGGAGGCTGTGTCTAGGCACAGAATTTTGGAACTTCTTGAACAGCAACTCCAGCTATAGTAGAGCCACTGGTTAGGGATTATGGGAGATATTATTCTTAACAGACCACTGCAGTTCTTGGTGTTGAAAGAATGGCATCTCCCGGGATTTCCCAGCCAGTGGGGCAGAGAGCTGGAGAGGGCATTGCAGCCACTGAACCAACTCCACACCAAGGATGTTGCCCTCCTGCAGCTAGGGAAAGAGTTGTGTAGCATCCCCACTAATTCTTCCCTGCCCCCCTGAATGCCCCCACAACAACCCAGCCGATTTGGCACTTATGTGGCTTCTCCTTTACCATTGCCTTTTTTTTTTCAATTTCTGCCCCTAATTCCAGGACGGGTGGGAGAAGGTGATGTTGTAAAGGCTTGCCCACTTGGCAAAGACCCGTTTTTCGGTGATGAACCGGTGGTGGTAGCCCTTCTTGCTCCACTCATTGTGGACGTATGTGATGCATTCATCTGGGCCCTTCGGTTCATAGTAGTGGTAGGGCATCTTGTGCACACGAGGTTTCCGCCTGGGGAGGTGTGGAGCAAATGGAAGGAAGCATCAATAAAACAAGTTCTTCAGACATCTTAATTTATAGAATGACTTATTTTGCAATACCCAGATTGAGAGAAGGTTGCTGGTGTGGTTTCAATGCCAGACTACACCCCTGGAGACCAGAGTTCAATTCCCCCCTCAGCCATGGAAGCCCATGGGTGACCTTGGGTGCATCGCACAGTCTCAACCCCTAGAAAACCCCATAATAGGTTCACCTTCGAGTCACCGTAAGTGGAAATGACTTGAAGGCACACAATAACAACAAGTTAAGAGAGACACAGTGATGCAGTGGTTTGAATGTTGGACTGGGATTCCAGGAAACCAGGGTTCGAATCTTCCCTTGGCCATGGAAACCCACTGGCTGATCTTGAGCAAGTCACACCCTTTCAACCTCAAAGGAAAACAAACCCCCTCTGAACAAATCTTCCTAAGAAAACCCCGTGATAGATTGGCCTTAGGGTCACGATAAATTGGAAGCAACTTGAGGGTGCATAATAGCAACAATAAGAACCTAACTTAAATAAGATGGTAAGGTTAATTGCAATTGTAAAGTCGAAGGCTTTCACGGCCAGAATCCATAGGTTGTTGTGGGTTTTCTGGGCTTTGAGACCATGTTCTACTAGTATTTTCTCCTAATGTTTTGCCTGCATCTGTGGCTGACATCTTCAGAGGATTCTCTGAAGATGCCAGCCACAGATACAGGCGAAACATCAGGAGAAAACACTAATAGAACATGGCCTCAAAGCCTAGAAAACCCACAACCACCTATTAATTGCTATTACCTGCTATAAAATTTATAACAAATTAAATATGACTGGTTTTGGTACTATCTTGCTGCGTATTTAATTGGTATCTCCTTGTGATAAGGTAGTGCTCTCAAAAAATATTTGTTTTGCCCTATGATGTTGTTCTGTTGTTTAGTTTATAACCTTCAGTTTTTAAAAAGTGGGAAAACCCAAGATCAGCAGGTGCAGAAATAAATCCCCCAAGCCAACAAAAGATATTTGGAGAGAGAGACACTTACGTGCAGTAGTTTGCAGGGATCATCCCATAAACATGAATCCTGTCACACAGCTCGATAGCGATCCCCATGGTGAACCAGCCCGTGCTCAGCCAGGATCGTGATGTCTCTCTGCAAAGTTGGCCGGGTGGTTGTTTTATCACGGAAGGATAGCCCAAAAAGAAAGGAAACGAGGAAAGTTAGTTGCAGTAATTTTTTGAACATGCTCAGTTCCAACCCCCCCGAAGAAATGCTTTTTGCTGTTTGACCGCTAGATGGCAATCGCATAAACGTATCTCACAGTATTCACCTCATCCCTCTGTCTAACAGCCACACCTTAAAACAGATCCTTGGGAACAGTATCTTTTTGAACTACAACTCCTAGAATAGTTATATTCTGAGTTAGTTATTTTTCACACAAGAATTAAAGAACTCCTTTGATACCACTAACAACCATGGCTCCATCCTATGGGAGTCCTGGGATCTATAATTTTATAAGGTTCTTGGAATTCTTTGCCACACACCTCTAATATCACAGCAAAACTACAAATCCCAGGATTCCATGGAATGCAGCTGTGGCAGTAAAGTGCAAGAATTTTGTAGTGTGAAAAAGAAATTAAGGATTTGATAAGAAAGATACCAAAAGAAAAACACAATATCATGAAACCTTCATAGTTCCATTTCCCAGGGAGAAATCATAGTTACAGCTGCAGGAGAGACATGTACATGGTGGCTTCCAACTAACTAGAGTGGTGACTCCACTTTGGGTTTTAGTCTGAACTTAGAGTATCCAAGGTGCTGAAACTTATCCTTCAAATAGATCCAGCACTTTGGATAGCTCCCAGGTTCAGCTGGTGAGGATACAGGAAACAACAGACAAAAATCCAACACATTATACAAGGCCTGCAAAAATGTAACTTTCCTTGCCTCCTTTCCCCCAGCAGAGCTGGAAGAACAAATGTTACCTGTCTTTCCCTGTCTCTGTTCTGAACAAGTTGTCAAACTGCCGCATGCGCAGAGCGCTAACCACAAAGAGAGACACGTTGGGGAAAGACATGCTGGCCCGTTGGATGACCTTGATCAGGCTGCGCTGCATCCGACCTTCCGGCCCCCAGAAAATGAGGATGTTCTCCGGTGTCTTGTTGACAAACTCTTGCGGCTTCCTCAGGACCCGGAAGAGGCTGGAATGGGCCACCACCCGGAAAGTGGTTTGGTTCCCAATGTCAGCCGCGTAGCCTGTGGTGGGAGCATCATTCATGCGGATGACGCATTCAGCCTGGTTGATGACCGGCCCCAGCTTGCTCCCGAGTAAGTGGCTGGAGCTGGTGATGATCACGCATTGCCCACAGTGACGGTCCAGCGTCTGCAAAGAGAAACCTTAATTAGATACTTGAATTATTAGTATAAGTACTAGTAAGAGTTTATGTTAGCCATGTTGCAATTGCCACTGGCTTGAGGCAAATAAAATTTGCTTTGATTTAACATGAAGACAGCTACATTTGTTCAATCTGCTTTATATGGTTTGCCAAAATTGGATGGTACACCCCTTTCCTTACATTGCAGCACCTCAGACTGCAGATGAACAGCTGTGGAGGGAAATCACAGTTTTGAATGTTGTGTGTGTTAAACAAACACAAATACACACACACACACACACCTTTATTACTTCAGAAATATGAGGCACAGTGTCAGGTTACCAGGGATTTAAGCATGGTGGCTTGCATATCATCAGCAGTCTTGAATCCACTCTGGTTTTAGTCTGGAATTCAGAGGAGCTATCTGACACACTGAACCCTGTGCTGCTCATAGTTTCAGCACCCTAAACAGCTCCTGCAATGTTTGAACCAGCCCCTGTGTAGATCCACCATCCCACTGGTATGGAAGCCACCAGCTCCAACTGGCTATGGTGGCACTTTGCTTGTAGTACCCAGTCAATTGTGGCCTGTAAGACATATGACAGGGCTTTCCCAATAGTGGCACCCTGGGCTATAGAACTTCCTTCTGCTAGAGATATGCATGTCCTCCACACTCTTCTCTTTAGACACAAGTTAGAAACACATCTCTGTCCACAAGCTTTCAGATCCAAAACAAAGAATTGGAATTATATTCTGCTGCTCTTTCTTTAAGCTGCTTTTATTGTATTTTAACAGATATTATTATTTTAGCAACTGTGAGAGATTTTATGTAGATTATTAACAACTCTAAACTCTTGTGAGGAAGGGTAATAATTAGGGTCTTGTACAAGGATAAAGGTGGGATATAAATTTTATGTGTGTGTGTGTGTGTGTGTATGAATGACACTACTTGGAACATGCCACATTATCTCATGATACTTCACCAATTCCTAGATTCTGGGATACGATCCAAATCATTCACAACCACAACTGCCAGTCAGTAACATCCAGTAGACTACAAAACTGAGAACACCACTCATATTTACAATGGCTGCAAACAATCCTCTCTCCATCCCTTGCCCCCATACTCCAGGGACACTGGCTGATCAACAAGCAATCTGCATTGGGGGGAAAAAATTCGTATTTTCTCCCACCTTGTTTCCCGAGACAGCACGGTATCCGGTTTTAACTCCCCACTTCCTGAGGTTGGAAGGCAGGAGTGGTTTCACCTTCACAGAGCTGTAATGGAAGACCTCATTCCGGCTGTTGGAGTTGTAGAAGATGAGCAGCATGAAAAGACCAAAGAGGATGACAAAGACAACCGCTGGTGGGCTCTGCCAACAAAATACAAGAATAAGTGAGGAAAGAGCCTCCATCTGCTTATCAATTTTGCCCCCTTTCCTAAGGTACCAGTTCAAACAGCTTCCTGGCTTAGGGCTGGCACTAAGTGCTGTTTCTAAACATTATTTCTAAAGGCTCAGTTGAAGATTTAAGTTAATGCAAAGCCAGAAATATGGGCCTGAGGGAAAATTTTGGAGCAGAGCAGCCTGAATTCTTATCTGGGGAGGGTACGTTCCTGAAAGATGTTTCCTCTCCCTACTCTTTTAATAAAATATGGTGCTTTTGGCACAAGATTACAAAGAGGGCACAATTTTCCTCCACGAGCCCTTAGTGGAACCTTTCAAAGACCACAGCTGAAGCACTGGAGCCCCATTAACATCACCTCCTTGTTTTAAATCTTCTGTCCATAAAATATTAATTTTCATGTATTGCCAACCACTTTGTGGAGGCCTACTGCCAAGCTGAAAAACAAGGCAAAAACACTGGAAATGCAATATTCTAATAGCAGTCTCATTCTTGGGCTGCCAGTCCTTATGTAACCAAAATGACACAACCCATACCCAAGAGGGGAGGCATCAGCATCTTGCTGAAAATGTGCAGAAGGACTTCCAACTCCAGAGAAATCACTGGGGAAGCACTATCTATATTCTCTGTATTCTTTTCCTGCTTCCACAAGCACAAGAATGGCTTCAAGAAGCTCATCTTTGGGTGAAAAAGACCCAGCTGGTCCATACCGTGTGGTGTTTCATGTCGCTGTCCCGGCTTTAGTTTGGAGCCCCCTTGTTCAGTGTAACTTGGGCACCTGCAGGGAAATCAAAGGGGGAGAGGGTTGTATTTGCAGATTTCCCCTCTTCTTTTGTCCCTGCGTTCCACCCGCCCATCTTTCCTCTCCCCTCCCAACAAGCGTCTTAGGCCATTTCCACACTAGACTATTATAATGCTATTATTCCACTTTCAACATCCTATGGAATCCTGGGGTTTGTGGTTTAGGGAAATGGCCTTAATAAAATGTGATCTGGTTTATTATATGCATGCAACATAATGGGCTTTTTCTCACTACACCAGAAAAGATTTTCTATCTCCTGTCCCACACTGACTCTATAGTAACCTGCAAGGTCTCTCTTTTTGCCCTGGCAGCAACAAAAATTAGAGCAAGATTTATTACTGATACTGCAGTTGATTGCTCTGGGAATGCTCTTCTCTAATTTTAGAACTGCTGTTCACATTTAATGTGTTTTAATTGTATTGGATGCCTCTTTCTTATAATATATAAGATTTATGTTATGTTATTTATGTTATATGTTATTTATTTTTTTATACTGTTGCATTTTGATATTGTATTTATTTACTTTCATTTCCTGTACTATGTATGTGAATGGCCTATGGTCTAAGCATTAATAAATTATATATACTACATGATAATGCATTCATTTTAATTGGTAAACAACCCTGAGTCCAATTTTGGGGGGAAATGCAGGGTATCTAATATCCCAGATGGATTGATTCAGTCAAGGAAAGCACAGCTACCCTAAATTTTTAAAGATCTGAGACTGACTGAAAACTTCCAGATTTTGTTCCATCCTTCCCAATTTCATACCAGATTAAAATAAATTGACCTGGAAATAAAAAGTCATGGGAGCTGACAGAAAATATTCCAGGATAATTCTGGACCTCCAAAATAAAATCAGAAAGGACAAAAACAAAAACATTTGGGAGTATCTGGTATTTTTAGATTGCATCCAGAGTGCCTGACAAGTCAGAAAATTTCTTCCTGTTCTTTACAAATTTATGGCAGGTAAAAACAAACCAACCTGGGGAGCTGGTATTAAAATAGTCTTTGATTGTATCGGGAACTGACAGGAAATATACCCAAATGGTGTGTGGGAGTCCAAAATAAAAATCAGGAAGGACAGGGACAAAATCTGGGACTTTCTGGTCCTTTGCCTGAATATTGTTTTAGTTTTTTTAAATGGTTTTATGTGTTTCAATTGTTTTAAATGTTTTTATATCTCAACTTATTGTTTATTTATATATTGGGTCCCATTCTGGGAGAAAGGTGGCATACAAATATAATAAAATAGCAATAATAATAATAATAATAATAATAATAATAATAATAATAATAAATTAATAAATAGTCTGAGAGGTCTCTTGGAGATCTCTCCTTCATAAGGGAGCCATAAGCCAAAGTGGACTTGATGGCACTATAAAACAACAAAATTAATATGGTACCACAGCAGTCTAATTGTGTAGTTGTCTAGTCCTTCCAGCCTCAGAGACCAGCTCTCATTTAGATGGCTCTCAGCCTTTCTTTTCCTCTTTCTCTTCTAAATAAATATATCCCTACACTTGGCCTTCTTTCTTTATCCCCTCAGAGAGTTTTTCCCGCCAAAATATAACTGCTCCTCAAGGGGGGGGGGCGCCATGCTATTTTTCCGCAGAACGGCTCTCAGATTCCCTCCCCCCCAAAAAAAGAGACAAATATGTTTTAAAAATGGCCACAATTTCCTCAGGGAACAAATACACCAAGGAAAGGTTTATCCCAGTAGTTTTTAACCTGAGGTGTGCCATTTTCTCACGGGGGGGGGGTCTGTGAAGGCTTGAAGAAATGTTATGAACATTTACAGTTAAAACAGAAAGAAAGGAAGAAAGGCAAATCTGTACAAAATCACTCCAGTCAAAATATTATAACAAGAGCATGTGCATTTACTTATTTCTCCCTTCCTTTCAGACCTGAAGATGAGCAACTTTAAACACATTATTTGATGCACTTTAGGGTTTTAAATTGTGAGGGGCAACTACAGATATTTAAAGAGTCTGTGGTAAAAAAAAAAAAAAAAGTTAAGGACTGCTGGTTTATCCTTTTCCCAAAATCCCTCAACCAGCCCAGAGAACTGTGAGAGTTTTCATTTTAATTCTCCCTTTTAATAACATTTTGTTTGACTACTTTATATAATATGAATTGAAAGGAAGGAAGATTACTAATTCGCCCAATACAACACGTAACAGAGATTTAAAGAAACATCCTGTGAATAAGAGAGGCATTCAGGTCAAATGAGTCCAGCAACCATTTATCCAAAAGATTTATTTAACATAAATATTTATTTAATATAATTCTATATTAAATGTTTCCTCAGATCTGAATGAGTTTGGGGTGTTGAATGTGTTGCCCTCTCAGTGTTTACAAATGAAGTAAAAGGATACCACACTATATAGAACTTCAAAGTTGTTTGCATTGTCTCTTAAATTTGTTGCATCTGACAGAAAAGTTTGGCCCTCAAAAGAAGGAAACAATACTGTTTCCCCTTCCATTTCAAAACAAAGATTTACAAAAAAAGTAATTTGTTTCACGTTCTAGTTCCAGTCTTTGAAGACCCTCAGGTACAGCCTGTTCATGAAGCCTATTTTTTTTAAGGCCTTGGCAGGTTTTCTGGTCCAAAAAAGTAATTTTTCCAGCATGCCCAGTTGAAATCCAGTTCAAAAATTAGTATCTTTTTAAAAAGGGAGAGGCTTCAGGCCTAAAACTCTCCTTTGTATGTGGAGCAAAGACACAAAAATCTGGTTTATAGGGCAGACAGATTTGAAAACTGAAGTGAGTTTCTATATCTTTAATGGGCAAATTTAATTAAGTTTTGTTTGTCATTGAATGAGCCACAACATCTAGAACCCTGTTCTACACAATTATTAAAAATTTTCCTTCTGGTAACTCTAGTTTGTTTATCAGGGTTTACCTCAAACTACATAAACTCCAAGAAACATTTCATACATAGACCTTAGCCAATGTTAATGCACTAAATATAAAACAAAAAAACTAAAAACAAACCCCTAAAACATTGATTTACTGACTAAACAACTGAACACTAAAGCCTACAAGAATAGTCAAATCTCTATCTCTTAAAAAGTCAGGGAATGTACATTTATTCCTGAAACTGAGGCACAACCTATATTTAAATATTTTTAACAACCTCCCCTCATCCAGTAACATCTGCATGAGGAAGGGCCCTCTGCAAAGAAACCTATATTTTGAGAAATGTGTTTTTTAAAATTGTTTTTGAAAACTCCATTGTCCTCTGACATAGCAAAGTGATGATCCAAAGGCCCACCAATAAGCCACTGAGTAATCCATTCAAAGAGATTTTTAAAAAGATAAAATCCTCCCATTTCATCAATGTTCAACCCCCAGTAGATTCAGTCCAGTGTTTTCAATGGGATCAAAACCAGTCCTAGAAAATTAATCCTGTTTAAAGACTATAACAGGCAATCTGGAAGGGCAGAGCTGCCCTATGTGCGTATGTGCCTTTAAAACACTTTAAAACAACCTGTGAATTTTATAGGTTTCCTTAGAGAACGAATACTCAGAGGTGGTTTTGCCAGGTTCTTCCTCTGAAATACAGCCTACAGCACCTGGGATTCAGTGGTGGTCTCCCATCCAAATATTAACCATGGCTGACACTGCTTAGCTTCCAAGATCATACAGGCTTTGGAGCCTTCAAGGTATTTATATTCTCTCTCTCTATAAATATATATATATATATATATATATATAGCCTGCCCACAGAAAGCCAGCACCAGCTCCTAGTTCAGTACAATTTATTGTTTTTATGTAATATTTATTTATTATATTTATATGCCACCTTTCTCTCAGAGTGGGACCCAAGACAGCTTCCAAAAGAAAGTTAAAAATATTAATAACACATTTAAAACAATTCAAAACACATAACATTACAAAAATGGTAAAAACATCTCGATAATCAATAATGCGTGGTTTGCAGTAAGTTTCAAATAAGGCATAGTTTGTAATAAGTTACTTCCAAACCTGGAGCTGGTGCCTCTTCTGAACTTTCACACCACAAATATTTAAAACTTTTTCCTTGTAAAGCCCTAATTAGCAATTTTACGCTGCAATGCACTCAGCTCTGAGCTATTGGAAACAAATTCTCTAATGGACACAGAAAGGAGGGAGGTGGGTGGAAACAGGTCAGCTTTTGCAAATACCACATTGTTGGGATTAGTGCACGCAGTGGGGACGGAAAAGCAAGCTTGAGTGGAATGCCTGAAGGTAACACATTGGTTTCCATTGCCCCCTAAGGCAGATTTCCCCCCCCCACTATCTCTGGGAAGAGGTCAAAGAAGCAGGGAAAGCATAAAATGCCCTTGCCTGGATCAAGGTTATAAGGAAGCAGGGCAGAGAGTGAATTCAGTCCCTTTCATACAAGGGCAAAATTTTTGTATTGGTCGCAGAAGCTCAGTTCTCAGTCCAACTTCAGTCCTGCCTTGAGCAGACCCATTAAAACAAATGGCACCACATATTTTCAGAAAAGCCCCTTATAGGTGTACCTTAGCGTCGCCGTGAGTCGGAATTGACTTGAAGGCACACAACTCAGTCAGCTTACCATCACAAATTTTCCAGACAGCGTGGTTTAAATTGTCTCCATCATTGTACCGATCCATCCATTTATTCACATTTCTCACTTTTGACCCCGATTCACTGTTTGGGATAGGGGTGGGCCAAGCTCTACTGCTGCCTGAGGCAACAAGCAAAACGTTACTCTTCCTCTTCTGGTTCCCCAACACAGACCTGGCTACTGTGTTAAATTCCTTCCCGTTGTTTTATAAATGGTGGTTAATATTTTACCTGTTGCCAGTTGCATATTAGGTGCGGCTGGGAGGGAAAGGATGAGTCTATTTCTGGGCCATACCAGCTGTGCGTGCATTCAGAAATAAATCTGTTTCCTCCTGATTCCACATTGATCTGTGTTTTGTTTTTGTTTGTTTTTTGCAAGCACAAAGCAAAACAGCATTTAATAAGTGCACTTTTAAAACATAAAAAGCACATTTATAAATGCACTAGGAAGTTTATCTGGTGTTGCCCAGGTTGATGATACCGATGATTTTGCTTATGATTTCAATGAAGTAGAAGTTTCAGAGAAATAAAAATTCAAGCAACTCACTTTGGGGAAGCAGCAGAGTTAAAAAAAAAAAGTGGGGTAGGAAGCCTGGAGCAGTCAAGGCCCACAAAATCAGCTTTGGGAGACGCATGTAAGCCATGCTTGACAGTATGTTCACCTCTGCCTTTCAGCTTCCACAGTCCTCTCTGTGCTAAATTTCTTTTTAAAGGGGAAATCTAACCACAAACAAAATTCTCACCGATTCCTAATATGGATCACTTAATTCAAATGGTCTTATGTGTCCTACCACCTCCCTCCACTTCAGGTGACCATCACCTGCCCTGCTGTGTTGGACTCCTTCTTGGATCACAGAACTGTAGAGTTGGAAGAGACCACAAGGGCCGTGCAGTCCAACCTTCTTCTGCCATGCAGAAACACACTGTCCAGGCATTCCCTTGAGAGATGGCCATTCAGCTTCTGTTTCCAAAGAAGGAGACTCCACCATACCCAGGCAGCAGCATATTCCACTGTCAAACAGCCCCTACCATTAGGAAGTTCTTCCTAGTGTTTAGATGGAATCTCTTTTCCTGAAGTTTGAAGCCATTGCTCCGTGTCCTAGTCTCTGGAGCAGCAAAAAACAGGCTTGCTCCATCTTCCATATGACATCCCTTCAAATATTTAAACTTGGCTATCATGTTGCCTCTTAACCTTCTCTTCCCTAGGCTAAACATATCCAACTCTCCAAGCCTCTCTTTATAGGGTTTCATAGTTTTTAGGCTTTCTACCATTTTTGATTCTGATTGATAATACCTGGGGAGGCCTAATTATATGGGAATCTTATCGGTCAAATGTTACCAGATCAGAACTCTTAGCTTAGCCTTGGGGAGGAGGCTTGAGCTTGCCTCCCCAAATTCTGAAGGCCATGACCAAAAAGACCCATCTTTGCTTTCAACATAAAAGTTTCATGAAAACATTATAAGAAAAAAGCCCCTTTGCCCTGCGCTTCTTACCAAGACAGGATGTCTCACACAAGCAAAGTCAGGTGCATGGTTTGGGGGACCTTCTCCTCCATGGGGTGCCATGAGACGATGCCAGTCCCGGCTGCTGGACCACCCTTCCATCATCCAGTTTGTACACAGGGTCCTTCTTATCCCATCATTGCTGCAGGATAGGGGGTTGAGTGCCGAGTCTGGCTGGTCCACTCTCTAAAAGCTACTGAAGGGGAAATAGAAATATAATAGCAACAATGACAGCCACCACCACAACTCAAAGGACTGGAAAGGAAAGGTAATTTTGAACAAATATAGTTCAATTTAATTGTATATGTCAATACAATTTTATTTTATATACTGTGGGGTCCTCTACCTTCCCTTATGAGATTTTGGAGAAATTTTTTTGAATGCAAACATGCAGTATCTTGCTATTGTAACATGTCATCCTGACTTTGTTCTTTTAAATTGAGATCCTATTGTTAATTGGAAATTACTATTTTCTGCAGTGTAAACAACAAAAGACAATTTAATGAAACAAATATTTCAAAAACAAAAACAATAATACTTTTTTTCTGATATATCTGTTGAAATCCAGCTGAAAACAACCCCATCACAGGCTTACCTACCACCTGGAGAAGAACGTTCCTTGCTTGGTGCAGGAGTGAGGGACCCGAGGCCCTGGTGCTGAATCTCGCCATCCTGGGGACCAAACCTGGCCCTCATGACACCATTGTTTGGAGGTATGACTCCCTTTCCCAGTTTTAGAAAAGTGAAATACCTCTCCAAAGGCTTTATTATTGGCAGTAAGATATGGTATCCAGCATTTGACAGTTGAAAACTCGTAGCTATGCAGCCAAGCAACATCAGAGTGCAATCAAGAAAGCAAGCACTATTAATGTGCAAAACCCAGAGACGCTGGGAGAAGCTGCAGTGGTTTGCTTTTGCCTGAGTCCACTGGGAAGGGCAAGACTCTGTCCTCTCTTTTCTGCTCCCTCTTGCTGAATTACAGTTGGCCCTCCACATTTGGGGATTTGATTATCAATTTTATTATCTTTTAAGTTTCTCCAACACCTGTCCCCACTTCAGGCACTTCTTTTCCCTCCTGGTGGTTCTGATCAAGCTGTGCAGCCCTTTAAAAATCTGTCTCTGATCCTCCTCCTCCTCTTCCTTCATCAGCTGCTGCCTGACCAGCTAAGGACAGCTCACAGCCCAATTTCTTAGCATCATGAACCGTCTGCCAATGCCTCCTCCCACACCCAGGGAAGCAGAAGGCAAGAGAGAGGAAGGATAGGGCCCCCATGCCAATCTACCCCCCTTTCCTTCTCCTTTCCCTGACCCGGTTTGGATCCTGGTTGCCTTAGCCCCCTTCCCGCAGACATACACATTTTGATATTTGCAATTTTCCCACTTTCGCAGGGGTCCTGCACCCCCAACCCTAGCAAATGTGGAGGGCATACTGTAATTGAAACTACTGTACTTTTGCACTTTGAACCCAGTTCTCAGCAACTGAGTTAAGCTGAGGACAAAGAGGGAAACAGGGAGGAGGAGAGAGAAACAGGGACCAGCTGAAAAACTGGGATAGAAGATCACTCAGGGCTGTCCCTGCAATATGTGACGACCTTTTTGGCACCACTTCTTTTGTTTCTGGCCATCTCCTGGAATACAGCCCTCCCCCTGAAATTTCCATATAATTGAATTGGATCCACAGAATGAAAGAGGTTTGCTATCCTGTTGGAAAGGCATGATGCTCAACAGCAGGCAGCAAGGCCCTTGGAAATCATATCCTCCTCTTAGTCACTCATTGCCACTTGATGGCTCTGTTTGGCTGAGAGAGTGTCTTCATTAGGGACTGACATATAAACAGGAGCAATAAGCAAGGGAGGCCAGAGCTCAAAGCCCAAAACACAGCCTCAAAAAATGTTGTTTGGTAGCTGTGGCACTGAGCCACAAAGCATCCAATGTCGGGGTACAGCACGATGCATTTCCTTTGCAGAACCTCAACTGTATCCTGTGCTCCAGATTCGAGCATCAACCGGCACCAACACACTGAAGGAAAGCCCAGTGGAAATCTTTGGGGTCTTTGCATCCAACTCTGCATAGTAAGCTTTTCCCGACTCCCTGGATTGTAGTGCATTTTTAAAAAGCTCCCTTCCCCTTCCAGTCAACTGGATATGTTACTATTTTGTGGTCAGTAACATCCTATAAGAAAACAGCCAAGACCTTCCTCTCCCCTCTCCCTCCTTAGAAAATGTGTGGGATAAATCATTAGCTACTGAAACACTCCTCCCCACACATATATACATTCTCCCCTCCATGCATAAGCAAGTGGGAATCCATGGCCCAGATGCCCGGGTCTGTTCTGGAGAGGCCCACCCCGCATCCTTTCTCCACCACAAACAAACCACATACAATTGTATTTTAATGGAGTTTTTCCAAGAAAGGCCTGTTTGGTTAGGAACTCACCCGCCTGGCTGATAATCCAAATCCAACCTAGGCAATGGGGATTAAGAGATGGGAGGAAGTCGAGGGGCCACCCGGGCGGAGATCAATGTTGCATGTGGAGATTTGCAGGCATGCCCAGCCCCAGAGCATGAACTCCCTCCCTCAGTCTGTCGCTGCCACCAACAACAACCTAATTCCAGACGCCAGAAAGCAAGCAAACAGGGATGGTGGTGGTGGTTTTGCAGATAACCTCAGATCCCTCCTTTCTCTCTTTCTGTCTTTCTCTGTGATGCTTGGGAACCCGCTTGCACATCTCCCACCAGAAAGAGCTGTAGGAAACCTCTGGGATCGAGGCAAAAAGGGACTGGGGTTTGCTCAGCTTCTGGGTCCTAAAGCCCTTTCGGTTTCCTGTCTCCATTCACCCTCCCAAATAAGGAGAGATCCACCTCATTCTCCTCCCCATGCGCCCTGATCAAGTTTCAGCTGTTATCAAATATTTGCTGGGGGGAGCTCTTTGGAAGACCAGCTGCTGAATGGCGGTGATGCGTCAGGGAAAGGAGATATGACTTCTGGCCAACAAAATGTTTTTCTTTCCTTAAAAAGCAAGCTTTTAAAAAAGCTGTCCTTCAGCAAAACTTGGGTGAGACTGCACATCCCAGAATCCCTCAGCTAATGCATGGCACCTGACCAAGGGTGGTTTATAAAAATCCGTCCATAAGCCATAACCCTGGCCTCTCATGTTTACAGTCTGGAAAAAGAAATGTTCCATTGGTTAAATTTTGCTTGGTGTTTGTTCTGGGTTGAGATACTGCCTCGGAGTGTAGTGTTGGCTCCTTCCTTGGAGGTTTTTAAGCAGAGGCTTGATGGCCATCTGTCAGGAGTGCTTTGAGGGTGTTCCTGCATGGAAGAGGGTTGGACTGGATGGCCCCTGGGGTCTCTTCCAACTTTACATTTCTATGATTCTATGATTCAGTCTTAAAAGTTTCTCAAGCAGAGCAATAAAAAGTTAAGGTTATTTATTAATGAATGAATGTTCACTCCCAGAACACTGCACAAGGGTGGGCATGGTATTTACACTAGCTAGGGGATTCTGGAAATTGTAGTCAAGAAGTTTGCCTTTCTCTAACTCTCTTCTCAAGATGGCTCAAAAATCTTGTGTAATAATAATGTTTAAAAGAACAGCAGTAATTCTCCATTTTGGTTTTTCCTTTGTAATGTGTAGGTTGTGCAGGCAGGTGAAGGGAAGAAAGAGGGTGCCGGGTGCCAAGGGAGCGCTGTCTCCTGTGGCCAATTCACACTACACAATTATAGTGCTATTATTCCACTTTAACTGATGAAATTCCATTCTATTGAATCCTGGGGCTTGTAGTTTGGTGAGGCCAAAGAGCTCTCTGACTGAGACTCCTAAAAGCCACTCCTTAAACTGCAAATCCTGGGATTCCATAGGATAATGAAAATGAAATGAAATGAAATGGAAATAGAATTTGAGGACATACCATCTGGATAGTTTTGACCTTTTTAAATTGATTTGCTCTTTGATACAAAGGGTTCTTGGCTTATTCGTGGATTTGTGGCATGCCTTTTCCCCAGCATTTCGGGACAACTAAAAGCAAAGAAACATGCAGCATGCAAGGAGGAAATAAAAGCATGCGATAGAAAACAAACGGGGGCCAATTAAAAAAATAAAACTGCTAAGGAGGAGGAACAGATATCCTAAAAGGGCAGACCAAACTACACTAAAAGGCTGACAAGAAGAGGATGTATTTCACCTGCAATTAACAAAAGTGCCATGGTTAAAGGAAGACATTCCACTATTCAGGGCCCACGATCACAAAGGTCTTGTCTCTGATAGACAAATTACACACAGAGAAAAAGAGAAGGGTCATTCCCTGGTAGGTTGATGTAGTATTTCCTTCAGAAATCCTGGTCTGAGGCCATAGGTCTGTGAAAGGGCGACACCAGAGAAAACCTAATCACCCCCGCATCTTTTCCACAGTATTTCCTGGTCCATTTAGCAGGCGTATCCCCGTTCCCCTTGGTTACTTGGCTCTTGAAGCACAGTTGCCATAGCAACACAGCATCACCGTTTGGGATCCCCCCCCCTTTCTCTTTCTTGCAATGTAGAATGAGGATGCTCCCTACCCACCAAGCTGCTGCTGGGATGGAAAAAAACCTCCCCATTTTGTCTGATGAGGAGGTGACCATTAAAAGCTCTTGCTTGCAGCAAAAATGGGCAGCGCAAGATTGCTATGTAGTGGCAATGCCTAAGTGTGGGCAGAACTTGGGAGGAAGATGCCATAGGGAATGTAGCTGTGTGCTAACTTGCTGCTTATTTTGTTTCTGCTGTGACAGGGGCATAACCAAGTTGCACTCAAAAAGAAAAAAAGAAAAAGAATGGCTGTAACTCAACACAGGGCTTACATCTTTGTAGGTGGACTTAATGTGTGCAGGAAATAGGATCAAGTGGTCTTGCACTGCCTGTGTTCACCGAGGGACTGCCAGGAGGTTACGATGTACAGGCATCCCTTGATCTGTGTCAGAACCTTTGATGCAACCAATATGCCATGGCCCCAATAGGGAGTGGGCACAAGTCTGTACTGCGGCACTCCCAATATGTATCAGGACACTGGTTAGGAATGCCAGAACACATCAGAATCATAGAGTTGGAAGAGACCCCAGAGCCATCCAGTTCAACCCCATTCTGCCATGCATGAAAACACAAAACAAGCACTCCCATAGAATCAGAGCTGGAAGAAAGTACAAATCCAATCCACACAGGAATACACCATCAAAGCATTCCCGAACAGATGGCCATCCGTCTTCTTTAAAAACCTCCAAAGAAGGAGACACCACCACACTCCGAGGCAGCTTATTCCACTGTCAAATTGCTCTTACTGCCAGGAAGTTTTTCCTAATGTTTAGATGGAATCTCTTTTCCTGTAGTTTGAAGCCATTGCTCTGTGCCCAAGTCTCTGGAACAGTAGGAAGTAAGCTTGAGAATCTCTGCACACATACATGATGGCACTCTTTAAATGCTCAAGAGCTGTCCCAGAGAAGAGGGGGCAGATTTGTTCTCTGCTGCTCTAAAGAGTAGTACCAGGTCTAATGGATTTTAAGTTATAGGAAGGTAGGTTTTCACTGAACAATAGGAGGAATGGTTTGGCAACTGAAGAAGTGATGGGTCTCCTTCTCTGGCTGGACATCTTCAAAAAGAGTCTGGATTGCTACCTGCTGGGGTTGCTTTAGCTGGAGTTCTTGCACTGAGCAAAGAGTTGGACTCAATGGCCATGAAGCCCCTTCCAACGCTATGATTCTAGGATTCTGTATGTGAGAAGTAAATGAAAACTCTAAATGGTGGGAGGGAGCCTTGTAGAGCCTGTTTCGGTAAGGAGATATAATCCAGCAGCAATCCAAATTTAGGAACGTGGGAGGTAATGAGAACCTGGTTGGTTTTACTAAGAGGAAAGCATGAAAGGGTATTTTTAAACAGGCAACAGGATTCCTAGAATAGGAGGCTGGCAGCTTTGTCTGAAGAGTTTTAGTGTAACGGCTTCCTTTCCAGTGCTTGAAATTGCATCCACAAGATCAACCATGCTGTTAGTGTGATCAAGGTGATAAAGAGTTCTGGATAATCTGGAAGCTTGCACACTTTGTTGGTGTCTCAGTTGGTCCTAATAACAATATTGCCCAACCTTGGTTTTGTTTTCAACTCCCCAGGCCAGCAGAGTTACTTTTGTTCTCTCATTTATTTTGATTCTTCTTATATTATCATAACAATTCCATGAAGCAATGTGTGCATGCAGTTGCAGATATTTATTTAGAACTATTTGCTGTCAAATCTAAATGAAACTTCCAGTTTCATTGGCAGTGTATCACTGAGCTCCAAAAAAAAAAAAAGACTTTCTGGACTGCCCATGGCAATGGTGGCTGAAGGTTTGTGGGAGCTGCAGTACATAACACCACTTCCCCCAGCTCTGGTCTGTTGTGGAGATGTGATGGCAGAAATTTGTATTCTTAATCTGTTTGTGGGTCTCCTATTTGGGGTAAACAGAAAACTGGACTAGGCAGACTTTTGTTTAGATTCCACTGGGGTCTGCTTATCTTTTTGCACTTGAACTGGTTTTCCCAACATCCACAGACACCTCCAGACCTTAAGAAAAGCGACACACTCCTTTAAGTGCAGAGATTATCTCCCTAGTAAAAGCTTCAAACATGAAACAACTCTGATAACCGCATTGTAGTAGAGAAACCTGGGGCTATGGTAGAATAATTAATTTTTTAAAAAAATCAGTGCTATTTACTCTGAAAAGCAAAGAAAACAGACCAGGAAAAACAAAGAGAGCATTAATGACAGAGGAGGTCTTGGATGAGAAAGAATACACAGCAGAAACCCACTCGTTTGGGTCAATTCAAGACCACAACAGTGTGTTCCCAGTAAAATGCCACACTTGAAAACTTTCAAAAGCCTCTCTGTCCTTCCCCCTGCCCCTCTGCCCCCCACCAGCCCCCCAAACAAAGAGGGAATTGTTCTCATACTGCCCTACCGCCGTCTCAGCCAAAGTCTGGAAGGAAAACATGTAGTCAGCAGACACCAAGCTCTTGGCCTTTGCATTCTTTTAATCAGAAATCTGTATGTGAAGTTTGTGCATTTCTGCATGAGAATTTTTAAAAATAGTTCTCTCAGTCACCGTACTGGGAGGGCTGGCACAGAAAGTAGGTAGAGGGGACATACACCCATCCAGATGCTATTGGACTCCATCTCCCTCCAAGCAAAGTCCAGAGGGCCACAAGTTTCTAACTCTGAAGCAGAGTGGGAGTACTTGTGGCTCTTTAGATGCTGCAATTCCCATCAGCCTTGGCCAGTGTAGTCAATGATATGAGATATATATGGAGGGCCTTATCTTCCCAGATTTGGTCTAAACTCTTTTTGCCACCCAAGGTCTCTGCTCACCCCTAGTCCGTTACAATTTAAGGTTCCTTCCATTTTGTAGACCGAGTTGTTTCTGGGGAGAGGAAAAGGGAGACACACAGCAGGGACTTCTTGGCAGAGTCCTCACTATTCCAGCTTTCCTTACTCTGGGAAACTTTCCAGAGTGTCCGAAGAGAATATATCATTTTTTGTTGAAAACCACAACAAGATTCCAAGACATCATGGAGCCGGATGGAACCATGTTGTCCATCCCTCTGATTGAAGCAGAAAATGTAGAGGTAGAACATCCTCAACAAGAAATTATCCAGTCTCTGGTTAAAGATTTTCAGCAAGAGAAAGATCCACCCCATAACCCACTTCCATGTTGGTTCCACACAGTCCAACATTGCACTTCTCCTAATGTTTAACCAAGTACACCCTTGACTTTAAACACATTAGATCTAGACATGCTTTTGGAGGCAGCAGAAAACAAGCATTTCACTTCCTACCTCTGACAGCTTTTCAGGGATTTGGGGAAAACGATCAAGTCTTCCTTCGGTCTTCAGTTTTCCAAGCTAAGCATAACTCATTCCTTCAATCTTTTATTTCCTTCCTAGGAGTCATTTTCCAGACCACTGACCGTCTTTATTGCTCTTCTCTGAAGGCGTTCCAGCCTGCCTATTTCACAACAGATTTCTTCTTTACCCTAAGTCCCTCAGCCAATCCGTCTAGATTTTCAGAGCCAGTTTCAAGCGTCTGAATGTGATGTATAACTGTGATTATCTCGAGTGGCCTGTGATCTCCAGTATCACAGATGCAGCATGACGCTTCAGTTTCAAAACTGATATTATGCTAATGTTGTTAATCAGGCCAAGCAAAAAACTCCCGATAAAAAGAACAGACGGACAGATATAAAAAGCTTTGGAGATCTTCCAGTTTCTACACCAGAGAAAATGTCATGCAATAGAGACTGGGAGAGAGAAGGCATGATATTAAAACAGGGGAGACCTGGGGAGCCAGCGTGGTGTAGTGATTTGAATTTTGAACTACAGACCTTGGAGATTGGGGCACCTTTAACTTCCGTCTCTTGGAACAAAAAAGGAACTGCAGAGCTGGGCTGCTCTAGAAGACTGTTGTTAAGGATTACTTCAAAGCAAGGCTGGGGAACTTGTAATCCTTGAGGTGTCATTAGAACTTCCACCAGCCTCAGCTAGCATGGCTGGGAGTGATAGGTGCTGTAGTCCAATGACATCCAGAGGGTCAAAACCCACATGAAACTCACCAGTGACATAGAGGTGAATTCTGAAATGCAGGAAACTCCCCTTCCAAAAGAAAGAGGGGAAAAATTAGGGACCCTCTGCCTGCTCAAACCCTGCTACTTCCTGGCCTTCTGTTTCTCAGCATGTAATGTGTCAAGGGGACAACAATTCATTTGTGGCCAAGGTGGCCTTCAGCCAAAACCAACCAGGATAACTTTGGAAAAGATAGTTACCTTTCAGGAAGATGCTTTCCAAATCCGTTTTTCATATACGGCAATACGCTATCGAATGCACAGGAAGTAGAAAGGGAGGGGACAGGAACCGTTCCTTGACTCTCAGCAGGAAGTTTTAAAAAATGTGGAGATAACATTAACAGGAAGAGGCGCAGCATTTAAATACGCCACTTCATACCCACACACATGTGCACACTCACTTACACACACACACACACACACACACACACATCTTCCTCTTCTATTTTTGAAGGTCAAATTTGAGACTAAAACAAGGATGCCCACACAAGTTATGCAATTTGTGCAAAGCCTCACTGCTATGCTCACGCCGCTTTGACCCTTTTAGCTTATCTGGATTAATGTACTGTGGCTGATTCTCAAATTCCTCACATCCTTCCCCAACAGACCAAGCATGTTCATTTTCAACTTAATACACATTTCTTTTGCTCCACAACTGAAAGCAAACACATAACATGTATTATAATAACATTTTTTCATTCAGCGCCAGCATTGTCATGAAACACAGGCTGAGAAGGTGGGCCTCCTTGAACCAGAAAAACTTTTTAGGAGGGTTAAACTCGTGGAGTGAACCAGTTGCTAGGTTGAGAAAATCACAGGTCTTAAAGTCAGGTTTTTCTCAGCCTACTTGATAATCCAGCCCCAGCCAGATCAACCTCCGTCATCAGGAAAAATAAATAAATAAATTCCAAATATTCTTGACTTGCTATGTCAATCTTTTTCTAGCAGACTGACTGAAGAGACCTTGCAGATCATAGGAGAAGGTGCAATTCAAAGGCACACCTTTCCAAGATGTTCTTCTTCACTCCAAAAAGAGTTACCTCCCAAAATCATTCCTGCATCCAGACTTTCTTGGGTCTGGGCCACAGCACAGCATCTCCAAGTGAGGCAGCCGTCTACTCATAGAAGGCAAGACATTTCAAGTGGCAAAACATTCCACAGAGATGATGACCCCCCTACCCATCTGGCCACGAGGGGTGAGTGAAAACAATGTTCCTTTTCTTTGCCCACCGGGAAAAGACAGCCTTCTCTGTGATGAAGCGGTGGCCGCCCCGTGGGGCTCGTTCATGCGCCAGGTACATCTTGCACTCATCCAGTCGGCCCTTCTCAAAATAGTGGTAAGGCACGGGGGGTTGGCTCTGGTTCCTGCCAATCGAAGAAGACTTTTCTTTTAAAAAGCAAGTATTTATTATTTTACTTATTTATGTCCCATCTGTTAAGGGTTGCCAACCTAAAAACAGGAGAGGTCTCCTCTGCTTTTGATGGTTGTTTAGACGAGAGAATTTCAACAGGTGCAACCAGGTAACAAGCAACACTTTGCTGAAACTCTTTCTACACATTTCTTAAAGGCAGAGGAGTGCTCTCCAGTTTTCACTCGGGCAACCCTATAACCTTTTTCCCAGCCCTGGGACTCAAAAATTAAAATGGGCCCAGAGAAATGTTCACATTACTCAAAACAAAAAAAACTGAGAGAAAGAAGTTGGTAGCATAAGCTTTCGTAGACTTAAGACCTTCATCAGATGCATGGAGTGAGTTCTCTAATTTCTTAGGCACTATGATGCACTGTCAGATTCAGAGAGCTATGTTCCCCCAAAGTAATTTTTCCAAGTTTTGTACCTGGTTTCCTACCCAGGAAAAGATAACACAATTCCCCTCTGTCTGTACAGCTGTACCTGCAATAACTTTCGCTGACCATGCCAAAGACGAAGATCTGTTCACACAACTCCATGGCCAAAACCATAGTGAACCAGCCAGTGCTGAGGAAGGAGCCGGACTTCATCCTGCCAGTGGGGGAGAGGAGTTAAACGTTGGCCAGGTTATTATCTGCAGCAAAGTTGCATTCTGGCTGCAGAGCCTCACACAGGAACCACAATAGGTAGGTTTATTTTTTTTTTATTTGTTGAATTTATATGCTGCCTTTTTCTCCCAAGGTGGGACCCAAGGTAGCTTCCAAAAGGTTAAAAAAAAGTAAAAGCATATAAGCAATTAAAACATTAAAAGATATATAAAATGATAAAACTAACAATAGATTTTTAAAAATAGCTAATAAATAAGTAAAAGGTCTCCAGCTCACCCATTAAAGGCCTCCTTAAAAATAAAGGTCGTTGCCTGCCTGTGAAAGGAAACCAGGGAGGGGCTCAGCCTAGCCTCCCATGGAAGAACATTTTACAGGGTGGGAGCAGCCACTGAGAAGGCTGTTTCTTGTGTCTTTACCAGGCAAACCTGGGATGGTGGTGGGACTGAGAGAAAGCCT
Organism: Ctenosaura bakeri; assembly: GCA_948474755.1. Classification (NCBI taxonomy): domain Eukaryota; kingdom Metazoa; phylum Chordata; class Lepidosauria; order Squamata; family Iguanidae; genus Ctenosaura; species Ctenosaura bakeri. Next base: position 67,363 of record CAOLHI010000335.1, read on the forward strand.
TCCTCTGCAGATCTTAGGGCTCTAGCAGGTTCATATTGGGAGAAACGGTATCTGTCCCCTTCAGTTGTTCTCCTCTCTAACACCACTGTAACAGTTTTATATCACTTTTATCCCTCCTGGCTGTGTGCTATGGAGTAATCTTGGGATTTGCAGTTTGATGAAGGACTTTGCTAGAGAGAGAGAAAGAGAGAGTTCTAATCAACCCTCTTGAATTCTAGCACTGAAAGTTCACTCACCTATTCTTCCCCGTTTCCAGTTGAAAGAGCTCATCACAGTAGGCCATCATCTTCTCAGTCAGCGTGTAGAGATGGACACTCGGGTACATCTCCTTCACCTTCAGGAGGGTCCTGTAGACCAAGCCAATCTTCTCCCTGCTCATCAGCCTGGTGGGGCCCCAGATGACGTAGATGGTGTCCCGCGACTGCTTGAAGAAGTAGGACTGGTTCCGGAGGAGGAGAGGGATGCTGGTGTGAGAAACCACCCGGATGGTGCTCCGGCCACCCACATCCTCCTCATAGCCCTGCGTAGGGGCCTGGTTCATGCGCAGGACACACTCCTTCTTATCAATCTCCTTCCCCGAACGGGAACCCAACATCTGCCCTGAGCTGGATACCACGGCACAGTGGCGACATGGCGTTCGGGCCAAAGGCTAAACAGAGGAAAATAGAATGGAAGATTGTAGCACGTTGCTTTCTTACGCTCTCTGAATCTATTATGAACCAAGCCAAAAGACCGGAAAAGAATTTTTTGCTATGGGAGGGCAGAGAACTGGGATGGGCCCATGAAAAAAGAAAGAGGATTCTCCCTTTGGAACAGTGAGTGATGCTTTCTGCCCTCGCTCTGAACTGACTTTGTGACACTGGCTGCCAGTCCATGGAGAATAGCCAAGAAAGACTTATCACTAGAGCTAATGGGCACAAATATGGTAATGGTCTCTGGTACGTTAGAAAAAAAAAAGTACTGGTCCCCTACATCAGACAGCCCAAGGACCACTGGTCTAATGCAATGAGGTCACATCAGGATTTGACCTTCTCATTCTGCTGTGTCCATGTATCTGTCTAGAGCGTGCCTCAAGGGGCCAACATTCCCACCACCACAGCCTTCCTTCTCCAGTTGACTCACCTTCCCCTCTGGAATGCTGATGTAACCCTCGAACTCGGCAGCCGCAGATGCCACTGGCAATTGTCTCTCCCGTTCTTCCAGAGGCTGGCAGTTGAGCCAGCACAATGGCACGCAGAAGCGTGGGCAGAGCCAGATATAAAGGAGGAAGGTGGCAGACAGCACAACCAGGGTGAAGAAGAGGCGAGGCTGAAAGATAGGAGAAGCAAGGTTTCCTGTCCGCAGCCGGAAAGATAGACAACCCAGGAGGAAAGGATGCAATCTAATGGATTTTGGGATGGGGAAGGAAATACAAGATGCTACCTATTCCCCCCATCCAAAGATTTAGTTAAATCAAAACCAGAAGATGTCTAGATTTAAGTTTTGGAGAACCTCCAGGAGAACAAAATCCTAAAGTGAACCTGAGACAAGGAAACCAAACACTCCACCAGAATAGCCTCTTCAGTCACAATTCTCAAATTACTGGCATGACTACAAGGAGCTCACTGTAAGTTGCTTCCATTTTTAAAGAGATTCTTCTCTACAGCCCACCTTGGGGGAGCTCTGGCTACTCCAAACAAGCCAGGATGAAGATGAAAACTATAGTTTGGGAACCTGGCTTGTTCACTAATCATAATTTCATAGGTCAGGTGTGATGATGACCAGCATGTCCCAGCAGCCTGAGCCAAAAATGGTAGAAGGATGAGGGTTGTTAGGAGGTGAAGTCAAGTCCAACAACATCTGAGGACCATGTACTCCCCACCCTTGATTCCGATGAAGCACAGCTCCCCTGGTCCAGACAATAAATTATTGTTTTTAATAATAAGATTTTAATATTGTTTTATGGCTTAGGTCTAAACGATCTGAAAGCCTGTATCTCCCCATATAAGCCTGCCCAGGTCTTACGATCTTTTCCCCCACCTCACCATCCTCCTAGGCTTGGAGATTTGTGGACAAAGATTTTTTCACCAGTTTAGATTTTCTCCAGATTTTGCTCACCAGTTTAGCATTATATACAAATGGGAGAAAATGTGTCAACCTTGAGATTAGCTGTTTAGCACGGAAGAGCAATTGTTCCCCCAAAATAATGCTTGGTAGGCCTGCCGGTAGCTGGAAGCCACTCTTTTCCTGCCCACCCTAAGTCCTATTGTTTGCAAAACACTGCTGTGCAATTTAAGTGGATATGGAATAGCAGTGTGCTTTTAAGAGGCTTGCCACAGATGGCGTAATTGGCTTTGGCCCTGCCGCAGCTATAAGCAAGCAAAGAAGCTTTCAAGAATCCAGATTTATGGGGAGAAATGACCACTTACAGGTTGCAACAACAACCCTGCAAATTGTAGCTGGAACTGGCCTTTGGGGGAACAAGTCAGAATCCAAGTATAGAATGGATTTTTTTAAAAAAACCAGTAGTGTGTGCATTTGCTCTTAAATTTATGCTGTTGTGTGCCTTCAAATTGTTTCTGAGTTATGCTGATCCAATGCCAAACCTATCACGGGGTTTTCTGGGGCTGAGAGTGTGTGATGTGCCCAAGGTTTCCCATTGGGTTTCCATGGCTGAGGAGAGAATTGAATCCTGGCTCCAGGGTTGTCGTCCAATGCTCAAACCACTGGCTCTTCTTAAATTTATTGCGTTCACCTACCACCAAGCGTCTATTTTTTAAAATTTCAAACAAGTTTGGAGAATCTGGTATATCAGGACTTTACTACATACTTATTACCAATGCTCTCATAGGCTGATCAACATCTGTGGATATATAGTCTCAGTGTACTCTCTATTTATAACACAACTGCATTTGTATTTACTAACCAATTTTGTTTATTAACACTACTTCATTTCTCTTATCATACACATCCTTTTAATTTCATTTACCCTTAGTTACAAGCCATTCTTCTTAAATTTATGCAAGGGATATAACAGGGACTGAAAAGCTCAAGCTCTGGGGCTGAATCCAGCCCTCCCATGATCTCAATCTGGCTCAGTGGGGTTTCTCAGATGGCCAGGCCCCCTTTCCCCCCATCTTTCCCATCTTTGGTATGGGCTTTGCCCATTATTTTTTCAAAAGAAAGTTGAAACAACCTCCCAATGCTTGGTTACTGGCAATAAGAGCTTTTGAGTTATATATGCAGGCATTTTAGGCCCCTCTTCTTTTGTCTCTGGCCCCGCTCACCTCTGGAACTGGCTTTCTGAAAGCTTTTCTCAGGTGGAATTTGACCCCCCCCAGGCTGAACAAGTTCCCCATTCTCAGGTTAACAGCATCAAACCACATCTAGCATGCAAAAATCCAAAACAAATACCATTTCTTGTGCTCTGTTTTAAATGCAATCCCATGCAGGAAATTACAGCAATATCCACCAAAAAGAAGGAAACCCAGCAGATACCAAAGCAGAAGTGTGTAAACTTACAGTTTCACATTGGCATGGCATACTTACAAGCACCTGCATCCTTTTAAGGTCTTCTCAGCCATATATCTGCCATGGATCTTGGGGAACAACACCCTGCAAAGGACAACAAAAAAGCAAAGAGGATGGTCCAAGCAGCAAGTCCTCAGTGATGTCTTAGAGACAGGAGGGATGACAGAGGGAGTTGGATGGACAAAATCCACAAGCAGTGATGCCTTACACTTAACTTCACACAGGAGAGGGACACCTGGATCTCAACCGAAACTCAAAACTTCTCTGTTGCTAATGGGAGTTGAAATTTTATTACCTGTCTTTTATTGCTCTTTGTCTCTAGCCCTCACATGGCCAGTCAGGGGAGTGGTCTCTGCCTCCACTGAAATCCCACAAGACCTTCTTAAAGGACATTTGAGGCAGAATGTAGGCCTGTGACTAACATAATCACCATTTTTCTCTTGTATGATTTTTTAATATCTGTGCCTGATGAAGCAGCCAATGAAACTCCAAAAGCTTGCATAATATACTTTATGCTTTGGAGTTGGCCCCCAAAAGTGATTATTGCTTGTGGATTTTGTTGTAACAGCTACCCCTGAATAATTGTTTAGATGGGCAAAAGTTAAGAGTTATTTGCTATCTCTAAACCCTATGAATTGCCTTCTAGATTGGGCTGGTCTTATCACTCATGAACACGGAGACTGCTCCTCCTTTCCTACCTCCATGTGAATCTGGGTTGATAGGAGTGAAGCAAGAGCATGGATCCCAGCAAGCAACAGGCAACTGATTCTTATTCCAGTGCAGATAAGCAGGCAAGACTTCAGCTAGGTAAAACATTTAAAATTCTTTTTTTAAAAATGGGATCTCTTTGTAACCCACTGTAACCCCTGCTCAGATTTCAAAATCAGATGAGATCACAGGTTTTCCAGGCAGAATTTGTTCAAAGGGGAGTTGCCTTTGCCTTCCTCTGAGGATGAGAGAGCATGATTTGCTCCAGGTCACCAAGTTGGATTTCTACATCTGAGCTGAGACTTGAACTCTGGTCTCTGGGGTCCTAATCCAACACCCAAGCCACCACACTGTGTTGGTTCTCATTATATTATATTAAAAACAGACACTCCAAAAAGATCTTAAAAGTTAGGCAATATAATTTAAAACAATACAGTACTTGCATCCTTTTCGTAAAAGCCTGTCTCAATAAAAAGAAAAAGTCTTCATCTGCCACTGGAAAGACAGCAAGTTGGGGGGCCATTCTCACCTCTCTAGGGAGAGACTTCTAAAGCCTAGGGGCAGCCACTGAGAAGGCCCTGTTTTGGGACACTACCAGCCCCACCTCCCTGTAAAGGTGGTGGGACTGAGAGAAGGGCCTCTTCTGTGGATCTCAGGGGCTCCTACCCGCTCTCACACCAGCCAGGTCTTACCCTGCTTACGTGCTGAAGCCAAATGCTTCCAGGGTGGCATCCACAACTGCAACCAATGCCGGGAGCTGCAGTCCAACAACATTTAGGGGACAGGTATCATTCCTACCCCTTGTTTTTTGCCAGAGAAGTCCCTCAGAGGAAGGCAAAATTCTCAGAGTTTCGTGGAGTGAAGCCGCGGCAACTGAAGTGAGAGCAAACCGTTACAAATGTGCCAGTGTGGCCATACTGCGTGTGATAAAGCGAAATCGGGGCCGACCCCTTTTGCCTTAGGGTGGAAGATGCGAAATCCCTCGGTAAGAGAAAGACGAGGAGGAGGAAACGGGGTTGTTTCTTTCTCAGGGCGCAAAGGGACCGAAGATGCCCAAAAGCGCGCCGGAAGAGAAAAGCAAGCTGGCCCGAAGGAAGCTCGGCCCCCGGCTGATTCTTGTCGGGAGCCCCCCCGCACCCCACTCCCGGGGTCCATCCAAGGGTCCCCCCGCCCGGCACCTACCAGCCGCAGCCGCCTCCAACATCTCGCCGTCGCCCGACGCGGGTCTCCAAAAGCGCAACGCGGTGCGCAGGGCCGGCCTGGCCCGCTCCGGCTCCTCCTCTCGGGCGCTTCTCTCCTCCCTCCTGGGGAAGTCATCGCTGGCTTCTCTTCTCCGCCGAAAAAGGGAAAGGCAGCGGGGCAGGACACGCTCCTTCCCACCCGCGATCTCTCTCCCCCGGCCCCGCGGGGAACCCAACGCGTCCGGAGGTTGCGCCCAGGGCGCACGGCTGGGTGGCGCTTTCCAGGGGCGCCGTCAGAGCCCCTTCGCAGCAGGAGGGCGTCCCCCGCGGTAACGGCCACGGGGCTTGCCTGGCCCCATTTGGGAGGAAGTGAGGTAACGGGCCGGCAGGTGGGGGCCGGTGGAGTGCTTTCCACCTTGGGTTGATGTTAGGGGCCACCCGCTCCGCGCTACCCGTTTCCAAGAGCCCAGAAATGAGCCCCTGTTTTGCAGGCTCTAAAGCACGGCTTGAGGGGAGACACTTTCCCTCCATCCCGGATTTTCGGGCTTTCTCAGCTCCCAGAAGCTCCATTCTTGGTGGTAAGGGATTGTGGGAGTTGTAGGCAAAAACATCTGGAGAGCCAGGGGTTCTCCCACCCTCGGTCTAAAAAGCAGAGGTAGGAATCATGCGGCTCTCCCGGTGTTTGAGGGCTACAATTCCCCAGCTGCCTTAGAAAGCATAGTCAGTGGCAAGGAATGATGGGTGTTAGAATCCAATAACAGCTTGAGGGTTGGAGCCAGTATGCTGTGAGTGTTGGACTCAGAAGGGGGTTTGAATCCACTCTCAGCCAAGGAAACCCACTGGGTGATCTTGTGCAAATCATACTCTCTCAGCCTCAGGGTAAGGCAATGGCAAAGCACCTTGGCACAAATCTTTACAGTCCATGTGATGTGATGTTAACAGATTTGATTATTTGAGAGTTTTTCCACCCCTTTCCCCACCCCACCTCAGGGGCTCCCTTTCTGGGGGAACCTTTCCTCTTGGTGGCTCTGATCAGGCCACACACCACTTTAAAAACCCATCTCTGGTCCTTCTCCTCCTTCTCCTCCACCAGCTGCTGCCTGGCCAACTCAGGACAGATGACAGCCCAATTTCTCAATACCACAAGCCCCCCACACCCAACGAAGGAGGTGGACAAAAGAGAAAGTATAAGGCCACCATGCCAACCCCCCCCTCCTTTCCCTGACCTGGTTTGGACCCAGGGGGCCTCAGCCTTGCTTCCCACAGATGCAAACATTTTGATATTTGTGGTTTTTCACTTTTGCATGGATCCTGTGCCCCTGACCCTAGCAAATATAGAGGGCTGACTTTGTTAGACAAATGTAAAGTGCTTTCTTTAAAATGAACAATAGCAAGACATTTTTTTCTGGAGTGTTTTAATTCTTTAAATTATTATATACTTCCCCCAATTCTCCCACCATACCTTGGAACCACCCTAATTGAGGGCTCTTTGATGGTTCCTAGTCCCAGATCTTTTAACTCCACCAGGCCTCATCTGGGCCACCATAAAAAAAACCAGCTTTCTGCATGGTTGCAATCAAGAGCTTGGGGAATTTCCCCAAACTTTTGATGGCTATCTCACTGCAAGTTTCATAATACAGTAGCTCTGGTTCCAAAGTCCAGAATTCATTGTTCAACCCCAGCTGTTGCAAAGAGTCTCAGCTTCACTCACACGCTAGGGGGAAGCAAAATTCCCCTGGCCTGGTAGAAATTCTTCACCCCATACTCAGCCTGACAGATAAAACTCAGCTGCCAGAATAGGGAGTACGGTATGTATGACTTCATTCCCTGCAGAGGCTGCACCCTGGTGACCATAAAATGGCCACTGCAGTTGACCACTCCTTGGAAAAAGTCATCATGTTTTATCTGTTATCTTTGCTGGTTTTCAGTTTGTTGTTTCCATCTCCCCTCTGTGAGTCATGTGGGGGACTGTCTCCCCATCCCACCCTGGGAGGACTCCGGAGTAAAATGGAGGATGGTTTTCTCTATACCATCACCCTGGGGGCTTCTTTTGCGCTTGGACATTCATCTGGTGTGGTCTTCTACCCACTGGCACAGCCGTCGGGCATAATGAGTTGGGTGAACTGTGGAGAAACTTTGATTCCTGTAGCGGATGCTTTTCCATAAGTTCTCCAGCTTCTTACGGAAGCCGTACACCGTGAAGAAGTCAATGAGGCCCACAAAATAGCGGTAATCTGGCCCATCGATCACGTGGAAGGGGTTCCGGGAGTTCGGCAGGAGGCGCAGGTTCTGGTCTATGTGGAAAGAGTGGTCCAGGAGACTGGGACCCCGGATGATCTGGCTTTGCATTGTGATGTCCATTTGGCCAAAAGAGCTGGGTATCTCCTCATAGCTGCCACTCCGCAGGAAATAAGGCTCCAAGACATCCCACATAAAAGTCTCGCTTCTTGTTGAAACTTCTGAATCCATTTCAATGCTAGGCCGGTGTTTCAGGTAGAGCCCCAGCACGGTCTGGAGAGTACCCTTGCTTTCAGGGGAAAGCTTGTAAAAATGGTCGACGCTGGAGATGGCCTGGTTGATGCACGAAGTCAGAGAAGTAATATTTTCGTTTGCCAATGAGGCAAAGGTCTGGTGACGGTGGAAGCTCTCGTTGATGGACCTGCCCAAAGGAAGTGCAAGAAGACACTGTACAGTGCTATGAGCAGAGTTCAGAGAAGTTCCTTTTTTGGACTACTGCAGAAAGTGGAAAACAGCCTGAGGTTTAGCTCCTGAGGAGAGGCAAAATGAGGGCATTCTCTCCTTGAAAAGCGAGCTGTGGGGGAAGCCACTAAGCTAGTTGAGAGATTTTGTAAACATCATGCAGGTTATTGGTCCTAAATGAGCCTCCATAAGTCCTTTGTGCTCCCTACATGGGTTCTATTTTTCAGTCAATTCTATTTCCTGACAGTGTTTTGGTCCCTAAGTGGAGGAAGCCTGTATTTGCTTGAGGGGCCATAGGTAATGCCGTCCATTGGGATCAACAGGAGCATTTTCTCTAGAGCTTGGAAAAAATTACCTTTGGAGAGGGTGACAACTCCCGGAATCCCTACACCAGCATGGGTGTTTCTGTGAATTGTAGTTAAAAAAGTGGGAGGGGTGTTGCCAAGTTCTGTTTCCCTCCCAATGCAAATACCAGCTTCAGAGGAAGAGCTCTGAATTATGACTGGGAATGGATGGATAGCCAGAGAAGCTGCTGGTAACAATGGAATCCACGTGCTTTCACAAAACTTGGAGGAGGGAGTTTGCCGGGAAGGGAAGGCAAGAAGGAAAAGGAATTATCTAACTTTTTTTCAGTCCCCATTGGCTAGAAGTGGATGATGCCCATCTACACACACACAAAACAATCTCCAATGCATTTTGCAGACAGTTCTTACATTGTCGTCCTGGCAATGATGTTGACCAGCGCCTTGTTCAGGATCCGTTCGTCCTCATGGAGCGGCTGGAGCCCCACCAGCAGACTGTAATCGATCACATGCAGCTTTTCCAGGAACTCCGTGTCCAGCTCTACCTGACGCACCAGCCAGGCACGCTGCTGGTCTGCATGGATGAGAGAAGGCACATTGGCAGAGAGCCACCAAGGAGCAGAAAACCCCCCACTTACCACTCCTTTCACCCTCTGAGGCTGTGCCACTTTAGATAGTTAGCAGGGAGTTATATGACTGAATGTATGCATGTGCCCTTAAGTCCCTTAAAAATAAACACACAAAATCCTCACACTGAAACCTAGTATGTCAGGATGAAAGCTGGATCAGAACTGCTAGTTTTCTGTGTGCAGGGAAATTCATCCTCCAAAACCTGTTTTTATCTGTTTTGAGTAAGAATGGTATGGGTATTTTCCATACAACACCACTGCAAACATATAGCAACCCCAGCACAGAGAAACCTGCATGCAGAGTAAGTGTGAAGCAAGAAATCTTTTCCCTGATGTGCTAAATTTTTCTATGGGGGGGTTTCCACTCAGCCATGGAAACTCCCTGGGTGACACCTTGGGGAAGTCATACTCTCTCAGCCTCAGAAGAAGGCAAAGGCAACCTCCCTGAAAAAATCTTGCCAAGAAAATCCCACAATAGGTTTTCCGTAAGTCAGAAGTGATTTGAAGGGACACAACAGCAAAGTTGTTAGTGCCCTAAGTGCATTACAGGTAACATCTTTGTCATTTGCAATGCGTTACTTCCAAGGTATGAATCTACTGGACCCTAGGTGAAACAAATTTTAGAGATGGCTCACACGGATTGGAAACCTACCAAGGCAGATGGAATTATCTCCAAAGTTGAGGTCCTTAAAGACCATAATGACTTCACTGCCCTCTGGGGCTGCATCCGTCCAGCGGTTGACCTGGCATCCTTTAATATCATACCTGGGGGTGTAGAAAAAGGCCAGGTAAATTATAGAACGGTCACATTCCTATCCAATATTTGTTTAAGCAGGCATTTGATTGATTTTTAACAACTGGAAGAATATAGTTTAAAAGGGTGTGCTCTGTTTTATTTTGTATGCTTTCAATTTAAATTATTTTAAAACCATTTTTAACTATGTGTGCTTAAGAGAAGTGATGCTTAATTGTTTTTAGATTTTGGCAAAGTACTTTTTAAAGCTTTTTTTATTTTAAATTTTGTAACTGGTCTTGGGTCCCTTGGCAGGAGAAAGGTGGGATATAAATTGTTTGAATGAATTAATAAATAAAAAAATTTCTGTCCTCTAGGGGATCCATATAACATCCCTGCAGGGTAGGTTAGCAGCTGAACAAAGATTCAATACTAAATTCAGTTCTAAATCCTACATTCCACTCCTTTTTAGGGAGAGCGTCTCAGCAGCAGAACAGAGAACAAAATTTGGGTTAGATGTAAGTTTCCTTCCTGCATGTTCCATTTTGCATCTGAAACGATACTCCTGATTTTGCAGCCCTTTGAGATTTGGTAGGTTGCAACATTCAACAGGGCCTTGTTGGATATCAGTCTTTCCATTTCTGCAATACTAGTATAATTTGGAGACAGAAGGAAAATTTAACTGAGGGTAGAAATCTTATTTGGGGAGACAATGCCCTCATTTTACTTCATCCCCATAGCCGCATCCCTGTGTCAGCTCTGAAAATGGTGACATGTATGGGACTCACCTCTCCACGATTCTCTCGTGAGGGTAGAAGATGCTTTGCATGATGATGAAGTACTTCTGTGATGGAAAAAAATGTGTACATATTTACATAAGACAGTTCAAAAACCTCCAGCTCTAAGACTGTACCATCCTCTCCTGCTAATCTTGAGCCAGGATGCTCCGAAATGGGAATTCCCCTAGCAGGCATCTCTGGAAGGACAAAGCTGTACAGAAACTGTGCGTCCGAACTTCATGGCAGAATGGTGAAGCGATTTGAGTGTTTGACAACAACCCTGGAGACCAGGGTTCGATTCCCTGCTTGGCCTGGGTGATCTTGGGTGTATCACACACTCTCAGCCCCAGAAAAACCCATGAAAGCTTCACCTTAGGGCTGCCATACATCTGAAACAACTTGAAAGCACACAGTAATGACAGCCAGTGGACACAAGCCATGCTAGCTGGAGGACTGTGGAAGTTGTAGCCAGAGTGTGTACATATTCTAAACGTTGTGATAAGTTTTGTTCTGGAGGTTCTCTTGTACTTACTGGTAGCTACAATGCCTGGGAACTTACCTTCTTCTCTGGAGGGATAATTATACTGTGAATCCCTGTTAGAAGGAAGAAAACAGAACATGTGTGAGAGTGCATTCTCTGCTGGCTTTGAGGTTCAATTTCATTCATGTGAATCTGGCTGCAGCCCAGGGTCCCTTACCCAAGAATTTGACGAGGATGGAGTGTGGGTATCTTTCCATGTGCTCGAGGTATTTGGGCAAAATGGCAAGGAGGAATCGGATTTCTCGTCTTCTCTGGGTCTTCAGGAAGAAGCGTTTGTCGTTACTGCTGGGAAAAACAGGGGCAGGTGGTTGCAACCCCAGGAAAGATTGAGGGTAACTTGCTGCAGCTGGAAATCTATATAAATGGCCAATTATGTTTCAAAAACCTTGCTCTCTCTCTCTCTCTTTCACACACACACACACCCTACAGCACTGTTTTCCAAACCAGAGGTGGAGATCTGTTGTGGAGTTGTCTCTTACGTGAGGAAAAAGTCAGCACGGCTCTTGGAGTTGCTGATAAACTGCAGGTAGGAGTTCTTGCAAGACAACGATTTTTGGTAATCGAGGTCCACCATGCCAAGAAACTTCCGGAAACGGGAGAAAACAGGACCAGCGTATGTCCGCATCTCAAAACCCTGAAGGGAAACAGAATTTTGGATCAATTCAGTCCTGCCTAGAGGCCAGGCCATTAGAAACAGAGGGAAAAGGCAACTCAGTTGAGCGTGCCCAGTGACTTGGAAAGTGTTCCTTGGCCCCAGTGTGCCTTGAACCCATGACTTGCTCCTACCTCATGAACCTGCTTAAGGACTTCTGTAAAGTCTGATTCCTTCCTGATGTCCTAGGGAGAGAAGAAGAGAAAGAAGGATCAGGAGCTGGAGTGTGTGTGTGTGAACAAATGATGCACTGCAAGAGCACCAGCCAAGTGCCAGGTTTATCACACTTTGGGGCATTTCTTCTCCATTTTAGCCTCAATAGAGGACTTTTGCCAAAAAAAGGACCCCTCTTCAGCCTGAAACAGCCCAGAGAGGGCCAAAAAAATCAAACTCCAAGCCAACTTCCAACCTTCCTGTTGGAGAAAAGCTTCCCTTGGGCATAAAACATCAGCTTTCCAGGTCACTTCTGGATGGAGAAAGGTCTTCCCTAAAATAGCCCAGAGAGGACCAAAACATCAACTCCCAGTTCACTTTCTCTTGACAAAAAGGGGTCTCTCCCTGGCCGAGAATAGCTCAGAGCCAAAATGTCAGCTTTCACATCATTTCCTGCTGGAGAAATCCCTCTCTTGGGCTAAAATGGTTCATGGGTGGCCAAAGAGGTAGGAATAGTGCCCAACACAAGCCCTAGTATGCTCCTGGAGAGCAAAACATTGAGAGACCCCCGGGGCCACAAAAATGGCCCTTGGGATCCACATGGGCCATGGGCTGTGGACTGCACTTGCCCAACAACCTTTTCAGTAATGTGGCTCCACCCCCAACCTGGCCTCACCACAGCTGACTCATTATCAATTGCATGTTGGACCGAAGCCTTGAGCCCTTCCTTCAGCATGCAGGTAAAAGCGTAGAGCTCGTGGTTCTCATTGATCTCAAAGAAGCCCAGGAGTTTCCACTGCTCGTGGATTCTCCAGAGGATCCGATACATGAGTGGGGGAAGCCTCCGGTGGCCCCTTCGCTGTGCCTCTTGGTTATCAACCTGAAAGGGGAAGATGAGGGAAGACCAAATGTTAGCGACTGAGAGACTTCATGATAGCAGAACCAATTCTTATGATGGTGTTGATGTGGGCAATGGCCCTCCACGGACCCCCTAAGCTCTTAAGTTTCTCCATTGTTTGTCAGATGACCTCAAAAATGTTTTAAAATGGTGACACATGTTGTTTTCATGAGATCTCCCAGACCAAACAGCAAGAATTCTCCCCTGAAATGTCTGAAAGGAAGACCAGGAGCGACAGATCGCATATCCCACAGTGTGATTAATCCTCTGTTGTCCCAATTTTTTGCTGCTTTTAAAATGTTCCAGTGTGTCTTCTCTTTCTACTTTTCCCTCTTTGTCTTCAGTTTACTTCTGTGGCTGCAAACTGATTTCAAAGTGCAAAAGTAGTTTGCAACCAGTTAAGTCAGCAGCTGGGGAGACAAGAGAATCTTGCCCTTCCCAGGAGACTCAGGCAAAAGCAAACTGCTGCAGGCTCTCCTAACTTGTTTGCTCTTTCTCACTAATAACCTTTGCCATCTTGACCGTGCTTTAATGTGCTTGGCCACATGTGTCCCAGTGTTCATCCGTGAAATGTTGGGGAGGTATATGTAACATTACTTCCAGTTGTCAAAATGGCAGCTGTAAGAACACAGCTGTTGTTCTCTGGAAGCTCTGAAAATGGGTGCATAAGGAGGTGCCAAGTACCTCCTTGCACAACGATTTTGCTAGGTAGAGCAGAGGGCGCAAGAGGGTTCTTGGGCTTGGCTCAGATAACTACAGCAACCCACTTCGCATTGCCCTGGAGGCCCTGGTGGATCGAGAAGTGATAAATGTCTGTAACAAATCAAATGAATTAAATAGGCTGCGTTTGGGTTCCTGGCAGCCTGTATCACAGAGGGACAAATATCTGAGATGCTTTGCCCTAGCCTTCTGAATGCTCCCTGTTGAATGGGTGATAATGGGTCAGCAAGGGTATGTAAACACAACATGGTGGACCGTAAAGAGACCACCTTGGGGAAGCAGGAGTGGTCAGAGGACTACAAAGCTGAAAGACCATTAGGATACCTGTAGTGAAGACATGATAATGTCTGGCCACCGTCACTTCCTGGAGAAGCAAGATGGAGACATCTGACAATTCTAGTTTCCCTAGAGACCATGGAATGCCCTCTGAGGTTCATTGCATGGTGAGACTGGCAGGGATTTTGCTGCCTTCCAGGTGGGCCAGCAGGGGTGGAGAGGGCCCTTTGAGGCCCCTCCCTAAACTGCAAACCCCAGGATTCTATAGCATGTTGGAAGCGGAATAATAGCACTATTAACAGTCTAGTGTGGAAATGGCCAGTGGCATAGAATAGGATGGCGTGCATGCAATGTGGAGCAGGGGAGGTGGAATGTTCTCATGTAGATGCAAAGGGGATCACAGGGGTAAAAAGTCTGAGAACTACTGACTTAATTCTTTCTTAAATCAAAAAAGGTAGAGGCTGCCTGCATTGCTCTACCACCAACTATTTTGTTTTTAATTTATCCACTTGAGGGATAAAAACAAAGGGACTTACCTCCATGGTCAACTCTGGCAGGAAGATTCAGACACTATTGCAAGCAGAAACAACAAAGGGTTCACATTTAAAATGATGAATTCAGAATTACCTGAGGAAATAATTAGGCCATCATAAGAATTCTCTGTCGTGCCTTTGCTGCTGGCTGCATGCCTTTTCCATGGCAGCCTCTCATTTTCTTTTCTTTTTAAAGAGAGATTCTAGCACAAGAGGTCTCATGGCTTGCCAGATTTACAAAAATGATAAAATGACATTTTTTAAAAAAAATAACATCCTGAGCTCAGAAACACCTTAGGGATGAGATCCTTTTATAAACTTACCTCTGGTAAATCCCATTGAACAGAATGGGACACCTTTTTCTGAGTTAAACATCCCTAACAGAACAACCCAAGCAGGTATAGGAGACAGCTCAAACCAGCAATGAGACAGCTGGAAAAGTTAACTCTGTTCTGCCCATACGTCTGCAAGCATGCATTTGACCATCTGTACCAAAGTTTTAGAGGTGTTGTAGTTAAAGATGGGGAAAGCATCAGGAATGGAAGGGGAGAATCCCACTTGCCCTGTAACTATGGATATTTGGGGTTTTCCTGAGGGACTCACCCAAATCACTTCCCTCCTAGGTTACTAGGAATTCCTTCCAGAAATTCTATGATGCTCTGAAATGGATCACCTTATCCCCAGATCAGCTGCAGACCGGAGAGGGAGGCTTGGGAGAACTTTTCAGCAGTCCAAATGTTGGAAATTCCTTCACCCATTACATCAGGGATCCCAGAACGGCTGAGGTCTGTTAGGGTCTGGGGATCTTCAAGCTTTTTTTGCCCTGTGTCACCATCGCTTCTGTCCGCTGCACTGCAGAAAATACTGGTGCACAGACAGGAGCATGACATCAGCTTATTGACAGCGATGCCAAGAAGTCTAAGGGAGGAGCTCTGCAATAAAAGCTTGGAAAAGTTGCCTGTTTTTGGACATCTCCCAGAACCCCCAAGCCAGTATGCATGCTGGCTTGGGGGTTCTGGGAGATGTAGTCCAAACAAAGGCAACTTTTCCAATTTTGTGGCAGTGCTGCTTTTCTATCAACCCTGTCTACAGCATCGAAAACCAACCACCAAGTCTAGAAAAACTGGAAACAGTTCAAAACACTCAGCATTTTTTTTGTCCTCTGTATGCCTGGCTTAGTTTAACTCTGATTGTCACAGTAAAAGGGAGAACTGGCAGAAGAGATGGAGGACAGGCCGCAAGGTGCACTTAGTTTTTGCTGGCTTATTATTGAACAGGATTTTATTTCATTTTTTTTAAACCACAGAAGTGACTTTGGGAAAGCTGTAGCCATGAAATTCAGCCTAGAAATGTGTTTCAGCAAAACAC
Organism: Ctenosaura bakeri; assembly: GCA_948474755.1. Classification (NCBI taxonomy): domain Eukaryota; kingdom Metazoa; phylum Chordata; class Lepidosauria; order Squamata; family Iguanidae; genus Ctenosaura; species Ctenosaura bakeri. The sequence goes on from CAOLHI010000335.1 coordinate 83,046, forward strand.
TGCTGTGGAAGATCGCCTGTGTTACTTGGAAGCTACTGGTTTCTTTGTTCATCTCTTCCATTTATTGTTAGAGTCCTCTTTTAAAGGAAGGCCTCTCTTGGATCCAAAATGGCCCAAGACACAGAAACATGGTGAAAATACATTTAGGGGAAAATATTGCCCACACCAGTCCTTCCTTTTTATCTGGATACCTAGATGAAAGCATACACATTCCCCAAATCTATAACACAGCTGATGCCTTTAGAGGAAGAGGCAAACTAAATCCATTCTTCATTTTGAACTTTGTAACAACCTACTGCCTTACTTTTTTTCTTCTCCCCCACACACCTCCTTCCTTTTGTGTTGCCCCATTTAAATCTGTGAACCTATAGGCAGGGATTTTCTCATTTCTGGTATTTGTGAGTCATTCTGTGAACAATTTTGGGTTCGGAGTGGGATATAAACATTCATTAAACAGGCAGATATATTTTAAGAGGTTGGAGCTAGTTTGCTGAACCACTGGGCAGAATTCAGCCTGTCCAATTTTCCTACAGAAGGGACGGAAGTTTGCATTATGGAAAGTAAAACCTGAATGCATGATTTGGAATATATCTGAGGGAGGCCCTCCCACCAACTATGAGCATGAGGCCATCGCAGCTAGTAGGAAAATGAAGCAACATTGAGACATGTGTCCAACAAAATGTTATCCAAGGAGAATTTGGTCCATGCTTTATTATTAGAGCTTCCAGCGTTAACTGCCAGAGGAAGAGACTGAGGTTAGAATTTCGACGTGTGGAATCTCCAAACAGAAACTGAAAAAGGAAGAAACCTAAAAAATATATTTATTGTGATTTCAACAAGTTTTGAGCCAGAAATCCATCTTTAACGGTAAAGACAAGCACATAAATACTGTTAATCCCCATTGTTTTCCCTTCTGAATGGAAAAAGGGGGAAATTAAAGTGGCAGCAAAAAGCAACCCTGAAAATGGTTCTACCTGCTTGGCTATCCCTCACGGTCGTTGAAGCAGAGCCACTGACTTTGTTGGACTAATACAAACACCCCATTTTACAGAGATGTAATCCAAAGCATAGAAGAAACCCAAGTTCAATTAATTGTTCCAAAAAAGAGATGGTACAAGACTGCAGCAATATCCCCAGATGACAACAGAGGGCACTCACGGCCTTCCTGAACTCCTTGGGAAAAAAAGGAGACCAGCCAGCTACTCCAAATCAACTTTTAAGAACTCAAGTCAGCATTCTTGACTTATACAAGGAAAAAATCCATGGTGAATGCAGCTGCTGGGCCCTGTTTCAAAACTGCACCACCCAAAAAGGCTGCTGTTGAATGCAGCAGACAACGGTCAGGAAAAAGAGACAGTAGTTCATCTGTTCTCCAACTTTTCTAGGGCTCAAAACTACTTTTAAACAAGTCTGGTCACTTTAAGAGAAAAGGGACAGGTGCCACTCATGGGAGCCCAGGGGCCTCGAACCCAGGATGACCAGCCCAATGTAGTGGCAAAAAGTGAGCAGCAACTGTCCCCACTAGCCTAGCCCCAAGACCAAATGACTTGAAGTTCAGTTCATTTAAGGGTGCACAGGGAATGTCTTGCTATCCACCTCGGGCTGCATCAAATCTGATGTGGCTCTAGTGGGAATCATAAATAAATTTAGACTACATGAGGAGAAACCTTTAGCCTTCCAGGTGTTCTGGACTTTCACCTCCATGTCTCTGCCAACATGGCCAGTGGTCAAGGATTATGGGAGGTGTAGTCAAAAACATCTGAAAGGCCAAAGGTTCCCTAGAGGGCATCAGAGAGAGAGGACATGGGGTAGAGTAAGAAATTAGCTTGGTTTACGTATCAGGTCCCTGGAGGAGAAGCAGTTTAAATCCCTTTGGTCTACAAACATTGGAAGCTACGGTCAGACTGAGCCACATTGATGAGAAAAGTGCTCAAGTTCTCCTGCCCCTACTGGCACTGGCTAGTGCCTGCTAGCTCTGAGGGGCCGCACCATCCCAACGAAACATGCCACCACAGCCAATCCCTTGCTAGCTTTCCCCCCTGGCTGTCTTCTTCTTGCTCCATGCCGCCTTCAAGCCGATTTTTTCTTTGCAGCCTGCCGGTTCTTCCATGTGATGACAGCTATAAAAGTCCCTGTTGACACAGAAGAGAGAAGCTAAGTAAGCAAACTATCTGTATTACTGCAGAAAACACATGACAGTTCAGGCTGGGGGGGTGAACAGGGGGGAAAATTCTGCAGGAAAAGGACAATGGAGAGTGGCAAGCCCCACAGAAATGCTTCTGCAATTATTGGGCAGGAAGAACCCATTTTGAGCTTTCTAACTGGTTTTAAGTGAAGGATGTAAGAACCACCATTTTGGATCAGACCAGAGGGCTAGCTGGTCAAATGTTCTGATCACAGACTGGCCAACCTGTTCCCAATTGGGGGGGGGCACTGGAAGGCCATGACTGTAACTCACAATTAAGCCTTCTCTGCTTATTTATTTTCAAAGAACAACAACAAAAAGAGATACACAGATATAAAATGTGCAGCTTTGACTCACCAACAAAGAGCAGCAACAGCAGCCCTGCAACTACGGGGATGATGACAGAATACTCCCGTGGCAAGAAGTACTTGTGAATCAAGTGGTCGCTCTCAATGAAAGGCTGAAGGGAGAAACACACATGACTGGTAAGGAGAAAGCTCTTCACTTGTACCCCCAGGAGTCGCAGGAAGTCTTAAAAGACAATTCTACCAATGTGCAGAAGTAGAAAAATCGCTAATATCAAAATGTGTGTTTGTCTAGGGAAAGAGGGACCAGGCAGAGAAGGGAAAGTGAGGGGGTGGGTGGTGTCAGCATGGTAGCCCTAAACTTCCTCTCTCTTCTCTCTCCTGAAACATCAAGATAAAGTTTGTCTTGCTGACAAATTGGGCTATGAGCTGTCCTTCGCTGGCCAGGTAGCAACTGGTCAAGGTGGAGGAAGAGGACGATGAGAGGTGGGTTTTTCAAGGGTTGTATGGCCTGATTGGAGGCACTGAAAAAGAAGCACTGGGGGGGGGAGAGTTGAAGAAAACTTGCAAATAATCAAATCCACAACTGTGGAGGGCCAACTGTACATCAATGTACTTGTAGATAAGAAAGGCACACATGGGTTTAGGAGGCAAGGTTCACATCCTGACTTGGGCATGGAGCTTGCCTGTCCCACAAACTCAGTTTCTCGCAGCCCTACCTCTCTGGAGAATAAAAATCTCTGTGAGAATAAAATGAAAAGGGTGCTGGGGAGAGAGTGTCATCTCTTCTCCTTTTAGCTCCTTAGAGGAAAAGGTGGAACACAGGAATGGATGAAAGGGATAAAAAAAGGAAAAGTCAGCAGGAGTCCATACCAGTACAATGATCCAGACAGTATAGTAAGCAAACAGGACGAGGCTGAAGGCTACTAAGCCGTACCCAACCAACTGGTCCGTGGCAGTGGCCTGAAAGATAAAGAAGAAGAAATGTTTACTCAGTAATTTATATTTATTCCCCTTTTTAAATCACCCACTAACCACAGGCTTCTGGACAGGGCACAGTACATTAGGACTATAAAGATACAACATTCACGTAAGAACAAAACAGTGAGTGGACCTGGGGCCTGATAACAATTTAATTGGAGCCAACACGATATAGCAGCCAAAAGTGCTGGATTGTTGGAGATCTGGGCTCACGTGCATGTTTGGCTGTGGAAGCCCACTGGGTGACCCCCTGTGCAAGTCACTCTCTCAGCCTCAGGGGAGGGCAAGAGTCGTAGAAATGTGGAGTTGGAAGAGACCCCAGGGGCCATCCAGTCCAACCCCCTGCCATGCAGGAACACCCTCAAAGCACTCCCAACAGATGGCCATCCAGCCTCCGCTTAAAAACCTCCAAGGAAGGAGACTCCACTACACTCTGAGGCAGCATCTTCCCCTGCCGGACAGCCCTGACCGTCAGGAAGTTCTTCCTGAGGTTCTGGTGGAATCTCCTTTCCTGCAGCTTGGATCCATTGCTCCTTGTCCTGGTCTCTGGAGCAGCAGAAAACAAGCCCCCTCCTTCTTCTACGTGGCATCCCTTCAAATGTTTAAACATGGCTCTCGTGTCCCCTCTTAAGAGCAAACCTCCCTGGGGACAAATCTTGCCAAGAATAGCAAAGCTTCCCTTAGGCTCACCGTAGGTCAGAGACAAGGCGAAGGCTGACAGCAATAACGCAACAAGGGGAAGAAATGTTTCAAAGATAACTCAGAGGGAGAGCCCTTTTTCTCCCTTGGCTAAGCATGAGTGGGTATTTTATAGACACCATTGTCTATAAAATACACAGTCTATAAAATACACCATTGTCTATAAAATACACACTCTATAATATGCACCATTGTCTATAAAATACACCATCTATAAAATATGTTTTTTTGGAAACATGGTGGGCTTATATTAATTTCCATGTCCAGCCCATGCTCACATCCTATAACATTCTTTCTCCCCTCTCCCAACATCTTCCTCCTTTTCTTTGTAATCGTGCTGTGAAAAAATCCCATTAAAAATGGATAATGGATATGGATAATGGATAATGAATGCAATTCGAAATTTAAAATGGGGCGAGGTGGGGAGGCCTTGCAGTCAGTGCAGGTATTTAACGAACCCCCCTCCAAGGTCCCAGTGACTTTATTTCCCAATAAAGAAACAGAACCAATTCTCAGGCGCCCACCCCTGAGCGCCCCTCCTGCAAAAGACCGCCAGACCCCAAAGCTGCAGAGAGACCACTCACCATGGCAGAGCTCTGCTCCCTCCCAGGGAGGACTTCCTTCCGGCTTCGGAGAAAGAGCGGCCGCACAACCATAGAGAGGAGCGGGGAGTTGGACCTCCACGCATGCGCGTCGCTCACCGCGTTGGCTCGTAGCCTCCTTAGAGCAGGTTGTCTTTGCAGTTTCTGCAGAACTTATTTTAACCCTATTTATATTCCCTTTTTGAGAGCATGTGACCACAGGTCGTTGATGGCACCGGGGTCCTGCCTAAATACCCCAAATCCTGCCTGATCTTGGAAGCTAAGCAGGGTCAGCCCTGGTTAGTGCTTGGGTGGGAGACCGCCAACAAATACCAGGTGCTGTAGGCTGTATTTCAGAGGAGGGAACTGGCAAAAGCACCTCTGAGGATTCAAAGAAAACCCTAGGAACCCTCTGACTACACACACGGAGGGAGGAGGCTTTACAATGGCTTTCCAAGGTGGAACAGCTAACAGCATGGCCACTCCAATTGGGCTCTACAAAAGAGTGGCTGTCCTTCTAGATGGGGGGATTCCTATGGAAAGGGCTTCTTCCCCCTCCTCCCCTGCGTGTGCCATAGATATAGACTCTCCTTACGGGATAGAGTGATATGCAGAACTCCACGTCTGGTTTTAAAAAGCCTTCGCCTCCTCCTCCTCCTCCTCACTGAAGGGATGAGGCGAATACAGGTGCATTTTTTTTTGTATGTGGCTAGCAATCAAACTCCTGCCTCTAGGCAACCATTTTATATGGTATTCTAATTCTAATCCCTGTAGCAAAAATCCAGTTTGAACACCAGCAGGGTGCTGAGCAGTGTGTGTGCCCATAGAGATACGGCCATATAGGGACACATCCACAGTCAGGCCATTTCCGCACCATCCTGTTATAGTGCTATTGTTCCACTTTCAACCTCCTATGGAATCCTAGGGTTTCCAGTTTAGGGAGGTCTTGAGAATTCTCAGCCATAGAGCTCTTTGGCCTCAGGAAACTACAACCCCCAGAATTCCCCCAAGAATGTTGAAAGTGGAATAATAGCACTATGACAGTGTCCTGCAGAAATAGCCTAAGGATTCATGAATGTAAAGATTATTTTCAGGGGTGGACTGGTGGTTGGTTACCTTAGGTTGTTGCTGCAAAACCCAACAGGGTTGCGTTACCTCAAACCAGGAAGTGTTTTTTTCCAATTCCCATTATTGTATCCCAACACGATGGCAGTTACAGTTCAACATCATCTGGGGGCACCCATTGCCTGACCCTATTTTGGGAAAGGGCCCCAATTCAGTGGCTGGACTTAGTGGTTTGCACCCAAATGAGCTTCCTTGAGACCTCCACATAGGAACTTCACAGTTTAGCTCTTCCTTTGCATACAAAAGGCCCAGCAGACAGCCAAGTTGTTCATGTTGAATATGTTCCCTGGTATGTGTATGGCAGAGGTGAGAACGCAGCTCTCCAAATATGGGACTATAACTCCCAGCAGCCCCAGCCCACATAGCCAGTCCTGGGATTTGCTGTCCAGCCTTCCAGTATGATGAACTATGATGGAAACTCCACTTCCACCCAACCTTACTTAATATCCTTGCATTAGAAGACAAAATGTGTGTGTAAGGGGACACTCATCTGAAAATGTCAACAAGGATTGCTCAGGGATGAACTAGCAGCGCACCTGGTGAATCAGTTTGCAAGTTCAAAAAGCTTATTTCAGAATAAACATATTAGTCAGTAAACCTGTTAGTCTTGGTTGCTGCTTTTCACAGGCGAGCAAAAGTCACCATTGCAGCAAAATCTGAGCTTGCTTTCTGCCTGATCATTTTGAGAATCCGAGGCCTCTGGCTTCAGAGCTTTCCTTCTGTGAGCTCAAGTGTATCAGTGTAAGACTCCCAACTGCTTTTAAAAAATATATTGCAATTTACTCCTGGGTGTTAAATTAAAAAGCAAAGTTAAATAACACCCAGCAAATATATCCAGAGATCCTCTCAACCAACGGCAGCTGGACATTTCTGGCAGGGACCTTCTTCGTTAATCCTTTGCTGTCCTTATGTTTTCAAACGGTTTTAGAACGTTAAAGCTTCTCTGTCTCCAATTCCACTTCCTGCTTGGTCCTCAGCTTACTTCAGTTGCTGCAGGCTGAGTTCAAAGTGCAAAAGTAGGACAACAAAGGTTCAACCGATAAAAAGACTAACTCAGAGAGCAGGGTTTGATGCTCTGCTCTGCCGTGGAAAATCACTGGGTGAACTTCCTGATGGTCAGGGCTGTCCGGCAGTGGAATCTGCTGCCTCAATGGAGTGTAGTGGAGTCTCCTTCTTTGGAGGTTTTTAAGCAGAGGCAAGGTGGCCATCTGTCGGGAGTGCTTTGAGGGTGTTCCTGCATGGCAGGGGGTTGGACTGGATGGCCCCTGGGGTCTCTTGGGCAAGTCACACTCTCTCAGCTCAGAGGAAGGGCAATGGCAAAACTCATAATAAATCTGTAGATCCAGTGTGGTGTCATGCTGTGAGGGCTGGGGGGGACCTGGAGTCCAATCCCTGCTCAGCCATAGAATCCCACCCTAGGCACAAGCAACATTCTCTCAGCCTCAGAGGAAGGGAACAGCAAAGCTCCTCTGAGCCAATCTTGCTAAGAAAACCCTAGGACAGACTTGACGTAAGTCAGAGACAACTAGGAGGCACATAACAACAAATCAGCGGCAGCGTGCCCCTGAGTACCAGTTGCTGGGCGATGAGATATGGAAGGTGAGGCTGTATTCGTATGCTGCTTGTGGACGCCCCAGCGACAAGTGGCCGGCCATTCTGGGAGCGCTATGCCGGACTGGGAAGCCTTTTTGCACTGTTCCCTCCTTTTGGCATGATAGCTAAACCTCCACCTTCCAAGGCAGTAAACCTTGGAATGGCAGTTGCATTCTCTTCATATCCTACTCATGGATCTCCTTGGAGCATCCGCTTGGCAACTGTGGGGAAAACAAGATGGCAGCCTGGACTGATCTGAGTGACTGTTGTTGCTGCGTGCCTTTAAGTCACTTCTGACTGATGGCAACCTTAAGGCGAACCTATCACCATTCAGAGGGGGTTTGTCATTGCCTTGAGGTTGAGAGACTGCGACATGCCCAAAGTCACCCAGTGGGTTTCCATGGCCGAGCAGGGATTCAACACCTTGGTCTGCTGGAATTCTAGTCCAGCACCACACTGGCTCTCCAATATGGGGGGCCTCTTCCAGTGATTCTTAAGAAACCATCAGTGCTATATTTCAGTGGCTTTTTAGGAGTTCAAACCATGAAATGCAGAAGATAAAGTAATAACACAATAAGAAACCAGGCATGAGATCAGGTGTGATGTACCAAAAAGGAAAAAAAAAAACAAACCACCTTTATTTTCCCCAAAACTGTAACAACATTTGACATTATAGTGAATTCCTCTTTAATATTTTGTGGCTTCTCTACATTAGGAACCAGATAACAGAGAGTACAAACACGATCGGTTGAGTCAAAGACAGCACAGCATTCCGTTAGAAAAACAGAGACACCAGAGGAGCAAGTTAAAAACTGTGGGGGGGGGAACTACACGCACCCACGCAGCACATTCTCCTCCAGCCCCACAAACTTTTCAAAGAATAATCATAATTAAAAAAAACAACAACCAGAGCAGCAGAACTAAACACCGCTTCTAGACTTTCTTTCAACCACAAGGGCATTTTAAAGATTTTAATCTGCTTTTTTATTTTAAGATTCCAAAGATTAGAAAGTGTTAAAACTATCTCTTCAAGCTATTCCGGAAGTTTGCATAGTCCCGTTTGTCCCTTTGCAAAAATATCTACGCGCTCAAACTCTCACTATAGAATTATCTGAATATAAACTTGAGCGCGGCTTCTCACCTGAATTTCAATAACTTTTCTTCCAAGAAAATAAATGTGATCTCTCTCTCTCTCTCTTTTTCTCTAACCCCCTCAAAAATATGGGCTTCAAAAGCAAAAAACTAGCAAACATTATTTCTTGAAGCATGGTAAAGAATTAAAGAGACTATCCTCTTAAAAGTTCCTTTTACTTCTCCAAATGGCGGGGTTGGGGGGGGGATGTGGGAGACCTCTCTCCCTCATTAGCTGAATAGAGAAGAGGAAAGGCTAGCAACAGAAATGGCCAAATTCAGTCACCCCCATGCTGGGGGGACTCTGTAGATCAAGGCCCTTTGGATGGAGAGGGCACTGATCCAACAAACGCTTGCTACCAGGCACAGTTTGGGATCAGGCCTTCAAGAGACCCTCAGCCCCGTCCACAGGGCTTTCAAAACCAAAAAAGCAATATCAGATACGTCTGTAGCTAGCAGGAAGAGGGAACGGTGGGTTCACTTAGCAACTCCTGAGATCAAGCAAGGGAGAGATCTGCTCTCCCCTTGCTTCCCCTCTCCAGGAGGGGTGGCACTTTTATAACGTGGATGCTCTAATGCAAAGCGTACCTGGCACGGGACGTTTGTGGGTGGGTGTGAAGCCTTCCAGAGGTCCACCATGTGTGCACAGACCAGCTGGCACGGACACAATTTTCTTCTTTTAAAAGGGGGAGCGGGGGAGAATAAATGGAAATGAAATGTAAGGTTTTTTTTTTTTAAAAAAAGAAAGCTGTTCAAAATCTTAAGTGAAACTATTCCTTAGAAATCTTAACTGTTCTTAAAAGAAATCAACCATGTCTTTAAAAGAAATACACAAAGGAAATAAATTCTCTGACGTAAACTGGGAGAGCGGTTAGGTGAATTCAGAATGCACTTAACACAGAATGTTACCCACCCACCCCCTTGTGCCAGGCAAACTGGGGAATTTAGCTCCCTGTTTCTGCTTTCCTTGTCATAATGGTCTTCAGGGCTCCTGTTCACACTACACATTTACAGCACTATGATTTCACTTTAATTGCCATGGTGACATCCTCTGGATTCTTGGGACATGTAGTTTAGGAAGCAGTATTTGGAATTCTCTGCCAGAGAGCTTGCTGCCTCTCTGAACTACAAACCCCCAGGACTCCATGGGATGATGCCACAGAATGTGAAAGCACAGCATTATTGTGTAGTGTGAAAGGACCCCTTGCTAATCAGCCATAAAGCTAATCAGCCAAAAATCAGCCAGCAATTTCACATGACTGACAGGTTTGAATGCGACCACTGAAATTCTTCAGAGCAAGTTTTTAAAGACTCCCCAAACATTTAAAAATAACAACAGCAACTATAAAGGTTTTGGTTGAACTGGATCTGTTCTCATGCTCTCGTTTGGCATTGGATTTAGAGGGAGAAGAGACCGGCTCTGCTCCTCCTCTTTTCAAACTTGAGCCTTTGCCCCTGCAAAAGCTCTTTACATGACCAAGAGCGACACATTTCTGATAGAGGGTCACTGGCAAAAAGCTTGGGAACACCTAGAACATGACTAGGTTCAGAAGGACTCCACTATTCGGAGAAGAGAAACTTTCTTCAGCCCCTGCACCCCCAGGCGAAGCTAGGAATAATTAAAAAAAAATACCTCCTAAAACAAGATAGCAGTGAAACAAGGACTTTTTTAAAAAGCTGCAAAACACCAGCCTGCTGGCTTGATAAAAACAAAATTCAAGACATTTCAAGATCAAGAACAAAAGCCAAGGTCTCCAGACGGAACCACAGTGATTTGAAAAATTTCAGTCAAGAAAAAAAGAAAAAAGAATAGAGCCTTCTTTAAACAGTTATCTCCAAGTCAACCAGAAATAAGGACACCAGTCATGCGAAGAGGGATAGTGCCTGTGATGTGACTAACATCTGAAGCAGCACAATGGTTGCCTAAACATCTTCCCAGCTCTACCACCACAGATCAACTGAGCAAGCGGACTGCGCTTTAGGGGAGTCACAGATGCAATTTAAGGATGGACTGGGGAGAAAAGAAAACCTCTACGATTCTTCCCGTTCATTCAGGCTTTCCAAGCAACAGGCAATTTTGTTTCAATATCAGAAATTTCTCTGGAGGTCAAGGAAGGCAAGAGGCCTGTGTTTCATCTTGACATCCCATTTTAAGGCCAAGGATTAAAGCAGCTAGAGGCTGTCCAGTGCTGGAAGATAAGATAAGAATCTCTAAGTGAGCACAGCTAGAGGGATGCTCTCCCCTCCTTTTGCCGTCGAAGGAAGCAGGAGCTTCCCTCCCTGTTCACCTCCAGGCTACACTAAAGAAATACCTAGTTCAAATAAATGCAAGCATCCTGTCAGGAGACAGGCCCAGCCAAAGACACACACCTGGTACTTGAATTCCTTCCAACCCCCTGCGCTGCTGTTACAAGAACAATTGTCAGTCTGAAAGGGAACACAATGGAGGGGAAGACTAGACCCCTCGATGATCCCTTCAGCCTTGCTGCATGTGAAAAAGTGTGTCTGCATGTGCATATGTGTGTGTGTGTTTGTGTATATAAGGGTGCTGAGTGACCATGCAACAAACCAAACGTAACGCCTTCTGGCCCATGCTCTTGTGCCAGTGGCCAGTAAAGTGCCCCACGAGTTTAAAATGGTGAGCGTGCTATCCACAGAACAGCAGCAAGGGGAGCGAAGGGGGGTGCGGAGGACATGACAAAGAAGATAGCTTATAGTCTGGAATCGTAAACAAGGGATTGTCCGAGTCCCACCTGCAGCCAGCTCAAGGTGGGGGACTTCCCTTATGACCGGTGACTCTGGAACCAGCTGCCAGGAGAACACCAGAATGGCACAGTACGGGAAAGATTTCTTCACAGCGCTCCCTCCGAGCACCCAACCTGCGCTGTTTTGCCACATCTCAGCATGGGGAGGGGGAGTCAGAGGGGGAGGAGCTGGAGCACTGATTTTTACAGAAAGAAACCTCACATTCCCTGAAGCGGCTGGTAAAATTAGGAAGATGTGATAGCTAAGCCTTTCATTTTTCTTTTTAAAAGCACAACTAAGAAATGGCGCATTGTGGAGGCAAGAGAATGAGGCAGTAAAGTCCCAAAATTGTAGATACTATCCTCCTTCAACTTCTATGTAAAGAAACACTCCATGCAAACATAAATCTAGCAGAGTGGGGAGCAGTCTGGATCAAACAGCCTGTCCCTCCTATACTAACTCTCTGCTTGCAGGGAGACTCTCTTCCCTCAAAAGCATTAAATGCCATCTCCAGCCCGTTGTCTCGATGTGCAGTTCACTTTACCAACAACAGGATTCTACTGCCTCGTTCTGTTTCATGTGCCCAGCAAGAAGTGGATTGGAATCCACATACTAATTCCGCCTTCCCCAAACTCTGGCCTGCCAAGTGATTCTGGACTATAATTCCCATAGCTCACCAGGCAGCATGCTGGCTGGAGGTGGTGGGAGTTGTAGATCAACCCATACAAGAGGCTTCAGGGTAGGGACGGGCAACACTAAATGAAGCAGGCACCTGGACCGATTCAGGCATATTTCAGACAAGGTGGGTACCATGTGAATGCCCAATGTTTTTGGACTGCAATGCCCATGATCACTTGCCACTGGCTATGTTGGCTAGGAGTGGAACTGTAGGCCAAGAACATCTGGAAAGCTACAACTGCCCACCTGTTTGGGACAAAGCTTTTCCATGACAGAGCTGGCAGAAGGAATGAAGGGAGACAGGCTGTTCCAAAAGACGGCCCAACTGGACCAAGGTGTCCCAGATTTGGACAAAAAACTGAAACACTCCCACCCAGAACAGCAAACAAATTCTACTCTTCCGACCTAGACAGCAACATGGGAACCATATAAAAATCCTTCTCTAAACTGGCCTCAAACAAATAGCCACCATCACCACTTGGGCTATAGGAAAATTCATCGTTTTAACCACCCTCAACTGATACGCAACAGCGGCTGTTGGTTGCACAAGACAACAAGAAAGGGAGTGGGTGGATTCTGTTCCTGGCAACAGCCTTCTCCTGGCCTCTTTGTGGGCATGGCAGGAATCCTTAAAGTGCTCCCCCAACATGAAAACCAAGGAAAGTCAACCTTCCATGCTCTGCAACAGAAGGGTGAGGGATTTCTGTAAGACTGTAGCTGGCAATGCTAACAGGTGCTTGGCCTCCATCATCTCTGGTTTGAAACAATGAACTTCTAATTCTCAGTGACTTTTGAAATGCACTTTTGAAAGAAGAAAGAAAACAAAAAGAAACCCAAGCCATCTTCCTATTCTTTGGGGCTTTCGGCTTTAAAGAGGGCGCTTTTTCTGCGTTGTAGTTGTGGTCCTCACAGCGAAGTGCGATCCAAAGTGCGATTCTCTTGCAATCCAAAAGGCGAAAGCCCAGAGCCAAGTTTGTTTCTGCACCCCAAATGGCTGCTGATCTGGCCTCGCTTCTGCATTCTGTTAGCAACGGTTCTTCTCCTCCCTGCAGTTTTGACAAGATATCTTTCTTTTTGGCGGCGGTGGCACTGGAGGAGAGGGAGTGTTCACAGTGGTATAACCCAGTGACTGAGAGAGAAAGAGATGGGATCGGAGGGATCCCACAAACAACAATTTGGTGCACAGAGGGAACATCTGTGACATGGACTGTGGGATCCTTCTTCCACCCTAGAGGTTTTTTTTTTTCAAGGCGACATTTGAAATTGGCAGGACAGATAGGAGATGTTTCTGGCTTAGATCTGCCTCAAAGTCTCCCCACATTCAAGCCAAAAGTGCTGATGTCTCGGAGTGTTGCTCCCAGCAGCTTTGGAGTGCACACAGACCGGGTGAGGGTGAGGGGCCTTTTGGGAAGTCCTGCCTGGAATGTTGTGTGAAGAAAGGGCTCAAAACAGGGGTAGCGGGGAGGAAGGAAGGGCAGGGGAACGGAAGGAATGGCATCCATCACAACAATGGATGGGGTGGGAGACCGTTTCCAGCAGGTCTGCCCCATCTCGTTCACATTTTAATGGGTTTCAATTACCACTGGCTCGTAAACTCCAGATGAGACTCTGTGGGAGAAAGGGAGTGGGGAGAGAGAGAGAAGGGAAGAAAGAAAATATTACTGCTTGTACACAGGTATGCACAGGTTGCATGCTAAAGTGCCAAAGATTAAGCTAAGAAATTAAGAAGTGTTCTATCAGAGATATTGAAGGGAACTAACCTGGCCTGAAATCAAACGTCAGAAAGCTTTTTTGGGTGGGTGGATGGAGAAAAGAGAGACAGACAGACAGCACTTTAATACAACAACCTTACTATATTATTAGAAAGGCACTTCTAGAGTAGTAACAGGAGATGGGATTTTCATCAAGGCAAACTTCAGGTCTACCCAATTTGTCAGCCCCTCTACCCTGCCGTCACATACTATACTTTAATGGACTGATAAGTCTACAAACAGGACGTCATGCCCTGAACTGACACACAGAGTAAGCTCAGCGAGGGAGGCAGAATGGGGCAAGTGACTCGGCCTGGGATAAGTCCTTGCCAAAGAAAACAGACTGAGGCACAGCCAGCAAAGGTGGTGCCCTCCAGCTGTTTTGGGCCACAGCTTCCACAATTCCTGACTGATGGCTGTGCTGTCTGAGGCTTAGGGGAGCTGTAGCCCAACCAAGCATCTCAGCAAGTTACAGAGCAAAGGAGCATGCATGTGAGTTAGCATCTATACTACTAAGGAGAAGAATTCAAAGTAAAATCAGCTGGGGGAGCAGGTCAGTGATGAAGTCCATGCTTTTCATGCAGAGAGGTCCAGGTTCAATTTCAAGTGTTTCTTTAGATCATGCTGGGAAAGAGCTCTGAATGAGGACTAGAGTGGAGGAAACTTTGGCTCTTCTAGACTTCAGCCTCCAGAGACACCAGTCACCAAGGCCAAAGGTAAGGGGCTGCAGGAGTCTAGCAGAGGCATACCCAGAGGGCCAAAAACCCTCCACTTCTGATGTAGCTACAAATGGCTCAATGTTCTCCCTTGGAAGAAGGCAGCCTCCTCAATGCCACAGGACAGGGAAGTGTACAGATGCGAGGTGACCTCTAATTCAAGCATGTGGTACTCCAACCAACCCAGGTCTTTCCCCCTCCTCCCAAGCATTTCTATTTCTCCAGTAATTTCCAAGGCATTGCCCCTGCCCCACCCTCCCCGCTCCCAACAAGTGAAGTATCATCACACAAAACAAAGGTGCAAGCACAACTGAGGCCCCGCCCTCGACATCTGCTTAAGGACCTTACCTGTTTGCAAGCTGTATCCCGCTGAGGGTAGTTCGGCCATCTCTGCTCACAAACAGCCTCAGGTTACTATCTGTAGAGGAAACCAAACCAAGGGGAAGAATGAAAAGAAAACCCACCACAATCCCCAGGAGGCCTTGCAGATGCTGAGCACTGTGAAGCTGCGCAAGGGAATCTCCTCTGCGTTTAGTATTTCTCTCGGTCACGAAATTACACAGTCTTCAGTGCAGGGCAACCAGGGTAATAGCACTTTTGAGAACATGCCGCCCATTTCTATACCAAGAGATAAACTGACAATCATGTCACAGTGAACAGGAAGGGAGAAGTGGTGCTCTTAGGCTTGAACATCAGCATCATCTTCCTTGCCTTGAGCAAGCCAAAGAGGAAGGCTGTAGCAAACATGAATAAATCTTGCCAAGGAAACCTTCTGAGAGGGTCAGTATAGATCAGTCAACTTGGAGACACACAGCAGCAACAAAATGCTAGCACAGTGTAACTCCACCCACAGGTATTTTACGCTATATTGAGATGATGTAAGGCCTTGGCCAATGTGTGTCCAAAACCAATTTTTCATGAAAAAGAAGCAAATCAATAATTGGCCAGGCCAGGAATTAAGCTGAGGAAAAACTGAACCAAGGTCCTGGAGGGGCAGAGCTGAATTCCGTTTAGGAAGCACTAGCACAACCTGACCTTCAGTGTTACTGACATCCGTGAAGTCCTGACTCTGCATGATTTTCTCCACAATATCATCTGCGTCGATCCGCGTGTCATCCACCCAGGTGGGGTGGCTCTCCACAGAATCCTTTTTCCGCCTGATTGAAAGAAGAGATGAGGGAAAAATAAAGGTACACCCTGGTGATTAACACCTCATTTCTGCTTAGAAGGGGGAAGGGATGCTCAGGGATTGCTTGTGAAATATGTGAAAGAGTTGCGCTCAAGGCTCTCTTTTCATTTCTGCCTCCTTCAGCAATCAAGAAGAGCCTGTGCTTTCTCCTCCTCTGTGCTATTTAATTCAGCATCCAAAATGTAGGGAATTGTTCACAAAAGCAAATGACACTACAAATTAAGCCTGAGCCATTTCTGGGCCTGACTTTTTTTTAAAATCATATAAACTTCTTCATTTTTAACATGGAAACTTGTATTTAACTAGAAAAACTTAATGTCCCTTTCAGGAGAGACAGCAGGCTATCCACTTGCATGTATATTTTATTCTGTGCGACTCCACATCTTCTGTTACGGTTTTTCACTTATTCATGCTTTGCCTGAGGGTTATGCACGATGTAGTTTTAAAAAATTCATGCGTTGTACCTCTCATTGCAAACCAGGACTGGATCATGGTGGCAGAATGCACAGTCTACTCGTCTTCTGAACCCCATAATGGGAGAGGCAGGAACAACAGTTACCCCCCTCTGGGGGTCACAAAACTTGCTATGTGGGCTGCTGTAGGATTCCCATTCTTGGACTAGAGCCCCCAGCCTTTACACCAACCTGGTTGACCTCTCTGACAGAAGGTTGGGTCTTGGTGGGCGAGGTGGCTTTTCCGGCTTGTGCTCTCGCTCGCCCTCTGGGCACTCCACTGTCATGCTGAGGCCGCCTGAGGCGCTGCTGCTGGTGGAGGTGTTCCGGCGGTGGGTCAGATCGGACATGCTGGAGGACCGCGAGTGCTCGGTGCTGTAGCCTGTGAATGCAGGGCAGTTAAGCACTATGAGTGGCCCTTCTCCACACCCATCACAACCAAAAGAAGTATATGCGCATGACTCCTTCCACACATTAAGTAGGGGGATGTTGGTGAATGTGCATCCAGAAAATAACAGAATTTTACAGAATGACACCCCCTGAGGCACAACTGCGTGGTGTGCTTTGGGTTTCCTTGGCAAGCTTATGTGACAAGCAGTTACCAGAGATTTTGGACTGCTGGCTGGCATAACTTGAATTCCGTGAATGTCCTGAATGGAACACTTCCTCTGGACTGGACAGGTTCTGGTCTGGTTCCTCCGGCACCCCTGGGAAGAGAAAAGGTGACAAAGTCAGAGAGAATAATGATGGCAGACTTCAGATATGCAGTCCTGCTTTTTCCTGTTGGGAAGCTCTGTGGAATCTCTGTTTCAGTTGGCTCAAAGTGAGGAAGCCGCGCTGTCAAATGTCAATATTATGCCTGCAGTAGCAGCCACAGCCCTGGAACTGCCAAACAATTTTTTGCTATGACTGGAGATGAGATCCCCTTGGTCCCCCTCCTCTGACCTGCTGAGGGGCTGGCCAACTTCTAGACTAGCAAGACCTCCAGTAATTCATTTGTTCTGCAGAAGCACTTCCATTTTTAAAAATTACTCAACTCATCGCAAATGTGGATCAGAAACAGCATTAGCATGACAAATGCTAAATAATGAGTTTGATTCTTCCTTGGTGTCTCCTGTCCTGCGTCTCTCGTTCTCTGCGATACAAGAAGGCAGGAGTTCCCCGTACCTGAGCTGAGAATGGTGGGTCTGGGCTTGCTCTGGCGGACCGAGCCAATAGTGGTTGATGTGCTGGTGGGGGTGGCGCTGCTGCTGCTGCTGGTGGTTGTCCCTTCACCTTTACAAGTCAGTTGAAGTGTAGAGTCCTGCCCAGGGATGGTGATGGATTTGGCTGTGGATGGAGGTCTGCAAGAAACCAACACACACGTGCTTTTAGTGGGTTAAGTATTGGACTATGACTCTAGGAGAACAGGGTTTAATTCTCTTTTTGGCCATGGAAACTCACTGGGTGACCCTGGGCAAGTCACATTTTCTCAGTATAGAAGACAAAAGCAACACCCCCTCTAAACAAACCTTGTGAAGAAAACCTCATGATATGATTGCCTTAGGACCGCCATGAGTCAGAAATGACTTGAAGGCACACAACAAGAAAGAAAAGAAGCCCCAATGTTTTTGGGGAAAGGTTAAGAGCTTTTGAGGAGTCCCACAGCAGCCGAACAAATGAAATCAACAGTATGGTAAGGAGTGTTGAACACTGATTAATATAACTGGAGATTCTTAGCATATACAGAAATACTGTGGGAATGGCCAAGCCAGGAAACAGGCAGTGGTGAAATCACACAAGGGGTACTTAAAATGTGATTTCCTGGTGTCTGTATCTGGCAATGGCTGCTGAAGCAGCTGTTTGGCAAAAACTGCTGGTCACTCCTGTAGGGTGATCCAGGGAAGGATGGCAGGTAACTACCAACCTACCTACCTAATCCCTTGCCTTCCTCCCAACAGGAGACTCAAAGTAACCCATACTGTTATACTTAGATTGCTTCATTTAAGTTAAAACAAAATAGCTAAAATAAGATGCAGTGCAAAAGTTTAGAAAGCAACAATGAAAACATTAAAGCATCTGAAAAGACATTCAGCAATATTGACACATATTTTAAAAAACAGCAGGGCAACACAGTGGTAAGTGCTGAGGTAGTGGTGGAGGTTGCTGCGCAAGCGTGTGGTTCCAAGTGAGTATTCGCTGACCGGCAAGCAGCCTTCACAGCCATCAGTGGCCCACAACCATGCTGGGAAGCAGGTGTGGAGGGGGCTGTAAGCTGGGCCAGTAAATACATTCTGTACTGAGTGGGATGCCTTCGCCTCCACCACTGTCTCAGCTGTTACCGGTGAGTGGGGAATTTCCTGTTCTCAGCATCCTTGATTGTATCCCAGCAGCGGGTGGTGTCCAGCAAACCACCCAGCCAACACCAACGGTTCTAATTCTTCAGAGAAGCTGATGATTCCGGCCAGCCATTATGCAATGAACATTACACCTCAACCAATCTGCTCCTGAGAAGAAAGGGAAAGCAGACAGAGGCACACAGAAAACCACCCCTGAATTTTTAGTTCAAGAGCTTGTTTCAAAATTACTCACGTTTTGAAGCAGGGGTCTCCAGAGAGCAGGGACATGCCAATGGTTACCTGGGGAAGATTGAAATATATTTTTATTAATTAAAATGTTTATATCCCACCCAAGATCTAGAGAGCTGGAGATCTCAGGATGGCACACAATGAAACCAACACATTTCAAAGTATGAATAATAAAAATCATTTCGACAGGTTGGAAGCATGCAGTTCTCCTTTGCAATTCCAGACATACAAAATGGAGAACAGTCTTCTGACAGCAGCCTTCCATTGTCTCTTCAACAACTGCTGCCAAGAACTAACACAACTGGGAAGAACAGGAGAGGGGGCAAGGGATTCTTCAAGCAGACAGTCAGGCTGAAATTCAGATAGAGCGCCAGGCAATGGAGTCCCCTTCCATAATTACCTTCAGGATGGAGTTGTCCTGCCGGGTGTTCTTGGTGTCATACCCCTCCAGCAAGCAGCATCGGACAGTGAACCCAGAGCCTGCAAACTCTGCCAGATTCAGGTCAGCAAAACCCAGCTGCAAAGGCAACAGATTTGGGGAGAAATCTCAGTACTTCGCAACACATGAAATACAGTGTTATTGTTTTTTTTTAAAGGAGCACATTAAAGTGCAGCAAGCTGTAGAAATTGGCAGTATCTGTACTTCAGGAAGGAGCATGTCACATTCCTAACCCCAATACTATTCAGGAAATGCTGAGATAGCGGGTGAAGGAAACAGAGCTGTCATTCTGGCAAGGACAGCGTTAACCCGCCTGGAGCCATTGCATAACCAAGGACACAGAAGACACTAGGTCAATGATGTGGAAAAACACACTCCTATGCCCGCACACACAAACATAATAAGGCACTCTTTGTACTGGGCCACCCCAGAATGCACTGCAGCATGCGGGCCAAGAGATGAAAGGATATTGTTGTAGATGAAATCAGAGCACTGTTCCTAAGAAACGAGATTGAGAGATTGTGGGGAAAGTATGCTCCCAGGCTCATTTTGAGAAATTCAGGGCAACGAGTGTGAGATGTTCCATTAAGTCTATACGCAAAGCACAGGAAAGTTTCAGAAACCCAGCCCCAATGGGGCAGGTGGGGAACAGGTTTCAAATCCTGACTTCTTCACATGCTGATACATCTAGGGGGAGCAAAGAAAACTTCAAGGAGTTAAGTTTTGAGGGATTAAAATTTCACCTGTTCCCCCTGTCCCAGATCTAGATGAATGGAAACATGAGTGGAGGGATGAGCAGAAAGGATGTTACCAAGAAGAATAAAAAGCAGGCTTTTGAACAAAAGCAGACAAAGTCATGTGAATTTTAGGTGTTTTCAATAACTAGCACATTTCTGCTCAGACCTTCTAGCTCACTGTGGGACAGTGCTAACACTAAAATGTCCAAACCTGCTTATCCACTGCTGGGACCCTAAATAAGGATTCTTAAGGCAGGCTCTTTTCCTCATAGTTGCACCATTAATTGGAGTCTCTTAAAGCTGCTTTGCCCTCCAAGCTTCATACCACAAAGCCCGCAATCTTGTACAAATCACAGCACACATTCATTTTTTCACATATGCTGAGGTGTCAAAAGCACTTTATGTATGTTATTTTAGTAAACCTTACACAAAAGTCTGTAGGTTGCCTTAGGATTACTGAAGGAAATACAAATATGTTTTAGGAACAGACTTTAAAAAAAACCCTAATGTTTTTTGTGTGGCAGAGTATGGAAACAGAGAGAAGCAGTATGTTTATAGACATCTAGAGACTTTGTAGAAGAAGTGACATTAGAGATGGAGAAATTATTCCATCCCCATCACCTTATTCTTGGCATTTAAAGTCACCTACTTTCGTAATGAGTGGCATTCCCCAGTTGGAAAACGCACCCCACCCTCTTCAATTAGTCAACAGCTGGGAACCCTGAAGGAGGAAGAGGATTCCCTTGTTATCTGTAATTCAGAGAGGAGGTGACCTACTTCTTCCACATTTTTAATTCTGCCTGTTTTTCAAAGTCACTTATCCACTTGCGAATGCCTTCCAGCCAGAAATATAAACGAGGAAAAACATGTCTTTGTCAAGAAACAGACCTCAGTTCTCTGAATGCCTCCATGCAGAGCAGAAAACAGCAAGGCTCTTGCTTCGCCAAGGCAGACCCACCCAAAGATGCCGTTAGCTCCCAAACTCAGCCACTACCACTGCTTTGGCCAAGCTGCTGATGTCTGGGCTTTTTCAAGGAAATGGATTCCTGAGGAGGTGACTGAAAGCAGCCCAAGAGGAAGGTCAGCCCATTCTAACAAAAGGATGTTCAAATATAAATAACCTATCTGTATAGCTGCCTTCATTTTCTCATCCAACAACCAGCACCACCATCCAGAAGGTGGTGCCAATCCACTCTGTCAGACAACGTAATTGAGGTGCTTCCCTGGACAGGGATTGGAGAGGGGGAACAGGTAGGAAGCTTTCTTCAATCAGCTTTCCACTATATGACATTTCCAAACCAATATTGGTCAAGATCTCTTCACAGCCACCTTGGTATTACAAACAACTACCTGACTCTGGTCGGTGCAAGAGTAAGAAATCAGGATCCGTGACATTATGTCTGCCTCCCTGGCCCACTGATATCACCAGGAGAAGACTTTGCTTTTTAAGTACTGGATCAACTAACTCGTAACAGAGGTCTTCTTGTTTTGTCCCTATTTTGTCCCTATTTGTACTATTTTAAAATCCCAATGGAATTTCATTTCTTGCTAATAGTGGGTTCACAGAAGAAACTGGAAAAGGAAATGAAATGTTGCCACAGGGAACAGGAAGCTAAGCAGGGTCAGCCCTGGTTAGTACTTGAATAGGAGACTTCCAATGAATACCAGGTGCTACAGGTTATTTTTTCAGAGGAAGGAACTTGCCTAAGGAAACTCGAGGAAATTCATGGAGTTGCCGTAAGTTGACAGGTGACTTGAAAGCACAAACAGACAGAGTTAAAAACCACAGGAGGGCCTTGGAACCAGTGGGTCTCCAGATAGGGCCAGACTCCCATCACTCCTGATCACCAGCCATGCCGGCTGGGGCTAACAGGAAGGGGTTTCCAAGTAAATGTGGATGGGCACAAGTTCCTTGAGATTTTCAAAAGGAATGTGGCCAAAGACCTTAGTGGAAACCACTGTCAATAAGTTGAAATTACGGACTAGAAGGAACAGTGACCCAAAGTGGCAGCTTTAAATGTTGATTAGCCATCTTCTCTTAGCTTCAAACTCCTGCCTCTGCATTATAGGGAAAATCTAAACTACCTTGCAGGTCTTTTGCAAGGATTGCTGAGAAAATACGTGATGCCTGTTATGACATTATTGCAATGAGAATAACAAAATGAGAAGCTTCTCATTTCTCACATTCCTCTTACCTTAGAATAGGTCTTCCCTCCTTTCAGTTCCTGTGATGAGAAGAAAAGGGAGGGGGAAAAAGAGGACATAAGAGAGAGGACACATCACTACTGTTGCAGGACTGAGAGAAAAGCTGTTCTTTGGCCAGTCAGAACATAATTATGGGTACCCAGGGACTGCTCACTGGACACCAGCCCATTCAAGTGAAGATACCTTTCAGTCCAATACTAGGCATCCATCCACTGCTTCAGATAATTTGCTGCCTCACTGGGCATTCAGATAGGCTTGTAAGCATCTCTGGAAAAGTGAAGTACCTTTGCCCCGGGTGAGTCTGGCCATCCATCAGGCAGCAATCATTAACTTCTGATGCTGATTATGCGTTTCCAACCAGCTAATTTGAATCTATTCTGTCTGCATTTGCTAGATCAAGGATGAAGAAAATGCAGCCCTCCAGAAGCTGCTATACTGCAATGCCCATAACCCTTCAGCCACTAGCTGTGCTGGTTAGACCTGTGCAGAGTTAAGTTCCAGATCATCTGGAGGGCTGCTTTCTATCATGGCCCTAAATCCTTTCCATGGAACAAGAAGCCACCTAGGAATGCACTGAGCTTGAGAAGTCAGCTACAAAGAGCAACTCTTTACAATTGAAAGCTGTCAACGCATAGGCTGTGGTGGGACTTTCGAGTGGGACCAGATTATTTTGAGTACGGAGTAAGGATGTGTTCAACCTAGAGGGCACCAATATTTAGAACAGCAACATTTTGCTGGTCATAGCACCATAAACTAAAAGAACATCTTTGCACACGGACAGCTTTGGAACTTTGATATGCCCTGCCTGGAAGTATGTAGGACCCCTCCCCACTCCCTTTAAGATAGTAACCTGATCCAAGAGAAGTCATGGTCCTCGAAGTAACTACTAGATCTCATCGGTGCCACTTAAACCAGAAGCCAAAGAGAAGAGGGGAGTGAGAGACCATTTTTGTTAAAATAAAGTGCTTACCTTCCGGACAGACACACGGCAGATGCAAGGATCCAGGAGGCCTGTGGCAGGATTGGCACTCATTTTACAGACAAAGGTAAATTTCTTCTTCCAGCGGACACAGTTCTCTTGAACTTCTTCCCTGTGTTAAAAATAAAAAAGGGACAATGCTGGTCAAGGAACTACCGCCAGATTTTACAATCATGTTACTTTGCCTGCAGAACTCATTTATGCAAGGGGGAAAATCAGCACCTGCTGTCTTGAAGTTGAGGGACATGTCATGAAGCCCCAAACTGGTATTGAGATGACATGTCCTACTTTGTTGATGCCACAATTTTATTGCAAAACTAGAATTTACATGACGTAAGTTGCCCTAAAGTTGTCTTAAAGTTGTCCTCCAGGGCAACAGTCCAACGGTCAAACCACTATATAACATCCCCATTAAATGGGAACATTCAGGAAAGCAGGCTGATACCTGGCTCATATCTGCCAAAAGGAGAACGTAGAAATTGAGTACTGAAGATTGTATACTTTCTTCTTCTTCCTCTTCAGTTGCCTGCATGTTTTATCTCAGCAGAATTGAAAGGAACAGGAAAAACTGTGGATAAAGGACGCTGGACATCTAACAAAATGGGCAGCGGGAGCAAGGGCAGATGATGAGAATGGTCTGGCCAGGACAAGGCAGGCAATTGTGCTTGAGCAAATTCCTACTGCTTGGTTTTATGGGCAAACAAACAAGAAGAAACATTGAGTCTGCGTCTGCTGGCAGTGGGTTCAGCAGTGAGAAAGCACAGGTTTCATTTCTTCTCTGCACTTTATCCTCCAGGGTAGCCTCAGGAAGGGGAAAAAACACGGGTCGAACTGGACAAACTTTCTTTCCTTTTTTTCTTTTCCAGGGTAAACAGCCACGAGCAAAGTATGTATCTGTCTGCCTCTGTCCACACTGGGGGAGGATGCACTTTTATGAATCAGGAACACTGGAACAATCTATTTATAGGTTAGTCTTCAGACAATTAAGCTCAGGGCATAATTTGGAGAGGATGAGAAGCAGACAGTGCCGAGATGACCTGGAATTGGGAGTTCTGTAGCCACAAGCTAGTGTTTTTAAAAGCATTAACAGGAGGAAAGAGTAGGAAAAAAAGCACCAGGGAGGCACTAGATAAGACTGCGCTTCAATAATTAAAAGCAGTTCTCTGCCCTCCAGGCATTATGCAAGTGAACAGAATCAGTGTTGCTAGGAAGAAAAGTGCTTTATTATTGCAAGCTTGAGTGCCCGTTGCTTCCAGCACTTGTGCGCTGGGGAACAATCCCTGTCCCCTCCACCCTAAAAATGCTCAGGTATGGAGGATAAGTCCAGAAAAGCTAAACACTTCCCAAAACGTAACCCACCCTCCTTAATTTTCAAATGCCACAGTATGGGTAATACTCTTCCAAGTGCCAACTTCTTTTTTTTTTTTAAACAAAAATGCCCTGTTGGGTGAGACTAAATGCCAAATGCACAATGGCCAAACACCTCTGAGAAAACCCCCAGCAGGACATGAGGGGGAGCTTTCATCGGTCAGTCTGAACCATTTTATACTTTTAAAAAAAGTATATCATCCTCCTTTTGGATTATTTCTGATGGACTAGCCCAGCGAGTTACAACTGTATATGCCTCGGGATGTGATGTCGTAGACACAGACTACAAAAGTCAATGCTATAAGCATCTTCCTCAGTTAGTCTTCACGGTGCTACAAGATCCTTTTGCTTACAGAGCCAGCCTAACACAGCTATGTCTTTGTATATACGTTCATTAGTCATCTGTCACATTGTGATCTCCAAAATTGAGACACAAACAAACAAACAAAACCATCTCCACATTTAAAAAATCCTGGAAATTGTAAAGTCACGAGAGAGAGAAAAAAATGTTCTTTCCATTTCTTTGGGAACCCCCCCCCAGATATTTTCAGAAATATATATATTTTGACCCTAAGGTGAATCTGTCGCAGGTTTTTTGGGGGCTGAGTGTGTGTGACACCCCCAAGGTCACCCAGTGGGTCTCCATGGCCGAGTGGGGGAACTGAACTCTGGTCTCTAGGGTCATAGTCCAATGCTCAGCACTGTGCTGGCTCCCACTCTGTCCAAGATCACACCACTAAATGTAGACCCTTCCTTCAATTTCCTGCTTTCTGGTGGTCAGGTTCCTCTTACTGCCTTTTCAGACAGGAAGCGCCTTTGGACAATCCCCACTTCTGAGCTTTGTACACCTCACTGGGTTGTTGTGAGGACAAAAAGGGGCTGGTGGAAGGAAAACTGTGTAGACTTCCCTGAGTTCCTTGGAGCAACAGTGGGAAATAAAATGTCAACAAAATGGAAATAACTTATGCGACTGCTTTGCTGCAACACTCCTGTGTTTCACAGCAACATTACTGATTCACTCCAAAGCAGTAAACTTTCCCAGGGGGACTTCCTTTCTGTTATTTCTGGTTAGCAAGTAGAGTCATGCTGCTCTTTTGAAGCAGAATTCTAGAAATAAGCTTCAGATGGTACCATAAATTTTGGGTTATGTCTCTGTATGTGTGTGGTATTTTTTTTCCTTCCTGCCCAACTCCTGTCTTTAAAGAAAATTATAGGGGATGCGTTTTAAAAGCTGACCTGGATAAGACAGAAAAAAATGGAGCATAGCTGTGAAATATACAATTAAAGAAGGCGCATGCACAGAAAATGAACCAGTGAAGTGCTGGGGTGTGTGTGTGTGTGTGTGTGTGTGTGTGTGTGTATGTAATAAGACACAGAGAGGGTGACCAACATTTCACAACTAAGCCCACAAAATAAGAAGTCAGAAATAGATGTGTCCAAATTTAAAAAGTTGTTCTGTGACTGAAGAAAAAAATAAAATAAAAGAGACTGAAGACTACCCAGAAATGCCAGCACATCACTGGTCTTGCAAGAGACTATTCAGCAACAGTGCTACATCCTTGGCCTGTATTTTTGTCTGGTTAGTATGTGATCTCTGTCCATCTAAATATTTGCATTTTAATTCATATGCTTACCCTAGAAAAGAGTAAGATATTTTTGTATTTTGTGAATTTTATCTATAGGATTTTTAAATCTGTTTTTTATTTTTTTTTTTAAAAAACATTTCCCTTTTTTTAAAATCTGTGAGCCAACTTGAATCCCAAACCGGGAAAGGGGAAGAGGATGATGAAGATGATGATGATATAAAGTCATTTTTAAAAACAGGACACATCTGGAACAAAAATGCAAATTTAAAAAAATAAAATTTGAGAGAAATAGATAAGAAATACCAACAATATGAAATGAGAGAATTGGTTCCAGCTGTAATGGTGATTTATTTCTCTCAGTTTTCCAGTGTTAAAGACAATGTGGACATGTCCCGGAAAATAAAGACTACTTCTGTTTCAGAAAGTCCCGGGCAGATCATATTTCCAGTACAGTTCATTTTATACAAAAGCTTCCTAAAATTTTACACTGAAAAAACTGAAGTAGAAGAAGCCAAATATCCAACATCACACATGCATATGTTCCCCAGTGCACACAAAGGCCAGACTCAGTTCTTCCCATTTACAGTTTTGAGCCTCCAGAATTTTCCAGCTGGATAAGCCAAAAAAAAAGTGTGTACGGGGAAGCAAAACAGCTAGTAAGATTGAGGGAGGGGGGAACACTGCTGGCTATTTCAATTTTTAGAAAAAGACAGCTGGAAGGATCCAGTCTGTCATTTGTTAAATGTCCTGGAGGAAGTGTTTAGAAGGCTGAAGCAGGCTTTCGATGCAGAAGGAATCTCAGGCAGCAAGTAAGGCTACTGGGAAAGAAGAGACATTGGCGACAGCAGTAACGGCCTTCCTTCCCCCTTCGCTCCATAAGCCAGGAATTACTCAAAGCGCCTAATAGCTTTGTTTACTTTTCATTCTCGGGGGTCATTGAGCTTTTGTGGTATCTGCCTGATTGAAACACACACTTCCCACTAAGATATAAATCTGGGTCAAGCCCTCAAAGCACCACTAATCCTCTTGGGTGATTGCTTCCGACAGATGGCTCAGCCAAGCGCTCGGGTTGTGGGGATGCCCCCTTCACAGCAAGGACAGGGTCACCCTACCTGTCCCTGACCAGGTAGTGTCAAGCCAACTTGTATCATTAACTAGAGGCCATTTCCCCATTGTACAAAAAAGAGAAGCAGTAGCCTTTCTAAAAGTTCAGTTAGTTCAGCCTTGCTTCCCACAGTTGGCCCTCCACATTTCCCTCCACATTTGGAAGTATCAGAAGAGCAACAGGTAACAAACCACTTTAGCTCTCTTGCCCAGAGATCTTGGAAGGCTGCAACCTCCCCCAATCATTCTTTTATTCCAAAATCCCTCGAGGGGCATTTTGGGGGACCCTGGACCACACTTTGCTCACCTCTGGTCTAAAACATGTCCTTCCTAATCCCTCGGAGCAGCAGGGCATGACATTCACAGCGATCACAAACAAGCAGGGATAGTCAAAGAAAGACAAAATGCAAACACCACAAACACAAGGCTGTTGTAAATACAACTCCAGTGTGTTGCTTATGCAGTGCTTGTATAAAGTGTGTGATGCCCAAACACAATGAAACATAGGAAAAGCAGGATACTTTGAATTAAACCAATCATACAGAAATCAAAACAGGCAGAATTAAAAAAAAAAACCTGAAGGTAGCAGATGGAAAGATAATGGGCATCTAGATAATTGTTCCGTTCTTGTGTTATTTCCCTTAGATGTAAATTTGTACCTTGCAAATATGGCAAAGATTTCAGTTTGACAATTGAGTTGTGAGGCTCCAGGTTACCCTGTAACAACTTTCAGTAAAGAGTTTACAGTATACAAATTGATAGATGAGATACAATGACTATTTAGCACAGGTGGCCTATGGTCTGAGCGGACTCTGAAATGATGGGATGAGACCTCTGCGTGGATGATGAACAGCTATCACATTTGGGTATCACACACTTGTATAAAAGCACTGTGTAAGCAACATTTTGGGATTGTAACTACAACAATCTTGCACTTACAGCATTTACGCGGGACCAGGACATCTGAAGGAACGTATCTTCCTTCTTATACCTACTCTATGAAAGGCCAGTGGTGGACGTGTGAGAGAAGACCTGTTTGGTCGTAAAACCACTGGTGGTTCTGTCCCAAATACGGTTCTTTCAAAGGTTTAGGAAACACAAAAGCCAATTAATTTATGCTCCTCTCTCTGCTGTTACAATCTATAGCTGAAGGCTTCTATTTTTAGATGTTGTGTGTGTAGGTGTTAATTGGACTGCTTTCTGACATGTTTTATTTTTAAATTGTTTTTAATGGTTGCTAGGAAGCTTGTGGGTCTTTTAAAATTTAGAGCAGTTTGCTTTTGGGCAATCTTGCGCTGAGATTAGAAGACTTTCCCTCTCCTCCAGCTGTGGCTTTGCAAGAGATGGCTCTTCGTCCCTTCCAGCTATGGAGAACACACGCATCCAAAGGTCATGAGGAGCTTCGAGCGCACTGAACTTTATGGAAGTTACGGGAAACAGGGTTTCATAACTACCACTGACTGTGTCTCTGTGACTGAAGACAGCAGAGGTTGCGCACATAAAGCTTGCAACAGGAGGAAAGAAGCAATACGTGTGGTATTCGAGCTACAAAACAAAGTTGCCAAACTGGAGCTGAACCAGTGGAGAAAACACAGTCCCAAATTTGTCTTGCTACTTAACACCTGAAAGGGGCTGTCAAAAGAGTCCTTTTTTTTTTTTTAGCAAATTCTGTGAGTAGAGGTTGGCCACAATCCAAAGAAGAAAAATCTCAACCAATCCCCCAAAATCCAGGCCTGCCGGAAATCCAAAGGATTTCCTTATTGTGCACAGCTTTTCATTTGTGCTGGAGTGACCGAATTAGGTTTTAAATATCCAGAAGGTGACTTGTCTAAAAAATAGATGCTAGTGTATATATAATTTTAAATGGGGTTCAGTATCCTGTGTTTTAAAACCTGCTCCTCCTGCCTTTTAGAAGTCCATCTGCACCACTACTGTGGTCTGAGTTAAAAGTTTACCAAATTGGGCTGACAAGTCCAAGACGGAGAGCCCATTACCACTTCATGCTTGCTTCCATCTCACCCCCAAGGAGCTCAAAGCAGCACTATGGGCAGTAGACGTGTGATGTCCAGCCACTGTCCTGACTGGGACTTGCTCAGGTTGTGCACTGCCAGTGTGGCACTGCCCCACATCCCTTCAGGATCTTGAGTGTCCCCAGCCAGAAAGAGAACACAATTCGATGGGATGTTTCAAAAGTCGGGTGCTTCCTGTACTGCAAGACATGTCTAAAGCTTGACCACCATGCCAGAGAATTTCAAATCCAAGCACATGCAAGATATCTCCAGTACCCTTTGAGTTTTAAGATCCAAAAATACTATAAATGTATGACACAGAAGCTTAGGATCCAAAAAGCTACGAAAGCCTGGAATACAAGAGCAAGGCTCAGGACCAAAAGCATTTTGTCATGGCCACAAGACATACCCACGACACAACCAGTCATCCTAAGAAAGTCACTCATTCGTGACTCTGCTCACGTCATCTGAGACAAAACAGCCAAACTCAACAGATGAACATTCAGCTGCTTCATTCTCTACATGTTGTTTCTTTCCCAGAACACTGCAGTAATTTTCCAAGCAAAGATGGGGAGGAAAAAAAAATAAGAGCAAAGAAAAAGACATTTTTAATGGGAAGGGAATGGCTCAGACACAGATGATGTAAACACTGTTATCAAGTCGAGTTTGAATTAAAGTGCTGATATAAGCCAACACTCAGATATTCCAGCAAGCATTTGCTAAAGGTCACTCAAAGTTACTGCACCCTCCTACCCGTGAAGTTACACTCATGCTTTCCTAACCCACACAATTACTGAGCTGCCTCCACACCAGGCTTCCAAAAATCCAGTCCCGTTGCTAAATCCAGTCAAACCGCCTTCTTGTCACCCCCTGGCAGAAGGGGTTATACAGAATCCTAAACATGGAATAAGATTTGCAAGGACTTTTGTTCAGACACAAGTGTTTAGTGAGAGACCGTTAATGCATGTTCTACCAAGATTGGACAGAAATAGATCCATTTGGACAAAATTCATACAATGGAGACCAGGTGAGTTAAGACATCAAGGCATGATTACTGGAACCGTAATGTTTCCTCAGAGAATAGAACATGCTGCTAAAAGCACATCTGAATTTGATTATCTGCCACTTGTAAACAGATAGCAACTGCTAGGAAACACTGGATAAAACAATAGCTAGGCACACAATTTAAACACAAACTACATGTGAGATGCAGCATATTGTTCACCACTGTCAGAGCTTTGTTATGAATCAGTGTTGCACTTCAAAATGGAGCATCTCGTCTGCAGAATCACCAGATCACACATATCGTCCTTCTAGAACTGTAAAGCAGCCTTCCCTGGTTGTTAAAGGAATGACTTAGAGGATTTGCATTCTGACTCTAGATTCCTGCTACTTACCCCAGGTATAACTTTCAACAACAACAACAACCTCTTCAACCTGTGGCTATAAGATTGCAATCTAAAGTACCCCTAAACTTCTGAGATTTAACATGACCTGTAGCATTGCAGCTTCAAAAAAAAAGAAACGTAAAAAAAGAAGGGAAAAAGCATTACCAGAGAGAAGAGGTTAAGTGTTATGATCGCTGCTGCAAGAGAGAAGTGAAATGAAGCACAAATTGGAGTAAGTGGGCCGTTTGACCCAAAATCTTACTGCCACATCTTTAGAGAGAGAGAAAAAACACACGGACTGCTTTTGGTTAGCGGCTAGTGAGACTTGCCAGAGAGAAATATCACAAGGGAGACCAAGTGAGCTCATGCTGCAGTTCGGAGCAGATGTGTCTTGGGAGAAGCGAAGCAATAGCTGGGCAGGCAATGCTCTGTTGTAGAGAAAAACATTCAGAATCTTCTGCAACACAGTTGAATATCCCGTCACAAATTCCTGAGCTGGATAGGAATGCTCTCTTGAGTCTGCTGTTTAGTCACTGGTTTTGGAAAAATATGGGTAGGCAAGATGTTTTTTCATTCTAGCTACCCCACCAATGTTACACGATGTTCTCCAAGGTGTCAGGGGTTGGTTACCTCCAGGAACTATTCCTTAGGACAGAATTTCCACTTACTTTGGGTGACGGAGGTTAAGCCAGTAAAAGGGGTGCGTGGTGTTTTACTGGTTTGTGCAGTATTCTATTTGATTTTAATAAGCAGCTAGCCTATGTTCTTGTTTCAAATTGATACCTTTAGGCACTCAACATAGAACCACATGTACTTAAAGGGTGACAAATTGAGGCAAATCAGCCAAAAAGAAAAAATGATTAAGCGGAGGAGCAGATAATGAGTACCATTCTTTTCAGGCCATGTTGACACATTATGAACAATGCAGAAAAACTGAGTGTATACACAAGATCATGTCCTGTTATTCTGGGTGTGGAATAGCTACAGCACATTCGTAATCATAAACACAGGTTAGAATGATGCTCTATATAGCAAATGTGGATACAGCAAGCACTTCTTTTATACCCTAATTTCCTCACAAAAAGGTGGTTAATGAATAGATGGGTGGAAATTACTTTATATTAGAACATCTTGCTATGTACTGTAGAACTCTGAGTGGTGTAGTTTTGAGGCTAATACTAGAACTGAAATGGAAACTGACATCAAGTCACCTCACTTATTTGTCAAATTAGGTAATGGGATGAAACGGAGAGAGATAAGAGTCGAGAAGTTTTAAGGTCATTAGGTAAAAGCTTTGGAGGCGTATTCTTTCCTGCTAGGCCATTCTAAAAATTGGGATTTGGCTTATAGTATTAACAAGTGTTGCTGAGAAGTGAAAGGGGACAGTTAGGAGCTTAACACAGAAAGCCATTATCTACATGTGATTAGGGATAGCTGAAGTCAGGGGTGGGAAACCACTCAAGTTCCAATTCATTTGCAAATTATTCGTCTTTGCAGGGAACTATACATTCCAGCATGCCAGAGAAGGGTCTATGAATGGCCTACCGGGTGTGATAGGCAAAGAAACAACCCAGTTGACTTCTAGACATTGGGTAAGAGCCCATAATTTGTACACATGCTTCTCAAGAGTACCTGAGTGGCTAAAAAAAGAGAAAAATGTTAGATTCTTTCATCAGATGCAGTAAACTTGATTACACAGGATCACATGTTTTAAGGTCTTGTTTCCAAAAGTCCATAAGGAGACCAAAGCTCTTACACACTCCCCTTCTCTCAGTCCAGATTTCATGTCGATTTGAGCAGGGGGATCATCCACATCATGCCAATAAGCAGTACACTCCTCCTTTCAAGAGGATGACATGACTGCAGGCCCACCCTTCAAAGCACTCTACAGCCAAGCATACACTATTCACTCCCCTCCACCCACACTCTTTCCAAAAAATGTTTCCAGACCTATAATATGAGTAAACAGACTAGTCAGGCTCTCCATTTTTACTGTGTCTCTTTCAGCCAAGGTGAGGCCTAAACCTTATTTGACAAGAAAGGCTCACTAAACTGGAGTATGAGAACCTCTTTAGTAAGGTGAAAAGGTAGAGGTCAAGAGCTGTTGGCTTTATGAGGTTTCCTCTTCCTGCTCTTTATTATCTCCAACTCACCCCTCATAAATGGCTCTGCCTAAGAACCTTGCCCTGATATAAAGCTAGATTAATACCTGCTGTGAACTTTCCCCTTGCTTTTATCTCTGAAGGTGCACTGTTTAAACAAAGCATAAGAGAGGAAGTAACAGAATAACTCATATTACATAACAGGAGTTATGAAAAAAAGAACTTTAATTATACAAGAGGTTCAACAAGCTTGGGCATGTCCTGTCCTATGTCACTACCAGGTGCTATCCAAGCCCATTGTCAATATTAAACCACCCATCAAAATATCATCAGACACCACGTGGCATTTTTATGGTCATGGTAGAGAACTCAGTTCTGGGTGGGGAAAGACAAAGTAGACTGCATTTCTGCATTTTTAGCACTGCCAAGAACTATTTGGTAATGCAGGGCCCAGAAGCATAAACACTTTAAAGATATAAGGTATTTAGAATTCTCTTCTGCCCCACCCAGTTTACCTCTTTCCCACTTTGTCAACAACTACTTGTGGCCCTGTTTTGATCGCATTATTTTGATGGCTTTTTCTGTTACTTCTAAAGGAAGATGCCAGATAACTAGTGCTATAAAGACCAGAATCCCTAAATCTTTCTGTATGGGCGTCTACATCTACATCTTTAAAGTACAAGGATGTTATCTTGACCCTATACGAGTTCTCAAACACACAAGTAAAAGTGCCCTATGTCAGAGGTTTATCTCCATTCTACTTGAAGACGGTGCCAGAGATTCAAATGATCTTAGAATTTTTAACAAACAACAATAAGCTTGAGATTGCAAGATAACTACCATGACCTCAGTTCAGTATTTGTCCCAGTTACAGTGGCCTGGATTGCCAAACCCACAGGCGCTCCATAACACCAAGCAGAGTCAGCTGTGGTTAGTATTTGGACAAGGAAACTGCCAAAGCAAAGCAATCGCTGTGGGATAACAATGGCAAACAACCTCTCAGTATTCCTTGTCTAAAAAAACCCCACAAAATTCATGGGAATTGCTATCAGTTGACAGGCATTATAGTATTACAGAACCACTGCTAGCATTAAGCATACAACAGCACTCTCACTATAGAGAGGACTATGCGTATACAGGGCTACCACTGCTTATTATTAATTTGCAGATGTGTAGTTAAAACGGGCTTTTTATGTTACAGCTGCAGTTAACATTCTTTCCATTGTTGAAACAGCCTGCAGAGAATATGTTAGCAATACGATTTCACTGGTGAAGGTACTGGCTCAGGTTCTGAATTTGCTTCTATCAGCAGGAGCATTCCTTGATAGATGCTTACTGTATGTCTGGGGAAAGGGCCGGGGAGACTTTTCACTGATCCCTGGCCTTTTTTTTTTGTGCCTATGAAAAGCTTGTTTTCTGCTGCTCCAGAAACTAGGACACAGAGCAATGGATTCAAACTACAAGAAAAGAGATTCCACTTGAACCTCAGGAAGAACTTCCTGAGGTCAGAGCTGTGCGGCAGTGGAATCTGCTGCCTCCGTGGAGTGTGGTGGAGTCTCCTTCTTTGGAAGTTTTTGAACAGAGGCTGGATGGCCATCTGTTGGGAGTGCTTTGATGTGGGTTCCTGCATGGCAGGGGGTTGGACTGGATGGCCCTTGTGGTCTCTTCCAACTCTATGATTCTATGGTTCTAAGGTCAGGGTGCCATCTGCGGGTTTCCTCCTTTCCTCCAATCCTATTCTGATATCAAAAAGGCTCTCTTGTTCATGACCACCTAGTAAGAATCCAAACCAATGGAATTATACGCATGAGTTTATGAGTGAGTTAGTTAATATATGTATTGTTCTAATAATCTATACTTAAAGATACAATTAAAGGCAGACACGAAACAATCTAGAAATGTGAATACTACAGTGAATTCAATAGAAATCTTAATTTATTCTGAACACTGGACTTTGTCACCTAGCTAAACAGATTGGCAGCAAGCTAAGCACTTCTTCGCACAATGTGTAATTTACTTAGGAAGTGATCCAGTTGGAAGTTTCAAGGGGAAAGCACTAACCACGTGCTTCAATCTCTCCTGTTCAGATCAATGGGGCTTAAAACTGCTTAATTTGATGAGGTCATGCCCTTAATTTGTAATCGCAAAGAAGTGATGGCCACTAGCATAGGTGGCTCCTAGAAAGGAAGACATTTTTTTTTAGCAAACCCTACTAGGAATATGCTCTTTCCAGTTACCAGATAGTACAAGTGGCAACCCCCCAAGGAATCTAGCTAGGTTTGTTTGGAAGACATAACCCTGACCGAAGGCAGTAGGACAGGGTTTTTAAAAAACTTATTAAGAGGCATTGTAAAAAGCTGAAGGAGCCCCTATTCAGGCCGTTAGAGAGTCCTGCCAGTCGGTAGAAGGACCCTGTCTTGTTTCAACACATTTTGGTTGGTATCCTCCAGCCCTTCTCTTCTACGGGTTTAATGAACCGAAGTAACCTTCTGAAAATATGACTGCACATCACATCTTTCTTAGCAACAGCATCACTGATCTGAGGCAGGAGGCGGGGCTCATGAGGAGCCAGTGGAAAAAGAAGCAGCTCCTAGAGGAACAATTTTGTTCCCTGTGACTCCTCGACAGATTCACCCCCTCCCTGCACAGACTATTCATTTTGTGAACATAAGCACAACTGTTTCTAACAAGTGGAAACAATTTCTCCAAAACCCAAGCCATAAATGTGATTCAGGATCATGCTCAATGGTGCCACACTGAGCACAGCTCAGGAAGACAAGACAGGAATATGCGCTATGGCTGCAACATGTTTATGAGCAAAGAACAGGTTGAAGGAACGGGCGAAAGGGCCAAGGAGAATGGCTTCATTCTGCAGCAGGGGCACCCTTCCAAACCCAAAACGAAGGCTTTAAGACTGAGGGACTAGCAGTACCAAGCAGGAAGGCGCTCAGACTGCCAGGAGCCCACCTGCCTTATGGCACATAGAGACTAACACAACGAAGAAGAACTAGTTCCATGCTCAGCTTGGTCAACTTATAAGCAGTGATCGGAATCAAGTCAAATCGGGTCAAGGGCTGCCAATTTAGTCCTGAAAGCCAGTGTCACACATTAAAAAAACAAAACCAAAAATCCAGTAATCTTGTTAGGGAACCTGTGACTCTCCAGAAATTGTTAGACATGCTGTTGTTGGTTTTGTGCAACACCTGGGGGGATACAGGCTCTTCTTCACTGGTAACTTGAACTTCACTATTTCTTCACTGGTAACTTGAACTGACAAGAGTGTAAAGCTACACTGATACACAATCCATTCTGGTTGTACAACAATCAAATGGTCTAATATTGTTGAAAAGGCGCTCTGTCCCCTACCTGCTTAGTGCTTCTGCCTGGGTCAAGCGGGGATTCCAGTCTTTGTCAGCTGTTCCAAGTATGGACAAGAGAGAGAGATTATTCTGGATAATTGGCAAGGTAAGCGCTTGCATGAGATGGCACATGGTGTCTTGGTTTGAGTGTGTCAATATGACTTTGGAGACCAGGGTTTGATTCCTTGGTCATGGAAACACAATGGGCACATCATATACTCTCAGCCCAGAAAACCCTGTGATAGTTTCACTTTAGGGCCTCCAACAAGTTCTTGTGTTCGAAGTGCCACAGCGTAGTCTGGAGGTACACACTGAAGTATGCTTGCTGACGTTGAAAAGGTCTGGGCAGTTACTGAGCAGCAACACTGAGTTTTTGCTAAGGACAACTTGGTGTTGTTTTTCATTTTGTGATTTCACTCTGTGTCTATGTTTTAACTGTGCTTACTTTTTCTCATCAAATTTTGTCACTATTAGCTGCTTTGAAAGACATGTTGGGGGGGAGAGAAAGCCAATGATGGTTCTGTGTAATGGGAAAAGTGATTGCATCCAAAGTCAAGCTCTTACTGATTTTATCCATGTAGCTGTTACTCCCACTATCTCCCCCCTGCCACATTTTGCCACACTAGCCTTTGCAATAGCAAGTCAAACAGAAAAAAAGGATGTTGGAGCACACGGGGCCTACATCCTTACATAACAGGATGCAGACCTCTGTAGGACGGAAGTTTTTATCACCTCTTTCACAATAGGAACAGCACCTCTTCCGATGGTAATCTATAGCACAGAAAGCTTAGCTCAGGCAAGCTAACAGCAGTTGATGCTGGTTTCCGTTTGTGAAATGATACAGATGAAAGAACCACAGCCTTGATGAAAATGCAAAGCATATGACTTAGTGGCCACCGCTGAAGCGTGCCTATATCCTATCTGCAAGGCAGTCATACTTATACATCAGAGATCACATTTATACAGACTATTATCTTGCTCTCTTCTACAGAGTTTCCCTGTTACCCACTCTTCATTAACAAGAGTTCGCACAGAAGCTAGAACCACCTGGATCTTCCCCTGACTAACTGGTTTTTGAACGTCCACTGGGGAAGAAAAGCTCATAACTACTGTCATGTTTGCATTGCTGGATATTTCCATGTGATGGTTTCTAATTTCTTTCTTTTTTGGAAAGGGGACAAGAACAAACAAACAGGATGAACACACTTACATGTGATACAGCCTTCTGTTCAGCCTGCAACCTCTTGTAAAAGTACTACCTTGCAACATGGCTGCTGGGAACGTCAAGCTACATTTAAAGCCACCTTCTAGCAAAACCAGACATACTGATGCAGCTCAATATTGCATCCAAATAAGACTCAGGTGTACCTGAGTTCTAGAAGATAACTTTTTGAAAAAAGAAGAGGAACTCAGTGTCACAGAACATCAGCAAACTTCCTGGTAAAACAAAGCAATATCAAGACACTGCTTTAATTTCTCAAAACTACAGTTGTCACTAAATCTATTGTCATTTCTGACCTTGTTGTTCCTGCCAAATCCTGGCTTGTATGGAGTGGCCATGGCTAGCATTAGAAGAAAGACATTCTTTGTTTACTCAGAGGTTGAATTCTGGTACTGAAACAGGTTCAGGCATCACTCACCACCTGGCACTATGAAAGACAGCAACAAGTATTTCTAGCAAGGGAAAAAACCCCAGCAAGAGAACGCATGTGCAAAATCTGGAATAGAAATAGTCAGTGGCAACAAGTTGGGCTACGAAGAAAAAGCTGGCCATGCGTAGGTTACAAACCTTTGCAATGAAGTTCAACCAAAGTACAAAGATGGAAAAAGCATTCTGTTCAAGCTTTGTTGTAGGCAAGAATTTGTCAGGTTTTTCTTACAACAGAGACAGGTATCAGCTAGCTCACCAATTTAAACTGCAAATAAACATCAGTTTCTAAAGCAGGAGGAGAATTTTTTAGACTATGCATCCAGGCTTTGGTTGGTGCAACTCCTATTTTTAACACATACACCATAGTTTCTGTACCACAAAGAAAGAGGTGCTTTAAGATGCTATTCACTTTTCTTGTGTCACAAGTGAAAAAGTCATAGGAAACTGCTGAATAGCCCAAGTGAAGCACTCTACATGGAACACATCTAGATGTGATGCAAGGAGTAGCTATATAAATGCTACCTGGAAAAGCACTTAGACACAGGATTGCAAGCTTATGAGAAAGAGAGCTCTTACTATGGTATCCTGTGGGATTCAAAACTAATAGATTTGGTCTGAAACAAACTTTTGTGGGCCAGAATCCAACCTCATCAGTTGTATATGTTATCCTCAGTTAGCACACTGCATGCATTATGTATAAATATACACACAGTTATGTAGGGACAGCTCGCTTTTTTAAAGACGTGAATCATCCTTCACTAATGGCTGATAAAAATAAAAAACTGACCCCAGAAATGCTGGGCAAACCTGCAACCACTGAGAATTACGAACTGCATAATTTATTTTAGTCTTGGAATCTGTACATTTTGTGATTGCAAATTTCTTCTTAACAGAAGGGATCCTTTGCCACAATTTTAAACAGTTAGTCACACGCCGAGCTCAATAATTAGCATTGATCTATAGGAATGACGACAAAGGGTGTATCCTTTGATAAGCTTATCAGAGCCAGGTTGCCATGCAAACAAAATACTGGCATGCTGAATTTAACCCGATGCCTTGCAGATCTTGGGAAACAACAGGGAAGGCACGGTAACCACAGAAATATATCCTCACTGTAATATAAGCTACACCCATTTGTAACTATGTGAGAAATTGGCCATAGATGTACTTTACTGAACACAAAGTCCTTCAAATTAGCTATAGCGTAAAAAGCAGAATCTGACAAAGACCAGCTGCCGTTATGCTGGACACTGATAAAGCCACCACAAGCCTCAGCTATCTGTATTTGGAGATGGATTTGACTGTAGGAGAGGAAATAATTCAACAACTGACTTTCTGATTCAAATACCTACAGTGTACAGCTCCAGGGAGTATGCAAAAGGGCACATTTCTGAGAATCCAGATTTCTTAAACAACTGGAAGCCCCCACGTGATCTGAAGCCTTTTCCAGGATGCTGCAAATTCCTGACTTGGTTAAATCTTCATGCCCTTGTACAAGCAACTCTCCAAGTCAGACTGCTTCAGTTTCTGTTTCAGTTAAGGGAACGGTATGTTAAAAAGGAAAAAGCTACAGATAGTGCAGAAGGAGCACATACTGAAAAAAGTGAAGTCCCTTCTAAGCCTTGCAATACTACTAGTGTATACAATACACCTAAAATTCATACTCTGTCCCCAGCTTGGAAACAGCATTCTGTTTCTGGGCACCAAGGTTAAAGTTTCTGAATCCTCCTTCTGTTTTGTGGGTGTCAAGATGCTTGATAATATTTCATTTCAGCTGTACACCTGGCTGGTTAGTTTACAGTTCTGATCTCACCATATATTTTACATCTTAAGGGCATTCTTGAGTCCCAATTTTTCAAAAAAAAGTATTTTTGATTAATACAACTGTCTGCCCATTTTCTGCAAAACGAACAATCAATCAATTACAGTTTTCTCTTATTTATATGACAGTTTAGGGATCAGAGACTGTCAGAAAATGGAACTGGTTGAAAAGTAGAACTCATGTACTATACTGCAGCGAGTATGAAGGACTTCCAGAGACTCATGTGGAACCAAATGTGGACTCATGTGGAACCAAATGTGTGTGCAGGCTACTTGCAAAGTCTCTCAGCCAGCTCAGCGCCTTCCCTCCCAACTCATTTTGCAAGCAGCATATGCATGCCAGAGGTTCCAAGCGAGCCTCCATAGACAAGAAGAACTAATGAACGAGCAGAACCCCTGCCAATTAATGGACCTTGTCTGTAATTTGGAAGTGTTAAAACAGTGAGTCATCTGATAATGGGGTATCAAAAGGCAGTGGATTCCTGTACATGGATGTTAACATACTTTCACAGCTCCTCCAAAGAAGTCTGCTTGACTCAATGGTTTGGATACTTTCAACAGCAGAAACTAGCGCAGGGAAAGTACACTGGTAAGTAGTTTCATGCCTTGCTTCCAAATAATACTCCACACAGAAAACAAACACACCCAGTCAGCTGTTCAGCAGGTAAAACAAACAGCTTTCACAAGCAGTCATGAAAATTAAGTATAGTGGACACATCTTCATCCAGACTCCAGTTACTTCACAGACTTGTGATCACATTTATCCCTCCTTCAGTGTGAAAGGCTGACACTAATGATAAGTCTTATTTCTCATGTGTTTCGGTAATCCTGTGCCATCATAATAACCCAGTACACTGTGAATTTATATAGCCATTATTCATACCCAATGAGCAAAGGAAATGTGCAGTGGATGTGCTTTACTCCCATTTATCTTGAGCTCCATAACACTGAGGTTAGTGACATTGTGTGACTGGCTTTTTAAATGAGCGAGGTGCCTGAAGAGGAAAAAAAACAGAGAGAAAGCAAGAGAACCTAATGTGATGTTCCGCATTTGGATTTGCTTAAAGCTATTTAGAAGGTGAAGTTTGTACTGTGCTGCAACAAGTTCACAACCACATTTCTGGGTGGTTGGGTGTGACTGAATCACGGAATGTTCTGCAGGAAGCTTGGCCAGGTAAGTGCAGTGGGGTTTCCCCAAGTGGCGGGACATGCCCTAAAACTAAAAGGTACAGGAGAAATAATCCTGCCACAATGGAGAAAGAAGGAAGTGTCCTTCAAATTATAAGGCTGGGAAACAGGGAGAATCCATCAGGTGTCCCAGATCCTTTTGCTTTTTCTGCCTTCCTGTCTCCTCCTGTGCATGGAGTTGGAAATCAATACAACCTAACACGGCACTCAAGTCATTTAAAACTGTCATGGCTAACAGGACTGGCATCAACCTCCAGCAACCCAACAAAATCAATAACTCATCCTAGGCCCTGATTCCCTGTGCAGGTAGGTAGCTGTGTTTGTGGGCCAGCCCTTATTTTAATTTCCTGGAGTAAATGGGGAGGAAGGAAGAGGAGGTTCACAGATACTCAGTATAGAACTGTTACATGCCACTGCCACCAAAACCAAGTCAGACTACTGAGAGACCCAGTGATGTGGGAGTTGGCTCTAGCAAACCATGTTGCTTTACAAGGATAATCCACAGTTTCAAAATGGGAGGAGTGAAGGCCGTGGATTAAGTACATCAAATGAAAAGTATTCAGCAGTATCTATCCAGACAGACTATGCTGACAACAGGCTGAACTTGAATCCACTTCCAAACCAGGATGCCAGCCAAGGGCTGTGTCACACAAACAGTCCATAAAATTGGAGAAAGGGTGACCAATTTCATCCAACTAAACGTTTAGAAGTTGTAGCAAATAGAGTCTCATAGGAAAAGTTTAGTCTGAAAAAAGCGGTTGTTCTAATAATGCTTTTCTATATCCTTAGATTCTTGTTTTGTTTAAAAAAAGGTACTACATAAAAGTTATGAGCATAAGTTCAGATACATTATCTAGGAGGGACGGAGCAAGTGATGTGATTACACACACCTTGCTCCCACTTTCCCAGTTATGAATTTCCCCAGCATGTGAGGCCGTAGCAGTTTAAAATGAGATCTTCACATGCTTATATGCTCACTTTCAAAACCTTGAATTTATGGAGGGGTGTGTGTGTGTGTTTGCGCACGCACACGTACGTATGTGCCCTCAACTCACCCATCAACTTATGGTGACCCCATGAATTTCACAGGGTTTTCTTAGGCAAGGAATACTCAGAGGTAGTTTTGATACCTGGTTCATTTTAATCCAGGCTTATAAAGGTCACACACCAACACACACAACAAAAACAAAGAGAAGGATTTCAAGAAAATTTGTACACAAGAAAGGGGAGAGATGCCTCATCCTGTATCCCCCTCTGATACTTAAGCCCTTAGATGTCCAAACCAGGCCCAAGAGGACATCAAAGAGCTATAGGGAAAACTCCACATCAGCTATCAGAATATGATGGCTGATGCCCACTTGAGTTTCTAGAGACAGCAGGAAAAGAGTCCAGCTGACAGGACACCATGAAGCTTCGTTAAAAAGGAATGAGTTTCCATGTGCTTTCAGATGGGCCAGGCAGCCCAGGGGTGGGCGGGTGACTGGGCCACATACCCTACTGCCAGTTTTCCACTTTACTGGCTTAGGAGGAACCAAGTCCATCAGAGAGAAAAATGCATGCGTTTGGCTTACATTAGAGGCAGCTTCTCTGCTGGAACACGTCTGCAATCTGCAGCCACCACCACATGCAGACCCCACTGCTGAACTTCAGCCAGCAAAGAGAGAAAGAAGCAGCGAGCAGCTACACAAGGACAGCAGCAGAAGTAGCACTAGCACAAGCAGAGAGAGCAGCACCCCTGCATGCAAGGTCAACAAGGAGGAGCACTAAGCATTACTTGCAAGCAAGCACACA
Source organism: Ctenosaura bakeri (assembly GCA_948474755.1). Classification (NCBI taxonomy): domain Eukaryota; kingdom Metazoa; phylum Chordata; class Lepidosauria; order Squamata; family Iguanidae; genus Ctenosaura; species Ctenosaura bakeri. The sequence goes on from CAOLHI010000335.1 coordinate 125,471, forward strand.
GCCAATCTAGGTACAGAGGGGATTAATTCCTTCCTCTTCACAAATTCCTGAGATAAGCTGCTTTAACTCAATGCAGAGTCAAACTAAAAGGGGGCAAATGGGGAAAAAAACCCCTCAAGAATCAAGGACTGGTCAGACAATATTGAGAAGTCCAAATCTCAAAATTAAGGAGTCTCTAGAAAACTGTCGCATTCACACAGATTCTGGTGTCTTTATAGTATAAAAGAAGGTAACATTAGCAAAAGAAAAAACATTCTTGCAATTATGTTTGTCTTTGTTCCTGCATGTTGATACAAAGGGACAAACGCCTGACTTTGTGCTGCTTTATTAAGAAACAAAATCATCCAAAAATCCCACAACACCCAGATCAGATTCTGTCCTCCTAGAGACCTAAATGTTTTCTTACTAATAAAACATTCTCTAAGTCACCTGTCATGATTGCATATCAAGATCCTTCAAGAGCAAGTCCAGGATTGTTTTGGAATGTGTACTGGCACAGTGCTAGGCAATAATCAATGTGTACATAGCTGACAACAAAAGCTACATTTGATTAGCAGTTACTGTGAAAAGGAACAGTCCTTTTTTTCAAGTGAGACAAAACTAGATTACAGATGCAACTTTTGAAAAACAAAAACCACACCCTTGTATGGAATCAATCTTAGGACTCCATCGTTTAAATTTCTCTGGAATGTTTTTGTCTACAAATGAATTTAAAGACAAAAAAAAAAAGACGGAATCATGCTATACATGAAACTTAACAGAATCTAAAAGTGTGATTTCTCTGAAAAAAATTCCAAAGGAAATGGTCTTTGTAATTCTAGAAAAAGCCATTCCAAGGCTTAAAAGCAAAGCAAAAGCAGCAGAAGAAGGCAATATATCTTCTCTAAATCCAAAGTTCTATATTACATATTAAAACACATATTCCTTACAATCTAGATAGTTGGAATGTGAGAAAACAAGGCAATCTGAACTATAAAAACTTGGTTGAAGGGCCTCAGAAAGAGAGCACCCAGTATCTGGAAGAATTCAAGAACCATAGGCAGCAAGTCATAAATGTTCACAGTTCTCCATCTCCCTAACCTCAGGTGGAAAATGGGGCTTGCGCTCAGACTGGGAGGGTGGGGGAGTCTCTTATCCACACAGCAACTGGCTCAGTAAAACAGAGATCAAACAGGAAAGTGTGGGGGGGAGGAGGAGAAGGGTACCACATGAATGACTTCTTACCTGGAAGACAAAGTGGCAAAATCCCCTCCATCTAGCAGCCTGATTTTGCAGAAGAGCACACCATTCACAAAAGGTACTGCTGTTAGTTCCTCTAAAGTGAAACTGGTTTGAAATTTGAACTTCTTTTTCTTCATCAAAAAAGCCATGGGCAAATTCAAAGATGATCAAAATAAAAAGTCTATAAACACCAATTAAAAACAAAACAAAACACCACAACCACTAAGAGCAGCAGCTCTAAGTACAAACAATAATGTCCAAAAAGGCGAGAGCACAAAATAAAACTAAAAATATTACCCAGTCAATCCAAGGTACAAAAAAATAGAAAGTGTGAAAACTCAGTTCAGACGAAAGGGCAGCTTAGCTTTAAATGAAAAATCCTCCTCTCTCTTTGGTGGTCAGATCTGGCTATAGTATCATTGCTGATAAAGATTCTGGGTAAAGAGACGGGCAAGTCAAGTCCCTGGTTCATCTCCAAGGGGACAGGAAGGAAGGGGACAAAAATCTAAGCTCCAGACCAGCAGGAGCTCTCTTGATTAGAGGATGTGGCAGTCTGTTTCTCTCAGTCCCCCGCTTGAAAGCATTGCTGGCTTCGCTCTGAGCTAGTGTACACCACAGCCAAGGCTTCAGAGTTCCAGTCTCCTCCCCTTGTGCTAAAGCTTCACGTGGCTAAGTGCATCTGCGGCTCCCACAGGTTTCTTGTCAGCCTAAGAAAGGGAGAGAGGTGGTTAGTGCACGCCTGTTGTCAGCTCCTCCCTCCGTTACAACCTAATTATAGATGGATGAATATTCAGGTCTTACCGCACGTTCATCCTAAGAAGGAACTCAGGTTGCTTTCCCCTCTCAAAACCATCCTTTCCTACATCTAGCAGCTGCCACCACAACCTGCTTTTATATCTTCTCATGTTGTCCTTTACAATTATTAGGTTTTTTTAAGACAGCAGATATTCTCACAAAATGAAGGATGTTTAAATATATGCACACTTACAGGCACAGATACACGTGAGTTTTCTTGCCTTCCTTCCCCCCTCAAGCCACACACATTGTTCCAATAAAGAAGAATTTTCAGGAAAAAAGAAGTAGTTCACAGGTGGCTGGCAAATACCAAGAATATTCACTTTCTTCCTCCAGCCCTGGTTTTTCAACAGCTCAACAAGTACCCACTCTCTCTACAGTGAGGAGAAAGCAAGTGGATGATTTCCTTAAAACATTACAAAACAAAATTAAAAATCCACTGTTCCAAAGCCTCAGATCCACCTTAACACCAGGGGTGAAAGTGCCTGAGTTCAGCCAGCCTGCCAGCTCTACAGGGTAAGGAAAGGTGAGAGTTGGTCCTCTGTGTTTGTGCAGTGCATGCAATCAGCTACAAAAGCAAACTCCAGTTAGGAGTTACTGATTAGAAACGGACTATAAACGTTGACCCTGCCAATAGCATGATTAAGCCTGTGATATGACTTTCAAGAATCTAGCTTTCTCTTAACACTCGTTCTTCACTCCCACTGTCCACCTCAAGGAATGTTTCTAACTTCAATGTCACAAGTTCAGGCTGATTTCCAGCCACAGACCTAGTCTGTTAACTCTGTTTCACATAAACAGCTGACTGGGGTGACTCCAGGGAATCCACTGGTGTTGCAACCCTTCCACAAACTTGGCCTCAACGTCACACAGTGAAAATGATCCATTTCCTCCTGATGCTAGCCCATCACTGAAGTCTCCAGACTCACACATTCCTTAAACACCAACACACACAGAGCAGAGCTACGCACAACTGGGAAGTGCCAACATTCCCTCAACTTCACACTATAGATAAAAACTGAACCTAGTCTTTCCATTAGATGCTTCAAGCACGTACTTTCCCATAAAAAAATAAGTTTATTGTCTGCCCAGACATATCATGTCATCTCTTCTATACAACAAAATGGTCATTCTCTTTCTTCCCCCATTTGCTGCATCAGGACTTAGAACACCCAACCCAATTTAGATGGCAGGTTGAGATTTGACCTGGTTAACTGTTGGAACTGAAAGGTAATGTGTGCACTAGGGAAGGAGTCTGGGGAGCACATAATAAGGAGTGGAGGAGAACAGGGCTAGAACTGAGAAGTTTAGAAGAGGAGGCCTATTGGTGATGGAGGCTCCAGCAAAGATAAATTAACCGTACCAGTCTCACCAGCCACATGTGACTTTTGGTGGTCCTTCCGGTGTAAACCGTGCTTAAATTACACAACCTCTAATTCATTCTGAACTGTGGCACAGTGGTTTGAATAATGGACTAAGACTCCGGGAGACCAGGGTATGAGTCACCATTTAGCCATGGAAACCAACAGGCCAAGTGATGTTCTCTCAGTCCTAGAGGAAGGCCCTAGCAAATCTCAAACACTACGATGGGGCTGTCAAATTGGAGTTGACTTTAAGGCACAACAAAGTGTCCTGCAGACAGACTCTATGTGTGTGTGCGGGAGAGGGGTTCAGGCAGGCACTGCTTACTCCTTTAAAATGGAGCCTATAGCAGCTGGTATTAATTTCCCATCCCAGTACCAACCAGGGCTGATCCTGTTTAGCTTCCAAGATCAAAAAGATCTAGTGCCTCTGCAGACAGACTGGGAGGAAACAATTACCCATATCCCCAGACTGCATCTTGCTCCCAAGTAAGACAGAAAGGAGGGCCCACGTGTAGACCAATGCCCAATTCCTGGTGAACCACTCCTAATATCTATATTCTACTGTTTTGGTGAGATTTTCACATATAATGTTATGGACACTGTCCTGATTCTGAAATGTACTCCTTGTCTTCTTAAACAATGAACACTCACCAGGGAACCACTGAATAAACATATGTTATCCTTTCACAGTCAAAAGGCACCCTGGGGATTCACTCTTGTTTTCTAAATTTAAAACACTTTGGTGGACCAAAGGGACAGAAAACAAACAGGTCATAAAAGACTGACAGCTCATCTTTATTATACTTCTTTGCCTGAGAAGGCGGCTGCAACCATGAAACCTCAGAGTCAGCCTGTATTTGAAACTTTGCCCCTCTCGCCATAAGTATAAACATTATGACAAATAGATTCTGAAGTTTATTGTAGCGCAATCCACACCATGTCTATTTAAATGCAAGCCACACTGTGTTCAATGGACTTTCGTCCGTGTAAGTATGTGTGTGTGTAGGAGTGTAACTTTAAGTTATAATCCTAATATAAACTAACGGGCAAACTCCCTTGAACTTTATTTCTAAGCACGAACAGGACTTAACTATTAGTTTGTCACAGCCAAAATACGTTGGCCCTGTGACATTTTCAAGGCTAACATCTTATCATGCAACAGTAAATCTTTAAGGAACCAGTGTGGCACAGAGGTTTGAGCCCTGGATTAGGATGCCAAGTTCAAATCTCTGCTTGGCTATGAAAGCCACTGGATGACTTTGGGCAAATCACAATCTCTAAACCTCAGAAGAAGGCAACCCCTCTTTGAACAAATCTTGCCAAGACAATTCCATGATAAGTTCACCTTACGGTCACTGTAAGTTAGAAGGGACCTGAAAGCATTCAAAAACAACAACACATTCAGTCAAACTATGTCTCTTTTTAAAATGAACATATGCTTAATTTTTCGAGGGAGGTACTGGTACCACTCTACTCTGCTTTGGTTAGACCTCATCTTGAATCCTGCGTCCAGTTCTGGGCACCCCAATTCAAGAAGGACATGGTCAAGCTGGAGCAAGTCCAGAGGAGGGCGACCAAAATGGTGAGAGGCCTGGAAGCCATGAAGCCCTATGAGGATAGACTTAGAGAGCTGGGTGTGTTTAGTCTGCAGAAGAGAAGGTCAAGAGGGGACATGATAGTCATGTTTAAATATTTGAAGGAATGCCACGTAGAGGAAGGAGAGGGCTTGTTTTCTGCTGCTCCAGGGACCAGGACAAGGAGCAATGGATTCAAGCTGCAGGAAAGGAGATTCCACCTGGACCTCAGGAAGAACTTCCTGACAGTCAGGGCTGTCCGGCAGTGGAATATGCTGCCTCGGAGTGTAGTGGAGGCTCCTTCCTTGAAGGTTTTTAAGCGGAGGCTGGATGGCCATCTGTCGGGAGTGCTTTGAGGGTGTTCCTGCATGGCAGGGGGTTGGACTGGATGGCCCCTGAGGTCTCTTCCAACTCTACATTTCTATGATTCTATGATTCTACTAGAACACATGCTCACATATTCTTTTTTTACAGATATGCAAATATGGAGTAGGAGATGGTGTGGTTTGAGTTGGGGGGCACCCGATCCTGAAACAGTGGGGTTACTAAGGCATGCCATGCCCCCGCAGACCACGCACCAAAAGTGCTATTTAAAGTGTGTCTACATAATGACACTTTACATAAACAGGTACACAGACGTCCACTGCAGATCCAGTCTGTGACATATCCGCACACAAGATATGAACGCACACACATACTTAGGCCACTTCCGCACTAGGCTGTTATAATGCTATGATTCCACTTTCAACATCCTATGGAATCACGGGGTTTGTTGCAAACCCCAGGATTCCACAGCATGTTGAAAGTGGAATCACAGCACTTTAACAGCCTAGTGCAGACGTGGCCATACTCAGACCTTTAAACACACACCTTACCTATAATGCATGCAACCTGTGTGCAAACACAGGCGTGATGGGTCAACACACACACACAAACTTTGTGTTACGCAAGCCTGTCTGGTTACCCGCATACAAGTGTAGTCATGACAATCTTGGACTGAGACTCGAAGAGCTCCAGGTTGCCTCACTGAATCCTAAATGAACTTGGTGACTTTTAGCTTAATGTCTGTCTGTCTCTCTCTCTGAGCCTGGCCTACCTCGCAGGGCTGCTGTGAAGACAAACCGAGAGTCAAACATGCTGCATTTAGCTCAATGGGGCAAAAACAGGCCATAAGAGTAACTAAGAACACGCATTATTATTAGTTAACCATGGCTGGCTTTTGCTCCATTCCTTCATACACAGAAAAACACACACACATACATGAATATATGTGAATTTTATGTTATCCCCTATAATATACTCCAGGAAACACGCTCCTCTCACTCCCTCTTTTTAAAAAGACGACGCTAAACTCTGCTAATAGTTGGAAAACAACCCCCCAAAATAAATTAATGCCCCGCAAGCCCCCCAAACGAGCTTTACCTCCTCCCCTCCTTCCTAAAAGGCCCCCCAACTTTAGCCTCGTATGTTGACGGCAGCCCCTCTTCGCCCCCTCCCCACAGGGCCCATTCGGCCCCCTCAGAGACCCCTCCTCCGCCTTCCCCCCAAAATGGGAGCTTCTCCCCCCTCCGTGGGTCTGGCCCCCTGCGTGTCTCCCTCACGCCCCCCCAGCTTCCCCCGAGCCCCCTTCCCATCCCCAGCCGCGGCCGGCGGAGGAAAGGCGGGAGAATCCCGCCGAGAAAAACCCCTCATTTTACCTCAGCTCCGACTCTTGGCGCTCCGTCGTTCTCTCTTCTCCCCGCTACGCCAAGTGCGCCCGCTACGCCAACAGCGTAAGAAGGGGGCTGAGGGGAGGAAGGGGAGGCGCCAGCGGGTGCGTGGCTAGGCGCGGAGAGGAACGCAAGCTCTCACGGGATTGGACAGCGGGGGTAGGAAAAAAAGGGCGAAAGGAGGTAGGAGAGCGGGAGGGAACGGTTTCGTAATCCTATTGGTTATCTTTCAATCACGGTGGTGAGGTGCAGATTCGCGATTGGAAGGAAGCGCCTTCACTCACGCCACAAAGGGCCCGCCCACCGCCTGCAGGGTTTATTTTGCCTCAGAGAGGCTGAGGAGATGAGGGGAAGGGTGAGAAGTAGATAAAATGGGGGAAATATGGCGAGGGTCACTTTATATATATTTTAAATTGTTACAAATAGAATGTTATTAAGGTATTAAGCGCAATTTTCCCCATATTTATATCCTTCTTAGATTTTTCTCATTTCTTAAAATACTGCTTTATTACATTTTGAACTTCTTTTGGGATTTTGTACCGTTTATGACCTCATTTGATTTTTTTAAACTATTCTGAAATGTTGTTTTATTTATACCTTGCCCTTTTTCTGTCAAAGGTGGGATGGGAGCTTCTGTGGACGTTGAGACACCAGTTCCCATCATCCCCAGCAAATTAGCCCAGTGCTGAGGAATTTATTTATGCATTTATAAACTTACACACTGCATTTCTGCTGCTAGATAGAACTCAGGGCAAAAACTCAGGGCAGCTGACAGAGGTAAAAATGAAATAAAGCCACACAGAATTGAAATGTAAGTCTGCTAAAAAATTTTTAAAATGATGTTAGAAAATATAGGAAATGCTTGATATAGGCAAAGGAATAAAACTGCAACCCCAAAACATTATTTTTCCTCCAAAACCTCTTTGAAAGGATTTTGGCTGAGAGAGAAAAACAAGAAAATTGAAAGGAAAATATGCAACCCTAAAGCAGACTCTCACCAAATCCTAATAAGGAAAATATGTTACTTTCAAATTACCAGTCAATGTCCTCTGTTAATTAGAATCCTAGGAGGAGTAAAGTAGAAAAGGAGACCTGATAAAATAAATAAAAAGAGGTTTAGAGAAGGCTTCTTTTACTTAAATAATTGGGTAGCTACTACAGTTTCCTGGGTATGATATGTGTGATCAGCATTATTTAAGTACAGTGGTCCAGCTTTGCATCTATATTTTATTGATGCAAGACCAGGTTAGCACTTTTTAATCCCTTTCTCTTCTGTGGGTGTGTCAGACATCCATCACTGCCACAAAGGCAGGTAAAAGAACCCTTAACCCAGATTAACGCCCTTTAAAAGGTCAGGTTTTTATCAAGCAGGTAAAAGGTTGGACATTCCCCACCTCTTCTGTTCAAAGTTTATGGGTGGCAATCTTTAGAGATCTTATTCTGTTAACAGCTTTGTGAGCAGGGCAACCATAGAATGATGATTTATCCTAATTAATTAACAAGGTTGTTATAGGGAGGTGGGTGGGTAGCTTGTTCTTATGCTTGCAAACCTTGATAAAGACCCTGAATGTTAAGAAAATACTCGGCTCAAGAATGTCCTGTAAAAACTTTGTAGGCCTTTGGTATAAGACATTTATTTTTCATTATGATTAATCCCTCTGCTTTCTTCCGCTATTGATTGTTATTTTTGTAGGCTTTGCGTAAGCCTAGGATAAAAATACTTAAAAATAAAATAAATAACACAGTATCCTGTTTCCTCACAGAAGCCAACTCGATGCTTTGCAGATGCCCAATCAAAAGCAACAACACTTCCTGGCTGTTTGTTCTCAAGCATCATATTCAGCACCAGACTCTGAGAAGTTCCTTTTGAAGAACAAGTTCCAAAATCCCCTGACCAGAATGGCTGTGAGCTTTAGTGTTGGGAAGATCCTGGATGCTGTCATCCAAAGGTAGCATTCTGGGTTCTGAGCAACTATTTGTGAAAAGGGAGGCACCATGATATTGAGACTGGTAGGTTTGTCTTTGGTTTATGGTTTTAAAGTAGAAGCCATATTTTGCCTATCAGAATTGGATTAGATTGGGGTAGGAATTGAATAGCCTTTCAGAGGTTATTGACTACAATTCCCAGTGGTAAGGAATGCTGGAAGCTACAGTGTCTGGAGAGCCACACAATTCCCTGCCATGGATTTGATGGTTAAATTAGTTGCTGGCCTAACTAATTCTCAGCTCTTTGGGATTACCATCCTTCCTGACCATTGTTTGTGCTGGCAGGATTGATGGGAATTGTAGTCAAAAAGACAGGAGGGTGTAGAATCTTGCTCTGCCCAATAGACTCAAACTGCTGCAGCCTCTCCTAGCCTTCATAATTAATAATGTTTGCTGTCTTGATCACATTCTGATGTTGCTTGGCTAGTATAGTGATTTGAGTGTTGGACGGTGACTCTGGAGACCAGAGTTCGAATCCCTGCTTGGCCATGGAAACCCACTGGGTGACCTCGGGCAAGTCATGCTCTCACATCCTCAAAGACAGGAAACAGCAAACCCCTCTGAACAAATCTTGCCAAGAAAATCCTGTGAGAAGTTCACTTTTGGGTTGCCATAAGTTGGAAATGACTTGAAGGCACACAACAATAGCAACAAAATATGATGTTATTTTTGGCCTCACTCTTTTGCCCAGCACTGACATGTAGCGCTCTTTCCCCAAGAATTTATTTGAAATCTGCTTTGGCGTTCCTCCTGAAAGGAGTTCTCCATGCTTGGTCTAGTAAAACAAAAACGGAGTAGCTCTAGTCTAAGGCTTAGACCTTTGTCCAACTCATTTCCCTCTCTGGAAAATGCAATAATGGTTTCCTAAATACGTATTATATGATACTTGGGTCAAATGTATCTCCTGTGATTCATTCCTCTTTAACTTCCCCTTTGGATTCTTCACATGTTTATAGCAACAGGCAGCAAATGTTGAACTTTGCTGAGATTATAAATCTTGCTGTTATCACGCATATTTATTCTACAGCTTTCACCACAAACATTTTTCTTCTGAGTGTTTGCTTTGTAATTAATTGGATAACGTGACTGAATGTTATAAATAAACAGGCTTGGAGAAATGCCTGGAGAATTGCTGAATACACTATAATTTAACAATGCTGAGTTCCAAGGGACTGGCATTTTACTTCACAAAAAGGGAGGCAAGTATAACAGAGGGATTAAACAGCCTCACCAGGAACATTTATAAGTGTTAAACCCCTTCATGCTGGTGCTTTGAATGCGTCTCTATACCCATGATAAATTAGCATTTGAAAAGAAAGAAGGAAAGAAAAAGGAATCCAGGATAAGCTATGTCTGAGGCTGCTTCCAGATGCTGGGCTGCCTGAGGCAAGGAACAAGGTGGTATTTTCATTCCACATGTAGAAAGCCATTGAATATTCAAAACTCATGATGGGATAGTGTTCACTACCATACCTGAGATGGGAGGCTAGTTTGGGAGCCTCAGAATATTTAGATAAGTATTTTGAAGGAGTGGTCAGGGATTATATGAGCAAACGTTGCTTGGTCTTCTTAACGATAGGGAAATCTTCATGTTTACATTGTTGTGGTTGTGTGTCTTCAAGTCCTGACTTACAGAAACTCTAAGGTGAACCTATCAAGGTGTTTTCTAGGTCCAAGAATGTGTGATGTACCCAAGGTCACCTAGTGGATTTCCATGGCTGAGTGGGGAAATGAACCATGTCTCTAGGGTCAAACTCACAATGGCGCTCATGTTTACATATCTCTAATATTTCACAGGTGAAATCTGGGACATGTGTGTCCAAGCCACTCAGAGGTGGTTTTTCCCAGTTCTTCCCTCTGAAATATAGCACCTGGTATTCCTTGGTGGTCTCCCATCCAAATACTAACCAGAGCTGACCTTGCTTAGCTTCCAAGATCAGACAGGATCTGGTGGCGTTAAATAAAAACTTTATTTGAAGAGAAAGAAATTTCCCTCTTTGGTGAGCAGGGAAGATTGTGCCCAAGCCTGTGTGTGTGTGTCAGAAGTATTCTGGACAGCCTCTGATCAGTCGCGGTGGCCAGTCATTCGTACGATTTCATCACAGCTCTTCTAACTGGGAAGTTTCTTGAGCTTTGTCTTATCTTAGAGCTCATTACTATGTGATACGGTAATAGCCGGAGGCTTACAAGACTTTTAAAGAGATTAGAGAAATTTCTGGAAGCTGGTTGTTTGGCCCACAAGCCAAAAACAGAAGGATCTCTGTACTGACAGGAAATATTCCTCGATTGCTAGATACTGGCAACTGACAAGAGAGCAGGGCTATCTCTATAACATCCTGCTGGTCTGAGCTTTCCTTGGTTTGGAGGCAGGGCCAGAGTGCACCTCTGATCAGATCCGAATGAGAAACTTGTGCTCTAGATTACAGTTACATGCTTCCCCCTGAGTGGTTAGAAATTTCAGGGACAGCATTGGTAGATTTAGATTCCTCCAGATGAGAGAAAGCTCCGGGAACTGGAATCGTCTTCGTAACATTTCAATGTTAATCTGAAAATGAGCCCTGTGGTCTGAACTTGTTGGACTTTTATACCCTCCAGCATTTCACAGGTGAAAACCTGCACACATGTGGCCAAGTATGGTCACGACTGCAAAAGTTATTAATGAGAAATAACATGCAAAGTAGGGAAGGCAGAAGCAGTTTGCTTTTGCTTGAGCATACTGGGAAGGCCAAGATTCCTCTCCCCTTTGCTGAGCTAATGGAGTACAAGCTACTTTTGCACTTTGAACGCAGTTTGCAGCAATGGAAGCAAGCTGAAGACAAAAAATGGGGAAAGTATTAGGAGGAGAAACTGGGACATTTTTAGAGCAGCTGAAAAAGTGGGATAGCAGAGGGGACTGTCCGTGCCAAATTGGGACAGTTGGAGGACTTGGGATTTTAGGAATTATAGGAAGAAGAAAAACCTGCCCAATCCAGGAAGTTTGAGGATCTTCATGACCAAGTGGTCCCTACCAGCTCCCAGCTCTCCCTCCCCTAACCTCCCAACCACCTTTCTGCAGCTGGGGTGAGCGGTTACACCTTCTCCCAAAATGGATTGATTATTCACAGGGCCAAATTTAGCATCTGCCAAGAATCCATTTACTCACAGTGAGCATTGATTGAAAACCGCCTCTGAATATTCCATGCCTAAGAAAACCCTATGAAATTCATGGGTTGCGTTCAGTTGACAGGCGACTTGAGGGCACTTACACACAGAAAGAAGCTCTGAAAAACTGTGTGAAATAATGCATATATCTATATCCCCATTAGGTGGATTAGCCTATGGAATCGAGTGAATCTAAGCTTGTCTTTTCTCAGCTTAAGCTAATAACAGGCTGTGAGCTCCTCTTTGATCCGCTTGTATTTTTCATTAGCCTTTCCTGACAGGGTATTTATGTGTGGGACCTGTTACACGAAGTATTGTAGCATGAAGGGCCTGGGATGACAGCCAGTTACTCAGCCCCTTTTCCAGGGTATTCTGTAATATTATTCCTCACCCCTAACTGAGCTTTCCAGCTCCAGTGCTACAACAGTCAGGGCAGCATTATTAGTCACTGGCCATGATCAGTCTTCACTGGGCATTTTTGTTTTGGTTGGAGAAGGGATGCTAACAGCAAGAAAACACAAACTATAGATTTCAAAGTAGTTGTGTTAGTGTCTTGTAGCATAAAAAGGAGGAAGGGAGGGAGAAAAAAAGGAATGTTGCAGCACCTTTAACTGGTTTTTATTTTAGCATGAGCTTTCATGGATGTAAACCTACTTCTTCAAATGCTGTACAGGTAATATCCAACCTCAGGGTATAAAGATCCAGACAGATGGAAATCATGGCCCTAGTCCTAAATTTTCAAAGAGATGGGTAAGGTGGTAAAGGTCTTTCAGATCTTTATAGTGGTCAGGTAGTACTGATGGGTGAAAGCAATACATCTGCTTAGTAAGTCAATTTCCTTGTGTTCAAACCCTTCTATGAGAACATTCTATTTGTTATGTGCACAGTAGCGAGGACTCTTGTATTAATACAGGTAGTGTGCCACTAAGCCATTATAGACTTATACAATCGTAGATGATATTACAGATTTGTTTCTGAACCTCTTCTTGGGTTACTGCCTGATTTGTAAAAAGAGGCTGCTGTTAGTGAACTTGTCTCCCTGGGAATGTGGAAAAACCAGATTATCCACCTGGAATATACTTTTTTTTTTGGTTTGCTGTGTTAATCACCAAAGCTTCCCTCACCAAAGTTTTCTGAAACAGAGTGGCATTTCAAGATGTTATAAGCTGGTTTTGGTAGGTTTAAACCGGCTTACCCAGTTCCAGTTGGACAGCCAAAGCAGTGTGTGATTTCAGCAACTTTCCCCAACCTGCTGCCTTCTGGCCAGTGAATCATGGTGGCCACAAGACCTAGAACCTTCAGGTGGCCGCACCTACCTTGTGGAATGTGCTGCCAGTAAGAGATTTTGCCACGGTACTGTACAGTTTTAGGCAGTTATGTAAAGATCTGTTTCTTTCAGAAGCTGTCTGGTTAGGAGCAGTGGTAGCCCTTGAGCACATTGCAGCTCACCGATGTGTAGCCCTCTTGATGTTACTGGACTGCAGTTCTCATTAGCCAGTGATTAGGGATGATATATGTTCCAGTGGCATCTAGAGAGACATGTTCCTTACCCCTGGTGGATGGTTAACAACTGTTTTCATAAACTTGCTTCTGTGTTATTTATGTTGCCAACTTTGTTGACTGCCTCAACTTCCCTTTCAGGGCAACTGGGAGGATGAGGCCTTTTAATTAATTAAATTGAGCAAATAGAATGCTTCTGCCATGTATAACAATACCTTCCTTACAATAGTGAGGGCAGGAGTGGCCAGATTCTGGGGAAGGGCTGCTATACTTGTGGCTCTTCTCTCCTTCTATAACACTGCTGCATTATCTGATCTGGCTGCCATTTGGGGGCTTGTGGGCCTCCTCCAGGAACGCCTCTCTCTGTACCTTAGTTTTGCTGTATTGCTTGGCGAGAGAGAGCCAGTCCAAAGCATTGTCCTTTTAATAATTTACTCCCCTCCCAATTAACCAAGAATGACAGAGCTAGCAGCACAAACCTTCTCAGAGACACTAGTTAACAAACACCCTGATCAGCTGTGGCACTGCCATTACAGTTAGAAGTCTCTCTGTTTGGTAGAACAGATATTTTATTCGGTAACATTGCTGACAGTTGAATAAGGATTTCAGATGTTGTCCAGGCCCTTTATATTTATCCTACTTTGCAAGAGCCATCCTAGCAGTAGTGGAATTGCTCTTTAAAAAAGGTACACTTGATATGTAAATAGCACCATCTGCAGGCAAGAAATGAGATCAGACAAGAATACAGAAAATTGCCTTAGAGCAGATTGGACTGTTTGCCCATTTGGCTGCTGTCCATGTCTCAGGAGAGAGAGGCCTTTTCCATTGCCTTTTACCAGAAGTTTCTAGCTGGAGATGCTCTACAACAGAACCTGGGACATAACAGCATACCATACAGATGCTCTACTATTGAGCTAGGATCTTTAATTTCTTTCTGCTCTCTCTTGTGAGATATCATACATCCTTCTCAGTGCCCCTTGGTTCGCTGGATTATAACTCCTCTCATCACTCCCCAGCTAATGGCCATGCTGGCTGGGGCTGACAGAAGCTGTTAGCTGAACATATCCGGAGGGCTGAGTTTTAGGAAGGCTGCTTGCCTGGCACTCCAATGTAGATCTGAATATGGCAATAGGATGCCAACCGCGAGGTGTGGGACTTCTTTGCAACCAGTTTATTTTGCCATTCTATGATGACCCTCTCCTTAAAGTAAGAATCCCAGGAAATGGCAATTTTCCACACAAAGAGGAAAACAAAAGATGTTTCCTTACCTGTAAGTGCTATTTTTCCTGCAATTTACTTATTTTTTTTTTATTTTTGAAGCCCAGTGTTCTGTTCTGAGTTAGTCATATATGCCCAATGAAGGCTATATCAAGGAATTCTGTACTTGTTAAACAGTATTTTAAAAAAGAAGAAAAAAACTCCAGTTAAAACTCAGAAAGGGCTTTTGGCTTCTAGAGAAAGGTACAAAACCAGTTCGCACAGAATGGCAAGGGGCATCCCTTGCACCTTCTCTCAACCAGGTCTGTGACTAAAAGGCCTTACTTTGCTGAAAGATGCCACTGTGTCTTGATTCATTTCATTGCATAATTGTCTTCGTTGTCTTGTCCATTCTGGGCTACTTGGCTTTGGTCTGCGGTCATGGAAGGGGCAGGAGTGTTGCTCTGCAGAAACCGCCGGAAGTCCTTAATCATGGGGCGAAGGATCTGGATGAGAGCATTCAGAGCAGCCTGTGCCCCTTCCATGGCCTGGGCCTGCCGCTCCTGGGCACACGCTTGCACTTCCTGAGAACGCCGGATCACCTGTAGCAGGTCGTTTTGTTGCTCGAGGTGCTGAGCGATCTCTTTCACGTGCAGGTTGGTCACTCGCTGCTCCTGCAGAAGCTTGGCAGAGTTCAAGGCGATGCGGCTCTTCAGTTCCTGGGGCTTTACAGAGACCTCTGCCTGCTGGGCCATCATCTCCAAGGGGGCTTCGGCAGTGACTGTGGTGGGAGCTTCTGTTGTGCAGTACTCCACGACACCATCCTCCAGACTATGGTAAGTGGTCTCCGCTGGAACTAGGAAGAAAAGAATGAATATTAGAATATTTACGCACTACCTTCCAAAGAGATCTGCTTATGCAACCTAATGTTCTTGCTTACTCAGAAGTGACTTCCATGGGATGTATTCCCAGACATATGAATACAGGTCTGTATCTGCAGCCTCTTACAGACTCATTTGATTAAGCTCTGCAGCCTTAGCCCTTTATTTTAAAGCCAGGCTGTACAACTTATGGAGAACAGAGCCTGCCTGACTGCAAATCTCACCAGCCCTAGCCAGCAGAGTGTAGGAATTTATCATCCTTGCTCTGTGGAGAGTGTGTACCAACTGAGGGGCCCCATAGCCAGCCATAGGGAATTGGATTGCCTGTATAGTTGTTCAGAGGCTCAGTTCTCCCCTGGGCAGGGAGGGGATGGACCCCATCAGTGAAAGCACTGGAATATTTCTCTACTGTATACCACTTGCCGTATTATTTACCACCAATAAAGCTTTATTTACCGCAGTGACATGTGTCAGTGCTTGCCACTGGAAGACCTCTTGGGGAGGCCTGGAACTACAGCTAGGTGGGAAGGATGACTGCGCTGGGGGGAAATTAAAGAGCTAGCTAAGGAGAGAAGGATACCTCAATCAAGGAGGAATGTGTCCATTTGTTTCTGGTGTCTTTTAATCTTCTCCCTCTTGCCTTCTTCCCACCACCTTCTCCATATACACTCACTATAGACAAGTGTAAGCCTGGAAAAATTCAGTAGCAAAAAAAAAACCCATTTCCTCTGTTTTTCCCAAAGCCTTTTTTTCTAGAAAAACTGAAAAAATAGGATCGTGGAGTATTTACATTTAGAATAAGAAATAAAATGTTTAAGATGAAGTGTTCAAATATTTAATCCCTCCCAAATTATTTCTAAAAAATAGGTTAAAAGGAGGCTTCTATGGAGGATAGCATACAATGTTTGATCATGGCCAGTCCTGGTATCCTTTTCCCAGATCTCTTTATGGGAATGGATGTTTTATGTTTTATAGTACACAACAGGAGACAAAATCATTTTCTGTGCTTTATTAATGTTGATGGTTCCTTCTGTTCATGTGGTTTTATGGGAAATAAACGTAAGACTCTCCACATTTTATACAACATATCAGATATTGTTATCTGCCTTCAAGTGGATTCTGACTTATGACAACCCTATCAGAGGGAGTTTGCCATTGTTGCCCTCTAAGGCTGAGAGAGTGTGACTTGCACAAGGATACGCAGTGGCCTTCTGTGGCTGAGCAGGACTTGAACCCTGGTCTCCCAGAGCTCTAGTCCAATACTCAAATATACACAGCCAGATTTTTGTTTTTTTATACATTTATTTATCAATTTTTATACAAAATAACAATTTAACATAAGACAAGCTGAAATTGGAACACAATACTAAAACAATAAACAAAAAACAACAGCTAAATAATAATTTACTAGCACTAAACACTGACTCATGCATAGCTAGATTTTTGCTCAGACTGATCAGACAAGTTTCCATCAAGGCAAATGCTTCAGAACTGGTAGTAAGCACTCTGCACATTCTGAGCAGTGAGCAACCAACAGACTTACTCTGAGTAAGGGTGACCGTAGTGGCTGCGCCTGTGATAGGGATTTCTGTCCCATCTGCAGCAGTACAGTCTCCAGCAGGAAGGCTGATAATGGTGGCTTCCCCCAGGAGGTTACAGATTCGCTGCTGCATGGAAGTGAGGATAACGGGGGCTGCCGTGGCACCCGTTGGGTCTTCAGCATCCTGGCCCTCGCCGCTTCCGTCCTGGCCCTCACCACCTCCTTCCATGGCGGCCCGGACCTGCGCCACCTTGCGCCGGACCTCCGTCTTGAGGTCAGACCACTTCTTCTTGACTTCGGGCAACTCTCGCCGGCAGGTGGCCACGGCATTCACACGGCGCAGGATGTTGTGCCAGGCGGCAGCCTTGGCGGCCAGAGGCACGCCCGCGTTGTAGTGGTTGATCAGGAGGTGTTTGCTGCGCTCAAGTTCCTCCACAATAATCTCCACTTCGCGCTCCGAGAAGTTCATCTTCCGCTTTTTAGCTGGTGGCGCTGGGGGAGATGACATTGCCATGGGATATTTGGGGCCCAAGAGAAGCTGGGTGCTGTGAGCTCCAGGAGACGTCCAGAGGTGAAACAGGGTGGCAGGGAGCCAAGTCAAAAGGCAGCACCAGGGCACAAGTCCCCACGTTCCACAGCAAGGGCGAGAGATTCCCGTTGAGCAAGGCAAGGACCTGTGATGAAGAGGTACAGCAGGTGAGATTTTCCTTATTTATTTTAAATATAATCCATTTTTCACCTGACAGGGCACCCAAGGTGGCTTGCGACAAAACAGTTAAGGAACAACTAAAAAAATGATGATATGAACATTACAGAACAATTAAATTAGCTATAGTGTAAAAGCACCTTTGATAGGAAGAGAATCAACTCATTTGAAATGTGATCAATGAGACTTCTAAGATACCACGGACTACCAAAGAGACATATGGGTCCAAATCAAGCTTGCACTCTCTCTAGAAGCCAAGATGACTAAGCTGAGATTGTCATACTTTGGCCATATTGTGAGAAGACTGGAATTGGAACTGGAACGGAAGCCAGTGTTGGCACCAATTGGGCCTCCAAGGGGAGGGCATTTCACAGTTGGGGTGCCACAGATGAGAAGACCTTGTCCTACAGCCTCAGTTTCAAGCCGGGGGTCTGTTAAAAGGCAGGAAGCAGCAATCTTGTGGAGGTGTATTTGTAGAGATGCGTACTCTCTGAGGTGTGTCAAAGCACACCCTGCAAACATTGGACAGAAAGATATGCTACCTAGCCAACAGTGAAGAAAACTTTCAAAAGGTCTACGAGGAGCAGTTGGGTTAAACTAGAAAGCAAAAGGGACACTGAGAACCATTTTTGTGAGAGTTTGTATGGCTGGCCGATGGGGACAGGAGAGAGGAGGATGTGGGGAAATAGCACAGGGATGGGCAACTGTGTCTGTTCAGACATTTTTGGACCGCAGCTCTCATAATCCTGCACTATTGGTTATGTTGGAGGGCTGATAAACGGTAGGCAAAATATAAATACAGATCAACCTGGACGGGCAAATTTGTCCACCTCTGACCACTCAGCCACGGAAACCCACTGGGTGAACTTTGCGCATCACACACTCTCAGCCCCATGACAGGTTCACCTCAGGGTCACCGCAAGTCAGAAACGACTTGAAGACACACAAGGATTAAAGAGACGAAGAGCAGGTTTTGACTTAAGAAAGCACCAGTTTAAAAAGGATGCAGGGGGACAGAAACGGAGGGCTGAAAGTATTATCCAGAGCTTTTATTTGTCAAGTTGGGAGAGCATGATTTCAATGAAAATTTCCCAGGGAGTGGTTAAGAAAACGAACGTGCACTTCAAAGCAGGGAAAGCGGTGGGAGGTGGTGGCTGGCGCTTGAGGGACGTTGGGTCTAATCCCCATGGAACCAAAAAACTCCCTGCACGTCCTCGGGTCAGCCGGTTGCTCTCGGCCCCGACCAACCTCACAAGACTGTTGTGGGGACGCAGTTGGGAGGGGGAGGCCTGTGTCCTCCGCCTGGAGCTCCACCGGCAGAGAGGCATGAAGGACACACACTCCTCGGGATGGGAAAAATGAAATATGGACTCCAATGCAAGAGAGAGGAGGGGGAGGTTAAACGATTTAAACGTTAACGTCGCGTTTGAGCGAGAGGTTCTCAGCCTTCCTAATGCCGTGGCCCTTTAACACCGTTTCTCACGTGGTGGTGACCCCCAACCATGATCATAGTCTCAGAAGCTCAGCCTGAGAAGGGCTTCAAGCGAGGTCTTAGGCGACCCCGTGAAAGGGCCCTGCGACCCCCAGGCTGAGAACCACTGAGCTGGAGGAAGGTCGTCTGAATTAAAGTGCAATTGCAGGGAGGGGAGCAGGAGGACACACGAAATACCTTTCAGTTTGGACTTCTGGTTAGAGAGACTGAACAAAACATGCACTTCATTTTAAATGCAGTCCTTCAGGAGGGCTGGAAAGAGGCAAGTTTTCAGTGTCCTCCCTGAGAAGCAGAGGGGGAGAAAAGGAGATAGAATGTCATTTCCAGCATACTTTCTGGGCGGCGGGTGGGGAGGAGAGCCTCTTACGTAATTTCGCCTTTAGTGCAGATATAAAATGTCGGCACAATGTAAGAGGCGAGGGAAGGAAAGACAATTAAAAAGTTAAAACTGCGACCGGCTCAGGTTGGGAGAAGGGGATCAAGGGGGAGAAAAGGGGGAGCCGCGGGGTGGGGGGACCCCGGAAGGGCCCGAGGCCTCGGGGCCTGGAGGGAGAAGGGGGAGCTCCCAAGCGGCCAGCCCCCCTCCCCTCCGGCCCCCCAAAATGCCTCCGAGGGCCCTCTCCCCTCCCCCTCCCCTTCCCCTCAAGACGAAGAAAGATACGCAAATTGCGTACCCCAGCTCCCCGGCGACACCCGCACCAAAAAGAGCCTCTAGTTTGCGGCAGTGGCGTAATGGCTTCCAGAATCAGCCCCCTTTCGCCCGGCCCCTTCATTGGGTCAGGCTCCTGCCTATCAGGGCCTGGCTCCCGCCCTTCCACGCAGGGCCGGCGGGCCGCTATTGGTTAACGCGGGGTTCCGAGAGCTGTCCGTCAAAACGTCCAAAATCCACCAAAGAGAGATACCTTTATTGGCCAAGCGAGACGCAGAATGTCGTCATCCTTTGGGCAGATCTGAGAGCTTCAAGCCGATTGGTCTCAATGCATTTGTCTGTATTTTTTTTCTCCTCCCCGCCTTTACTTAAAAAAAAAAGTGGAAAGAGCTGCTGTTCTGGATTGGGTAATTCTTTTGTCCGACAAACGTTAAAGCCCCGCCTTCCTCTTTGGAGCTCTGCCTATCAAAATTAACTTTTGCCTCCTAACTGGTTTCGCTTTGTGCTTATTGGCCAATACTGAATCAATCCAATCGGTCCCCACCCATCTCTTCCTTTCTTCTCACTGGCTGAACGGCCTGACAGTCCCGCCCTCTTACGTCAGGGCGCGCCCCAAGTATCAAGCCGGGTGAGGACGGACGGGGCGGGGCTCATTAGAACTGTTACGTCAGAGCGATGGTTTCCTCTCCCCGCCCCTTCAGCCGCGTGAGAACTTTTTTCCCCACACACCCTTCCTACGCCCCCTCGGCCCCCCTCAGTTTCCATCGCGATTGGGTAGACAGGGTGCCAATCACGGGCGCGCTTTAGTCCCACTGGGCGCTGAGACGGATGAGTGGCCCTCCGGGCAGAGCCGGGCCAATCGGCGGCCGGCGCGCTCAGAGCGGGCGGGCGGGCGGTGGTTCTTGGTCCCCGCCTCTTTCTTCCGCCGAGCAGGGAGAGCGGGAGGCTCGTTCCGTTAAGCGGAGGCCGCCATTTACCGGCGTCTGAGGGAGGAGGGCCCCCTTTGGACCGGCGGAGGCGGTTATGCCTGGCGGCGCGCGGCGCTCGCTGGCTTCCCCCGTGGTGAGCGGCGTCCTCTGTCAGGGCGGCGGCGGCGGCGTTGCCACGACGGCGGCGGCTGCCTCTGGAGGGCCGGCGGCCGAGGGACTCTTCCCCAGCGGCGGCGGCGGCCCCCCTCCCTCCCCCTCCGCCCACGCGGAGCACGAGCGGCGGCTCCGGAGCCTCTTCCTCCAGCTCGACGTCAACCGCGACGGCGCCCTCTGCGTGCACGACTTGGCCGTCGGCTTGGAGCGGCTCGGGCTCCGCCGCTCCGAGAGGGATCTGTGGGTGAGTCGCCGGCCCGCCCGCCCCCCCCGCCTTTCCTTTTCCAGGGCCTGAATCCCCTCCCCAGCGACGCGCCCAGATCCCCGCTGACCTGGGAAGCCAAGCAGGGCCCGCCCTGGTTAGGACGTGGGTGGGGGAGTGCCCGTCAGCACCACCGGCAAAACCGCCTCTGGCTGACCCCTCGCCTAAGAAAGCTTTGTGACATTCATGGGGTCAACGGCAGTAAGCCATTAAAGTGTTTATGTCCTATATGGCGATTTCCAGGCGACGTAAAGTGATATCAACTCAAGTGATTTAGACTTTAAAATAGGAAAAAAAAATGTATAAAATCGTATGTCAGTTTCTTTAAAAGTTGGAACCGTAAAAATGTACGTTTCTGCCCCGTCTTTCCACTGGAAAGCAGCGCTTGTTAAAAAAATAACTTGGGGAACGGAACTATTAAAACCATCGCTAACGGTTTTAATATTAAAAAATCTGCAAAGGGGAGCCACTGCCCCTGTTTCCGTCCCCTGCTCTTAATGCAGGCTTTGCCCTCGGATTCTATACACGCGTTTGGGTTGGATTGTAGAGGCAGGGCTGATACCCCAAATCATGCTCTCCGGCCTTTCACTAAAGGAATGATAGAAACATGCTTATAACTTGCCTTTGGTTAATGTCAATATTCCCTCCCAGCGCTTCCTTCTGTCTCCCCTTTGCACATTTCAGAGGTTAATCTCTGTCTATGGCATGGTAAGTTATTTGTCACTTATAATGAGTTGCAGATGGTGATGAATCAGTGTTCCCGGTGCATGTAGATGCCTGTGTCTGCCCACAGACATGAGGGTGCCTTTGACTTCCTTATGGTTGATGAGATATTCCAGGAAGGTAATATTTTTTGAGTGTGTCCTTAATGAAAAGACAGTCTCTCTCTCTCTCTCTCTCTCTCTCTCTCTGGCTGTTAAACTGAAGCAAAACACGTGAAATGGAGTCCAGCCCAGAGCAGATGAGAAGAACAGATGGAGATACGCCTCCAGGAACATGTGATGGCGGGGTTGGTTGGGAGGAGGCGGTCTGTACCACGAGAGAGAGGTGTTATCAAGTGGCGTTCCTACTACCCATCTGTGAAATGTTGGAAGGGATGGCTTTTCAGTGTCTTAGCACTGCTCAGCAACAGTCAATCTGGTTAAAACTTAACCTCATTAGAAGAGGAACAAGACAATGGGAGTTTTGTCAGTACACATGCGTGTGTTTGTCTTGTGTTCCTGTCCTGCTCTAAGGATCTGGGCGGGGAAATGAAACTTGAAGATCAAAAGTGTGAGTGGGTGCATATGTGCACGCCCGTGAGCAAAGTCATTCTTAACATCTTCCTTTAACTTGCCTGGCGCTTTCCCCCTAGAAAATAGGGGCCTTCTTGTAATGGTCTTATAACTGAATGTCTGATTGCAAGGCAGACTTTTAAATGCCTATTGTAGCCATTTGCTCCTGTGCCTCTACCTGTATGTTTTTTCCCCATAGCTTTCCTACTGCCATGCCAAGCATTAAGTGCAATTCAGAACTCATTGTCCACTTTTGTCAGAAGCTTTGTAGCCCACCTATGTGACCAGGCAGCCAGTCTTGCCTTTTTTGGAGGGGTGGGCTTCTTTTTCCTCTTGGGAGGTTCCCTTATTGATGTATAGATGGCCCTCCACATTTCCTAAAGTGGAAAAATGGTAAATATCAAAATATGTGTTGGGGGGAGGGAGGGGGATATGATGGGAAGAGCAAGCACCCAGGGTCCAAACCAGGTCAGAGAAAGGAGAGGGTCAGCGTGGTGGCCCTGTACTTCCTCTCCCTTGCCCATCTCCTTCCTTGGGTGTGGGCAGGGACATTGGGAGAGGGTTTGTGGTGCTGAGAAATTGGGTGGCGAGCCATCCTTAGCTGGCCGGGTAGTGACTGGTGGATGAGGAAGAGGACCGGAGACAGTTTTTTAAAGGGCTGAACAGCCTGACTGGAGCCACTAGGAAGGTTCCTCTGGAAAAGGAGTACTTGAAATTACGGGGTGGAGGAGGCAGGGGTTGAAGAAATTCATAAACAATCAAATCTGTGAAAGCCAAATGTGCAAATGAGGAGGGCTGACTGTATAGCCAAATCATGACAGATTATGTCCTTACCCGTTACCCATTCTCCCCTGTCCCCAGCTGCAGTTTCAGTTTCTTAACTAAGTTCTTCACGGGCTGGGTGGCTTTTATTGCTACAACATTTGTTCTTGTTCATTTGTTACGCCTCAGTCTCCCATTCAAACAAAGCCCCACCCCTTCAGAGCTTTTACTTTCCCCCCCATCTGTTCTGTATCTGTTATGAATTCATCTGTGATTCAGAAGTTCTGTATTATTTCACCCCAAAACTCTGTCTGTATTTTCATTCCTTCTGTTTGGTCACCGAGTCTGTAGCTATCCAAAAATCTTCCAGCATCTTCTGATCTTCCTTGTTGACATTTTAACTGAAACTCCTTACATGGTACTAGGGGTTGAACATCTCTTGTTAAAAATGCTTGGGACGAGAAGTGTTTTGTATTTTGATTTTTCTTTTATTTTGGAATACCTGTATTTGCGTATACATAAAATGCAGTACTGTACAGTAGATCTTTGGGGAGCTTGCAAATGAATGAGCAGGAGTACTGTAGCTGCCACCTTGAAGGTGGGAGTGGATGGCTGGTGAGTTCCTTGGAGATCTTCTGTGCAGTACTTGTATTTTCCCCCCCAAATACAAGTATCAGGTCCCTTATATCCTCAGTCCAGCCTCATGTCTCATGCACAGCACAACTACCTAATGAGTGAGAAGCAAAGCTGGAGAGAGATGTGAGGAATAGTGAAATGGTGGAAATCCAACCATGGTGCTTGGCAGGAATCTGTGCCTCCTGCCATTTCACAGATCCTCACGTCTTTCTTTCCATCCTCTCATTTTTTCCATTCACTGCATATATTGTGTGTGAGACGCAAGGTTGGAGAGAGAGAGAGAGAGAGAGAGAGGATCTGATAGACAAATGGGCAGGAGTTCTGCCTCTATAGCCTTAAAGGTGGAAGCAGGTGGCTGGAGGCAATAAGTTTTGTGTTCTGGAGGTCTTCGGAATTTGCATTTCCAGAATAGGGATGTTCAAATTGTACTCTTTACCAAAATGAGTTGTATGAGGCAACTTTGTGTCAAGCCTTTAGCTCCTTTATTCTTGCCGTCCCGTTGACATAGCTGAAGTACGTGCATCTATGTGCGTAACTCACCTTTCTCCTTCCTTATCTTCCTCATGGTTAAAATAATGTAAATCTGTTGGGTAGGCGTTAATACGTTTGCTAATGTAATTTAGATTAAAGATGCACGTACATCAATGGTGTGTAAATAATAATGTCACACTGGCTTTCTGCCCTCATGATATTACAACTTCAAACAGCCTCATGTATGCTTGACATATTAACTGTGCCTAGTAAAACAGAAACGGAATCCTCCTTCTGGGTGTCCCTTCTTAGTCCAGGACTGTTATCTGCTCCTCTTCCCACATCAACACCCCCTCCAAACATTAGAGAGAGATGATTGCTCTCTTCTTGGGAGCCCTGACATGGGAATACCTACTAGAGCATCCACGTAGGGATGCGTGTGAGCAGGGCTACTCGGTGTGGCTCCACTGCTGTCTTATTTGCTCAGCTAAATTGTGAGTGGAATTTTTGAACTGGGCTAGCAGCCTCTGTCTGTTTCAGCCAGTTCGATGGCGTGGGGAAGTTTGCTGTTCCTTCTGGCAGAAACAATGCTGTGCCATTTGGAAGAAGCTGGTAACGGAGATGCTGGCAAGTGAAGCGTGTTGGCACAGGCAGGCCAGGTAGTATAGCCAGCTTGGCTTCACTAGGGAAAGATTCTGGAATGATGGCAGAGGTGATTCAGGAGGAAACAGCAGAACCCAAACTTCAGTAGGTTAATCTGGGGAACATTGGAGTCTTTCCCGCTAGGGATGAGGAGAGGACTCCTTTACCTGTAATGGGTGTGAAATGGAGGGGTGAGAAGTGTGTGGCCTATGGGCTTATGTGGCCTGCCAGGGTGCCCAGGACCCCTTACAGGTGGAAGTAGTCTGTCCCAAAGGGGAGATGCATGCCCGCCCCGAGACCTCTAGGGGGGTCCCATTCTCCCCTTTAAGGTTACCTTTCTAGACCTTTTGGGATCAAAATAATCTTCTCCCACCCCCACATTGAAAATGAATGAAGAAGTTGCTTCCAAAATAATGACACTGCAAATGGGAGCTTTCTGATATAGCTTTCCTAGGCAGCAACATACATATATTTTTTTCCTGGTTTAAGCAAGGAGATTTTGTTATCACAAGAATGAGTGGACTTGAAACAGATACTTTGGGCAGTGTCATTTTACTCACTTCATAAAACTAAGAATGCTTAATCTTAGTATACATTAGGTGTTCCAGGCATTTCATATCACTTTAGGAGGCCAATATTATCATTTTGCTCTGTTGTTTGCTGTAGACTCATATGACCGCCATAGCACCTGATAGTCATAAGAAACCTTGGCCTTTGCTCCCTTCCTGCTGACTCAGGCTATGGAAAATGGGCCACATTAATCTTTTAGTGGTTTATGGCATGCTATTATAGGTGTTGGGTTTTTTGAAAATGTTTGTGGTAGCCCACCAGAAGCCACCTGCAAGTGAAATCTGTATTGTTGGATGGACATGGGCTGTGCTTCAGCTGTGTTTGCAAAGGACAGCAAACAAGGATTCTGGAGAATCCTGCTGTATTATTTGCAAGTCACATTGCCCAACTACTGCTCCTTGTTGTTTTGTCCCCTCACTCCCACAGCACGTCAGAATCCAAAGCTGCAGCTGGATGATATCTGATTCCTGACTTTTGGAAACCGATAATCCAAGACCTCTCAATTAGGATGCATTCCTAATACTTTTTTTTTTTTTTTTTCAGTTCTAGTTATCATAGCTGATCCTTCTCCCAACAGAAGTCAGATTGGAGCAACTGTGCAGCACACTGCTGGTAGAAAAAAAGCCAGAACTCTTCAGAATCCTGGTTTATCATTTTGTGTGCACACGGTCATTGTGAGCTGGTGTAACTGGAGGTTAGCCACAGGCAAAAATTCATTTATTCGTCTACGTAGTTTTGTATCGCTCTCCCATTGTATTCACAGGGTTGTTTGCAAGAAGAATAAAACAAAATGTAAATAAAAACATAACCAAGAAAGAGCAGCAAAAAACATACCAACACGTTTTTGTGTGGACATTTATATTTAGCTTTGGCTGTGATTTCCTGTCCAGTAAGTGCAATATCTTTTGCCATTCTGTACCAAAGCACTTCTTTGCCACAAATATGGTTTA
Source organism: Ctenosaura bakeri (assembly GCA_948474755.1). Lineage (NCBI taxonomy): Eukaryota > Metazoa > Chordata > Lepidosauria > Squamata > Iguanidae > Ctenosaura > Ctenosaura bakeri. The sequence continues at coordinate 151,875 of CAOLHI010000335.1, forward strand.
TGTTCTTGCCCTAAAAAGACTGCTGTTCCCTGCTCTCTTAATGCTCATTGTCAGGCCCAGCTTTGGACACTAGTGGGTGCTAACACTGCACAGAAAATCCTGGCCCTGGTGCCAAGAACACTTGTTACTTGATGTCCCCGCATGGCCGACTTCTAAGATTGGAGATTCCACTGTTGCATAACTAGGTTGGCTTCTTTGTCTGCATATTTGGAATCGGAGAAGTGCGCCATTCTGTTCAGGTCAAAATTGTCTGGATCCTAGTTCTTGTTTTTGTTCTTTTTAATGACTGCCACTTGCTTGTGCCAAAGTATCTTGTCTTTTTTTTTTTGCTTGTTTACATTCTTCATAAAACAGGAAACAAATTGCATATTTGTTTGGGGTGTTCATGTAAGTTAAAATGTAAAGAATTGACACAAGTTCCTTATGGTTCTTTGGCTTTGACCGACATCTGCTATTTCTTTTTGCTACCAAATGCAGTATAAACTTGGACTTGCATCCTGAAAATGCACGGCTGCTGTCACACGTACTGATGGGTGGATGCTAACATTTGTAGGAATTGAGGAAAAACCCAGTTCCTGCATTTGGACAGATATTCGCTCTGTGAAACTGACTGGATATTTAACTATGTTTTCCGGACATGAGTATTTAGACTGGCCAGGTTACTGCTTTGCAATACAAACACTTCTTTTATTTTTTTCTTTTACAGTGATCCAACAATGATGTGAGTGGGATGGGTGAAATTCAAAAGCGGTCTCCTATTTAAAAAAAACCCTCAGTGCTTCTGTTGTCTGTAACGGTGATATCTGCTACGAACCTGTCACTGAACTTTTCACTTGCCCGTCACTTCCATCTTAACACTTCTTCAGCACCACATTCTTTCATCTACACTTGTTCAGAATTCTCATCTGGACTTTGATCTCTTCTCTCCTGGAGTTTGCCAACTCTTCTTTCACTGTCTTCTCGTGTATCAGCTGTCTAGATTCCAGCACGTGAGCTCTGCGGCCTGGCTTGTCATGTGTTCAGAGGAGTGTGACTGGCTCATTCTCGCTGCAGGCTACAGCAGCCGGTGTCTGTTTGGAGACCATGTTCACGACCGTGTCAACTGCATTCTAAATGCTCTGTCATTGTCTTCAGTTCATCATAAGGACGTTGTTTGCTTATTATTGATGTGCTTACATGCTGCTACCTCTTTTTCTGAAATTACTCTTCTGGGGCAACTTTCTGTGAAATTTTTAGTTTAACCACTTCATTCCTACCATCCAGTTGACACAGCTGAAGTACGTGCACGTATGCACGTAACTCACCTTTCGCCTTCCTTACGGTCCTCTGTGGTTAGAGTCATGTAAGGCCCCTGGGGTGGGGACCAATATATTTGCTAATGGAATTTAGTTCAAAGATGCATGTACATCAGTCATAATATGCAAATAATAATATCACACTGGCCTTCTGCCCTTTCTTATGATTGTGACCTCAAGCAGCCTTATGTGTGTTTTATTAAGAATAGTTAATATGCCAAGCAGAGTGCAAAGTCCTCCTTCTGGGTGTGCCTTCTCAGTCTAGGTGAGACAGTTATCTGTTTGTTATTCCTATATCAACCCCCGTTCCCAGCATTGGAGAGAGGTAATTCCTCTCTTCTTGGGAGCCCCAGCATAGAAATCCAGCTGGAGTATCTATGCAGTTCTAGTCATTCCCTTTCCATGCAAGTACACCAGCAAGTCCAAAGACCTGTTCTCTTTGGTAGCCCCTCTCAAAATGGCGGGAGGAAATGATGGAACAATACTTCCTGTCACCATTTTGAGAGGGGCTGCAAAGATGTTTGGGGGTACAGTATTTTAGGTAGTAGTAGTATTTTAATGGCTGTAAGCCACTTTGCGTCCCCTCAGGGAGAAAAGTGGGATGATGATGATAGTAGTAGTAGTAGTCGTACGAGATTGTGGGTTGCTGCTGGATGGTGCGAGAGGGAATATTTCTGAATGGTTATCATGTGTTTGATGGGCTTTCTGTGTAATTTTGGGGGGAAATTGCCTGCAGGTCACACAATAAAAAAAGAGGTTTTTAAAAAATTTTGAGGAAGGAATGGGGAAGCTTCCTGGGTCACAAAAATGGCATCTAAGGGCTGCATGTGACTGGTAAGTCTTGCTGTGTCCAGTGCTGCCACAGAGCTAAGAAACCTGTAGGCTAAGACATGGCGCTATTCATCTGAGGAGCATGATTGTGCTATGTATAAAGGAGCAAATAGGGACACAACGTTGCATATGCTCATGATTCTCTCCTTGGTTGTTTGGTGGTGGTTCCCCTTTTACATGTTTGTATATGTGTGTCCCCCTCTTACCCTTCTGCTGTGGCTAGAGCCACTTACACCATCCAAAATAGAATAAGCAAGAACAAGTCATTCTATCATGTTAATGGCTAAAGTTATGGACCTGCTTTACACTGAATTGACCTGATGATCTCTCAAGTTTGTTGTTGTTGCTTCTTGCTGGCCGTAGGTCTCCAGCATCTTGGATATAACTTTTTCACATCATGTACTGATAGTAGCTGAGATTTTCTCTTCTATGTGTCAGGTATACAGGCATTTATTGTGAATGTTGCTTCCTCCAGCCTGTATTTGCTCCTTGTCTTTTAATTCAGAACAGCCATCCTGGCAGCTCATGAAAATAAACCCGTAGCACAATATTATCACAAACTTAGTGGAGCTTAAAAGGCAGGACAGCCACAGAAAAATCAATAGGGTAGAGAGAGAAAGAGAGAATGTGAGTTTGATCTCCTCCCTTCTGAGTAAGTGGAGAGTATTTTATTTGGCAGACTTAGTGCCACAGCTGTATTCCTGGGCCTAGTCAAGAGTTGGCTAGACAATCTGGGGACTGTGAAAGAGCTAGGTTGTATGTTAGCACTGTGATAGACCAAGGGAGTTGTTTGGCAGACTTCCTCAATAGTCTGCCTTGAGTCCCAGGGTCCTGGAGGCCTTTGTCTTCAGTCCTAGAGTATCTTTGGAAAGTGTTTGTAGCTAACTAATGCCATCTCAGCTTAGAGTCACAGGTTCTGCAGTGGATGTGGTGTGACAAATCTTGAAAGCGTGCCCTGGAATAGTTGTGTAGAACCTCTTTGTCTTCCTTTCCTGAAATGTGGGCCTTGTTTAAAGAGAGGGTACAGAAAAACAGGGGCAACCCTGTACTAAATTGTATGGATTGCGGGCAGCATGTGTACAAGCAAACCCTGTCCTCTATAGCATGCAGCTGGGTGGGTTCACATTTAAAAGAATGCCCATTTTGCTCGGCAGGACTTAAGTGAGTCCACACTTGTCTCATCAGCACGACTACTCTAAAATGCATTTTGGATTAAACTCACAGGCAAGTATCATGTTAAGGAGATGGATCCTGAACTGTTTTTGTTCCTGACATGTTCACTTTCTCCTCCTGGCTTGCAAGTGTACAGTGTAGATGCCACTGTGTAGATGCCACTTACCAAGAGTAGCTTATATGTGTAAGTCTGAAGAGAACTGGGATACTGCAAACAAGTAGTGATAGAGGAAGTCTGAGAGACTCACATTAATATTACAGAATAGATGTTTTTGAATGGAATGGAAACACAATTGCCTGATTTGCATGTTAGTGTAGAATTTGAAGTCACTTATGCTTCCTGCATGAATACAAGCATGTAATATGCAAATAACATTGGTTGTACAGTTAAAGTTAGGCCTTAAGATAAATAACACCACTAAACAACCTTGGGGACTGAGAAATTGGTGAGTGATGTAGCATTGTCTTTTCTGTTGGAATGAAACACTGTCCCTGGCTTGGGTGTGCTTAATTTAAAACTTAAAACTTTGGTTCGGAATATTCTGAAGCTATAGAATTTCAGCATCAGGGTGTGTCTCAAATAGCACTAATGGCATGTTAGTCACGAGGCACGGATGACAAGTGAGGTGTTCTACTCTGTGTGCGAATGGTTATATTTAGCACATTAAGGCCAGCGGGTTCTTTTTGGACACCAGTCCTGTCGGTTTCTTGTTACCTGTGGAAAGATGGGGTTATCTGAGCAGAGACACCACAGAGGAAGAGGCAGAGGAAATTCTAGAAGGCGGGCATAGGAGCTCCATGAGGCTCTCATATGGTAATTTGCCACCTCTCCAGTTGATTGAAATGTACAACATTGCCTCTTCAGAAACTCTGGGTTTTGGCTGTGTTACATTTGGCTAGATAAGGTAAATAAGTGCAATGGTGGTTGTTGTAAGCCTTCAGGACATTTCTGTAAGCCTTCAAGACATTTAGGGAGACCCTATCACAGGGTTTTCTGGGGGCTGAGAGTGTGTGACGTGCCCGAAGTGACCAGCGGATTTCTGTGGCTGAGTGGGGAATCATAGTCCAGTGCTCAAACCGTGCTGGCTCTCACAAACGGTTTTACCAGGCATTTAAAAATCTGCAGTAGATGCGCAGTGGTACCTTCCTTTGACTACAAAGCGCTTAAAATCCAGTTCTTCAAGTCTGCTTTTTAAGGTTACTCTAGATCTGGCCTGAAGGGAAGTGTATGTTTTCTTGCAAATTCAGCCAGGAGGCTGTAGTGCAGAATCATGTGATAGCTTATCTGCAGCCAGCGGAGGCTCCTCTCCTAGGCTCAGTCTTTGGGCTTTGAAACCTGATGAGTCACTGCAGAGTCCCCTAGGGAGACAATGCCGCTGTTTCCTCCCTGAGTTATGTGAGAAGGGAGGTAACCCTTTCCTTACCACGGTGTCAGTCACAACTCTTGACTAAAGGAGCTTTCCAAAATATGTGAGTATTTTTTTTCCTGACTTAGGCCCATTAAAATAGTTACTCCTTGTTCTGGTGGTGGTGGTGTGCTTTCAAGTCATTTTGGACTTGTGGCAACCCTATGGCAAACACAGGGTTTTCTGGGGCTGAGAGTATGTGATGCTCCCAAGGTTACCCAGTGGATTTCCATGACGAAGCAGGGAATCCAACCCTGGTCTTGAGTAGTAGTCCAGTTCTCAAGCCACTACACCATGCTAGATCTCAGTTACCCCCTACTCATAAACAATACCCCTATAGCATCCTCAGTGCTCTGAGCATTGTGGAAGATACCCTCCCTCAGAGGCATAGGGGGTACTTTAGGTGTGCAGGGGAGGTAGTAAGAGAGATGTGGGACTGGGAAAGTGTGGCAAGGGGTGATCCAGGGGTACACATTTCTTGTAACCGTGGATTGAAGAGGATGTGTAGGTGATGCTGAGTGATTTGGTGAGCAGTTGCTAGCTTAGGTGGGAGAAGTGTCCATCTTGGATACCCTGGCCCTCCAACCCCAGTCTTCTGGGTGTTTTATTGGAAGTATGTCCCATTAGCATTGTTGAGCCTTTTCCCCAGGTAGGTGTGCACAGGATTGGAGCTTCGATGCGACTTATTTGTCCTGGGTCCTAAATCCTATTTGGGTGCATTGCTTGCTCTTGGTCAAAGGAGATGTATCCTCATGTTCTGCTCTAACTGTCCTTGTCCCCTTGCCTTGGAGAAGGGAAGTTTTCTGTGCAATGGAAGATGAAGAGCAGGCCAACCCTGTTTGCTCGTCTGCAGCGTCTTCCTCCTGTATGGGGAGACCTGGTTGTGGTTGAAACCCTTTTTGTGTTCTCTTGATTCTGTTTAACGGCAGCACAATGAGAATTGTACCCAAGGATGATAGGGTGGCTTGGAAGTCTCATTAATAGGGTTGCCGTAAGTTGAAGTCGACTTGATCGCAGTTAACAGCAAGGTAGTTTTGCTAGGAATCTTTCATGGCATGCATTGGTGGATAACTGGAATAGAACAAATCTGGCCAACATACCTGAAGTTTCTCTATGGGTATATAAGCTCATTTGCATGTTTTATTCTTGTTAGGACAGTCATATCATCTATAATACCATTTTTGCTTCTTTGAGAAGAGCAGTACTAGTCTGCCAAGAATTTTGCAACTTGAATATGGATGTTCCACCCTTTCGCTTGTTACATTCCACAGTGTTTGTAAGCATGTGAAGGCCAGAGAATGATTGTTTCCTTTGTTCTTAATTGCCGGCTCTGTCCTGGCCTTTGCAGTGCTCTTTTACTTCCTCTCCAAAAATGGAACTTTTGCTTAAGGTGATGGAATGCACTGTATAATAAAGCATCGCGTGAGGTTCAGGAAAAGAAAATTCTTGGGATATTTGAGGCCTGAACAATTGACTAGCTCTTGGTAGCAGCCCATCCAGAGTCTCCTGTTCTGCAGTGACTCACACAGTTGTTTGGGATCTCTGAGCAAATTCTTCCTCAGCTCACTTCAGTATTTTGACTATAAGTTTTTTTTTGGATGGTAATCCAGATATGGCAAATCTGCCTTTTCCAGAAAAGGATGTTGGCTGAGGAATGTAGAGCCATCTCCTCCCTCCCTCAAATGATTACTGGTACCCTGTTTCCTGAGCTCTGCTTTTATTTTCCCCAACCAGGCCTTGATACCAGAAATAAGCCTGAAGATGCAGCTTGTTGGATCAGGCGACAGCAAAGTTAGCTATGGGATGGAGGGAGATAGATAACTCCCTTTAGCTGTTGAAAATTAACCCTCTTTCCCCATATACACTCTTCCTCTATAAGTGAAGAGGAGCTGGTTTTAACTCATCAACTTGCCAAAGCAGTTTGGCCTTTCGTCATCCTCTTAAGGAGCCTGACGTAGCTTCCTATTCTAATTGTTGGAGCTGTTAGACGGCATTAGGATGGAGGTTACCAATAAAGGCTGGATGTTAATAGTCATAAGAGAGGCATTAAACCCCTTACAACCTTGCTGGACTGTGCCACGGGAGCGCTTAGCTTTATGCAACCCGTGTTTCCCAGCCAGTATTTGGCTTGCAAAGGCCATCTGCTTTCTCAATAAAGAGCAGCAGTTTAGCTGAAGTCGCAGAATATAGGAAGGATTTAGAGGAATGGGGGGAAAAGAGGAATCCCTTGCTATATTTTGAAGGTTTGTATCTGGCTCAGGACTCAGATAGCTGGAGCATCTTTTGAATGGTGTAATCTCTCTGAATGGATAACCCAGCCATGTAACCTCTTTCCAGAGGTTAATATCAGCACCCATCTGCAGAACTGTCTGGCTGCCTGCGAGAAATTGTCCAGTCACAACGCTTTCCTGATTGGCCCAAGACTACAGGTTTTGAATAATGAACATGTTAGTGTTGAGCATGGTGATTGGCTGGGCCCTGCTGCAGTGAGAATGCAGGCTGGATGCTCAGGCTCCTGTTCCTTTGATGTGCATTGGATGAGCTGGCGAGCACAGGTTAATCGGGACAGCCGCCGGCCCGGTGTGAAAGACTCTGTCGCCTTTTCTTCCCAACCGCTGTGCCTCTGCCTCTTTCTCTTTAGGCTCCCTTGATGTCCAGCATCTTACGCTGGGGCGTCTGCCGTTGCTTGTTTTGCGTGAGCTGCTTGTGAGGCCAGACACGACAGCACTCGGAGCAATTTCAAAGGCAGGAAGCTGCTGCGACAGCATGAGCCTCTGGCATTGCTGGGTTTTGAGGCTCTCGCTGTAGTTCTCATTTCTCTGAGCAGGGTACTTGGTAGCGCACTCTCTCCTCTTTCTGTTCTATTGACTCCAGGGGCTCCCTCACCGGGTTTTCTAGCTGGGGGAAACAAGTGATGCTGCAGTCTGTTTGGCATCTTTTTTCTTGGCTTTTTTCAAGGGCTGCATGTCAAGGCCCTGCTGAAGCGAAAGAGAATGAGGCAAAGGAAGCCCCAGCTCCCAGCTCTGGGGACCAGGGGCCACACACGCTGCGGAAGCCACTCAACAAAGGGGCCAGTCCCTCCGAAAGGAGACCAACTATTCTACTAGTAGTTGGACCAGCAGAGCATTTCACACAGGTAATGTCACCGCTCCTCTCCGCTTCCCCGGGAATGACTTGTTCTAGCCTGTGTAGAGGCGTGCGTAAGATGTTTCTTTACAACATCGAGAAGGTAGGATGCTGGCTGCCTGGTTTAAGAGGAGGTTTAATGCAGTGCTACTCCAAAGCGGTGGTCCTTGGACCAGTCCTGGCCCCTGAGCTGTTGGTTGCCAGTTCATGGTGGGTTTCCAAAAAAAGTGGGGAGAAAAAGCAGTTGTCACCAGTAGGCACCAATGTCATGCCAGTTCCTAGCACACTGGTAAAAAAAATGCTGTTACTCTCACATCATAACCTGAGAAGGACTGGCATAATGGACAGAAGCCACTAACTGAATGCAGGACAGGAGGAGAGGAGTCTGCTGTCTCCCAGGGTGTGTCTGTTTGGGAGAGCAGATTGGTGCTGAAGCAGCGGTTCCATTCGAGTGGCAAGAACGGCTTGAAGGTGGGCAATGTGTGGTGGCAGAAGCTTGTCTGCACCTCTGGTGACAGGAGTTAGGAGGCTAAATAAACCAGTGGGTGGGTGCCGGGTATTGCAGCTCCTGCTGCAAGGACACGGGGCCTGAAACTTCTGCCTGTATCAGAGAGGCTTGGTACCATAGATGTAGAAAAGCTGTTGAGACTGAGCAGACATCACACAAGCACTTCCGTGTAATATATTTAACTTGAATGCAATCATAGGCCATTATGGTCTTCAGTTAAATTCCGACTACAATATGGTGGAATTATATTCAGGTTAGTAGCTGGAGAAATGAAAAGATTACTTCTTTCCAAAGTGGGCTTTTTCGTACCATGGAATATTATTGTTATTTTTTAATGGGTGTATGCGTGATAACCTTGCTTGGTCTGGTGATGCTGGAAGCAGAACTGTGCAGGTGTATGCTTGATAAGGAGAAGAAGTAGACGGCCTGTGAGTTATATAAATTGTACAACAGGCAGGGCCCCTTTTAATTATATAAGTAGATAACTCCCAATTATTTTCATCTTTGCTGGATGTAATTCTTTAAAATTTCAGCTTGAAAAGGGTGTTAAGCTGTTGATGGCTGACTTGCCCATGCCTTGTGGTATTTGTGCAGGTTCTGTTGTGAGATTATAAATGCTAGCTTTAGCAAGTGTTTAAAAAGTTTTCAATTATATATTTGAGAATAAGAATCACTTGTAAACTGCAGGAATTATGTAGACTTAAGGATCAATCACATCTCAAATGGCAAACTCATAGATGTTTGAGGTTTTTTTTAGGATTGTAACTGAAACATGACTATCCAAAAATGGTTTTTGAACATGTGATTTGTGGAGGTGAAATTTCTCAGTCTAGAGAACAGGAAAAATCTTAAAGCACCTTTAAGGAATGTTAAAATGCTCTGATTATATGATTAATACTTTAGTGATAGCTCTATTAAACAGAGTAAACTTTTATGTGAACTAATAGCAGACATATTTTTATCTAAAGCTGTGAGTCCAGGGTCCAGCTGGATACAAACTGGAGGTTTTAATGGTTTCTAAACTTGGCTGCTTCCATGAAAATGTGAACTAGACATTTCCCACATCTGTGCTGTACCATTCAGGGAAATGTCCCTGGCATCTTGGATTTTCTTTCCGGTGTTCTCAAGTACCATATAAGTAGGTGCTGCTACATTCTTTTTAATGAAACTTGGCATATGAGAGAAGCCAGGCATTGTGATGATGAAATGGGGCTTTTTTCCCCTAAAGGGCATAGGTGATGCCAGTGCTGTTTGTTTGCTTCCGTGTGTAGGCCTTGAAAATGAGATTCTTGAAACTCTTGGGTATCAAAACTCACATCTGAACCCACAGAAGCTCCCCATTTCTGTATGAATCTCCTGAGGTTTTGCTCTGGCTGTTCCCCAACTGTACAGAGGAGGCATGGCCTCTCCCATTGTAGCTTCCAGAGTTGGAATATCCTTCCCAGCCAGCTTGAGCTGAAGCTTTTCAGTATCAAAATACCAACTCCAATTTTGCCTGAGTTTTTTTGGCAGCCCACGCCTGGCATCTGGCACCCTTGTTTCTGTATGCAGACTCTCCTTGGCTGTTAGATCAGCTTCTTGTTCTTACGTGTTGGGCAATTAAATTGAATTCTCATTGTTCATCACTTTGAGAGGCTAGATTTTTGCAGAAAGGCAGAACAGAAACATTTTAAAAACAAACAAAAATCCTCCTCTGTGTGTGTGTGTGTTGAGATTTGTGTGTATAGAGAGGCTGGCATGGTGGAAAAAATTAACAAGTATTCCTTTTGCTTTTCTTTGAAACCCTTTCTCAATAAAAAGCAGGGAAGAAAGCTGCTTGTGTCAAGTTGGATTGAAAAACCCTAGCCTGTTGCTCTTGTTCCCTTGGATACAAGATACTCTTTGGCTGTCTTAGCTTTTCTGGCTTGCAGTTACTGAGAAACTATGCCTCGTCCTCTGGAATGGCATAAAAGCAGAGGGTGCCCAGGGAGCAGAGTGAGGGCTGCGGGGCTGCGGAGTTGGTAACACCAAACCTTCGACTCTGACTCCTCTGTTTTTCTTCTGTCTGACTCCAGCTCATTCATAAATGGCAAATTTAATAACAAATTTGCTGTCGTAACGTGGTAGCACAGGGCGTTTCATCACTGTGACTCATTAGGTCATGTAGATGGACAGAACATAAAGTATATTTGTTTGGCTGAAACCTCTGAAAAAGAAAACTTTCCTAAATTCCTGTAAAAGTAAATATGCAACTTAAAATAGGCCTTTGGTATTTATAAGTCTTTATTTTGAAACTGGAGTTGGAGTCGGCACATTTCTACTGGCTCCGACTCCACGGCCGTGGAGGGAGAGAAACTACCAGAAAGCCAGGGCCAGAAATGTCTGCTAATCTCTTACTAAGTACTGTACCTAAACCAGTAATGCCCAGAGGTAGTGGCTTATTATAACACTCTCTTTATTCATCTACAGTGGTTTGATAGAATTGTGAGGTCCTGACTTTCAGTGCAGGAATTTTGGTATCTGAAGGACTGCTGCTTTCCAGGTGTACCTACCAGTGCTTTGAGATGGTCTTGGAATCACCCTGAGAGAAAAGTCTTTTTCAGGGGGGGCCTTTTCATTCAAGAGTGCTGTTCTCCCCCAAGCAAGAAATGCCCCGTACTTACTATAATGGCTTTTTGACACAAGGCAAAGACTTCTGCATTTTCCCAAGCCTTTCTGTTACATTGCAATTTACTGTTAATTCAGCTCTGTGAAAATGTGTTACCACTTTTTAACTATCCTACCTTGAATGCCACCTGAAGAACTATTGCTACATGGGACTCACACATCAAATAGATATAAAAAATGCTCTGTGTTTATGCTGGGATGGGAGAAAAGGTAATGGGGGGTAAGTTGTGTGATCCTTGCTGGTAGACCTACAAGTGAGTATTATTTTGTGCCTGTGGGCCACTTTCCATATCATGGTAAGCTAGAAATCCCAAGAATTAGGGATTGTTATGAATGAACAAGCCTGTTGTTTCATTGAATTCTTCCTGCTTAGGGGAGTGACTAAGCCCAATGGGAAAGTTCCATCTTTGGCTTGCTTAGTATTATGTTTTGACTGGGATTTCTGGTTTTTTTCCAGAATCAGAAGCCAACAGCTTCCTCTTTATCTCTTGCTTATTCTGTTGTTCCTAGAAATAATTCTCTGAGTTAAATTCAAGAAAAATACTTTACCCTTTCAGGTCCAAAGATCAAGTTCGGTTGCAATGATAACTGAGTGTGTTTTGTTCTTCCTGTGTGTCAGTCCATGATTCCCAAACATCTGCTCCTTTCCAGTGCCTCTGTTTGCTGTTCTTGTGATGTGATAGTTAACCCTGATGAGATTGCGAGCCTGATACTGGGATGCTTTGGAGAGCAATGACTTGATGACCTGGGGACAAATAAATGTAATGATGTTAAGTAGGATCGGCTCCATAGTCCAGTGAGAGATGGCTTTGTTTATCCTTACAGCTGAATAGGTTTCATTGCAGAGGTGACTTTGGGGAGAAGTTCCTGGAACAGCTTCCCCGCCCATTGAATTGCTGATGGGTTCAGGATGTATTGGCACAGCTATTGCCATTAAGGCAGTCCCAGTAGTCCTCGTCATTTTGTGTTGGCAGTAACAGAGGTCAACTTTTTGGAGCGGAGTTCTTCCACGCAGATGTATGGCTTTCCTTTTTTTCATTAGTCATACCTACCTAAAGCCTCAATTTCTGCTGCGTGATATCTGCAGCCTGAAATGATGTGCTGCTCTCTGTGCTGTCTGTTCCTACATGGTGCCATGACAGTGGCACCCCACTGGGAGAATGGGGTCTCGGCACAACCCCCCAAAACCTCTTTTCAACCCGTGTGTGGAAATTTCTTTGACTGAAATGGTTTTTTCTTTCTTTCTTACTTCTGGAAGGTCTTTGGCCATTTCTGGTTTGTTCTCCACTGCCTTCTCTGTATATCTGATTGTGCAGCCCATTTGTGGTGCTGGGTTGGAAAGTTACCCCCAAGTCTCTGGGAAGTTGTATGGCCTGCTGTAGGAATCCTCTTGGTTAGGCAATCAAACTCTTTTTAAGAAGTGCATACAGGTGTGTATGTGGGCTCTTTTTCAGTACAATATCAGTACAATATCAAAAACAGGATAGTAGGTTTGTAATACCTAGGCAGGTAACTTAGATCTTGACACTTCAGGAACTCCCTAGTTATGCAGTCCATCTTAGATCTGTAAACTTACCTTCATAGTACATGGCCTGGTATTTTTTAGTGGCCTCCAATTCAAATACTAACCAACACTAACTGACTCTGCTTAGCTTCCAAGATCAAGCAGGATCTGGTGCCTTTAAGGTATTTAGGCCATGGAAAGCTCTACCTTTGGTTTTACAAATTGAGCAGGGGTAGAGGGAGAGATCTTTCATAGGGTCACTGTAAATTGAAGTCAACTTGACAACAATTAACAATAAAAGTATTGGCAGCCTTAACTTGCCAAAACAAAACGTGCCAGAGTCTTTCAGAGGAGGTCAGAACCAACAGAACGGTGAAATTTTGATTTCTGACAGCAAGGTCTTAAATATACCTATATGTTAGGAAATATCCTTCCAACAGGAGCTTGGTTTTGCATGTAGTCTCTTCCCTTTGGTTCATACCCAACCTTGTGAGTAGGTTAGGCTCAAGGTCACCCAGTGTGTTCTATGCTTCAGTGTGGCCTTTGAACCCAGCCTCTTTGTTTTTGTTTTTTCCCCACCAGTAATTTACAACTTTTTCACATCTGGGAGCCATCTTTGTGCATTCAGGGATCCCCTTTTTAATCCCCTCTCCACGTTTTTGTCCCAGGCTAGTGCTGCTGTTGCAATTTCCCTTAGCCAGGTTGCTACCTGATAAATCGGTCACAACTCACCTGCTGAAAAGTGGCACACTGTGCTGCCATGGTGAACCTGGGATCCACAGAGAAATGCCCCGTTCCTGATGGGATGTAGCCCACCAGGGCTGCAAGGGCAAGGAATCTCTCTTCTGGCTTTTTCCAAATTTCAGGTGCTGTCACTTGCTGCCAAGTGGAGGCAGATTACAGTGTAAAAAAAACTGCATAATGCTGCCATAAGCAACTCAAGTGTGCTGCAATTGGGACTCAGAAGTGACGTCTCTGATCCCCGAGGGGCTGGGCACGCACCCAAAATTGAGATGTTTAGCTGTATCATCTTGAAGCGTCTGTCTCCAGATTAACTCTGTTTACCTAGAGTTGGCCAGTGAATGCCTCCCAAGAGGCAGAACTTTGGGTGGAAGCGCTTGGATGCCGGTTGGGGGGAGTGAGGGAAAGTGGGGTGCCTTGTTTTTCCCACACTTGCGCAACCTGCCGCAGCTGATCTCTAAGAGGATCTGGATTTTGAGAGAGGATCCTGTTTTCTATGGAGACAGACGTCATCGGGGTGGGAGTAGGTTAAGCCGAGTTAGGTAACGGACGTAAAAGGGCACAGTTGGCTAGGTGGTAATTAAAAAGGGCTCTAACATGATCGAAGTGTTTACAAAAACAAGGTGCCCCAGTGTCAGTAATATGACATTCCAGATTGATAAAATCCCCTAACTCATAGCAAGTTTTGGGAACCGTGCATCATGTGATGACTTGGTTGTCTCAAACTTTGTCCCAGTTAAGAAGCGTGAAAATGGGACAGGACAAGTTTCTCTCTTGATAACTGCCATGGTTAGTCATGTGAACTGTTTCCCAAGGCCAGAGCTTAAATATTCCCGGTCCATGTAACAGATTTGCTGTTGCTGTGAAAGATTAGGGAAAAATACAATTTCCTATTCATGCCAAGGACAAAATGCAGACAGGTACCTTAAGGCCTGATAGTCAGACACAGGAGTAAATACTGGGCTCTGATTTAATCTGTGGTGAGTTTTGAAGATGGAAGTAGGTGAAAATAGGAGCTGGCAAGCAAGGCTTTGTGCTGGTTACTGTGCTTTCTTGGAGAACTTGCGCATGGATTTCAGGTGTCCCTCTGGTCTGATCTAGAACAGTAGTAGTGTTTTTTCCATTGAGGATATTAGATTTGGCTTCCTGATCAGCAAGTCGAAGGCAGTGTAAAAAGTTTTGTGACTCCTTGGGGAGGGCTCTAAGTCTTTGAAGGTCTTGACTCTCCCACCTTTGTCGTTTCATGATGGCACCTAGGCCAAATTGGTACCTTCTGGATGTGTTCCCTTCCTCTTAGAGAGCATGTCCAATGGCTGTGCTGGTTGAAGATGGATAAAGCGACAGTCCAGCCCGAGCCCATTTGGAGAGCACTAAGTTACAGATGTTTGGCCTGAGCCTCTTGCATGCTGTCAGCATGATTGGGGATGCTGGGGAAAATATCCGTGAACATATTTGCTCTGGATGGCTTTTAGCAGAAGCACAGGTGGCTGGAAAGGCTTTTCCTATTTTTCATCTATAATTAAACCACTTACTGGCTGAGTACACAAGCTGAGGAGGTGTAATTAAACTTTAATTTGTCAGGAGTCGTTTCAGTGGAGCTTTTTCTCAGCGAGTATATGCGCTCCACCTTTCCTGTGTAATTTGCTCTCTCTTCTGCAAAAATAGCACGCTTGGCAAAACATGATTTTTTTTGTAATACTACTGCTGAGACCTCATTCAGGCTGGTGAGCCCCAGTTTGGTTTAAATAACACTTCCTGCATTCAACTCTAAAAAAAAAAAAAGCATTTATCAGATGGGACCGATCAGCACAGCTGCCTTGGGCCTTGGATTTTCTGCTTATACCAACTTTGTCCTCCTCCTGCAAAGCGGGGAGGGAGAAGAAATAAAACAGGGCCTTTAACTGGTTTATTTTAGCATGACTGTTCATGGCTTTCAGTACCCTTCTTCATATCTATTGATGGCGTACTATATTAAAGCTCCAGGTGTTTAAGCAAAGTTGTATAGTTGCGGGGCTGGGATTAGAGTGTAAGGGGAATCAGAAGGCTGAAAACTGTGACATTGTCCATAAACCTTCAAAGAGCTATATAAAGTGAAACAGGTCTTTCAGGCAGCTGGCCTTTCAACCTTCCATGGGGTTTGCCTAGCCTTCCAAATCTTTTCAGCCCTATAGTCTAGAAACTTGTGCACATGAATACAATGAAACTGAGAAAACTCAGGAGGTCAAATTGCATGTCCCAAACCAATTTGTGCTTTGGGCAGCTCAAAAGTGTACTCAGTTATGGTCACAACTTTTCCTTGCTGAAGCTGAGAATAAAACACGTCTCTCCCAAGGAGGTGGCATAGTCCAGCTTTTGGGGGTCTGCTAATGAGCAAAGAAACCTGTGCTGTAATACGAGAAGGAGTGTCACAGTTACAGAGATTAGGAAGGGTGGACACTGCCGCTTCTTGATCCGGGGAAGCTTGAAGGGTTTTGCCTCTTCTTCTTCACCGAGTGAGAAGCAAGGCGCTTGTAAGAGCTTATTGAAGGGGGATGAAAAAAACAAAATGCTCAGAAGGCAGTAGACCGAGAAGAGTATGGGAAGTGAGAGTTGAAACACTTTTCAATACAAAAAGTGTCCATAATTTCTGAGTTAGGCGGAAGATTTCTCCCTGGCGGACTGTTCTTCACCTCAGGCCCATTCCTCTCTGTCATCCCCTCCTTTAAGTCAGGATGGCTTTGCCACAGTGAGTGAGAACTAGGCAAAAAAGTGTATTATTTGGAGTAACAGCTGAGGGAAGATCCAGGGATAATAATTCTGAAGCACATTGACAGCTAGATGCTGGACAGTAGTCTGTTACATCAGACAGACCCTGTCTTTAAGCCTAAGATCTCATAAGGACCATGAGGGAGGGCTGCGTGAGCCCCAGTGCCAGGAACTTCACCAGTGAGAGCTGAGTTCGAAGAGCAGCCTCTTGAGCTGGTCCAAAGTGCATTGTTAAAAAGAGCCTTTGCTCCAGCTGCCCAAACTACCTGTATCTGGGAGTTGTGTGTTCTGTTCCAGAATTGCACCTCTCGCCAGCATTTGCATGTATTGCTTGTGCCCTCGGCACCAGGAAGCGAACTCGTGAAGCCACCTGAGACAAAATCGCGGCACTGCCCTGCCTCTCGGGCTCATTACCCAGCACTCCTGACACAGGCAGCAGCTCACAGGGTTCTTGGACAGAGCTTATGCTGAACACGGCTCCCTGGGATGACCTTTAAGTTGGAGGTGCCAGGGAATGAACTTGGCACCATCTCCCTGCAAAGCATGTGCTGTATCACTGCACCACTGTCCTGTCAAGCAGTCTGGCAGGACAACCCAGGTACTGGGAGCTGTGCAGTTCCACTTTCACAGAGAGCAGCTAGCTTCTGGATGCTGTAGTTCTTCAAGCCCTAACCAGCATAACCAATGGTGAGAAATGCTGGCAGTTGCAGTCCCAGCAATATCGGGAGGGCTGCCCTTTGTCCAATCCCGGAATGGCTGCTTGCTTCCAGAATATCTTTCTCTCCTGCACCCACTGAAGTGAATGGTTATGAAATGGGGCAGAAGAAGGCTACTGTGTTCATGCTGATAATGTTGTGGATGCAAAATCATGGATAATATGCTGATTTCTTGCAGTCTTTATAACCATAGAAGTATGAAATTTCAGCCTTTTTATGGTTTAGCAATCCAATGCCCACTTGATGTTTTGTATTACAACCATGGCAACTAGGGAAGTAATAGCCCCAAGCAGCTGCAAAGGACATCTCTTTGTTTCCTCTCCTTCCCAATGTGAAAATCAAACGTTTGTTCGTGAAAGGGAATATGCCTGTTTGTACAACACCGGGCATAGCAGGCTGCCTGAAGCTGCCTGTTATATCCTTAATTACAGAACTGGAGGGAGGTGCCCTTTCTGTCCTAGTGGTTCTTCGCACTTCCCCTTTGGGGAAATAACCCTGAGCTGCTTAGTTTGCTTGCTTAAACGTACTAGCCTGGTTGGTGGTCTAAATATTCCCAGGCACATCCCGCTGGAACATCTCTTTCAAATCTGCAGCACATCAGCTGGGTGACTCTTTAGTGGTGGCTCCCTTTTGCTGGGAGAATCCCTCCCCCAAGAAACATGCGTGGCTTCATTGTTAGCAGGTTCGGTGAGCATTTTGAAGGTGTGGTTGTGAGAGAGGGCCTGGGGGGATTACAGCACTGCCTTACCGCAGCGGTCATTGTGGAGCAGATTGAGAGCAGCCTGGCCCCAGGTGGTTCTGTGATTTCTCTTAAATCAGAATTGGATTCATTTCAAGAGGAGGGAAGGGGTGCTTGCATTCCCTTCTCCATTCTATACACCCGTTGTTGTTGTTGTTGTGTCCCTTCAGGTCATTTCCGACTTATGGTGACCCTAAGGCAAACCTGTCGTGAGGTTTCTGGGGGCTGAGGGTGGACAGGTCTCCCGGGAGATGTTCGCATAACAGCGTGAGCCACTGAATACCTGCCGGAGAGAGGGGTTGCACCCTGGTTACTCAGTCCCCAAGTTGGGTACCCTACGAACTCATCCTTTCAATGTTGGGCATAATTTCCGATGCCGGTAGTTTGCCTGGGATGCGGGCTGGAGCCTCCTTCCCCTCTCGGAAGCAGCTCTGAAGCCCAGGAAGGGCTGCGGAGGGTTAATCTGGCCCGGCAGTGAAAGTGACGTGGGGCTTGACGAAAGCGGCTGGCCGGCCGGTTGAGCAACGTGGATCACATGCTCTTGTCAAGAGTCCAAGGCTTTCTTGGATGCCTGGGAAGGGGCTGAGCTGCCACCGGCTTCCCTTTTAAGCAGAAGGGCTGGGGCGCCGGCAGCCAATCAGAGCGGGGCAAAGGACAGCTCAATAGGCGTGTGTCATGGGGCCTGCCGGCATTTCCCTTCCGCCCGCTGCCTAAACGAGGGGGAATAATTTCATGAGCGGCTGAGCGGCTCCCGGAGAAGAATGCTGTGCCTGTGCCTTTATGTGCCAACCTTTGGCGAGACCCAGGCTGAATTTGAGTACTTTGAGTCCAAGGGGCTCCCGGCTGAGCTCAAGCCCATCTTCCGGCTGAGCCTCCTGATCCCGTCCCAGGAGTTTTCCACCTATCGCCAGTGGAAGCAGGTACGAAGGAGGCTGGGTCTGCTTGTGAGGGGGTGATGGTGGCGCCAATAAGCAGAATTGTTCTCGTCTGTTTTATATTACTTTGAATGATTGTTTTGCCTTTCCTAGGACTTCTCAATGGTGTACTTCAGCCCTGTTGAATGTGGTTGCTCTCCAGATGTGTTGGACCACAACTCCCACCATCCCCAGTCAGCTGGCTGGGGATGTGGGGGCTGTAGTCCAACACATCTGGAGAGCAACCACATTGAGCAACACTGAGGTACAGGATCTTCTGTGTGCTTCTCCTTGGTTTTATTTTTTCAACAGCCTTGTAAGGTCAGACAAGGTTGAGACCGGATGGGTGCCTCAACTTTTCTTTGTGAATCTGAATGGCTGTTTGGGATTTTGGACCCAGGTCTGCTTGGCCCAACCCCTGTGCTAACCGTTGCTGGCTCTCCAGTTCACCAGCAAGCTCTAGTCTTCACAGTTTGCCCCTTATTCTCTTAAGTAGTAGGTTTCAGCGTACAGAGAGTCAGCAGTGTCTGTTTTCTTTCCACGGTCTCCATTTTTTCTTACAAAATAAGGGATGAGAGGCAAATTGTGCTGACCTGTAATTCAGCGGTTGTCTGAAGACCTCTCAGCGCTCTTGCTTGGTCCCCCCTACCTTCAGCCCCAGCCCCGTCCTCTGCTCCAAAGCGCTGGTTTTCAGCAACAGATCACTGGCTTTTTTCTCTTTAACTCACTTTCTTTCCAGTGGAATCAATTCATGCCGACATGGCGTGTGTAGTTAAGGGGGAAAAAATCTGTCAGTTTTGTGAATACTGGGATATACAAAGGAGGTGGAATTTCCCAACATCCTCTTAAAATTCCCCTGAGGCTGTGCATTTCATCACCGCTCTTGGTCTTCCTGAACCAGGGGAAATGCCTTTGCCTGTGACAGAGAGAGAGAGAGAGGGAGAGAGAGGGACAGACGGACAGACAGACAGACAGCTTAGGCCATTTCTGCACATTTCTGGCCCCTCCCTAAACTGCAAACCCCAGGATTTCATAGGATGTTGACAGTGGAATAATAGCGCTATAACAATCTAGTGCGGAAATGGCTTTAGTGCAGTGGCTTGAGCAGAACATTTGGGAGACCAGGGTTCGGATCCCTACTTGACCAAGGAAACTCACTTGGACAGGTCACACTCTCTCAGCCTCAGAGGAAAGCAAGGACAAACCCAGGACAAACCCTGAACAAATTCTGCCAAGAAAACTCTGTGATAGGTTTATGAAAAGTCAGAAGTGACTCGAAGACACGCAGCAGCAAATGGTTGCTGGAGCTGCATAGATGCAAATAAAAAAAGAAGAGGGGGGCATGTACTAGGGAAATTCAGAATAAGGAAATTAGAATAAGGAAATTCAGATAAGGTGCATATCCCTCTAGTGGATAGCATTGGCGATAGAAGGCCAAAGGGCCCGTCTCTGTCTGCTAAGATCTTTATATACACACTCCTTCTCTCCCAACAGCAAACATTGACTGAGAGGAAGTGCAGAGAGTTATCTTCAGAGATTGTGTAAAGGTTAAAAAAAATTATAGAATGTAGTTGGGAAGGCAGGACGCTTGTATAGTCCTTGGCCCACCTTGATCTGTATTGGTTTACCCAGCCCCTAGGGTTTCAGAGTGAAGGAAATTTCTAGCTCTACCTGTGGATAGAAGGAGCTGAGCCCCGGACTTTCTCCATGCAAAGGAGGTGGTTTTTACCACCTGATTGTCCCCTTGAATATGCAGCATGGCCCATGATAGTAGCTAGCTGTACTTGCCA
Source organism: Ctenosaura bakeri (assembly GCA_948474755.1). Lineage (NCBI taxonomy): Eukaryota > Metazoa > Chordata > Lepidosauria > Squamata > Iguanidae > Ctenosaura > Ctenosaura bakeri. Next base: position 172,009 of record CAOLHI010000335.1, read on the forward strand.
TTACAAAAGTGGTGCTCAGGAGAGTGTGTGTTTAGAAAATGAAGGGTCTGTGGGTTGTAACCAGCCTGTGTACTGTGAGCAATCTATTTCATTATGAATCATATTTCCATCATTGCAGTGCTAAAATCATCTGATAAACCAGCCAATTTAAACATTTAATAAGTTGATCTGTTTATCAAGAGGAATGCTGGTTGGTTTAAAATGCTCCCCCTGCTCCCCCTGCTCCCCAATATTTCAAGTTGTGTTCTTGAATCTTTTCCTAGAGTATGACAGTACAGAGGTGAAGCAAACTGGATTATATATTGGGGTATGATCTAGGCATAAGAACAGGCAATCTTATGCATAGAATCACAATTCCTTTCCTTGGCCATACTGGCTAGGCTGGTGGCAGTTTTGGTCGAGCAGATATAGAGGGCACCAGGCCACCCAGTTTTCCCCTGATCTTGGGAATCAACATTTTGAGTAGCATTGTAGTGACTTGATAACCCTAAAATCTGTGCTGAAACTGTCATTTCCTCACTGCAGCAAGATTAATGTGCAGACCATGTGTACATGTAGAAAAGAATTTCAATGCGGGCCATGCAGTGAGTGTTGTAATTTTAGAAGCCGTTCTTGCATCATAGCCAAGTGAGTTCAGCAGGGGCAACTAAATTGGAAGATGCAGCCAGGCATATTCATCGGCAGGCATGTTGCCATTTTGCCCCATACCCATGCCAGTCTGCTTTTTGGAGGAGAAAGAGATATTTGGAGACTTTCCCAAGACTGGTTTGCACAGACAGTGTATCTTAATATTCCTCCCAGGGGGACGCTTTCTGTTGGGAAACCCTGAACCAGCTGGTCTGTGCTTAATCTGCTGATGGGCCAGAGGTCTCTTTCTATCTTTAGCTCACAAAGTGTGATCCCTCCTATCTTTCCCTTTTTACAACTTGTCATATGACTGTCTGCAGATTAGACCCACCTTGGACATATAAAAGGTCACTGCCAAATGGTGATTGGCATCCTCATTAAGGTTAGGGCAGGCAGAGTATTAAATTATACGACGGCCTAAATTTAGCATTGGGAGGAAGAAAACTCTCCAAATAATGTTTGGTGCAAATCTTGGAGATACTGTATCCATGTGCAGTGTTAAATGTTCTTAATACCAAACATATTACTTTCACTCCCTCAAGTTTCTTTTCTTTAATGGACTTGAAAGCAAAGTTAGGTTTGGGCAGATTCTGTAACTCCCTAGGCAGCTGTTGGGCATTTTTGCTTGGTACCTTAGGAATTTAACTGAGAGATTAGTCACTCATAGCCTCTTGCTATGTGGAGATCAGCAGGCAGACCTGCTGTGAGGAGCCAGTTGGTCTTTGCTGGGTGGATTTCAGCACTTAATCTTCCTGCACAAATTTCCTAATGTTTATGCAAAGCAGGTGATAAAGCAGGTGTCAACCAAGTCACGTTATTGCTGTCTCCCGCTCTCTCATTTGCTTGGGCAGGCCGAAAGCTCAAGATGCTGTTTCCTGCTGAGAGGAATGTTAAGGGTGAGGTTTCCTTATTTATTAACAGCCTGACCTTGCCATCTCTTAATCTGTTCTGCAAAGATACACTCTGCTCCTAAAAATCTAGTTTGCCCCAGCATCTTGCACAAGGACATAACTGCAGGGTGACCAAACCAGTTCATGCTGGTATTGGAGCTGCTTTTATCTCTTAAATATTCTTCCTTATGTTAGCTTGGAGCTTAGTAGCAATACTGTGTCCCCCTGCCCTAGAAAATTATCCATCTCTCTCTTTTAATTGAAAAACAACATTCTGCCCTTCAGGGGAATGCTAAAAGGTGTGCATGAGGAATTTGGGCTACAGTACTTGACTGCCTTTGGAATTTCTCTCCAGGACGAGTATCATCACTGGCATCTCTGTGTGACAGAGGAACATGAGCTCATATCCACTCATTTTGCTGCATAATCAGTCATTAGTGTAATCTTTGCCAAGGCTCTGCTGATTCAGAGGCAAAGCCTTTCTTCATTGCCAGGAAAGGCAATTTCTTTTCGGAAGCCCACAGAGAGATTTGTATGGAGGAAAAAGAGGCCAACAGTTAGTGAGAACATTGCTGCCACCCCTTCCTCTCCACTCTGTGACTTTAATCCCGAATCCCAGAATGAGATGAAGCCTGGCAGCACTTTAGAGATACATTGCATTGCAAACAGCTTAAACCTTTGTTCAGTAGTGATGCAGTAAGATAGGAGATTTTTCCCCCTGGCTGGTTCTGAGATTTTTACTTCTGGTTCCCAGCGGTTTGTCATATCTTTGAACTCTTGCAGGGGAAGGTCTGAGAAGCCAATGATTTGACTGACTGATGTTGTTGTTGTTGTTGTGGTTTGCCTTGTGTGTCCCTGAGCACAAGTGTAGAAAAGCAGATGTGAGATCCACTAAGATTCATTTTTCTGTCGCTTTCCTGCAGAAAATCGTGAAAGCTGGAGATAAAGACCTGGATGGCCAGCTGGATTTTGAGGAGTTTGTTCACTATCTCCAAGACCACGAGAAGAAGCTGAGGCTGGTTTTCAAGAGCTTAGACAAGAAGAACGATGGTGAGTGCAGGTGGATTATTGGAGAGGTCCCACTGCTTTATCTTATTTGTTGAGTTCTGTAGCTGACTTGCCACACCCTCTCTTGCAGGCTGCATCGATGCCCAGGAGATCGTTCAGTCCCTTCGAGATCTGGGTGTCAAGATCTCTGAGCAGCAGGCAGAGAAAATTCTCAAGAGGTGAGTGGGGCAGTTGGGGCCAGTGTTTCCACTCTGGAAAACACTGTGTAAAGCATATTTACCTTCACCTTCCTTCTCTCTCCTTTCTCCTCTCCTCTCTTTTGTGTTCTGTAAAACTCCTCTTGTGAAGCCTCTTTGCCTCTTTTCTCTACCACAACTCTGCTAGAACAGCCATCACAAGTGAGAAGCCCCTCCTCACCTTGTCCTGGAACTGTAGGGACAATTGGAAGCTAGGCCACAGTTCAGCCAGACTGCCTGAAAGCATGTGACTCTGAAAGCAAACAGAATCCAGCTTCGTGAGATGGCCGCCCTTGTCTCTTTGTAGTGGCTTCTCAGCCTTTTTTTTCTTTTTGTCTTTTTTTTCTGCAAGGAGGGGTTTGCAGTGGTAACTTTCCATCCTGTAAAGTCAACTAAGAGAATATTTACCTGTGTGCTGCTTGACTGCGAGACAGGCAAGTGACACGCAGGTGGGCAGCCTCTTGCTTGCAGTCTGTTAGGCGAGAGGTACAATTACATACCCCTCTGTTGTCACTGTCTTTTGGGTTTGTGGCGGGGGGTGTTGTTCTTCTTGTTGTTGGCGGTGGTGATGGTAGAGATGGCCTGAAATTAATAGTGCTCTTAAAGCACGTTCTCTCCACTTTCATGTGTTTGTGCAACTTAACACACTAAAATTGCTTTCTGCTATGTGTGCAGGGCACTGACTTTTCAACAATCACTTACTTGTCCCTTTCTCCCTCTTTGCATCTTCCCCTCTGCCTGCCTGTCTGTCTGTCTGTCAGAATAAGGAAGGGGCACTTCTGGGGTCCTGTCACCTAGTAAGTACCACAGTGCATGTGCTTGTCTGGCTCCTGTCCCCCTGTGCAACAGTCATTCCTCACCCGTGAGAGTAGGGTGTAGCATGTGCAGTGGCACAGTGGAGGGGTGGTAAATGCAGGGGTTGGGTGTTTTTGGGCGATGTCTAGTCTGCTTTTCAGCTAATGCTTCCAAAGCTCTGTAAATTAGACCACCATAAAAATACTTCTGACACTTCAGGACAAATGACGCAAAACTATAGCTACGTAATACATAACAGTCCTCGTAAAACCATCAAGCAGTAGGAAGAATAGAATAAAATAGAATAAGGGATAATTGCTGAAAGTATGGCAAAACAACACAGTATTCATTTCTAGAATGTCTTGAGAAGAAAGTAAATGAGCAGCCTGTGGATGGGCATGCCAAATCTCTGGAGCAGCCACCAAAAAAGCCCTGCCCCTCTGGAACAATTGGATTCTGAAGCAGAATCCACTACCTGATTCTAAACTCCAGGCTGGTGCCTGCCATGTGAAATTTCTGGTATCGATTCCTAATGTATGGAAGGCCCCTTGAACACTTGTAGTAGCATCAACTTTGATTTCCCATCCTGTTTTTCATATTAGAGGTTGGAGGTAAAGTCTGAGCTATAGCAGTAGGGAAGCCAGTTAACAGCAGATGGGGATTTCAGTTCTGTGTTGGAACCAGCTCTGCTGTGTCTTGTGATGGGAATCCTTTCTGAGTTGATAAGATTTGGCAAGGGTGGAAACAAGTCCCAGGTTCAGCATTTGCCTCTTCAGGTGAATCCACACAGTCCACCTCATCAACAGGTGGCCAAATGATCAGATGGCAAGAGGCTTAAAGATTGTGTTAGCAGAGGGGCATCAGTACATATGCCCATGCCCACAATGGCTTATCTGTCAGAGGACAGATTCTTTGCGTGGCTCCAGACTTTTTCATTAATTAACCCATGACCAAAAACCTGTTGACAGAAATTTGTGTCTGTTTCTGTACGGGGGTTATATATCAGATTTGGAAGATTCAGTTGAAAGTAGAAGAATTGATCCTTTGATCCCTGTTTGCAAATGTTGCTTTAAAGCCATTTCATGTGTCTTGTGGATGATCTGGGCTTTTTTAGAAAATGGGTAAGCCAATTCCAACATCCTTCTTAATCTTCCCTTCTTGATTGATTCTTGCAGCATGGATAAAAATGGAACGATGACAATAGACTGGAACGAATGGCGTGACTATCACCTATTGCACCCTGTGGAGAACATTCCAGAGATTATCCTGTACTGGAAACACTCGACGGTAATTTAGGTTATTTAAAAAATTAAGGCCCCTTATGCACAGTGGGTGTGAAACATTTGGCTGGGGCTGCCCCCCCAGTCTTCATTGAGAATTACCTGCTGGCTTACTCTGGTTGCTTCCTGCTTCTGTACTCATTTTATGACGGGTGGGGGAAAGGCACCTGAAACAGAAGTTCCCAGGGAAGGGAAAGGAGGTAAATGATTTTATGGGTTTGCAGTGTGCTTGAGTGACTGGCTCTTGCTAACTCTCAGCCTGTCAACTCTGGAAGCAACCTGCCATGCCAGAGGCTGATAAGAATCCTTTTGGCATCACTCCTATATAATAAGATCAGACAAGCCTATAAACTCCAGAACAACTCTAGATCTTTCTCCTTATCCTGTTCCCCTTGGCTAGTCATTTTGAACACCAGCAGATTGCAGTGTTGGCAGATGACCAGCTTTCTGAGTAGTTACTGTGTTGCTGTGGAGGACTTCCACGAAATGCTAGTACTTTGTTCCTGCTGGCAAAAATTTGTATTAGCCATGACCTTGTGTGGTGATTTATGTTCCATAAATATGGTTTACCTCTTAGCAAACACTAAGCTTGAGTTAATGGGTTCCCTGTGTAAACTGTCTCCAAGCGGGTTAGATGGTGGCCAGACTAATAAGGAAGTCCCAGAAACCTTCTAATAGCTGCTGAAGAAAACTGCTCATGTTTTGCTTGGTTGTGTTGCAGATTTTTGATGTGGGGGAGAACCTGACAGTGCCAGATGAGTTCACAGTGGAAGAGAGGCAGACTGGGATGTGGTGGCGACACCTGGTTGCTGGTGGAGGTGCTGGTGCGGTGTCAAGAACGTGCACTGCTCCCTTGGACCGCCTGAAGGTCCTCATGCAGGTAGGGTGGGAGCTCCAGTGGAGGGTCTTCTGTGCTGCATTGCTCAGTTAGTTTGATTCTCACAAGGCTTGCATGTTTCCTCTAGAAATACAAGAGAAGTTAGTATGTCTGTTTTATAGGTCTCATTAAGTATATCTGCCAGTTTGAATCCTGGTGCCACATGTAACTTGCAGTCACAGTGTTCTCCTGAGCAGGTCTTCCTCCCATGCTCCTCCTCATGAAACGCCCATGAGTCTTTTGGTCATTGGGCAGGACAGGTCACGGTAAACAGCTCAGGTCCTTGGACCGGGCGGCCCTGGCAGAACATGTGTTCCTTATTGCTAGGAGCAGTCATGGGGATGCAAGGCAACCTGTGACTTGTTGGCAGTGCTTCCTGTTCTGGGCTGAAAGCGCAGTGAGGCACAGTTGTCGTCCAAAAGATTTGTTGAGAAATGGGGAATTTGGACTTTGCACAGTTGTAGTCAAGACTGACTAAACTCCATGTGTCGTCACCCCTCTGTGTGCATGTGCGTGGAAGCCAAAGTCCGTTTTTCATTGCCTCTTCTTCCGCTTCTTATTACTCCAGCAGCAACTGAATAGGATAACATTGAGCTTAGGAGTATTGATGTTTGATGAAGATGAGTAATCACTGGGCCTGGATCCAATCTGAGGTGCCTTCCTCTCTTTTCAGGTGCATGCTTCTCGCAGTAACAACATGTGCATCGTTGGAGGCTTTACCCAAATGATCAGGGAGGGCGGTGCACGGTCGCTTTGGCGAGGGAACGGCATCAACGTCTTGAAAATTGCTCCCGAATCTGCCATCAAGTTCATGGCCTATGAGCAGGTAGAGCATTGGAGCATGGACCAAAGGCATGCCTGGTTGGGATGTGTGGTTCATTATGGGGATGCTGTTTACCCATCAGTGAGATGAACTAACAAGGATATGAATGGTCTGGGCAGACAAGTCTAATGGCATGTTATCTCCTCTCAATAGATCAAGCGTTTCATTGGCACAGACCAGGAAGTGCTGAGGATTCATGAGAGGCTGGTCGCAGGTTCACTGGCAGGAGCCATTGCTCAGAGCAGCATCTATCCCATGGAGGTGAGTTCTGAATATGGCTATTGTCAGTGTTTTCCCTTTTCTGTATAGTCTCAACTTATTTGGAGGCATTTCTCCCACAGTGTTGACTTTGGCTGATGATGTGTTAGGTGGAGATCTTAGCCCTTCTCTAGCAAAGTACCTTATTGTCCTTATCTAGGCGTGGGCTTTCTTTGTGGGGGCTCAGGGAAAATCTTTTTTTTCCTCTGCCTGCTTCACTGTCTTCCTAATACACCTTTTCTTCTGGCATTCTAGGTCCTGAAAACACGGATGGCCCTGCGCAAAACAGGGCAGTACCAAGGGATGCTGGATTGCGCCAAAAACATCCTTGCCAAAGAAGGCATGGGCGCTTTCTACAAAGGCTACATCCCCAATATGTTGGGGATCATTCCCTACGCTGGAATCGATCTGGCCGTATATGAGGTGAGGGGCTTGGTGGCTGCCTTCTGCAATATTGGAAGGTATAAATGTTATTGAGGAGCATACCAAGAAAGGGTGGGGAAGGTGTGGCCCACAGGCTGTATGAAGGTGTGGCCCACAGACAGTTTCTGAGGCCCCTAAAGCCCTCCCCCATTGTTTTTGGGAAATATTTTAGCTAATACGCTTTCCACCTCTCAAGTTGTTTCAGGCCTGTAGGGATGTAAAACCAGAAATAATTGGGTTTACCTCCCTGGCCTCTTGTTAGGCCCAAAACAGCCTGTGTTTGGGTCAAAAACAGGGCAAAATTCCTCCTCTTAGGCCCTGAGGGTGTAGGAGCATGGTTGTATGTTCCCAGCATAGTTATCTACTCAGTACAAAGAAAAATTAAATTCTAGAAGTATTCAGATACATAGCTGTGTTAGTCTGTATCAGTATATGAAGAGTTATTGTAGCTTCCTTGAGATGTAACTGAGAGAAAGGAGTTCACAGCATAAGTTTTGTAGACTGAATCTGTTTCATCAGATGGGCATCTGGTGAAGTAGACTAAATCTACAAGACCTTAAATTGTAGCAACTTCGATATTAGAAGGTTTGGTCATATTTCAACACCCCCCCCCACGATAGTAGATCTAAAGGCTGACAGTATTTCTCTTCCTGCTAATTCCTGATATGTGTGTGACCTTCCCTTAGACGTTAAAGAACAGCTGGCTGCAACGCTACGCTGTGAACAGTGCTGACCCCGGCGTCTTTGTTCTGTTGGCCTGCGGTACCATCTCCAGCACCTGTGGGCAGTTGGCCAGTTACCCTCTCGCCCTGGTACGGACACGGATGCAAGCTCAAGGTAAGAGCACCTCAGAGGGCTCTGAATTGAGTGGGAAAGTTTGCTCCCATTGGCACATGCTTCCCAAGCCTTAAGAGTAAGAATGCCTCGTAGTCTCTGTGTATTACCTTCGTGTAGCAGCAAATCTCATGTGTAATTCAGCTGAACCCCTGTAGGCAGGAATGAGGCTGTGGTTATTTTTGATAGTCTTAGACTCTTAACATGACTCCAAGCCTAGAACAAAGTTTAGAAAAATCAACTGAGCAGCTATCCCTTGGCATCCATTTCAGGCCAGACCATAGTTGAGTAGTTAAGGAGATGTACTCACAGGCTCTTTAAAGTTGCACACCAATGCAAAGTGTGCCTTGTGCAGAGCTTGGAAAAGTTACTTTTTTGAAGTACAGTTCCCAGAACCCTCATTGGCCATACTTTGCTGAAAAGTAACTGTCCTGAGCTGCAGTCTTGAGTTAATACATTCTGCAATCCACAGTTCATTTTTCTGGGTGCCTGACATTTCTTAAACTACTTCTCTTCCAGCTTCAGTCGAAGGTGCACCGGAGGTCACCATGACAGGCCTCTTCAAGCATATCTTGAAGACAGAGGGTGCCTTTGGCCTCTACAGGGGCCTGGCCCCCAATTTCATGAAGGTCATCCCAGCCGTGAGCATCAGCTACGTGGTCTATGAGAACTTGAAGATGACTCTGGGGGTGCAGTCTCGGTGACCTCACAGGGATCTGGACCGCATTGGACTGTTTAACAAAATCTTGGGGCCACAATCCCAAGGTGTTGGGCCATTTTCATTCTGTGAATGTGTTGATTGACACTAAGCTGCTCAAGCCAAGCTGTGAAAAATCCCAGGCGGTGTGCGTTGTGGGATATGGTGCAGGAAGCCTTGGGCCTTTATTTCTTTTCTTTTTTTTGACATGTTGCTGTTACATCAAAAGCGCTAATGTCTCAACAATCACCAGGCAGCCCTCCCTGCATGAAAGGGACCAATATGGGAGTTCAAGGGAAACATCTTGAGCTGGCGGTGATGGCCTGGCTCCTAGCACAGCTGAGGGAAGGGTCAGTGTGACCCTCCTCTTCAGAGTCTTTTGGGCGGGTTCAGAGCTGGAGAATGTATCACCTTCCAACTGGCTTGATGGAGCTCCTTTCTGTTGAGTTAGGTTAATTCCTCTTACCCATGGCTTTAAATCTCCAAAAGACCTGCCTTGGGTAGGAATGGCTGTTGGGCCAAAAACATGTTGCTGTTTACATGCATTCCTTTGGGTAGGAGCAATTTATGTTCGATTTCACAATCCTGACACTGCAATGTAACTTTTAAAAACCAAGGGTGGAGGGCAAAGCCGACTTCAGGCTTACCCAGGCAGAGCTGGCAGTCTTTGTTGTTTAAATTTTTTCGTAGGTGTGATTGAGAGTGTGTCCCTCTAAAATTGCTAACAAGATGCACTTATTAGCAGCAGCAGCCACCTAGAGCCTGCATGTCTGTCTTGGCATGTCAGAGAGGCTTGCCTCTTCAGTGAGGAGAAGCCAGGGAGGATTTTGGGCAACTATGGCACCTTGGGTCAGCTTCACAGAAGTCCCAGAGAGCTCTGTCAGCTCTTGGACCCATCACTGCATCCGGGTCCGGCATGTGTACGATGGCGGCAACGCAGCTGACGGAGGCCATCGTAGCTCCTTGTGTAGCATTTTGGGGTGGGGGGAGGGTTTTTTCTTTTTGCATGGTGCTTTGAATGCAGACCTGCCAGGTGCCAAGGGGATCGGTCCCCTCTCCCTGAACCTCTGAACTGTGGCTGCTATATCATCTCTCTTTTGATCTTTACAGGTGGATGCTAGAGTTTGCATGTAGAGTGGGGTGATGGACCTAGACGTGAGAGGTAGGAAGTAGTTTCGCCTATGGGAAGTGGACGGGCTTAAGTGATGGTGAGAAAGCTATGACTTTTGTTTGGGGACTGGAAGGTGGGGTTGAGGTGGGGAAGTTACTTTCTTCCCTCCCTTCCCCTTCTTGCCAGGTGCTTTTCTTAGGGGAGAAGGGAAGGTTGTAGCTATCATCTCTCCGACTGTATCAAGGGCTCCTGGAGTCCGTCTGCTCAGACTTCCTGGGGGCCTACGAGAACTTTGGGGGGGCCAGCATTGCATTCCATTGTTGTTTTTACCGCTTAAAGCATATTTATTTTGTATTTATTTGATGGCAAGAGTGATGCTCGAAACTTATTTTTATAGTTCTTGTTTAAATAATAGTCACTGTGTCCTTGGCATTCTGTATTTTTGTAGAAGTTCTATATTTATGTTTTTTTTTTAAAAAAAAATCATTTTGCACGTTTTAAATATTGCCTCATTGAATCATCTGTGGAGGACGACCCCACTCCACCACCCTGCACAAACTCTGCCACCTGTCTTGCATCTGGGGTTGACGGGGAGCTCTGTCAATTGAGAGAGAAGTCCTTGTTGGGGGAACTGGGGGATGGGTGGGGTGGGAATCTCGAGTTGACATTTGGGAGCTCGTTTGGGCTGGAAGGAGAGTCCGTTGTTTTCGAGGCTTGCCTTACTGTGGAACTGCCTCACATTTTGGCTTCTTTAGTTGGATGGGAGCTGATGGATGAACCACAAGCTGGACTTTTTTTTATTATTATTTCAATTTTATTCCAGTGGTGAAATGATGAGAAGGGCTGATTGGACATGAGAGGGAAAATAATAATAATAATAATAAAAAAAAACTCAGGGAGACACAGATCACAAGATGCCAGTTTTCCTGATGCCTGGAAGGGAATTTGCACTTGGAGTGGAACCGTTGCAGTTTTCTGGGCAGGTGGCCATCCTGCCAAATGGGCTGGGTGCATTAAAAGAAATGTGACGGAGGAAAAACTGTCAGCCTGCAAAGCAGCAGCGCCACTCTGGCTGCTCCGTGCTTTGAGAGACTTGGGTGGTGCAGGGCGGCTTGGTCTTCTCCTTCTCCTCTCCATTGGGCATCTTGCCCTTTGCTGGGACCGTCCATCTGCTGCTGCTTGGAAAACAACTGCATGCTTGTCTTGAGTTCCTGCCTGGATCAGCAATGCAATCCCCCCCCCACTCCTCGCCCCTTTTGTGAGTCACCATACTCTTGGTGGCCGCGGTGGCACCTCCTTTCTACCATTTGTGGCCTGAAGAGGGTGTTCAGAACAGATAAATCAATGCAAATTAACTGTCTTCGTAGCTGTAACCCGGACTTATGAAGAGTGAATCTTAACAAAACAAGGCACCCTGGATGGTAGGGAACAGTTTGCTAATAAAGGTTTATCATGCTGACCTTCCCGGGTTTTTGTTGTGCTTTGTACACTGTTAAAATGATGTCTGTAGGGGTGTGTGTGCGTGTGTGTGTATGTGTTCCTTCCACCCAAGATATCTTGCATTCCCTCAAGGATGCAAGGATGGAGGTGAACTAGAAACCAGAAACTGGTTTGCCTTTGTCTTAAAACTCATCTTCCTTGTAAAGATTCCCCTCTCCTGAAGCAACAGGCTGCTTTACCTCATAATAAAATGAAGATTAAATCAGCCATGATAGGAGCTCCCCAAGAAAGTCGCCTGTGGAGAGAGGGAAGGCTAACAATCCATTGCGTATTGAAAGTTTCACACAATTTCCTCTTGTTCTGAATGAAAGTGAAAAGGTGTATGCATGGGTTGTGAAGGAGATTTATCACTGGTTTTTCAGGAATGATAGGTGAAGACCACATATGTTAAAGTGGGGAACTCCGAGGCAACAAGCTTGTCCCCAAACCTTTCTAGTTGGATCTTTGGCATAAATGCACACCCCAAGGCTTTGAATTGGTTTACTTCACTAGTATCCTGCTTTTCTCTCAGAGATGGGATGCCATGCAACTTCCAACATAATTTAAAAATTCCCAGTAAAAACAAATTGAATTGCACATACCGAAATACACATTAAACTGTATGCCACCTAGGATGTAAAGCAGAGGAAATTTGTGGCCCCTGCAAGGTTTTTTGAACTTCAGCTCCTATATTCCCTCGTCTTATATATAAGGTTTCTCCCTCACACTTTGCATATCCCCCAACATTTCACAGATTAAGACCAGGACACGTGTGGCCAAGCCACATCAGCGTGTGGTCAAGATGGCAAAAATTATGAATGAAGACAACAATATCTGGAAAAATCAGAGGTTCCTCATCCCTGCTGTGAACAGAAAACCGGCATAGCAGGCTGGAACTAGAAACGCCCCCTCCGTTGCTGTTTGTTGTGTGCCTTCAAGTCATTGCCGACTTACTGCTACCCGAAGGTGAACCTATCTTGGGGTTTTCTGGGGCTGAGAGGGTGTGACATGCCCAAGGTTGAGCAGTGACTCGAACCCTGGTCTCCAGGGCCATAGTGCAATGCGCAGACTGCTAAACCATGCTGCCTCTCTCTTACTGGTGTATTGTCACTCTGTTTCCAAGAGAATGAGTGTAATTTTTAAAAAGATGGGTAGATTACTAAAAAATATGGCCTCCACTTCCCGCTAGGAGAGTGTTGACTCCGCTGCCTCATCCTGCTGTGCGCTGGGACTGGTCTGGTTATCGTACGGCCCCCCCAGTTTCCTGTCTAGCCGTGACACCAAACGGGTCATTCCTGCCATAATCAGGTCCAGTGGTCCAGCCAAATGCAGGGCTGGAGCACCCTCTGCTGTCCAAGCAGGCAGCTGACATTTCCAGAGCATCCCCTGTGCTAAAATTTCTAACTTCAATATATATATATATATATATATTTGAAAATAATAAATGGATATGTATATATGAAATAAATGTATATATACACATGAAAACAGTAATATAAATGCATATTTATACATAAATGTATACATACACGTAAACATATAAATGTATAAATGTACATTTAATGTATATAAATGTGTATGTATATGTATACACATTTATAAATGTAAAAATATGAATATAAATGTATATGTATACATGAAAAGAATGATAGCATATTTATACATTAGTGTATACATGTAGACATAAATGTATAAATGTGCATTTAAATGTATATAAATGTGTATGTAAATATATATATATATCTCCACATAAATGTAAAAATATGAACGTATATGTATATATGAAAAGAGTAATATAAATGCATATTTATACATGTATACATGTAGACATATAAATGTATAAATGTACATTTAAATGTATATAAATGTGTATGTATATGTAAATAGATATATGTATACAGACACAAATGTAAAACTATGAATATAAATGTACATGTAGACATGAAAAGAGAAATATAAATGCGTATTTATACATAAATGTACACATACATGTAAGCATAAATGTATACATAGAAATGGTCACTTAAATGTATGATAATTTATATGTGTATGTAAATGCAAAGGTATATAGATTGATAAATGTATAACTATAAACGTATAGGTGGACATGAAAGGAGTAATTCTCGAGGGGAAAATCAGCCTCGTGGGAGAGACGAAGGGGCCCCGTTGCCAGAGGGAAAACTCTTGTGGGGAAGAAGAAATTTCCGCAGGTGTTTCTCATCAGGCAACCAGCTAACAAGCCAGAAATGCTGACTTTTCCCTCCTTTTTGCCCGGCTGCTGAAAAACTCAGAAACTGCTGTCATTCCAGCAACCTTATGAAGCCCCACACATCCCACTATGTTGTGATAACACAAATACTGTCCGAGAATAACAAGTAACTTTTTTTCCGGGTCTCCTAGAGTAGCCAGGTGTGACAGAGGCCGTTCTCCTGAGGCCTCTGTTCAACCACCGGCCCAGTTGGCTTCTGCGCGGAGGCAGCCATTTTCTTTCCCTCAGTGGGCAGATTGTTCCTCCCCGAGGACCTCCATTGTAGTCTAGCGTTTCCATCCCAATTTGCATCCCAACTCCGCTAAATATGCAGAGTATGTTAGTCTCAATTAAAAAACAGCCCCAAAAGAAGAAAGGTGGAAGGCTTTGAGGGAGCAGCCGCCATTTTCTTTGCTTTGGTGGCTCTTGTCAAAGCTGGGGATGCTTTTAATGGGGATGCTTTAAATTTTAACATAGGCAGCTGAGGTGAATTTTTCAAGCACTTTTCTTTATTGTTATACACTTTGCTGTAATTTTTTTCCACACAACTCCTTTTTTTCCTCTCAGCTGGGACTAAGGAGCAAGGAAGGCAGGGCAAATCTTCCAGAACGAGTGGGTCTGAGGGAAAAATATGATGAGGCAGAAAGGGGGAAAGATGATATTATTACTTATTATCATTATTATCATTATATTATTTATTATCTTTATTTATATCCCACTTTTTCCCTGGTGAGGACTCAAGATATGGAAATAATCTGTCTCTTGTCTCTGGTGGTGTCTTATTTGACTTTTAAAATTCACCTTCCCTGCTTTATCAGTATAACTGAGGCAGGTATAATATTTACTGAAGCACAGTTTAATGTTATTCCTTTCTGCTGTGCATGAACAAAATTCCTAATGAAAGCCATGTTTGCCCATATGGAGATGGATTAGGAGAGTGCCCACCTCATGTGGTTTTTCTTCTGTATTATTATTATTATGGAGATAAGCAAATAAGACATATTATACCTCTCTTATGTACATTTCCTGGTAGTTGTTTTATAAATATGTAAGGGAAAGTGTTGCAAAGTTTCTTTTCTTTGCTACTAAGATTCATAACAAATATTTTTCAGTCATGTAAGTAATATCTAGTAATTTCCCTCCTTTCCCTTTTTAAATTTAACTATGGTTATTATGATTGAAGGGTTTAAGTAGCTGCTGAACTACTAATTAATTTTTTTACTTTTTGTCTTGTCTTTTGAAGGATGGATGTCTTGTGTACTTCCACTTGTTTTGGGTTTTAATTTTTACTTTGTTTAATTCTTTACTTTTTGTTTTGTCTTTAGAAGGATGGATACCTTGTGTTCTGCTACTTGTTTTGGTTCTTTAAATTTTTACTTTTTGTATTGTATTTTGCATAATGGATATCTTAACACAAGACATCCCACATTCAAAATGCAATACAAAAAGTTAACATTTAAAAACAAAACAAGTAGCAGTTCAGCAGCTACTTAAACCCCTAAATCATAATAAACATTGATGATCTGTGATTCACAATAAATACATTGTATGCTTTTTTTAAAAAAATGCTTTAAAAGGGCTGCCACCAACTTTGGCAAGGTTTTAAGTAGGGATTTCAAGATCCCAGTGTTCTGCATTCAACTCAGTGGTCCTTGGGATGCACAGAAGGGGTTCAATATGTTGTTGTGAGTTTATCACTGTGGTGGGGCTGGACCTTTTGTGTCTCTCCAGCTGTTGGACTGCAGCTCCCATCACTCTTCAGCACTAGTGAAGCTGACCAGGAATGATGAGGGTTGAAGTCCAACAGAGCTGGAATCAGAGCTTGCAAAAAGTAACTTCTGAGGGCCACAAGTCCCAGACCTTCCTTGCAGTGAGCACCAAAACAAAACAAATCTTGAAGGAATAATTGCAAACGATAAAGAACAAGACAACCTTTGGCTGCCTTATAATTTAAGTATCTGCTTTTTTGGGTATGTGTGTGTGGGGGTTGTATGTAACCTTAGATGGAAGCCAAGGAAACCCCCCAAAATGATGGGGTTAATCTAAACTGTACATATCATGGTACATCGGTCAAGTGCTGTGAACAAATTTTTTTTATTCCACTTCTACCCTGCCTTTCCTTTAAGGAGTTTGAGGCACTGATAAAGTAATTTTGGAACATGGATAAGGTGAATAAATATTCAGAAGAATTTATATTAATTGATTTTCTTAGGGAAAGAAGATTAAAATATACAGTTAAAGAGACCATGGAGCATGACATTTGGGGAAATTTTGCTGGAAAAAATTAAAGAGGAAAAGAGGTATGTATAAAGAAGTCAATAATGGAATTAAAACCATGACCCACGATGTTTTTTGATTGCAGAAGGTATATTCCATTGAGGTGGAGTGGAGGAGGGAGGGTAGTCAGGGGTGAAAAATTGAGCCACATTATGCAATATTATATATTAAAGTGTTAAGACAATTTTAAAAAGCATTAAAAAAAAGGAATTCAAGGAACTATGCATCTTTCCAACCTTTCACAAATGAAAACACCAGAGGTGCAGTCAAGATGGCAAAAGTTATTAAAAATGGAGAACACACAGGCTAGGAGAGACTGCAGCAGTTTGCTTTTGCCTGATCCTACAGGGAAAAGGAAGGCTTCACTCTCTTCTTTCAGAGACCAAAACTACTTTTGCACTTTTAACTGAGTTAGCAGCAGTTGAAGTAAGGCCAGGAGGAGAGAAAAACTGGGATCTTTCAAAAGCAGCTGGAAAAGTGGGAGAACAGAGGACTAGTCACTATTAATTAGGACAGTTGGTATGCATAGTGTTATAAATGGCTCTTCTCCCATTCCTCTCCTCCCCCATTTTTATCTTTGCAACAATTTTGTGAGGTAGGTTAGTCTGAGAGACAGTGACTGGCTTGGGGACACCCAGTGAGTTTCATGGCCATTTGAACTCAGGCCCTCCCCTTTCCCTTCATATGCCATAAGCACTACACAATACTGTCTCTGCAACCCCAGGGCTTTGTATATGGTTGATAATGGAATGTATTTTAATTCAGGAAATATGCACATGCTTTGTCCAGCAGGGGGAGCCCCTTGCATACATTTTCTCAACTGTGTAGCTATCCTTCTGGAGAATAAAATAGGAGTGAACAGCATAGTAAACCTTTTGACTAAAACATCCAGTGGAAAAATCACTGTCAAGAAATACAAGTAGGACTCGGAAGGGCAGCTATGAAGGAACTAAACAGGATCCTGAAGTGTTAAGATATACTGTGTCATTCTAAACTAAAGTTAGGATTGCCCATGCAATGGTATTTCCGGTTTCTATGTACAGTTGTAAAAGCTGGACAGTGAAGAAAGCAGATAGGAAGAAAATCAATTCATTTGAAATGTGGTGCTGGAGAAAAGTTCTACAGATATCCTGGACTGCCAAAAAGACAAATGCATGGGTCCTAGAGCAAACCAAGCCTGAACTCTCCCTAGAAGCCAAGATGACTAAACCGAGGCTGTTGTACGTTAGCCATATCATGAGTAGACATGACTCACTACAAAAGACAATAATGCTTGCCAACAGATTATAGAGACTGGGTACCCAAAAAGGTATAGGTTTTAAGCAGTGGTCCTGAGCTAGCAACCCCATCAGACCCCTTTGGTTGACCCCTTTGAGTGCTCCATTTCAGCCTTGATGGGGATCATGGGAAGCCCCAAAAGTTTCAGACTGCAGCTCCCAGTATCCACTACCGTGGTCTATGCTACCCAGGGCTTCTGGGAGTTGTATTCCAACAACATCTGACAGGCTTCATGATTTCAGTCCCTGCCACATGGGATTATTTTCTAATGTACCTGCAATGGCACTCTTCTTGTGGAAAAAACCATGATATGTTTCCTTTCCTTTTTAGACCCAGTGCATTGCGGGATGGGTTCAGGGAGAAAAATGCAAAAAGGGAAAAGTTCTAAATCTTTCATAATCCTGTGTAGTGGTCCCAAACCAAATCAAGACCCATGAACAATGGCTAGGAAAGCAGTTGAGGTTCATTGGCAAACTATCTATTTCATGTAATCCATACTTCTAGTCCAGAATCTGTTCTTGATTTTTTTTTTAAAACCCACCTATACGTGTTAGTATATCAATTTTCCTTGCTCTTCTCCTCCCACTATTTTTTTTTAAAAAAACTCTGGTTTTAATTAGTCTTTATTTTGTTTTTAAACGGGGTGCTATTTTTACATAAAAGCGCGTGCCTGCGGATGTTGATGTGGATGTGGGGGAATGCCGTATAAATAGCGTCATTATGGAAAACTGGAATTCCTCTCAACCAATTCCAGAGTGTTAGATAACAGCCAGAGTTTTCTTTTCAAAGCCCATTAAATGCAATCAATTAAAAATCCTGGCAAAAAGCCAAGCAGGGGGGTATTATTACTGCTTTCTAGTATAGCTGTGATAGAAAAGGGTTTTGTTTTTGGATTGCCTCTGTTGCTACAGATCAAGCCTCCCACCCTGATGCCTTTCAGGTCACTGCTGGCCATGTTTGCTAGGAGTTATGGGAGTTGCAATCCAACATATCTGGAGGGCAGGAGACTGGAAAAAGATGCCAGAGATGACCTCCTCAGAGCAAGTTTTTCTTGTAGAACACTGAGTTTCTGATGTCTAATATCACCACAATCCTGTAGGCCAGTGCTGCACAAAGATGGGTACCAGTCCTTGAACTATCTATCAGCTGCAGTGAGTTTCCAGGAATTAAAAACAATTGTGGAGTATAGGCGCCCCTACCATTTATCTGAAAGGTTAGAGACCAGAGCACTCCCGGGAAGTGGAATTGGTCAAAAAGCAAAACCCTGTCTTCTTCCTGTAGGGAACATGACAGAATTACAGAGGTTCACTTGGGACTGTGGCCATTTCTGCACTACACTGTTATAGTCCTATTATTCCACTTTCAACCTCCTGTGGTATTCTGGGGTTTGTAGCTTACTGAGGCCAAAGAGCCCTCTGGCTGAGAATTCTAAATGCCCTCTCCCTAAACTACAAACCCCAGGATTTCATAAGATGTTCAAAGTGGAATAATAGCACTATAAAAGTGTGGTGCAGAAATAGCCTGTGTGTGTGTTGCTTGCAAAGTCTTTCAGTCAGCCTGACACTCCTTTCAGCTCACTTTGCAAGCAGCATAGGCATGCAGCCCAAAGCAAGCTGAGAGGGGGTAAAAGGGAGCAAGCCAACTGAGAAACGTACATACATATTTACTTATTTACTTACTTTATTTATTTATTTATATTTGTATGCTACCTTTCTCCCAGCATGGGACCCAAGGTGGCTTCCATCAACAAATTAAAACAGCAAAACATTTAAAAACAATTAAAAAACATTAAAAACATATAAAAACCTAAAAACCTAAAACAATATTCTGTTTAAACTTTGCAAGCAGCGTGCATGCATGCTCCCAAGCAAGCCTCTGTAATTCCTCAGAAGGCAAGAGGAGAAGAAATAACAGAAGAGCGGACCCACGTCGAAAGAATGGTACGTATCTGTAATTGACAATGGTTGAAAGAGTGGAACATTGAAAAATGAGTCATCAGAAAGCAGGGGTTGCCTGTCTTGGCACAAATATAGTGCTGGTCCCTGAAGAGCTAGCATAGTGTAACGGTTTGAGCATTGATCTACAACTCTGGGAGACCTGAGTTCGAATTACCGCTCAACCATGGAAACCCATTGGGTGACCTTGGGAAAGTCCTGTTCTCTTAGCCTCATGTAAGGTGATGGCAACCTTCCTCTAGACAAATCTTGCCAAGAAAACCCTATGATACATTCACCTTGGAGTGACCATAAGTTGGAAAAAACTTGAAGCAACAACAACCCTGCCCGGCTGCTGGTCCTTGTCATCAGATAGCTTAAGAAGGCCATCATAGTGAAACTGTGGCCATCCAGCTGTTTTTGGATTGTAACTCCCCTCAGCCCCAGCTGACAAGGATAAGGATGGAAATTGTGGAAGTTGTAGTCTAGGATTGGAATTATCTTCTAAATGTTATTGGATTGCAACTCACAGACCTAAGAAATGCATGCAGGGTGGAGCAGGGTAGGAAAATTTGGCAAAAAGGGGATGGAATAGGGTATCTTGGAAGAGGGCATGGCAGGATGTGTGGCTGGAACTGTGATCAGAAGCAATCTGTGCTGCAACAGTCCACAGTTAGGTTTCCAACTGGCAATATCAGATGCATTTTCACAATGATAAGGGTTAGGAACCTGATTCTTACACACACACATACATGCATGCACACACAGAAATAGGAATCTACATTATTTTGAGTCAGATGTGTAATTCTGGGTTTACAGACAGTGATCTGTTTCGTTGATTCTCAGTCTGCAGAGTATTAGAGGAACTGGTGTGCAAATATTTGGCTCTGAAGAGCAGCAATTTCCCTCAGGTGAACTTCTTATGAATGAGCTTCAGTGTATTTAAAACTGGGGGCAGGAGAAGAGTGGTAGGCAGCAAACTTCCAGCCAAAGCCTGAAGGTCTTGAGGCTTGAGAGGGCAACAGAAGAACCTCAGTTGAGAGGAGAAGCTTGCAGGAGGCTGCCTTTCTGAAAGGCAGGCTCTATCTTTTTACATGCCCTGCAAGGAAGGCTCATCTGAAGCACCTGAACCTATCTAAAATATGATAACCTTAGTTTTAATAATTCAGGCTTCATTTGCTCTTGGATTCATTTATAGGTCTTTTCGGCAGTCCAGGGTACCAGAACTCTCCTCCAGCACCACATTTCAAATGTGTTACCTCTCTCCTTGTCAGTTTTCTTCACTGTCCAGTTTTCACAACCATACATTCAAAGTAGAAATACTATGGCATGGACAATCATGTAGCATGTTATTTAATAATATATTTTCCCCCTCAACATCCTATCCAGTTCCTTCACAGCTTCTGAGTTCTGTTTTTCTTCCAGTTTCTTGACTACAATTTCCATTTTGGTTTATGATTGGGCTGAGGTATAGAAAATCAATGTCTTGATCTTCTGCTTTAAAGAACGCTGGAATCGTGTCTGTCTTTTTCCTGCAGCTGAATTCCTGCCTCATATCCATATTCGATAGCACCACGTTGGGTGAATGGAAGACCCACGCCACATTGCTGTTCACTATAGCAGGATTCAAGACACCTTTCCCCTTATGCAGTCTATTAAAAAAGCAATGACAGATGGAGTTCTGCAGATAAACAAAGAGCTTAAATTCATAAAACTCCAGAGAGCTCCAGATGATCAAGGTATGGCTGATTTGTGTTTAGTGAGTCTAATCTCTTTTAAGAACATACTTTTGTGTACCAGTCCCCAAACCATATAGTGCAAGAACCCCAGCAACCATCTGGGAGTAGATGGTCCACCAGAAATTGTCCCATGATTTACTGCTAGATGAAATCTCTACCTACTCTCCATCAGTACCTGGGATACTGTTAAGCTATTGTCCACATCTATAAACTGCTGATAACAGTAAGCTTTACAGAATAATGAGAATCCTATCCTCTTTTTTTTTTAAAGCATTAAAACACCATTTCTTTAGACTTTTCAAGCTAGGCATGCAACCAATGATCATTATTGGATGATTTGATGTGGTTCCTTTCTAATTTTTTTAAAATTCCTTAAAGAATTTTTTTCAGCATCTATTTCTAATTTCTGCTCAATGCTGGGGGAAAGCCACATTTCTGGATAACAACTTGCAGACTGCCCCCTGTATGCCTCAGACAGAATTGTAGGAGCTGTAATTGAAAAAGTAACATTTCCAAAGCTTGCTTCTTTTTTTACCATCAGTGTTAGGTTCTCTACAAGTTTCATTGCCCCATTCCCTTTCCCCAAGGAACCAACATGCCCCAGACATTACCAGCTCCACTAGGAGAACGTTCTCTGTTTGCGGACAAAATAATCCAGTGACATAATTTCCTCATATTTTTCTTCCCCCCCCACTTCTTTTTTAAAACTTCACCCTTCCTGCGGACCATGTTATTTATTAGCTGTGACATAAATCCCCAGCAGGCCAAATGGAGAAGAACCTCAGGGCTTTTGAATTGCTACTATTTCTGACAGATCCATATTCTCCATGGCTATTAATCATTGTGTAGGTGGTTTAAAGCCACCAGTGTCTTAAGATTCAAATAAAACAAACAGAACATTGCATGAGCCAAATTGTGGGGCCCCAGTGAGTTGTCAGCAAAAGGAATTAAAAACCCTATCCATCATCCCAGCTGTGGAGGCCTGTGGGACCAGCATACGCCAATGATTTCAAGTTTCATGAGCTTGAGTAACTTTTGCTGGCATTTTCTCTGCTTGCTGGCACACCCTATAAACAATGACTTGACACATCAGCCAAAGTTTTGTTAGGCATGTACTTAGCATGCAATGGCCCAGCTCTTATTGCTTGACCCAGGTAGAGAAGTCCCACTGAATCAAAGGGATTTTCTTCTGTGTTGACTCACCATTCAACAATTGATTCAGCAGATCTACTGTATTGATTACTAACTCATAGGATTAACTCAAAGTGTATAACTGGGAGGAGCAGGAGACAAGATCTTGTTGAGGGCTGGCAAAGCAGAAAGCCGCACTGGTGCAACTCCAAAGCATTAGCAAAGCTACACATGTGGGGAACTGTGTCAGTGTATCTTTACAGGACCTTAACTGCAGCCAGTGACTTCCATGTAATTTGCTCCACTGTTTATTCCAGACTTAAAGGAAGTTATCTTATTGTTATTGTCGTCATCATCATCAATTTATCATTTAAAGTGTTACCTAAGGAGATAAACTTTCAGCGGCTCAGATAACTCCTTCCAAGTCTGGAATAAAGCCTAGAAGAGAAGCACTGCACTCTGATTTACTGGCTGCTATTGCTGAGAGAAAGACAGACTGTTGAGCAGCTCAGAGAAACACTTGCATAAGAAAGTCTTCAAGACCACCTTACACAAGCCAGTAAAAAGTCCAACCATTTGTCTAACCTGGCCACTTATGCAAGTGAAGGTCAGTAACAGGATTCTAGCTGAACTGTGCCATTGGAACAGTACTACAGTTGGGGAAAATTGTGCAGGTGGAAATCTGATACATGTGCAGTTGGGAAATCTGAAGATCCATTATTTCCTTGGTGGAAACAGCCCTGGCACTAATGCAGATTGTGATAATTCCACACCATCAATGGCTGGAATTCTATTGGTAACTTACGCCCGTGCACATTCCCCTATGGAAGCAATTGGACATTTTTGTCCCATGTGGGGTGTCTGCATTCAGTTCAAGTTTGCAAAAGCAGAGCTGTGCATGTGGCACCATTACATGTGCCTGCACATGTGTGTCGCACATTGCACATCTGCATTTGATTCCTCATTTGGTTGTGCAACACTGTAGCTCACTACCAAGGCAGAATTGTGTAACTCTGTGAGTACAAAATTTTGCTCCATCTCTTTGATGTAGCATTTCAGTTATTGTGTTCATAGTGGCTTGCCTATGGACAACTGTTCACTGGATGACCAGTCTTCTTGTGACAATCCTTTACGTACTTATCCAGGTCGGTCCTTGGATGGCAGGCACACACTCCACCAAACCTGCAGTCTCACCTGCTTGGTGGAGCCTGCCAGAGGCCTGCGCTCCACAGCGATAGGTTTGGAGAGCTGAGGGTCTCTCTGTGCCACAGTGGGGCAGCAGAGTAGGACTTTGTGGAGAGCAGCTGGAAAAATGGCAGGGAAATTAGAACTCTGTATGTTGCGCATTGGGGACAGGACATTGGACATTGTATGTGTTCTCTGTGATTGGTTAACAGCATATAATGAAGCCAGTTCATGGTATTCATCCACCTAAGTTTCAACAGTAAGATAAAATAAGGCAAATACAGGACACTCTAGACAAGAAAGCGAGGAACTGAAAAAAAATGATACCCTGTTTTGCCTGCCAACTTTGTGATGCACCAAATGCAAAAGTCATAGGAATCTCTCTCTTTTGCATTTGGCTATGAAAGAAAAGGGACAACTTAATACCCAGAAATCTGAACTGAGATACTAAATTACTTGCTCAATGCTGAGATGTATGTTTAATGGAACCTGAGGCTTAGCTGTTCAGGAAACTCATCCGTTGCTTTGGAGAAGGTTTGTAATCTTTTGGCTTAGACTACTCCAAGTATGTGCAGTGTGTCATCTACAGAGGCCCCTTGAAAGATCATAGAATTGCAAGATTGGAAGGGATCCCAGAGGTTATCTATTTTAAACCCTGCTGGGTAGTACAAGAATCTGCAGCTAATAATCAAATGTTTTAGTCCTAAAAAATCTATCTAGATCAGGGCTGACCAAGACATTTTACTGCCTGAGGGAAAGGCAAGATGGCACTCTTCCCATTCTGTACATACACAAGAGCTAGCCAGCTTGGCAGCTGGATCTTTCTTCTCCAGCACACAGAATAAATACAGTGTTAGAGCTGGGACTGCAAGGGTCATGTAGTCCAACCCCCTGCCATGTAGGAAGTCCCAGGAGGCCTTGAGGTTTAGTGGCTTTGAAATAGTAAATCCCCCACTTTAAACTACACATCCCAGGATGACAGAGGATGCAGCCATGATGGTTAAAATCAAATCATAATGCTAGAACTGTGTAGTGTGAAAGGCCCTATGTCTTGTTTGCTAGGAAAATATAGAGTTTGGCCCAGAAAACTGGGTTTGACTTGACAGAGCAGCGGTCTGACTTAGCAAATTCTTATTTTAGATGCCCAGAACTGGTTGGCCCCCCTTAGCCCTTCCTCCCAAGATCAACAGCACTTGTGAGCTGGCATCTACAAGTTGCCATTTCCTCCTGCTCCTGCCCAAGCAAACTTGAAAACTGGGAATCCAAGTCTGAGGTGGGAGATCATGAAGTTAATCCAAAGCATGTTCCTTTTTTCTTTTCTTCTCCTCTTTCCTTTCAAAAGAGTTTCCCCAACTTTGTTCCAAAGAATTGCTTCTGTTATTGTGTTCTTGGCTGTGTAAAAAGATAGAGCTTGTCAGATCCTGGCCTCTTGCTTGTAAAAAAGACATCCAGGACACAGTGATCTCTTGTGAAATGATCTGAACAGACAAAGCAGGGAGAAAAACTGAGTTTCAGAGTAAAGGAAAAAAGCCAGACTCTTCCTAGTGATAGTGTCTGCTGAGCTTGGAAACACTGATTTTTGGACTACAACTCCCAGATTCCAGGGGGGCATACTGGCTGGGGGATTCCTATGAATCAGTGGCAGCTGAGGTGTGTGTGTCTGTGGGTTTGCAGAGGGGATATTTCCATTTCTCAGCTCTGGTTCTATGTGCTCCAAGCCAGTGTTTCTCAAACTATGGTCCTGTTCCAGAAGTTTTGGATTCCAGCTCCCAGAATTCCTGACCATTGACCACACTGACCAAAGCTTCTGCAAACTGAAGTCCAAAACACCTGGAAGAAGACCTGCTGTCAGAGTTGTTAAAAAAGAGTTGAGGGAGAGGGTAAAGTTTCCAGGTTGGGGTTTTCTTTGTCAGCTAGAAACAGGTCGGGACTACCACGGGCTCTGAAATTTCAGCACCAAAACCTGAAACCTAGGAATGATTCCTTGCGATGGGACAGGAGGTAGGCCCTGGCAATGTCTCAAGGGGCAGACCCTGTGATGTCATTAAGCATGGTTCATGAAGGGTCAAAGATAAATAAAAAATAGAGTAGGCTCATGTTTAACACAAGTTTGCTCTAAGTGGTTTCCATTCTATGCTAGCTCCCAGGACTGCGTACGGTGCTTGTGGCATCTGGGTGCTGCTACCTTACGCTCCAAGCAATTCTTGAAGTATCTAGTACTCCCAGATGCTGCTGCCTCATGCTGGTGAAGTGGTCTTGCTATTGAAATCAATGTAACTGATGAAGTTTCCTCTTCTGATACATCAGAAGGTTAATACTAATGGTTTTCGGCAGCCATGATGCCTTCCTAATGGGTAAGAAACAAAGGGCTTCCACATTATACACGAACATCACATAACATGCTGGATCCTAGAACACATCCCTCATGTTATTTGGGAGGCCTAGAGTGCCAAGTCCAATAGATGAGGAAAATAATATATGCAATACACACATCTTTCAAGGCACAGTGCTCTTACCCTTCCTTCACCTTGAGGACCGAAGAACGTCTTGGTCCTGAGACAACCCTAGCTAAAAGGGAGGTGACGCAGAATGCTTTTCCTCCATTCATTCACCACTTTCCTTCTCTTCAAACAAACCCTCTGCCCTGATTTTTCCTGGTTCAAAGCCTTGCTTTGATCAAAGAATGGGTGCCTTGCCAATTGTGACCTTTTCACCAGGCCCAGAAAGTGCCAGCAGAGTGTTGTTTGCATGTGAGATCTATCAGGCCCGTGCCATTCTTCCGAGGTCTTCCGCTGGGCTGTACCGCTGTGTGTTTCGTGGAGGACATGTTTCCATCAAAGGATAAATTAATTCCTATTTTGAAATAGCATGCTATGGACTTAGAAAGTTTTCCTTACCTCAAACCGAAGGGGGATGGAGGGGAGAGAGGAGAAAAAGATTTCTCCAAATAAAATTTCTTTCTGCCCCCCACTACCACATAAAAATGTCTTTTCAAAGTCCTCTAGCTCTGGCTGTTTTCGTTGACTCACATCCCTGACTTGTGTATACAAAAATCTTTCACCTCTGGGTAAGAAAACAACAGGGCAGAAACAGGATGGCCTTATCTTAACCTTTGCTCCTCCACTCCTCACGACAGTTGGCCATGTGTGTGCAAGTGTGTGTGTGACAGAGAGAGAGAGAGAGAGACCTCAATCCAACATCCCCTTAACATAACATAAATACTTGCTTGCAAACACATGCCACAGGAGCACTATTCAACCCTCGGAATATCAGTGTTGGGGAAACACATATCAATGCATAATATACAGTGCCCAACTGCATTTGGAAGTATAGGGCACACAATCACAACTTACAACCTTTCAGGTTTTGGCCCTGACATCTCAGGACCTGGGATTGTCCTGACCTGGCAATCCTACGCTCTCATTCTATTCAAACAGTGATCAGTCAGGTGCCTCTGGGAAGCTGATAGGCAGAACTGTCTCTTTGGCAGACAGTAAAGACAGCCTTCTGGCAAATGAGCTAGGGGTTGGACTGGATGATCTCTAAGGTAATCCTCCAGAGCTTAGAAAAGTTCCTTGTTTGGATTACAGTCCCCAGAATTGCTGGCTTTTCTTGCTGAAGGGTTCTGGGAGCTGCAAATCCCCCAAAGAGAAATGTTTCCAAAGTTCTGGTCCTTTGTAATCCTTTGGTTAGAAAAACAAACAAACAAAATGGTCATACAAAACAATATAAACATAAAACACCTTGCTTCAGATGGCTTGAGTTCTCTGGATCAGGACCTTTTAGCTATGCATTCCTCTTCCCTGTCTTTCTCTGGCTCTTTTCTTATTTCATGAATGGAAGACTTCATTTCTTCTAAGTATCAGAAAGACAACACTGTTTCTTGCAGTCTCCATCACCACAAGGTCTTCAGTTAAAAACAACAACAACTCTCCCTCTGCCCCCTGCAACCTCCCTGCCCCATTTGCTGTTTTGGGTGGTGGCAGAGGGAGTAAATATGTGCATTTTTCAAACGTTTTTCTGTGTGGAGATTCTGTTTGGATTTGCACAGGAAGCTGGGGAGAGAAGGCGTATAGGTAGAAATATTAATGAAGGGGTTTTCGTTCTGTTCTAAAAGGCTCCATTCAAAGGATTTCAAAGGAGGAGAGGGGGGAAAAATGACTCTAATGGGACCCAGAGTTTATCTGCCAAATCCAAGGATCTGGTATGAATTTTCTGTATAGAGTCTGTAACGAGAGGGAGAAGCTGAGGTGGCAAAAGAGGGCTTGAACGAAACCCCTTCTGAACGGGCATGGCTCTGTCCATTTAAGCCTCAGTTATTACTATTTTAAAGAAGAAAGTTCAAAGGTGTCAAGCGCAAGGCTCCAAATTTAAGAGGATATAATTCTTCGCTAATTTGCTTCTCCAAGGAAGCAATGAGTAATTTCAGCAGTTTTCTTCTAGCTCTAAAAAAGTCTTCAAAACTGTGCAGTTTTCAAAGATTATGTTTGCACTTCGGGACTTAATCTGTGCAAAATTTGCCTGTGGTATTTTTTGGGGAGAGGCAGAAAATAGTCTCTTCAGTGCAGGTGACAGCATTCTGTGCACAGAAAATTGTATTTCTGCACAGAGGATTATATTTCTGCACCAGAATATTACACATACAACCATATACAAATAAGTCCCAAACTGGAAGTTTTTAATTGGTCAAAGACTTTTCTTATTAGGGCTTCCCAATACCTTAGAAATATGTTTCTCAACCATTTTGCAAATATTTTTGCATATCTCTACTGTCCTTACCCTTCTTTTAACAATGGCCCCTGGTGGGCTTACCGGTAAGGCTGGCCTTCTGAAGCAAAAAACAAGATGGTGCTACCTCCAGCCCTCACTTACTATAGCTTTGAGTCCCTTTTCAGAGAAAGGCAGAATATAAATTAATTAAATAAATAAAGTAGTCTGACAGTTGAATATTTCTTCAACATTGGCAACAGAGCAGCGCTCTCCTCTCTACCTTAAGGCAGCAGGATAGCTTAAGGGGACTGGGGCAGGTTGTGTCATCACACACAGCCAAGGTGTTAGTAGAGAATGAGACGGTAAAAGCAGTTCACACTTCAGAGTTCTTCTATTTGCTTTGTTTCTCTTCCCTTGGTAACCCTGCCTGTCCTTTTTCTTTGGATGCCTAAACTGTCTTTCCACATGTTCAGCTGAAGTTCTGTATTACTGCAGTGTTACAAATTCGGGGCTGAAGGAAAACTTCATCTGGAGAAGGCAGAATTCTTATGGGGGGGGCAATGCTACACCCCCAGTTCTTTCTCTTTAAAGCCAACCTCAGACTTTCCAACAGAGGACTGGAAACTGAGATCTGTCCATCCACCAAATCAGGGTATTTCCTTTCATGCCACCGATAACAGTAAAACGGTTCCCCTGGGGAAGAAGACACAGATCCCATTCCAATTTTCCAACATTTTAGGAAGTTCATTACAACTTTCCTCTTGTGCTGCAGCTTTTCAAAACTGATTAACTGCTTTATTGTTCTTTATTATGTTATATTTGCCATGGTTTTGTTTTTAACAGAGACTTTTGAAGATGGGTCACAGTTGTTTATGTTCCAGGACGGCTTTATAGGTGTGGTTGGCTCAATCAAGTAGTTTTCTTTTTTTTAACTGCGACCATTTTGCTGGGTGATGTTTGGTTGTGATGTTGGTTGGGGCACAGGAAGCTGTACCATACACTGCTGGTCCATCTAGATCAGTACTGTTCGCATGGACTCTACAGGTGTTGCAGGAAGTTGTCCTTCCCAGTCCTACCTGGAAATGCCAGGGTTTGGACTTGGGATTGTCTGCATGAAGACAGGAGCTATACCACTCAGCTTCAGCTCCCCTCCTTAAATGATGCTGTTTTTAAAAAATGTGTTTCTTTAAAGAAGCGTTTCATGGATCCTTTCTAAAAGAAAAGAGTATGAGCCAGCATGATGTAGTGGCTTGAGAGCTGGACTGTGTTTGAGTCCCTGTTTGGCCATGGAAACCCATTAGGTGACCCCAGCCATGTCGGACTCTCTTAGCTCCAGAAAACCCCATGATAGGTTTGTCTTTGGGATGCCATATATTGGAAACAGCTCGAAGGCACACAAAAACAGCAAAAACAAAAGAAAAGTTAGAAGGCCCTTCTCAGTCAGACAGCTGGTCTGTATGGCTAAAACCCTGTTGGTGACATATACCAGCACTACTTTAACACCTGCAGTTGCACTTTCTAGGTTGTTGCTGAAGGGAATTATTAGGTGTAATGCATTATTTCAAAGCTGTGGTGAATGCAGGGTGAAGAGGTTGGCATAGTGTCTGCAGATGAGGCTTTTTCTAACCCTGCTGATTCCCAAAATGGTAGCCCACAAGTGACCAATGCTGCATTTCCCCAGGATTCTTTGCAAGGGAGAAGCCATGACAGCAAACCAGCTTCAGTTCAAACAGAAGAATTTTTGTCCTTTAGCAACACTAGCCAGGAATCTTGAGTCAGAGGCCTGGCCCACCTTCAGCACACAGTTCTTTCTTCTCACAACACTCTTGTTCATCAGGTAGGGGAAAGATCTGACAGCCAGATGCTAATTGCTGAAGAAAAAGTAACAAGAGGGGAAGCTCCTGTCCTGACACTTCCTTTGCAAAGCTGGTCCAAGGGACTTGAGCGAAATAGAAGCTAAAAATAGCCAATAAAACTATCAAGGAGGCAGCTGATTCATAGACTGAGGGCTTCTTCTTCTCTTTCTCAAAAGAGAAAACTTGAAAAAGTTGACTTTAGAAACCAGGAAGAATTTTAGTTTCAATGTTTTCCCCCCCACATAGCAAATAAAAGCCAGATAAAAATGGCCACCCTTGTCAAGCTAACTACATTTTTGCTGACACACCTCACAGAGGTGGATGTTTTGGCTTGCTTATAACAAATGCTTCTTAACATGACTAGCAATTTTTAAACGCCCTCTGTGTGTGTAAATCTGGTGTTATTCATTCTGGAATTTTTTTGAGTGAGAGGAGTACCATCTCGCCAGGCAAATATTCCCCAATTTTAGATTAACAGGAGGAAGAAAGGGGTCAGACGAGGAAAACGAAGCAATGTTTCTTTTGAAAGCTTTGCTGTCGATACTTGCCTCTCTGACTTATGGTAACCTTATCATTGGGTTTTCTTGGCAAGGGCATGTCTTTGCCTTCCTCAGAGGCTGGGAGAGTTAACGTGCTCAAGGGCACCTGATGGGTTTCCAAGGCTGAGCGGGGATTTGAACCCTGCTTTCCCCGAGTCCTGGTCCAACATTCAAACCACTACACTGCATTGGTTTGTCTTCACAGTTACCAAAACAACCCCGCCCATCATTGTTTGAAGGGAAAATTGCCAGGGGGTTGGCGGAAGAGGAGAGGCAGCACAGCGAAGTGATTTGGAGGAACAAGGTCAATTTCCTGCTCAGTCATAGAAGCCCACTCGGTGACCTTGGTCACATCACACACTCTCAGCCCCAGAAAACCCTGTGATCTGAATGGGCAGGGAGCTATCCTGGTGCTAAAACTGACACCCCCTCCCAAGTGGATTCAGCTCCTTTTTAAAGCTAGTACTAAAAGCTGGAATGACTTCATGGCCCCACTGACATGGGAGCAACCAACCATTGCTGGAAAGACCCAATATTCTGTATTTATAGCCTCTAATTCTGTTTGAGACCCAAGCGCATTCCTCAAAATTTACAAGTATAACTTGGAGAGCTCAGTGGTACTCTGGCAGTGAGGAGTAGTGGAGTAGGGAAAGGAAGATAGGTCATTTTTATATTCCAGAGAGAATGCACATGAACAGAGTTGATAGCTTTGGGTATGGAGACTAATTTTCTTCCCCCCACTCTCTTAAGAACTTGTGAGTCTCTCCAGAGTGCACATTTATTACAAGAGCAACAGCTTCTTTTCCCCTTGCCTCTTGAACAATTGCCAGGGCCCTGCTGTTGAAACAAAAAAAGGCAGAAATTGTTCTGAAAGAGCATCTCACTGGCATACAAATGAGGTCTTCACAAAGCCCGCAGTTTTGAAAACCAGATGTTGGCCTCATTCATCCTCATTCATCTTCCCAGTGGTCAACCCATGCTAAGGCTGTACCACTTCAGAACACAGGGGGAGTTAGGAATTGCAGGATTGAAATGCTCTTCCAAACAACTGACCAGTCCATGCTTGTAGAAACCTAGCGCATCAGGGAGGGGAAGTATTAATTAATTGCTTGATTTAATTTATACCCTGCCTTTTTCTCAATTTGGGACCCAAGATGGCTCGTGATATTTGTTCATACAAAATAAGGTTTAAAAATGGATAATACAGAAATTAAAAAAGTCAAATACAACATCATAGTAGAAACATTAAAACAGTTCAAAAGGCAGATATAACATAATGATGATGAGAAAAATGCCCCACACCATTTAAAAGAACTCCTGTAACAACCACTTAACATTAAAAGACCCTGGTAAATGTGGACTTTTTAAAAAAGTGCTTCAAGCCCAGCAGTATTCCTGACAGTCTAGTTTTCTATGTGCATGGACTCTATTTTTCTTTTTTTAAAAAATTAGGACAAATAAACGTTCAGTCATGTAAGCTGACAATCATAGCTAGAAGCAGTATAACATAGGTAGATATGACCACACACCCCTTCATACAAAAATAAAAACAAAAACAATACTCCCCCCCGCAGTGTTCTGAAGCATGTACCAGCTTGTCTCTTGCTCATCTTCTTCCAATCTGATTATGCTCCAGAGATGTTGGACTACTCAGCCTATCATCCCCAGGATGCCTGTCCATACAGAATACCCAGTATGGACTAGGGATAACAAGCAAGTTAGTAGCCCAATATATCTGAGGGACAGCCATTTGGGAGAGGCTGCTCTGGAAGGAGAATCTGGACAACCATCACTGGGAGAGTGTGTAGACTGGTGTAGGAATCATGTGGCATTTCAGATGTTGTTGTACTGCATCTTCCAGCATTCCCCACCATCAACTGTGCTGGCTAGAGGTTGCTGGGAGTTACAGTGCAACAAGAGCTAGAAGGCTGCATGATTCCCCCTTCCTTCCATGTAAAAAGAGTAGTAAAAGAATGATGTATTAATTTCAGTTAGAGGGCACTGATCTCACAATGCTTGGATTTCATTTCATAGTTCTTGGATTTTGGGAGTTATTCTTTGAAAATCCCCTGCTTTTCTTTCCTGGTTTCCCCCCATGACATTTCATTGTCCTGGGGCACATTGCAAGCTGGCAAAAGGGGGCTTGGCTCAAAAAATGTGGGGTGCCATTTGCACATAGAGACTGAGAGATTTCCTTTTCTTGAAAATGAATTCTTATTTCAGGCTGCTAAAAGATCCCAACCAACCAACCCGGTGGCATCTGGCCAAGCCAAACTTTTGGGCCCGTACTGGGTTCATTCGCACTGCAATGCATTTAAAGAATCTTTCTTTTTCCCCCCCTTGGGCTCTTTTTAGTTTAATGTGTTAATTTGGCACATAAGAGCCAAAAGCCCATGATATCCTGTTGCCGAGGAAAGAACGCCAGACCAGCACACTGTAGCCTTACTGTTCCAACCTGGGACTGACTTGCTTTAATTAAAAAGCTTGCTTGTTTCATGCTCCGATTAATTGGGTGAAGCTGCACCTATTGAAAAGCAGTGAAAGAACGTACTGTGATGGATGAAACAGTGGGGAAAGGGAGAAGGATAAAAGGAGAAAGATAATACAAGCTTCCAGCACATTAATGATGTTGGGGCTCATCAGCGTGACTCTGTTTTTATAAATCTGAACGGGGGTGGGGTGGGGGAATGCTACTGCCCCAGAAATCTGCAACCTCAGATTTGACTGTTAATCCAGAAATGGTATGGAAAAATCTAGTCACTTGGAGTGCCATAATTCAGTTCTCCCAATTTGAGGAGTGGAATCATTCTAATTATGCCAGTTTTGCTTTTATTATTTATGAAGAGAATGTGTTAACCATGTTTTTTTAAAGTTTTTTTTTAAACAACCAGTAGAGCATTTAAAAATGCAAATTCCCACATGCATCTTGTCACAAATTTCTCCTCCTCCACAGGGCCTATTTTGTTTGCTTTTTGTTTTCCCCAAATCCAAAGCAGTGTCACCTATGCCTCTAAGCTGCAATGGGGGACTACATTCCAGGGTTGTTGTAAGCCTCTTTCTTATATCTGTAACTTCTCTCCCATCTGCACACCTGGAGCACATGGATCATGCATGGCCATTGGCATAAAAACTGTTAGAGGTCTTAAAAGTGTGTGTGTGGGGGGGACACAGAAAAACTGCAATTTTTTTTGATGTAAAATAAGAACTGAGTTAGAAAGAGCTTAAATGATGGAACAGATCCTTGGCATGGGGAACATGAGTTGCTGCACATATAGCTCTGTGGTAAGAACAGTTGGCAAACACCAGTGGTCGAAAGCTGAACTAGTTTTTGTGTTTCATGAAGGTCCCTTTTATGCTGCTATGCCTGGGTTGGGCAGCTGGTGGGCACCAAAGGCTTGGAAGCCAAAACCAGCCTGGGGTGAAGCTAAGCCCCACCTGAGGTCAATTCTTAACATACACAGTTTGAACTGGCAGAGGTGAAGCTCCAAAATCCACACAGTCAGGCAATACCTTATCATAGAATCATAGAAATGTAGAGTTGGAAGAGACCACACGGGCCATCCAGTCCAACTCCCTGTCATGCAGGAACACCCTCAAAGCACTCCCGACAGATGGCCATCAAGCCTCTGCTTAAAAACCTCCAAGGTAGGAGACTCCACTACTCTCCGAGGCAGCAGATTCCACTGCCGGACAGCCCTGACTGTCAGGAAGTTCTTCCTGAGGTTCAGGTGGAATCTCCTTTCCTGCAGCTTGAATCCATTGCTCCTTGTCCTGGTTTCTGGAGCAGCAGAAAACAAGCCCCCTCCTTCCTTACGTGGCATCCCTTCAGATATTTAAACATGGCTATCATGTCCCCTCTTAACCTCCTTTTCTGCAGATTAAACATACCCAGCTCTCTCAGTCTATCCTCATAGGGCATGTTTTCCAGGCCTCTCACCATTTTGGTCACCCTCCTCTGGACTTGCTCCAGCTTGTCAATATCCTTCTTGAATTGGGGTGCCCAGAACTGGACACAGTATTCAAGATGGGGTCTAACCAAAGCAGAGTAGAGTGGTACCAGTACCTCCCTCGATCTAGACACCATACTCCTGTTGATGCAGCCGAGAATTGCATTGGCTTTCTTGGCTGCCGCATCACACTGCTGACTCATGTTCAGCTTGTGGTCTATGAAGACTCCTAGATCCCTTTCACACGTACTGCTATCCAGCCACGTGTCCCCCATCCTATATTTCTGTATTCCATTATTTCTGCCTAAGTGTAGGACCTTACATTTCTCTCTGTTGAATTTCATTTTGTTCGCCCTGGCCCAGCTCTCCAATCTATCCAGGTCATTTTGAATTTTGATCCTGTCCTCTGGCGTATTAGCAACCCCTCCCAATTTGGTGTCATCTGCAAATTTGATGAGCATGCCCTCTATTCCTTCATCTAAGTCATTGATAAAAATATTGAACAGCACTGGGCCCAGGACAGAACCTTGTGGCACCCCACTAGTCACTTCTCTCCAGGATGAAAAGCAGCCATCCGTGATCACCCTTTGGGTTCGGTCGGTCAACCAATTACATATCCAATTAACAGTAGCCCTGTCTAGCCCACATTTTACTAGCTTCGATGCAAGAATGTCATGGGGAACTTTGTCAAAGGCCTTACTGAAATCGAGATATGCTACATCCACAGCATTCCCTTCATCTATCAAGCTAGTAACTCTATCATAAAAAGAGATCAGATTAGTCTGGCATGACTTATTTTTGAGAAATCCATGTTGACTTCTCGTGATTATTGCGTTGTTTTTAAATGATTAGAAACTGAACGCTTAATGATCTGCTCCAGGATCTTTCCGGGTACCGATGTCAGGCTGACTGGGCGATAATTATTTGGGTCCTCTTTCTTTCCCTTCTTGAAGATGGGGATAACATTTGCTCTCTTCCAATCTGCTGGAACTTCTCCTGTCCTCCAAGATTTCTCAAAAATTATAGCAAGCGGTTCCGAAATGACCTCTGCCAGCTCTTTTAATATCCTAGGATGCAATTCATCTGGCCCTGGAGACTTGAATTCATCCAATGCGGCCAGGTATTCCTGTACCACCTCTCTACTTATTAAGTGCCTCATTTCCTCTGCTTCCTCCCCTGCTCCCCTACCGCCAGGTTGAGTGCTTGTATCCTTCTGGGAAAATACGGAGGCAAAGAAGGTGTTAAGTAGCTCTGCCTTTTCTCTCCCCCCTGTGAGTAATTCGCCATCTTCTCTGCGTAGCGACCCTACTGTCTCCTTCTTTTTCCTTTTGCTGCGGACATATTTAAAAAAACCCTTTTTATTGTTTTTAATGTCTCTGGCCAGCCTAAGTTCGTTCTGTGCTTTAGCCTTTCTGACCTCCTCCCTACATCTCCTGGCTACTTGCTTAAATTCTTCTTTGGTGGTTTCCCCCTTCTTCCATTTCCTATACGTGTTTCTCTTAACTCTTAGCTCAGCTGAGAGTTCTTTAGTCAACCATTCTGGTTTCTTCAGATGCCTTCCATTTTTCCTCCTTATTGGCACAGTTTTAGACTGTGCAGTCAGTATCTCCTTTTTAAGGAACTCCCATGCCTCCTGAACTCCTTTCCCTTTCACTATTCCTGACCACGGAATTCCAGCCAGCAGCTCCCTAAGTTTACAGAAGTCCGCTTTTTTAAAATCTAAGACGAGTGTCTGGCTACCCTTATCTTCTTCTTCCCACTGAATGCTAAATTCCAACAGGGCATGGTCACTCCCCCCTAAAGATCCAACCACTTCTACCTTTTTTTAGA
The DNA here is from genome assembly GCA_948474755.1 of Ctenosaura bakeri. Classification (NCBI taxonomy): domain Eukaryota; kingdom Metazoa; phylum Chordata; class Lepidosauria; order Squamata; family Iguanidae; genus Ctenosaura; species Ctenosaura bakeri. The sequence continues at coordinate 208,021 of CAOLHI010000335.1, forward strand.
ACCAATCAAAATGCCACCAAATAGCAAGCAAACTTTCATGAGGCTGTTTCTGGCTTTTACTTGGGTGAACAAAATTATCTATGTGCATATAAAGAGGAAGGGAATATACCCTTTAAGAAATAAGGCTAGAATTACATTGTAATTCCACGCTTTTGTTCATGATGGTGCACAAACATATACATATGAATATATCTTGATTCTATACCTTCCAACTGCAGAAATATATAAGGCAGAAATAACTTAAAAAGAAGAGGGATATGTTTCTACATCGCAAAAAGGAAGAGTGGCTTAATGTGTTTCTGCAAACCTTTTTGTTCAAACCAAGCAATATGCACATGTGAAATGAAACAGCCAGGTCAGATGCTCCTCGCATAAATAAACAAATATATCTTGAATGTCCCAGAGATTGTTTGAAGGCTTCTTCCAAAACACATCCAGGGATGTATTTACTGCCCTTCATTCTTCTTACAGCTTCCATTTTGAAGGTCAGACTTATAGGTTGATGTGTTGGGGTTAACTGGCAAAGAAGGCTTATGTCTGCTTTTCTCTCTGTTTTGCTGTTCTTCCACGCTTATTGAGGGTTTTTGGAGGCAGCTGCTGTTAATCTTGCCTGTTGTAGGCAAGTGCACACCGCTACAGTAGGATCTCATTCCTTCTCCACTCAAGCTTCAATGCAAAAGTTTCCTGTAGGCACTATGCTGCAACCAGGCACTGAAAATTTGTATTTTCCCAGTCCTTCTTCACTATTCTCTCAATGCTGATGCTAGTGAAAAAACTTCCAGCTAGACTGGGCACAAGGAAGGAAAAGGAGGGCTGGCTGATGTAAAAAGATGTTTCTTTGTTAAAGACTTTGTTAACTGGGGTATTGCTGTGTTGCTTGGGGAATGGAATGGATAGATGAATATGAAGAACCTGGGCCTCAATCCAGCTGCAGTTAGCAGTGACTGTGTATGCAATCCAGTACACGCATAAAACTGGGAAGTCAGTTGCACTGGGAATAACAGGGTTGTCTTCTGAGTAAACCTGCATTTAAATTGCATCCTAAGCCCCTTTTTGAATGTAACAAGGATTCAATTATTTTTATGTTTTCAATTTAGGACTGATTTTAGCTGGATTGTTGCTCTGGTATTAGGCAGGAAAGCAAAGGATGCTTTGCAAGTCATATTATATTATATTATATTAATTATATTATTATAAAAAGGATGGAAACATAAGTATGTAACTGTTGAGCTCCTGAGAATATGGCATGATCCCACAGGAGTCCAGCCAATTACTAGTAGCTTCTATTATTCATAACAGATCTTAATCCCAAATAAGAGTCAGGAAGATTTGAGTCACCAAAACCCTGTGGCAGCTGTTGGTATAAAATTGAATATACCATAACTCACTGCTTTGAATGCATGGAGATGCCTTTTGCTGACTCAACCCACCGAGTCATCAATTCTTCACTTTTGGGGCTTTAAAAAACAAAACAAAACTAATAAGTGGGGCTTTGGCCATTTCCACACTAGACTGTTATAGCGCTATAGTTCCACTTTCAACGGCCTATGGTATTGTGGGGTTTGCAGTTCAGGGAGAGGCTGACCAGCCCCGTGGATGCACGGAATTAATTGATAAATAGTGAATCAATGCTTGATAAATAGTGAATCAACACTTGGTTCAATGAACCTACTCTAGTTGGGACTAATAACTGGCCCGAGCAGAAGGTGTGCAGGTCTTCTGTGGTCACAGTCTTCCTCCCAGTGGGGAAGTCTACTGTATTTCTATTTTACAACACAATTATTATTTCTAAATTAGCATCTTCTTCTTCTTTAGTGATGCATTTCCTCCCCTCTTTTTTGGCAATGCAAAATTGGCCACCTGATTTGGACCGTTCTGCTCTGAAAAGAATGCCGTAAACTGATCTGGGATTCACTAAACGACATCAAAGTTCTGAGTTGTAAAGCCATGGCATGGATCAGTCATTCCTTCCTTGAAATGGTGGCCAAAGAGCTTTTTGGAAGCTAGCTGAAACGTCAACATGAATGGAACACATCTGTCTCAGGCAATCATCAACAATCAGAAGCTCTGGGAGGAAACAGTCCCCTCTCATTAACTGTACAGAAGCTAGATACAATCTGGATATTAATGCATATCAGGGCTTTCCTGTGATCTGAGTAGCTGCTGACACTGTTTGTTTTTTGCATGCATCAATATTTAGAATAAGTTTTCTTTGAAGTATGTGTTGGTTAAGAATACAAGATGGCTCAAGCTGGAACAGACCAAAGATCTTTCTAGCTCAACTTCCTGTTTTCCACAGTGGCCAATCAGATTCCTCTTGCAAGCCTGCAAGTGGGATATGAGTGCTGTAACAACTTCCTGCTCATGTTCCCCAGCAGCTAGTATTCATAGGTATTTGGCCTCTGATCCAGAAGGTGGATATATCTAGTTACCTATCACTCATGACCAGTAGTCAGTGGTTCCTTTATTCTCCATGGGTTTCTCCAGTTCCCTTTTGAAACTGTCCAACTTGGTGGCCATCACAACATCTTTGGTAGAAAACTCCTTAGCTTTAACTTTGTGAAAAGGAATCACAGAGTTGTAGGGAACCTAGCCCAGCTTCCTGCCAGAGCAAGAATCCGTAGTTAAACTGTCTTTGAGAGGTTGCCACCAACCTTTCCTTAAAAACCTCAAATGAAGAAAAGATCACCATCTTAAGAAAGAGTCCTTTCCATGTCAAACAGCAATTATCCTCACAAGTTCTTCATGTTGAGTCAGAATCTCCTTTCTTGTAATTTGATTCCACTGGTTTGAGTCTTCTCTTCTGGAGCAACAGCAAAGAAGTTCGTTCCATCTTCCAAGGTCAAGAAGGCTTTTAGATCACCTTTCAGTCTTCTCCAGTCTGAACAGACCCAGTGTTGTAACTCAGCCCTTGGAGGACTCAGGTGAAGAGGAGAAGGCAGATTGTCAGGGGGCTGCTGCTTTCTCTGCGCTGGAGGATTTGGGGGCTCCTGTTCTCCAGCAAAACGCTACAGGTGCTGAAGACGACACGCACCCCATCCTTCATTAAGAGATGGAGGGAAAGCTGCAAACAGCTGACCTCATTACGCTAGTGAGACACTTGTAGCTTTGACAGAGTTGGTCACAAATATGGTGCCATTTCTTCCTAGCCTTAGTGCTGACAACCATCTTATTTGGTTACCTAGCATTATTCTCTCCCATTCCCATTTTGACCTTGTATTGTGTTTTGGATTATTCTGCTTATTCTTTGCTGGTTGACCTAGCTGGTCTTCTGACCTGCCAATACAGCTCTGGAACAGGTGCTTCTCCATGCACCTTGCTCAAATAACTCGTAACTGACCCAGAATGGACTGACTATGCCACCACTCCTACATTCCAACTTGCTGCCATGGGTGCTTACTACTTGTGCACAGGACATCCAGACTGTTCATCATAGGGCTTCATCTCCAGATCCTTTTAAGATCTTGGTCACCTTTTTTTGGACATGTTTAGGGAAGGCCACTTAGAATTCTCTGTCAGAGAGTCTTAATTGCCTTCACAGACTACAAACCCAAAGATTCTACAGGATGGAGCCATGGAAGTAATTATAGCACCATTATTGTGTAGTATAAAAGATCTGGCCATCCAGAATCATAGTACCATTATTGTCTAGGGTAAAGGATCTGGGGGTCTACTTTAACTGTCTCTGTGGCATGTTAGCTCTCTGCATGTGGGAATGGTATTTATTTGTGTATTTGTTTTGCTTGAATTTTGTCCTCTTTTGTTTATTTTTGCATAGTTTTTTTCCCCAGTCATGTGGGCCTCCAGCAGCTCTCTGAAGGGGGTACAGGACCAATCCTGTTCTATTACTCTGCAGTGGAGCACTAGGCCCAAGAGAAAATGATCCTGGGTAACTCATCTCCCTCACTTTGGGTTCCAGCTGAGTTTGTCCAACTTGTTTAAAATCTTCTTCAGAACAAATCAAGAACAAAAAGAATTTGGGTTTCGGCAGCAGTGAGAGCCACTGTTTTAATAACAAAGTCTTTCTCTCGCTCTTTCTCTCTGTCACTCTGACTTCTGTCCTAGAAATAGCATACTGTGATTAATCTATTCTTGGCTTTGTTCTCTCCATGACAAGAGGAGTCTGTCTGCAGAGCTGTTTGTTTTCCTGCCTTCGGAAGAGGCTCCTGCAGCCAGTAAAACAAAAGCCACACAAAGAGCTCCTGATGGTGGAGAGATCCGGCTGATAGCTCCTTTGCCCAAACGGGATGCCAATGTCGTTCATGGTAGCAGCAGCCACCCCCAAACGAGCACGCTAACATCTCCAGCACATTCTGAAACTCTCATGCCAGTGTGTGTTCTTCTGCCCAGTCACGGATCTCCTGCATTTTGCCGCGGAGGGAGAAGTTTTGACGCAACATTAGAGATCACAGGCTTCATCTTCTCTCCCAGTCTCTCTCCTCTCCCATCCTATTGATGTGACAGTGTAGGATTAATTCCAGCTGATGTGGTTAGATGTGGGGTTGGATGGCCACCATAACTCATTTTTTAAAGGTATGGCCGAACTGATGCAATAAGCATGGCAGCTGGCAAGCACTAGACTTGGGGTCCACTGAGGTCATATCTGCTAACAGCTTCCTTGACAAAGTATTTGTCTTAATTTTCAAACAGATAAATATGTTGGAATCATAGAATTGTAGAGTTGGAAGAGACCACAAAGGCCAACTTCCAACTTTGGAGTCCTCTGTTTCCAAGCTGCCCTGTTTTTAAATATAAGCTAGGCTTGGTTCAATTTGGGGAAGCTTTATTTCATGTGTCACTGCCTTTAGGCAGGGATGGCATGCAGGTAAAGCCCATTTCCATCAAAGTGTCATTTTAAAACACCAGGCCTGCAAAGAAATGGTTGCTTGTCTTCCACTGCACACCATGCCATGGGCAACCAGGGTGGGTCTTCCCGCCCCGGTGTTTAATGAGCACCTCGAAGTTTCTGGTTTGTTTAATCTTGGCTTTGCTGCTACCTTTACTTTGCCTGGTTATTTCTGGTGAAAAAGGAGGAGGTGAAAACTGTGCGGGAGCTTGGTGTGTCTCGATAACTATAATTAAGTTTTCTGCGGTTCCTTGCTTGCTTGGCAATATGTAATTTTTGGCTGACCCCCACCCACCCAACCTTGTCTCTCTGGGGACGACTAGAAGGTGTTCCTTGTGAAGATGCAAAAATGAATTCATTCACTGCTAAGTTGGAGAACACCAGAATGGATCCATCAGGGCTGGGCTGCTAGGCCTCGCCTTTAGCTTTGCATTTCATGATGCCCAAATTCTAACACCAAACCTGGACCCTCCTTCCCCTCCGCAGCTCCCCACAAGTTTCCATCAGGTTGGAATGGGGTGGGGAGGGCAAGGAGGCAAGAGAGAAGCATGGACAAGAAGCTGTTTATTATTTTCTTCTCATCAGCGGCAAAAGTTGGGGGCAGGCAGAAAACAGTTGGTGTTTGCATTCCATGTGGTGGAGATTTAAACACACATGTACACATGCACCTTGGAAATTTACAGAAAACAGTGGGGCTGTTTAGAGTGGCCATATGCAGCTAGGAATAAGGATCTGCCTACTGCTTAAAGCAGGGCCAGGCAAAGCACAGCCAAGAGGGCCATGAGTGGCCCACAGGCTGTTTTGTGGTCCTCGACCCTTCCAAACTCCGCACATGTTTCTGCCCCCTCTGCAAGGCTGAAATGTTTCTTTTGGAAGCTCCCAGAAGCAACACCTCTAGCTGTCCCAGTTTGGCAGGGACAGTCCAGATTGACCTTATGCCCCACTTTTCCAGCTGCTTTTCAAACATCCCAGTCTCTCTCTCCTTCTTCCACTTTCTCTCTTTCTCCTCAGCTTACTTCCATTGCTGCAAAGTGAGTTCAAAGTGCAAGAGCAGTTTACACTCAGTTCACCCAACAGAGGGGAAAGGACAGGAGAGTGGGGTGGAATTTTGTCCTTCCTCATAGGCTCAAGCCAAAGCAAACTGCTGTAGGCTTTCCTAGCTTTTGCCATCTTGACCACACTCTGATGTTGCTTGGCCATACATCTTTGTGGTTTTCAACTGTGAAATGTTGGAGGGTATACGTGGGATCTTGGAGATCAATTTTCCCAGATTATTTTGGGATGTGGAGGCTCGGCCCTTCCTAGTCTAGTCTTAAAAGGGGCCCAAGCCCCCTTTCCACCATAGGGTCTGGAGGACTACTGGTCATCTCCTTGCCATTGTGGTCAGTATGGGGCTAGACAGACCATACTAGTGTCTGTTTTCCCCATCCTCTGTGAGAAAAAACAACAACATAAACATTCTAATGAGTAGTGAGGATGAAGCAAACAGCTCATCTGGTAGCCTAAACAAATAAACAAATGATAGATGCAGAAGGAGATAAAATGGCATGTCTGTAAATAATGTAGATGGGATGGAACAATGCAAGGGAATGACTTTGTTGTCTTAGCTGGACTGAAAAATCACAGTCAACTTCCATTCTGCTCCCTTTTTTACCCCATGAGAAATCTCTGCCTCCAGGCCACTGTCCAGAACAGGGTTCTTTTTCTGCCTCTTTTAAATATTTTCCTTAAAGATGATGAGATCGGTTGTGGAGCAGGCCAACATGTAGGACAGACATCACTAGAACAGCAAGAAGTTTTTTCCACAGTTGGAATCACAACTCCCAGAATCCCCAGCCAGCACGGACAGCTGCATTCCAGCAACATCTGGAGGGTCACATATTTCTTCTACCTCATGCACAACAACTACAACCATGTGAGAGATTAAAATGGTTGCCAGCGATGGAAAAATGCCCCTCAGTGCAGTCTGCCTGAAATTCTACTGAATCTTAGAGTGACAGTCCCTTCACACAACACAGTTATGGCACTGTGATTCCACTTTAACTGCCATGGCAACATATTAGGAAATCTTGGGATTTGCAGTTTGGGGAGCTACTGGAGCTCTCTGGCTGGGAGTTTTGAGGGACCTTCCCTAAACTGCAAATGCCAGGATTCTATAGGGTGTTGCCAAAACTATTAAAATAGAATCATAGCACTATAATTGTGTAGTGTGAAAGGTCCCCAGAGTTATACACAGTATGCCAGGTGTGGTTTCATAAACAGACATGTGTAAAAGCATTTAGGTATTCACAATACCCTCCAACATTTCACAGATGAAAACCAGGACGCATGTGGCCAAGCAACATCAGAATGTGATCAAAATGGTAGCAGTTATTAATAAGGAAGAACACAAAAGTTAGAAAGGCAGTTTGCTTTTGCCTAAGCCTTCTAAAGAAGGACAAAATTCTGCTTCTCCTCTCCCTGCTGCTGAATTAATTGAGAGCAACTACTCTTGTGGTTTGATCTCAGTTTGCAGCAATTAAAGGAAGCTGAGGGCAAAAAGGGAAGGTGGGAGAAGAAGAGAGAAACTGGGACATTTGGTTTGAGCATCGGCGGAAAGATGGAATTGGTGGCCATGGTGAAGCTAGTCCCTTAAAGGAGAGATCCAAAGTGCTAAATCTATCTGGGAGACTACATTTCAGCACCATGGACAGATTCTTCCGATCAAATGAAAACCTAAAGCAGCAGCACTGCCCCAGTGAGATGGAAGCTACCAGTTGGAGACATGAGGATATGGAAATGAGAGCCTGTTAAAGTCTCAGAGGTATTGGCAATGGCAGTTCAAGATGTCCATATGAAAATGAACCTCCATGGACAACCTTAAAATTCAAACATTTTATGGTTGTCTTTGAAGGTCTCATAAATTTCTAGTCTTTGCCTTTATGGGAGAGAGGGAGGCTTAATTTGCACAGGGCATGTTAAGATGCTTTCTTTCATTTTGCCTTGCTAGTTCAAGGGTGGCCCATGGAGCACATGTGCCTCCCCATGGATAAAAAAAAATTGTTGCTGGGGTGCAGCTCTCGGGGATGTGCTATTGCAGCCCCCCATCTTCTCACTGTTGCCCACTCTGTTCTGTTTCCAAGAATGGGCTTCGCAAGTATTTTTCTAACCAGAAATTCCATGAATGATTTTTGCTTTTCAGCAATTACCCCCAAATTAGAAGATACTGACACATAGCCATGCCTCCTTCGAGTGGATTCTCTCCACAGGCCATGACTGGTCCTTTCTGTTCAGCCAGCCCAGCGAAACCAAAGAGCAATAAACGTTTGTTCATTCAAGACACCTCTGGCTGTGAGGTCACTTCCTCTCCATGCCTGCCTGTCATGCCATATGATTCTGCCAGGGTATATGTATTATATATAGCTTCTTTAATGTCTGCCTCAATCACTGGCTTTTATTTTGCTGTCCTCGGGGGAGGAAAGGTTGCTTTCACTCTTGGGTATCTAAATATTGACTTAATGTTTGGCTATCAAAGAAAGAAGAAATATTCTTCACCCCCCCCCCAATCCAAACAGTCATAAAATACATTCTCCCCACCCTGATATCTTTAAAGTAGTGACCCCTAATTCATGCAGCCCTGAGGGGAAATGCACATTTGTTCTCCCCCTTCTCCACTTTCATGTGTGGCAAGAAATTCCAAAAAAGATGCTACAGAATTTAAACCAATAGTATGATCATTTTTTGAGCCTGAGGGCTGAATTCAATTGGCACAGAAAACACAATGTAGCTTAGGTCCAGACTATCTGAATGATTGTATCTCCCTATGTAAACCCTCTTTGTCCCACCACTTTTACAGGTTTGTGTGGCGAGGGCATAGAAGAAGGCCTTTGTGGTGGCTGCCCCAAGGCTGTGGAATTCCCTTCCATGGGATGCTAAGTTGGGCCCCACTCTGCTCTCCTTTCTTTGGCCAACACTGACCTTTTTAACCAATCAATTAGGCCCTTAATGATTCACTGGTAGGGGGGAGTCTTTTTATGGTGTGTGCGTGCGTGTGCGCTACATTGTTAACTGTATTGTCGTGCTCTAATTGTTGTGCTTTAATGATTTCATACTTTTTTGAAAAATTCATGGTGCTCTAATGTGATGGTTTGTTTAACTTTTAATTTTTTTATCCTTAGGTTTTCAGATTGTCTTGTATTAGAATTCTGTAAGATTCTCCGCTCAGCCTTGGATACCCACTGGGTAACCCTGGGTGCTTCACACACTTTCAGCCCCAGAAAACCCTGTGATAGGTTCGCCTTGTTGTTATGGTTGTGTGCCTTCAAGTCATTTCTGACTTATGGTGACCCTAAGACAAACCTATCCTGGGCTTTTCTAGGGCTGAGAGTGTGTGATGGACCCAAGGTTACCCAGTGGGTTTCAACAGCTGAGCAAGGAATCAAGCCCTGGTCTCCAGGGTCGTAGTCCAAGGCTCAGACTGCTACACAATGCTGGCTCCCTGGAAGTCCTAGATAGGAGACCAGATATAGTCTACCAGCTTCCAAGACGGGAGTTATTTCTGAAGTTTTCTAGCTTTGCAGAGAGTGAGACATTGAAAATTGTTTGCACTGAGAACTCTTCTCTCTGCTGCCTGTGCCTTCTTTTGGTAACGCTGCCTCTTCCTTTGCCTTGGGTGCCTATGTTTTAGCTTACTGCAATTCTAGAAATTTGAGGACTGAAGGGAACATTCATTTGGGAAGGACAGAATTATTATTTAGCAGAGGCTGTGTCCTCATTTTGTCCACCCGTCACCCCATTGCTATTTTCCTGCTCCTTTTACACCAGGGAAAGACCCAGCTTGACCCAGAAGCCTCTGATATTCCTTCCTGGGAGGAGCCAATGACCTGCCTGTGTGGGTGGGATCATTCCACATCCCACAGGCTCTTTGCTCCCAGGGAGGACTTCTGCCTTCAATGCCAGTGGGTCACCACATAAGGCAGCAGTAGAGTGGCCTGTACGTTCTGGGTTTGGATCTAGCTGCTCACAAGAAATAGGATGAAATGATTTTATCAGTACTTTTTCTGATTGGTCAACCACTTGTCTGCCATGCGTGCATTCGGTTCCTATTACGGAATGAAATTAAACTTTATATCAGGCAAATCTTGGATTCACAATGCCAGGTTGAGCAATCGCCTTTTATGGCTTCTGGTATCTCCATGCGACTGTTGCCAGTGATATGAATCAAAATGGTGACAGTTTCATGGACACACACTACTTTTGTCCTTTTAGTGGAGCAAAATTTTATGGAGATTTATGTAGGTCATGCTTTCTGAGCAGATGCATTTTCAAAGAGAGAAGCTCTGACCTAAAGACAAAAAATATGAACACAAAAGAAAAATGCGGAAATTAATTTCTCTCTTTCATTATTTTTAACCTATCCTTTTTCCCCCCTTTGAGATTCCTGCGGTAGCTTACACAGTTCTTCTCACCCTGCCTAATTTATCTCTACAACAGCCCCGGGAGGTAGGTTAGCCTAAGAGATAGCAACAACAACAAGGCAACCCTATCATGAGGCTTTCCTGGGAAGAATTCTTCAGAAGAGATTTGCCGCTGCCTTTCTTGGGGCTGAGACAGTGTGACTTGCCCAAGGTCACCCAGTGGGTTTCTATGACCAAACAGGCATTCAGAGCCTGGTCTCCAGAGCCCTAGTGCTACACTCAAACCACTACCTAACACTACCTACCTTTTCCATATCTGCAGTTCCCATTCACCTTATGCAGTGCAGACAGTGGTGTCTCTACAGAGTAGGGGAGAAATGAAGTTATTGGCCAGAGATTCTGCCTCCCCTCAAATGAAATTCTTCTCACATTTCTAGCACTGGAGAGAGAGAGAAAGAGGGAGAGAGAGAGACACACACAGAGAGAGACATTAAAAATCATTCACACTCAGAACTCTTCAGTTTCCTGTGTACGTAATTCCCTTGGTAGAGTCACTTGCCCATTTTCTCTGGATGTTCAAACTCTATTTCTAAATGCTCACCTGGACTTTTAAGTTCCTGCAATGCTACAGATGTGAAGAATGAAGGAAAATTTCATGGTGGGGGGCAGAATTCGTATTGGGGGGAGCAATGCCTTCATTTTACCCCCTTCCATTTAGCTATACTCCTGAGTGTATCCCTGTGGTGAGGCATGATGGGAGCTGGGGGATTGTAAGAGCTGTAGTCCTCAAAAATGGAACTTCCCCAATTTCTAGATCAAACAGACGGCTCCCTACTCTTTCTACCAAAGCGGGGAAATATTATTTTATCCCTCTCCAAATCTACGTAGCTTTAACTGATGAAAGGGCTGACAAAATGACCGAAGCTTGTAGACTGATGGCAGTGATGATGGATGAGAACGGGGAGAGGGCTGGTCAATCATTAGCTGTTATTCCTGATTACCCAAGCGAACCGTGTCCTCCAGCCCTGGCGCCCTTGGAGAGGAGTCCAAAAGCATCTCCATTCTCCACATTTGCCATCCATGGTACCCCCTCACACTGCTCTTCCCCTGGTGCAGGGAGGGACGGTCAAGGAACAATGGTCCCAAGTGTTTCAGGGGAAAGTATGTCAAACATCCAACATCAAAGGGTGGCAGGAGTTTAAACATGTCCCCGCTGGCCCAGCGAGGAAAAAAAATTGGTTGTACAATTTGTCAAAAGCCTGTTGAAGGTTTCAGAGGTGGCTAGCAGCAGGCAGGCGGAAGAGGAAGAAGAATTGAAGCAGAAGGTGGTAGCTTTTTGATCCTCCAGGGCCCAATTTCCCAACATTTCACAGATGAAAACTAGGATGCAGGGAGGACTAGCAACATCACAGTATGGTTAAGATAGCAATTTTTTTTCAAATGGGGAAGAATACTCAAGCAAGGAGAGACTGCAGCAGTTTGCTTTTGCCTGAGCCTCTTGGGAAGGCCAGGATTCTGCTTTCTCCTTTCTCCCTTAACTGGGTTAACTGGGTACAAAATTCTGTTTGCAGCAACAGAAGTCAGCTGAGGACAAAGGAGGAAATGTGAGAAGGGAAAGAGAAAGCAGGGCATTTTAAAAGCTGCTGAAAATGTTGTAAGACAGAGGTTTAGTCTGGGTTGTTCCTGCCAAATCTGGACATTTGGAAGATATGCCTCTCCTCCAGGTAGCTCACTCTTTACTGGCTTAGGATCCCAAACACTCTTTTTGCAGCTCTTGACTTCTTCAGAATCCCTGAATTGTCTTTTTTTCTGACTGTCCCCAGGCACAGATTTCCTTTTAAACAAATTGCAGATCCTTACAATAGTATTTAAACATCAAACAATACCCTTAAAAACAACAGACATGCACTTCTAGCCAGCTGTTTTAGGCCCCTGTTTTTTTTTACTTTTTTTTTTGACAGTTTGTGCTGCCCCCAGAGGGTTCCAGAAGAAGAAAATTGGCCCCTGGGCCAGCTGGAGTTGCCCACCCCTGCTCCATAGCATGGATTGTCCACTGGGAAGAGATGTGAACTCAGACTTGGGGGTGTTCCAGTTTCAGACATGGCCCTGGGAAGGAATGAAATGGTTTGTTTGATTCTTTATTTATCTCTTTAAAAGGAACAAAACAAAAAGAGAATCAAAGTAGCCACTGCTGGTCATGCTTGAAGAGGCATTGCATCCATGGCAATTGGACAGCTCATAGAAAATCAGGAATTTCGGGGGAAGAAGCAGAGCCCTTCTGCCATGAAATACTAGAATTACGACCCCAGTTTTAGTCTTTGGTCTCTGGATACGGCTGGCAGAAGGGAGACTGATTTTAGACCATGTTTTAGTCAGAACTTTAAAGGAGCTACCCAAAGTGCTGAACCTAATCTGGAGATAGGGTCCCATACCAGATGAAAACATGGAATGGATTATCTGCACCATTGACATGGGAGCCAACAGCAGCAAGGCATCTGATGTGCTCTCTAGTCTGTGAGGAGCAACTGTAAAAACTGAGAGTAGATCTGTCTCTCTTGCAGTAACAGCTCCACTGGCTGCCTCTGGTTCCAACCAGAGGGGAGAGATGCAGAGTTGGCCTCACTCTGCCTAATGGTAGAGCTGGCCTTGGACTGAGCAGGCTCATGGTTGCCTTGGCCTCCATCGTTTTTCACACCACTGCAAGATGTACTGCATTTTTAGATCGCCCACAGCATTTCCCCCCTAGATTTGCATTTGAGCAATGAGAATATGTATTCTTTCTGCTGGTCTCTGCCCTCTTTTTGTCTTCCAGCAATCTTGCACTCCCTTAGACGTCTTCTTACTGAAATGAAAAGTTCCCTGTCCACAAAGAAAATTAGATTTTTGGGGCAGTTATTCTGATAACCATTACCCTCCTCCTCCACTACCACCAGTGGGCCCTTTCTGCCCTTTTTTCCACCTCAGAATCCTCTGTCCCAAGATGTCAATCCATGTGCTTGTACTGCATGTTTACTTTTTTCAAAAAAGTGTGTTTTTATAGCAAGGCCACACGGATTCCCTGAAAACAAGCTCCCCCAACACTTGAGCAGCCTGGATTGAGCTGGAAGCCTCACCCAAGAGGTGGTCGTGAAAGGACTTCTTTCGCCCCAAGCCTCTGGCTGCCTCCCTGTGGTTGGAGCCCACGCCCTCTGTGGTCGGCCTTTCCTGGACTCTGGGTCTCCAGGATGGGCGCTGCTGAGGCTACCCCAAAAGAGATCTGAATGGGGCACTTCTCCCAATTAAACCAGACTGTGCCTCGCATACTTTGGAAGGTTTAGGGAGCCCTGAAGGGCGTCCCAGCAGTCAGAGCTTGCAAAGAGAGTTCTTCAGAGAAGATGCTCTTGTGAAAGCCGTGGGAAGCAAGAGGCTAGATTTAGTGTCTGATTTTTTGCTCCTTTTCTTTCTTTCAGAGGTTGAGGCACTGGTGTGCGGAAGGGGGAGGCCTCCCGGTTCCCCTTGGGATCTTCTCTCCCTACGTCTTCTGAAAGGAACAGGCAAGGGATGGAAAGGTGCTCTCAAAGCTCTCTCTAGATACTGAGCAGGTAAGTCCGCATCATTCCTCTCCAAAGCATCAAATGCTGAGACAGAGAGAGAATGCCAGGCCTTTCTTTTGGGAAGGCAACTTTTTAAACTCTATACCAGGGATGGGCAAGATGCAGTGTTGCCCTCAACACCCAGGCTGGCCTTTTCTTGGACCATTTCTGTATTACACTGTTATAGTGCTATTATTCTACTTTCAACATCCTGTGGACTCCTGGAGTTTGCAGTTTAGGGAGGGGCATTTAGAAGTCTCAGCCAGAGAGCTCTTGGTAAACGACAAACTCCAGAATTCCACAGGAGATTGAAAGTGGAATAATAGCATTATAACAGTGTAGTGTGGAAATGGCCCATGAAAGGTACAGGAACTACCTCCAGTTTTCATTCTGGCAATCCTATATCTTAATACTCCACACAGAGCCCTCTTTTAGACCTCTCATGCAGAACTGGGAAAGCAACTTCTGGGGATTGCATCCCAACAGTGGCCACAGTGGCAAGGGGATTCTGGGAGCTGTGATCCAAAACAGTCTCAACTGTGCTCAAATGCCATCTCTTTCACTCTCAAGGATGTGTGGAGGGATGAATGAAGAGATGCCAAGGCTCCAGGCTGGGATGCTCCACAGCAGGACTGAACAATTTTCATGTTATGTATTATGCAGGCCAGGGCAAATCCTCCTCTGAATAAATCTGGCCAAGAAAACTATTATAAGGCTGCCACAGACCAGTTTGAAGGCACCAAACAACAACAGAGCAGCAGTGATTTGAATGTTGGATTATGACCCTGGAGATCAGGACTCAGTTCCCTGTTTGGCAGTGGAAACCCATTGGGTGACCATGGATATGTCACACACTCTCAGCCCCAGAAAACCCCATGATGGGTTCACCTGAGGGTTGCCATAGATCAGGAGGTACATAACAACAATAATCTTTGACCCCATACAGCAGCTTCTGTAGATTGCAGGTAAATCCAGCTCTGCTAGAGTTGTAGGTAAGTGGCACAGAGAGAAGAGCAGTCCCTGCCTTGTCCTTGTATGCCTTGTTGTGCTTTTTTTTAAAAACACAGCAGCCCTCCTGGAGGCTGGACTGCTTGCTCATTAGCTGGAGAGCTGAAACCAGACACCTGGCTCCATCCAGTCCCCCAAAGCCCAAGTCCTTGCAGCTCTTTAAAAGGACAAGGGGAGGCTTGTGAGGGACACACCTCTTCGTACCATCAGTCCCTGAATTCCCCTCCCTTTTGGGTGCATCCCATCTCATTCCAAACATCTGGGTCACCTAATCTATTTCCCCATGGGCTGGCCCATTCCAGCATCATTTCAGAGATAGAAAAAGACAGAGAGGGAGAGAGAAGGCACCTGCCTTGTGCAAACCAGAAGCAGGACTTGCTCATGATGGGCCGAGGAAGGTTTTGAGGGGAGATTTGGATATCTCAAAGGCACATGGTAACAGCCCTGTAGCTCCAGAATCTGACTGAATCTGTGGGAAAAGGAAACAGATCTGCAGCAGATCAGACTGGGAAAACACAAGTGTGTACACACACACCGGATGAAACCAATGGCTGCTCATTTGATTCATCCAGCTGCAACGTAAGTGTACCAAAGTGTGTGTGTTTGTGTGTGTGTGTCGGGAGAAATGAAAGTATAATGTTGAGGAGAAAAGATTCCTGATATCTTTAAAATGCCTGGTCTGTCATTATAGATTAACCTCAAAACACACTGTGTGTGTGTGTGTGTGTGTGTATTTTCTTTTTTAATCTTTGTGGATAAAACCCCAAATCCTTCATTGATGATTATCATGTCCTTCTCCTTTTTCCAAGGCATACCTATGGTGGCGGTGGTAGAAATCCAAATTAAGGGCATTGCTTCTCCATTTTCCTTAAGTCTCCAAATTTCTAGCATTGCACTAACTTAAAACTTTAGCTGAGCATTTAGAAATACAGTTGAGGCCTCCACAGAAAACAGCCAGGCAAAGTTCCCAAGGCGATGTGGACACAGCAAATAGAAGTCCTTGGCCAATTGATTTTCAGTATCTCTCCTTCTCTGTGATGCTAAAAATTTGGGATCTGAAGAAAATTTCATGGGGTCAGGGTACGAATTCTTATTGGGATGACAAAGTCTTTGTGTTTGCTCCCCAATAGCTACACACGCATGTGTGTGTATGTGTGTGCATGTGTTTTAAAGTACAGATGTGATCATTTCTACAGGTTACTGGGGAAGCCATTATGAGGGCAAGTTAAGTCCTGCAAGTGGGAATCCACATGCACAAAGAGGATTTGGAATCCTAAAACAGAAGGATATGCACATTTCTAGGCAGGTTGATTTAGATGTGGGGCTTACTGAGGACTAGTGGCTTTAAAGAGCCATTTCCCTGCACTGTTTTAAAATCTAGTGTTTATTCTCAGCCTCCAGTGCAGTGGGCTGCAGCCCACAAAAGCTTATGCCAAATAAAATGAGTTAGTTTATAAGGTATTGGTAGAGTTTTGGATGCCAGAGTGAAAAATTTAAACGACTCCTGTACCTTTGTTAGAAAAGGGAATTTCAGCAGACATTTCTTATTACCTGGTTGCAGGGAAAGCGGAAAATTCCCTCTTCTACCCAACTATTTAAGGTACAGGAACTGCCTCCAGTTTGCAGTCTGTGGGGCTTTTATTTCTTCCCTGAGTGGTAATGGGTGGAGTTTGATTTAATGCATCTGGAAGTTCAGGAGATGGATTAGACTGGGATGCAGCCACTCTTCCAATAAACCTTTTACAACCAGTGGGGCTCAAGCTAATCACAACCACTTGATTCCCATTGATTTCAATGGGTGTCCTTTTAAGCATGTCCAGCTGTGATCCAAACCAGGGCTCCCCTTTCTCTGCCTGCATAGCAGGGGGGTTGGACTGGATGGCCCCCGTGGTCTCTTCCAGCTGTATGATTCTATACCTCAGCTTTCTACCAAATTGCTCTTCTCCTCATCCCCTGTTTGATAGGCTTCCGAAAGAGAGAAAGAGCGTATGAGAGAAAACCCTACGACTCCTATTTCTTCCGCCCACCAAAATTCAAGGAGCAAAACCGGAGGAAAGTTTGGACTCCAGCGCCTGGAATCTCTCCCCTAGCCTGGGGGATTGTGGAGCTGCAGTCCAAAAGGGTCTACTTAGACCTCCGTCCGTTCAAAGCTTGAAAAAGTTATTTTTTATTTTATTTTAGGGAGGGACTACACCTCCCAGAAGTCCCACGTTGGCTGAGGGATTATGAGAGCTGTAGTCCACAAAGTAACTTCCCCAAGATCCAGTCCTGTTCAGCTGCAACGGGGCTTACTCGCTCGTAAGGTCGTAACGCGGGTTTTAGGGCTTCCTTCTTCCGACTCCCAACTTTTTCTTCTTTTTCAAATCCTGGTAGCCAAAAATGACCCCTTAAATTTCAGCGTTTTAAACGCTCCGCCTCTATTTCCGCACCAGAGGGCAGCAAAGAGCGGCGGCGGAGGGGAGCATCTATTTTTCCCCCTTTTCCCCCAAAAGTTTAACCTCCCTTCCACATTTCTCCGAATCCTTCTCCCTCTCTCTCTCTTTTCCTTTCTCCTCTGCAAAAAAAACTCGAGAGGCGGTTTTCCTGCTGGAGGAACAAGCAGCATCGGTGCGGTTTTGCAAATGCAGAATCTAAAAATAATGAGAATAAAAAAACCCTCCCTTCGGCCAGCGAGGACAAGAACCCCGTAAAGGCTAATTCAAAACCACCACCAAAAAACCCCTCTCCGTAGAGACGGGGGGAAAACCCACCACCGGGAAAACCAAGCTGGTTTTGATTTTTCTTTTTCCCCCCAAAAGGGACGGTTTGAGGGAGCAGCGCCGAGCCGTTCCTAGGGAGGGGATCCCACTAAGGAGGGAGGGGGGCAGGACCGCTCATAAGAGGAGGCCGGGGAGGAATAAGCGGGGAAGCGGTCCAGGATGCAGAGGGGTCCTTTCCCACCGTCTCCGTCCTCTCCTTCCGCCCCTCGCTCTCCCCCAGGCGATCGCCATCGGAGACTTAGATGGGATTAAAGCCTCTCCGGCCAGCCGAGGAGGGAAGGGACGCCGGCGGGAAGGCAGAAGGCGGCGGCGAGGGAAGAAGCAAAGGACCAGGAGGCGGAGGAGGAGGAAGAGAAGGCGAGGAGCGGAGCAGCGGCCAAAGCAGCAACCGCCCCGGCAGCGGCCGGCTCGCGCCCTCCCCGGGCCCCCCAGGACCGCGCTTTGCCTTGTTCTTTATTTTTGCTGTTATTTTTTTTTGGAAGGGGCCGCGGGCAGGCAGGATGCGCCCCCGCCACGCCAGCTTTCTGAGGGATCACGGCGAAACCATGCACTAAGACAACGGGATGAAGGAGGCGTTGGGACCCGGCTCAAGACTCAAAGCAGCGGCGGCGGCGGCGGCGGCAAGGGGGTGAGTGCGGAGTCCGAGCCGACCCACGTGCGCGTGTGTGTGGATGGGGTGGGCGTCGGTCTCTTCGAGGGGCAGGCGGGAGGAGGGGTGTGTGTGTGTAAGATCTGCCCCCCCCGAGTCTGGGGGGAGGAAAGGGGCCTCTCCAGGACTCCGGCTCCCAGAACCCACCCCGGGTAGGGGATTATGGGAGCTGTAGTCTCCAGAGGTCACCCAAGCTCAGATCAGGAGGGAGAGAAAAAGCGTCTTGAATTGAACTTGGACGGCTGGGGGAAAAATAGAACTTTCTTTTGGCTGAAGGCAACTTCGCTTCTATGGCTGACTGAGTTTCTGAAGGAGGGGGAGAGGGGTGTATATTGTACACTGTGGTGGTGGGGATATTGCTGGTGCCTCCGAGCCTTCAAGTCGCCCGTCTACTTAGGGCGACCTCATGGATTTCATATGGCTTTCTTGGGCACGGAATACTTAGCCGTAGTTTTGCTAGTTTCTTCCTCTGATTTACAGCCTATAGTACCAGGGATTCGTTGGCAGTCTCCCACCCAAGTGCTAACCAGGGATGACCCTGCTTAGCTTCCAAGATCAGAAGGGATCCGGTGCCTTTAAGAGAAGTGTGTTGCTATTAGGTTGGATAGATTTCGAATGGGCTTTTGGAGAAGGTGAGCAGGGGTTCACACTGGGCACTCTGGAGAAAAGCAGCAGACCCAATAATTTGAAAGTAGTCAATGTGGGTAGAGAGTCAATATTGGCAGAGAGTCAGTGGGGAGAGGGGAGACTGTACACTTCAGGGGAGGGAGGGAGGGAGGGAGGGGCGGGAGAAGGTACAGTAATCTTGGCTGGCTGGCTGTGGAAAGGAGAGGGGACCTTGAGGCTCCGGCAGCCTTTTCCGGTCTGTGGGATGACAGGGAGGGAGAAGGAAACGAGTCCAGATTGCAGAGAGGGGACTGGGCAGAGGGCGAGAGGATGTGGAGATGGTTCCCTTCTTCCTCTTGGCCAGCGATGGGGGCAGCCGCTTGGAGAAACGTCCTCATCTTTTCTCTCCTCCCCACTGAACAGAAAGGAAACACAAGGGGGGGTGATGGTGATGAGTTCCATTTTTTTAAAAAGCTTTTAAAGAAAGCAAGCATCAGCAGTAACAGAGGTGATGATAATAAAGTATTACTTCCCATGGCCTCTGGGTAAAGAAAACAACTGTGGTTGTGATAGGTGCTTTAGGAGCAATGCCAAGCATACTGACCAAGACCATAGCTATAGAGAGCATCACAAGAGCGCAGTTTGAAAAAGGGGCACTACTTGGAACAGGCCACATTATCTGCTGACATCTCCCAGTGACTCTTGGATTCCTGGGCAGAATCTCAGTCATCCAGGGTCCAAAATTCTGGTCACCAACAATATGGTGTAGTGGTTTGAGCCTTTGACTATGGGCCCAGGAAACCAGGGTTTGATTCCCCAGCTCAGCCATGGAAACCCACTGGGTGACCTTGGGCATGTCAAGGTAACACACTCTCAGCCCCAGAAAACTCCAGCATAAGGTCACCGTAAGTCAGAAATGACAGGAAGGCACACAACAACAACACTTGATAGACTGTGAAAGCAGAGATGATGATGATGATGATGATGATGATGATGATGATGATGAAAGTTTTCCAGGAATATGGTGCTACAGGTAGTGGTTGTTATTATAAGCTATGATAATAATGTAATAACAACAACCATTGATGCTAATGCTGTAGTGGAAAACTTTTTGTCTCCTCCCCATGGTCTTTATCTGCCATTCCTAGGAAGGAACAGCAGCCAGAAAAGGGTTAAGTCTGCCTGGCTTTGCATTACCAGTGAGGATAGTGATTTGTAGATGCTCCCTTGACTGAACAGGGGTTTTGGGAGTCATTCTTTTTATTTTTTTTCAGCTGAAGGGGTTGGGGAGAGGAGGAAGAGAGGCATCCCTCTCACTAAGGCAGCAGACCCAAGCATGCATGTTGGTGTATTAAAGCATCAGTGCTCAGACAAACTGGAGCTGTTCAAAGTTAGTGTGGCTCTTAAGCAGTGGAAGGGTTAGGGTTAGGTATGCAGAAAGAGCCTGGCCTTCGGGGTCTAAAATCCTTCCCAAGCGAGTAAGACCTCCTGGACCATGATTAGGTTGGAAGAGGAACAGTCCCACACAGAAAGACCAAGATTACATTTCTGTTTTTTAAAAAAGATCTCTGATAGCCAGTGGGTTATGGGTTGTCAAAAAATGCATCACTAGGAATAAGAAAAAAAAAAAAAGGAACAGGAATTTGCACAAAACTTTGTAAACTCTGGTTCAGAGACATATGTGCAAACTTAAAAGAAATGGCTGTGCTTTAAATCAAGGATGAGGATTCTGCAGTCCTCCATGTGTGATTAAGTTACAGCCAACATACTCAGTGGTGAGGAATGCTAGGAGATGCAGTCCAACAAAATCTGGAGGATCACAGGAATCCTCTTTGAGTGCAGGCCTGGAAAAGGCCTATTCCAGAGTTTGCAGACCTGTGTATGGCTCTCTAAATGGGTGATGCTTTGTGCTCGATAGACGACCTTGGCAGAATAGAGGGATGAACCTGGACTTTGAATGCAAAAGGCCCCAGCTTCAGCCTTCTGCGAGGCCCATTCACGCTCCAGAATTATAGCACTATTGATCCACTTTAACTGCTTTAATCCACTTTGAATGTTCTAATGTTAAGCAGATTCCATTTACATTTGCAGTTAGAAAGAAAGGGAAACGAACAACACACTTGATGTGCTGAGCCAGGCTGCTTATGGCTGGCTCTCCAGAAAGGTGTGCACGCACGTGTGTTTGCTTCAGGAAAGAAAAATTATGCCAAAACATTTCCGCTTTGCCCAGACTTGGCTTCGGCATGTCTGGAAGTCTTGGTAATTACCTGCCCCTCCTTTCATTACCTTCCCTGCTGGGGAAGAGCTGGGTGTCTTTGGCCTTTGGAGGGGAAACACCTGTCTGAGGCTTAAGCAGGGATAGGCCAGCAGGCAGGCAGACAGCAGCTGTCAAGAGATCCAGAGCGTGAAGCCAGAAGAGGACAGAGCAGGGAGGAAGTACTGAGAGTCAGCAATGAAAGCAAATAGGAAAGAGCAGGGAGACCCATAGAGAGAAGCACATGGCTGGCTTTCTGGGAGTGTGTACCTAGAACGCAAAGGGAGTGATGGCAGAATTCCAGGAAGACCTGCTCCCTTTTGCTGCTGTTATGTGCCTTCAAATCAAGTTCAACTTATGGCAAACCATAAGCTCAAAACCCCAAAACCATGGGGTTTTCTTGGCAACAACTGTTCGGAATGGATTCGCCATTGTTTTCCTTCAACACTGAGAGACGGTGACCTGCCTAGTGGATTTATGTGGCTGAACAGGGATTTGAACCCTGAACTTCCAAAGTCCTCGGCCAGCACTCAGAGCACAGCCCCACTCTAGCTCTCTGTCTCTTTCCTGCCCCCTTAGAAGGCTAGAGAGGCATTAAGACACTTCACTGGAGGATTATTTTAAATTGATGGTTAATACCCACAGTGGGTACTAGCCATGAGGGCTATATGAAACCTCCAGGTTTTTCCATGATGTACAGTGTAGAGCTACTTGGAATAAGTGATCTGTGAGCCACTGGGGTTGGTCCTCACTAAGTTTCCAGGAAACTGGAATATTAATGGATTGTACAATTATATATCCACTGGGAAGCCTAGATCCTAACTAGCTAATGGATAGATTAGATAAGACAGTAACTTCATTCTTAACTCATCATTTTCTTGGTGGAGATGCAAATCATGGTCAGAGAGAAGGAGGTAGAAGCAAAGATGGTGAGGAAGAGAGAAGGGTCTGAGAAGTGGGGCTTTTTATAAGGCCAATGACCCAAGTTTCATGTAAAAACTTACTGGTTTGTTGAATCATCCTTCCAAACTCAGCACCCTGGACCACCACACTTCAAGATACTAGACTGGTTGAGGTGGTCCAGTGTAGCCCCTAGGGTACACTGTTCTCTCACTCCAACGACCTACTGCCACTCCTTCCAACATTTCTTATGTGAGAAAATTATCACCAAGCCCCCAAACCCTAACCCTTTCCCAAAATAGGTTCAGGACCTTGGATAACTCCTTTTAAAGCAAGGGTGGGCAAATTACATACTGCAGCTCCTGGACCCCACTTTTATGACCCCTGAATCCCCCCACCAATTCTCCAAAGCCCACCAACCACCACATTTATTTGAAAAAATCAGTGCAATTTTGGGGGCTTTTTTCACCTCAAAGCAACATAACCTCGCAGTGTTTGAGAATATGCAAAAAATACCCTCACCAGCATCCCAGAACCTTACACCACCCCCAAAGAAATGTGGCATCCCTTCCTGTCACTATTTTGAGCAGGATTGCAGAAGAAAACTAAGTATTTGTATAGTGCTGACAGAAGGAGGCTGTGGGATAGGTGGGGTAAAATTGGGTCCCATGCAGTTGCTCACCCTGTCTGGAATAAAGCCCAGAATGGAGTCATTGCCCAAGTGATATAGAAGCTTCTAGTTGTCCATAACCACCCCCAGTCCTTGTCCTCTCTCTCTCTGTATGTGCCTTTGAGTCTCATGTGGACTTATGGTGACCCCATTAATTTCATAGGTTTTTCTTAGGCAAGGAGAACTCAGAGGTGGTTTTGCCAGTTCCTTCCTCTGAACTATAGCCTACAACACCTGGGATTCATTGGTGGTCTCCCATCCAAGAGCTAACTGAGCCTTACCCTTCTTAGCTTCCAAGATCAGACAGGGATCTGGTAGTAGTTAGGGCCTGTGTCTGCAGGCCTGATAACTAGATGCTGTGTTTTGTTTATCCATGAAGGTGGGATTTTGTGCATGTTCTATTCCATTCCTTTTCTCTAGTGTTTTCTGGCTCTCCTCTCTGTTTTAGTGCTGGCCGTCCACAAAAGCTGCAATAGGAAAACCTGGTGCCAGTTGGAACCTCTTTGTGAGTCTCTGTGTCTTGAGTTCCTGCTTAGTTTCAGCAGAACTTGAGTCATGTTGAAATTTCCCCGAAGTGTGTTCTGATGGAGAATGGGAATTTGGGAAGCAGCCCATATGGAGTCATCATTACTCCTACCCCCTTAACGGACACATAAACGCATAGAGAGAGAGAGAGACAGGCAGACAGACAGACACACACATGTATGCACATGCTGAATTATGTCAGGTTTGGCTTGGTTACAGGGTGGGAAAATTGGCTGGATGCTTTGTCATACAGCCATGCAGATATGAACTGAGCAGCACCAAAGTTTCATTTATGTAGTAGTTAGAGACCAGGAAGAAGAAAAGTATTGTGTCTAAGCTAACAGAAAGTTGTACATGCTGTTCGTGGGTTTCCAAGTTACTCCTTGGTTTGCCATGCTTTACACTGCTTCACATTTCTTATCTGCTATCATGGATCTGAGATAAGAGCAGAAGAAGACTGAAGGCTAAACAGGGAAGGCTTGCAGGCAGCACTTACCGCCTGTGTTGCTTCACACATGTGAAGAGGCTCAATGAGTGCATCATGTTATCTGATTCTTTAAGTGAGGAAGGGGACTGTAGCGAGGGAGGCGGCAGACAGAAAAAAAATAGGCTGGAGGAATGGAGGGCATTGAAGACTGGAGCCTTGGACAAGAACACCATGCTGAAATATTTTGTTGCAGGTCTTACTTGGCAGAGGCATGCTATGGCAGTAGTTGTACTTTATTTGCAGGGTCATGCAGGGGTGGTGAGGAAAGGCAGACAAAATATGAGAGCTCCAAATAGACCTTTTCTCTGAACCCTTGCTTCCTTCACTAGTGTAGTGTCCATGGTCTTTTTCCTTCTTCTGCCATTGCCTATGCTGGTCAGGTAGGCCAGTTCAGGGTAC
Source organism: Ctenosaura bakeri (assembly GCA_948474755.1). NCBI lineage: Eukaryota > Metazoa > Chordata > Lepidosauria > Squamata > Iguanidae > Ctenosaura > Ctenosaura bakeri. The sequence goes on from CAOLHI010000335.1 coordinate 232,092, forward strand.
CAAAAGAACTCTGGGTGATGTTGGCAAGTTACTTTGGATGCTTAAAAGTGCTCTACAAACATTGGATTGCTCTTAAGGTTTATGAACCTTTTGATCATAGGTCATATCTTCCTTTTCTTGAACAGGTGGCTTGCTCTCTTAAATTTCTGTTTTACGTGTTTTGAAATTGAAGCAGTAAACTGCTAACAGTTTTAAATATTATCTTTCTTTTCAGGGGATTCCCTCAACTCTGGACAATCTTCTGTTTTACCTGTTTCCTTGGATCGACACGGGGAGATTCTGAAGGTAAATTTCATCCGATAGGCCCCCCTCCCTTCATGACAGAAGGGTGGACATTGGGCAATGGGGAAAGCAAAACCTACTTCAATCTATTTAACATTAATTTGTAACATTAACTGTGAGTCAGCTTTCTGCCAAAAGCAATTGAAGTAATGCCCAAAGCTATAAAGTGAAGTGAGAAGATCAAGGAGGGATAGTGAGTAAACATACAGACACACACACACTTTTTTCTTTGCACTGCACACTACATGTTTTATCTACAATCACTGATCTGAGAGAAGAGCAACGATAACAATAGAAGGAGACTATGGGCCAAACGGGGCAGGTGCAGCTGCAGGCTTTTCCCACTTGGCCCTCAGTCTACTTCTATTGTTGTTCTACAGCACCACAGAAACACAAATATGTTTCAAAACAACTGGAAGCCTACCGTTACATCAGTTTCATCCCACTTGAAGTGTTGTAAGTGAGGTAGTTAGAGTTCTCTGTTCCTCATGCTACAGATCCCAGGATTCCATAGGAAGAAGCCATGACAGTTAAAGTGATGTCAAACTGATATAACCACATAATGCAGCATGGCTTTTACTTTGTACGTAAGTGCTGACAGTCATGGCTTCCCATTGGACAGAGTGAGGCAATTATCTCAGATGCTGGGAGGCAGCAGCAAGTAGTTTTAGGAGAAAGCCAAGTTTTACTTTGTCCTGTGCTTCAGGCAGCAAAATGTCTTGGGCTAGGCTTTGTCATTCAGTACTTTCCCTTCTGTATGGGGTTTCTCACTTTAGGAGCATATGCTCAGCTTCTACCGTGTTCTCTTCTCTACACCTGCTTGGAGAAATCTTCTGGCCCGCTTTTCCTTTTTACGATGATGGTATACAGCACATTTCAGTCGGCCGCCAGCCTAGCAATCTGTAATGGGTTTCATCTGTTGGTTCATTTCCCTCTGGGCCATTTTTTTCTTTTTCTTTGCTGGTGAATGCCTGGCAACTGTGCCTCTCAGAAGGTCATTTCTGGTCCTAATTTAAATAAAACAAAATGCTCCACTGACACACATTGGCCAACTTCATTTGGCTTATTACATTTTTCCTGGGAAAACATGGTACAAAAGTGTCAGAGGGTGGCGTCATCAGAGTTTGGCAAAGTGACTTCTGGGCTACAGCTCTCAGAATCCCTTGGCCAGTATCAGCTGAAGAACTATGTTTCTGATTTGCAAGAGTAATTTCTGAAGACTATCCTAAAGTCACCCAGAGAAGGTCTGAGAATTTATTATAGGCTGAAATGTGGAAGTTTTTAAAATAAATAAACATGCTATATAATTTTCAACATTCTGAGGCATGGACTCTATCTGTACCAAGTATTTATGGGTGTATCCACACTGTACAATTGTAGCAGTTTGATACCACTCTAACTGCCATGTCTCTTTACTGTGAAGTCCTGGAATTGTAGTTTAGTGAGCTCTTAGGATTCTCTAATACACTCCCTTTGACTGCAACGCTAGAGCTCTCTGGCGGAGAATTCTCACCAAAGTATAACTCCCCTAGTCCCATAGGATACAACCATGGCAGTTAATCAAAGTGCTATAACTGTGTTTGTGGACACATCCTGTAGCACTTCGATTTATCACTTCATTTGGTACAGTTCTATCCTATGGAGCCCTTAGTGCTTAGAATTCTCAGCTAGAAAGACCTTTTGTCTCTTCTATGAACTGCACTTCCTGGAATTCTGAGTACCCCAAATCCAGACAGTGAATAAAGATTGATTCATACAGGGTTGTACATCAGTCAGGTTACTCAGAACTGAATGGCTTTAAGCTGAATGGCTGGTGAGAGGTGATGTGACTCTGTGACGCACTCTTTCCATAACATGTATCCTTCCTAGGTGTAGTTCCTGAGCAGTGTACTTGTCTGTCTGGACACTGCACAGTTACAGTGGTTTCATACCACTTTAACGGCAGTAGGTCCATCCTATAGAATTCTGGGATTTGTAGTTTTTGGAAATCAAGAGTTCTCTGCTGGAGGAGTCTCGTTCTGTAGTCCAGGGCAGTTAAAGCTCTGTAGCATGGAATTCTGTGTACCTCACCATATTTGCTGTTGTGTGCCTTTAAGTTGTTTCTGACTTATAGTGATCCTAAGGTGAACCTATCATGGAGTTTTCAAGGGCTGAGAGTGTGTTATTTTCCCCAAATCAACCAGTGGGTTTTGATGGCTCGTTGGGGAATCAAACTCTGGTCTCGATGGGTCCATAGTCCAGTGGTCAGACTGCTGCAACACACTGGCTCTCTCACCAGATTACAATCCCAGGATTCCATAGGATGAAGCAATGGCAGTTACAGCAATATGAAACTTATATAGCTGTGCTGTGTGGATACAACCTCCATCTCTGTGAATTCTTTTTATTGAACCAATCAGTTGTGTGTAGGTCTCCGGTAAATAAACAGGGCATGCCTCCTGTTGGTTTGTTCCAACTAAAGTAGACCCGGTGTATCAATTTTTGCAAGGTGACTCAACACTCGTGTAAATCACATTAATTCACTGCGTCTACTCTAGTCCAGGACCTAAACAAGGCTTCAGGGAGAAACAATGATCAAAGAATTAACTGCTGAGGAATTCCCTGTTCCAGAGCTCAGAAATGTTAATTTTTGGACTACCAACTCACAGAAACCCCCAGCCAGCATGGTCGCGGGACCGTGGCCAGTTTGGCTAGGGAATTCTGTGGGTTGCAGTCCAAAATGGTTACATTTTGAATGCAGTGCCTCATTTTTTAAGGAATAGCTCTGTTGTTGCCACAGCTGCCTGGTTGGAATGTGAAACTCTCTGGGACATCTGCTTGTTGGCAAACTATCTATTTTCTCCTAAAATAGCAAAAACCTTCCCTCCTGGATTTACTCAAGGTTTTGACAGGGCCTGAATAACTTCCTCGACCATCAGTTGTACGGAGAGCTGGGGGTAGACTTCAAGGGTCCGTTGCCTTGGAGGGATGCTAGGGGTGAGCCTCTGACCACTGTACCACATTGCCCCTTTTCTTTCAGGCTTCTTTTTCCTTCTCCCTTCTTTCCTATCAAATGTGGTGTCTGTCTTGGAGAGTCTTTGTTGCTCCTTATCTCCTTGGAGTTACAGCATGATTGGAGTTCTCCTGTTGCTGCTGCAAAACAATAAGGAGTAGAAGGGGAACACACATGTGGGGAGAACCAAACTGAGAACATTTCTGGGAGTTCAGGCTGCTTCTTGGTTATTACACAATAATATTAAAAATGAAAGGGGAGAGAGAAGAAAATGGAACCTGTGACATGCGGCAAATGTTAATTTTTTCCCTATTCCCCCTCAGTCCGATTTATTACTTCCTCATGTAAGAGGTGAACATCTGGTGGAATCACTTAAACAAACATTTTTCAGTCTGAGTTGTATGCTAACTCTGAGAAAAGGAGTAACAAATATTTAGCTCTTTCTTTCTCTCATATTACTCTGGGATAGCCATTTTAATTTGCGATAAATTTCAACCATGCTTTTCCCTTCCCAGTGGAGCTGTAGAATACTGGAATGTTTTTGGCTTGGCAGTGCACGCTCTTGAAACAAACGCTCAGTCCAAACATAAATATTTTTACTGTTATTAGTAGATATATTTGAATTTCACTGTTCCGCTTGTGGTGTAGCTAGAGCAGTATATGTCATTGAAGAAAAAAAGACACAACCGTTTTAACAATAAAATGCTAAAATGTGGCCAGTTCACACAATAGACCCCTATGAATGCACTCAATAAAAGTTCCATTAGTATTTTTAAGCACCACACACACATCATAACCACTGTTATTACTACATTTGTTTATATCCTGCCTTTTCCCCTGTCCAGGACTCAAGGCAGCTTACAAAAACTAGGACAGATACAGGCTTATCTGACAGGTTAGGGACTGGAGCACTATTGGAAAACAGAATTGATTGAAAAGCGGAACCCATGTGCTGTGTTGTAGGGAGCATGAAGGACTTAATGGAGGCTCACTTGGGACTGACTTGTACATGCGACTTGCAAAGTCTCTCAGCTGGCTTGGCATCTTTTCCCTCCCCTCTCAGCTCACTTTGTAAGCAGTATGTGGATGCACGTGGTCCCAGACCAGCCTCCACAGGCAACTGAGAGAAGAGTGGAACCTCTGTTGAATTAGTGGAACTTGACATGAGTTTGGAAGTGTCAAAAGAGCAAATCATCAGATAATGGTACACTGAAAGACAGAGGCTTCCTGTAAACTGTTGCATATAATTGACTATAAGTCGATCTTGTGGATAAGTCGAGAGAGATCATAGGCCTAGAGAATTTGCTATGAGCTGTGGATAAGTTGAGGATAAAACATATTCCATATCAATAGTGAGGGGTGTGTTATTAATCCCACACTTGGTCTCCTACCCCACACATTGGGCATCCATGTTTTAGGTCCCCCCCTCACCTATCCAGCATTTAAGGTATATGCAAACAGTTACATGTGCTGGAATTTTTAAGTTCTTTGGCTGGAGGTGCTCTGAAGCAGGCTGTAGGGTGTTTTTGGCAGCCTTGGCATTCTCCTTCCTTCTCTACTGAGCTGGGCGGGCTGGCTGGCCTTGACTCCAGCATTGACCTGTGGATGTCAACCCAGATTTCCAGGGTAAATATGTAGACTAATATTTCTAGACTTTGAGTGAAGTACACACACACACACACACAAACCCACATCACAACAAAAATTAAAAATAAAAGCCTGTTAAATGTGCCTGTTCAAAGCACATTAAAAGCCTGTTGAAATAATAAGAACAATGGTTTTAGTTTCTGTATAAAACTGAAAGATGATAATGCCACAACTTAACAAAGAAGACATTCTAAAGATATGAAGCTACCACAAAGAAGGCCACGGTTCTTTTGTGTACACTGGGGTGGACACCTGGAGTAGATCTGTGGACTAGGACCACCTGTACATTTATAGTAGTCTAACAACAGTAGTCCTTTTATAGTAGTCTAACAACATCTGGAAGGTTACAAGTTTCACCCTCCTCAAATGAGCTCCTTGAAGGGCAGAGGGTGTTTTTTCCTATGTTAGTATCCCAAGCCATCTTCTACTATGTGATGGGAACTGTGTAGCAGTCCACATTTTGGATTGCAACACCCACCATCCCCTATCTAGTATAGCCAATAGTGAGGGATGCTGAGAGTTGCAGTACGACAATATCTAGCATGCTGCACAGTTTCAATTTCTCTGGCCTGCCAGGTCCTGTGGGGGAACAGGGAATGGAAGTCACTTGTCATATCCTGGTGTGTATTGGTAGACAGGTATCTCTGAGGTCAGTTTGGGCAAGCAGGGCTACTGTTAGGTGCTCAGAAAAGTGACTTTTGGGGGCTATAACTCCTAGAACCCCCACCTAGCCAGTATGGTCTGCGATTTCTGTGAGTTGTAGATGCTTTTTGACAGAAATTTCTGCTGCACAGCCTCTCTTGGTTCTGTTGTTTTTGAAAAACTAGTAGATCCCGACCATATTTTATGGAAGGAGGAATTCTCAAAAAGAGCTTTGTTGTTTTTTTTCCAGGAGCAAATACAGATATTACTAAATTATGCTTGCAGTAGCTATCAATCAAATATCCTCTTCATCCCAAGGGGTAGAGGAGGGAAGCTTTCCATGTTCCTTCCACTTGACCCTGAAACATATCTGCTGTTTTCTCTTCAGTGAAGTCTGGAAGGAGAAGAAGGCTTGCAGATACCCAATGACTCCCCTGCCCTTTTCCTTCAGCAGGAGATATTGGGCAACAGTCATGGTAGCTTCGTAGCCTGTCAGTTGTTATGAAGATTTTGGCCAAAATTAGGGATTAACATTCTTTTCTCCCCTTAATACCGCCTCTGTGGTCTGGGATCATGGTGGACGTCAATTTGACAGAAGTTGGATGGCCTTCTTATTCGTTCTTGTTTTTTCTTCTTCTTAACATTCATTTTTGCTGGCTCCAGAGATATGCAGAAATTAATGGAATATGCAATTGTGAAGAGAAAAAAAAAGCTTGGGTGGGTTAGAATGCCTTTAAAAAAAAAGGCCTTAAAATAGCCTTTGATATTTTAATTTCCTCTCCCTTCACTTCCATCAGGGCAGGCCTATAAATTAGCCACCTAGTAGGACTAGCAAATCATACGTAACTGAAGGCCAAATTACACATGTCACCTGATGGGCAAAGAACCTGTTTCATGGAAAACAAATGAACCAGAGAAGCTGCTGAATCTCTCCTTATTGTAGATGATGGGAAGGGTTGCTCACTACAACTGAAGGCAGTAGCCAAATTTAGTGGGGAAAGGGCAGGCTGTGTTTCGAACACAGCTCTGTCCTCCACCATCTTGCTGTGCTTTCACTGCTTGGCCACCTGAGCTTTCTATCCACTCTACCAAATAGTAGAGCTGTTCTTGCAGAGCAACAAAGCAGTGAGAACCTAGGGGTGGGTTGTACCTTTTGACCTCATGTCATTTCCCCTTACCAACACTCACCTCGAAGCTGATTTTTGCTTTGAAATAAAATATAAGCAGCTGTTTCTTTTCCCTTGTGGAACAACAAACTATTGAGATGGGAATTTTAAAACAAAGTAGAAAAAACATCATGAAAGGAAAGAGTTAAGACTTTCTCTGTTTATGGAGGTGGAGGATAGGATTATGAGTGATTATTGGTTTTATTGGTTATTTCTTGTCATTAGAAATTATGGGTTATTTGCTGGTTATTATTAGTTATTTGCTGTTGTTAGGGTAACAGCAAAAAACAAGCCTTATTCTTAGGAGTCAGCAACTTTGAAAGTCTAAAGGAGGCAATTTTCTGCTTTGGAGACCACAAGTGGTCAATGCCCCACATCTTATCCATGGCTGCTTCATATTGTTGGGTTCTGAAGCTCTGGACTTCAGTTGTTTAACTGGGGAGAGGAGAAACTTAGTCTGCAAAGAGGAGCAAGTTAGTTAAATCAGCTTTAACAGTTGATCATGGTATCTCAAAAGGAGTGAAGTTATCCCTCACTGTGTTACAGTTCTAATGCAACTTACTACAATTCCAACGATTGAAAAAAAAAGAAAAGAAAAGACATGGAATATAGTTTATCATTTTCAACTCATTACAAATTATTTGTAGCTTCCAAGTTACAAAGTATTTGTAACTTCTTAGCTCTTGTTGAATGCTTGGGGACAGTTTTGGGATCACCTGACTAGGGTGGCCAGATATCAAAGTCACAACCTGAGGCCAAGGGAGAGCCTCTAGTGATGCTACAGGGGGTGGGACCTGATGTGATTAAGTGTGAGACACTAAGCATCAACCACAGTTTCTCAGAGTATGTCACTCAACTAATTAAAAAAAGAATCTAACATAGGAGAATGTAAAAAAAAAAACACACAGAGATACTTTCCAAAGCAATGCTCTTGCCCTGAGATTCCTCCCCCTCACCCCAGGCTCCGAGATCTGGAAATGCTGCATCTGGCTGATTCTGTGTTTCTCCACTCCCTGTTTGTGTTTCAGATGTGGATGTTCTTCAGCGGTTGGGCCTGGCGGGTCCTTTGGGTGCATCCTCACGCGCCGTTCCTCAGGGAGTCATCCCCTTCAAGTTGGGGGTCATCTTTACCCAGCGCGCGCGCATCGAAGTGCCCGTTAGCACAGTCATTCCCTCCGCTTTTGGCACAGACTTGGCTTTGGTGCTGAGCCTGTGCTCACACCGGGTCAACAGTGCTTTTCTGTTCACCGTCAAGAGCAAGAAGAAGAAGCTCCAGCTAGGGGTGCAGTTCATTCCTGGCAAGATCATTGTCTACGTGGGCCACAAGCGCTCTGTCTATTTCGATTATGATGTACATGACGGGCGATGGCACAACCTGGCCATTGACATCCGAGGCCAGGCCGTCACCCTGTTTACTTCCTGCGGGAAGCAAAGGGTGCACGCGGATTTGCACCACAAGAAAGATGAGACGTTGGATCCCGGTGGGTCTTTCCTCTTAGGGAAGCTCAACCAGCACTCGGTGCAATTTGAAGGTGCTCTATGCCAGTTTGATATTTATCCTTCTGCCAAGGCAGCTCATAATTATTGCAAGTTCCTGAAAAAACAGTGCAGGCAGGCAGACACATATCGGCCGCATCTTCCACCTCTCATCCCACTACTGCCCAAAGATCCAAGCGCATCTGAAATGACGCCACTGTCACCACTGGCACAGACAGACCTTTTCCTCCCTGGTTTGACCAACCTGACCACTGTGATGCCTCCATCCTCTGTCTCCAAGGCCACCACTTCTCAGAGGAACAGGAGACCAGTGGTGGCATCCACCACCATTGCTCCATCAAAGCTGCCACCTCTTCAGCCGATGACCAAAGCTGCAAAGACCATGGCGGCGTCTTCTCCAAACCTGCCAAATGCTGAAGCCCAGCTCCACCGGACAGCCACGGTAGACCATCCGACTTCCAAAGCAGCTCCCCGGACGACCACCGTAGCAGCCTTTGGGAAATCTCGCTCCACCTCCAAGGCAAGTTTGGAAAAACCTCATTCGTCCATGAACAAAAACCTTCCTGCAGCCTTCCCAAATTCAACTATGAGCCTTACAGCAGCTGTCAATAAGAAAGAGGTGGCAAAAGTAACCAAAGCCCCGTCCAGCCAAAGCCAAATCACCAAGGCCTCTTCAACGTCTAGCACCACAAAGTCACTGGTGAAGAAGACAGAGAATTCCTCCAGTAGTCCAGCGACCCTGAAACCCAAGACGCAAGGAGTGACCAAGGGCCCTGCACCAAAGAAGTCAATTACTACGCCAGCACTGAAGAAGCCAGATCCTACCATTGCTGCTGTCCTGTATACCAAACCGATGCTTGGAGCTGTTTACCCTGTCCTCAGAACGAATGTGCAAGGTGTGAATCTAACAACACCACCTGCCACAGATGGATATCAGATGTTCGACCCAGTTGGGCCCACTCTCTTTCCCTTTGTCATAGGGCTTCCTGGACTGAAAGGAGACCGAGGCCCCCCGGTAAGTGACAGGTTTTCCTAATCTACTTTGTTTTGTCGGCAGGAGCTAGAATCGTGCCTTTTGGTCATCTCTGCTGTTAAGCTGGTGACTTGTTTCCATCTCTAAAACGGGCATAAAGACTCTCAGCACTCTGGCCCTGCGTGGCCCTTCTTCATACTTCTCTGAACGTGGGCCTGATGGGTGCAGGGACTTCCCTGGCATCAAGTGCGTGATTGTAACCTTTGACATCACAGTTATCCCAGCTGCAGTGCAGATTGGAGGTTCTTGGTGGTAACTGCAGTTTTGGGGGAATATGAAGAGTAAAGCTGGCTTCTGATCTGGATCATCCCTGTGGGAAGTACAGGCATACCTCACTGTCAGCCCTCTGAGAGTGAAGCTGCTTTTTACAAAGTCTTTTTACATTTGTCCAGCTCCCGTTAAACAAAGGTTGGGTCGCCATCTTTGAGGAGTGCTTTAACTGTGTGTTTCTGCATGGCAGGGGGGTGCGCTCAATAGCTCTTGCGCTCCCTTCCTTCTCTATGATTCTGTGATCTAGCTGTCTGCCAGTGGGGTCCTTCTGACTCCAGCATTGTTTTCCAACACACAGTCCCTCTCCACCCGTAATTTGAAGTGGAACCATGTGGAAACGTTTCTAGTACATGGTCCGACATTTGGGTAGGCTGGCTCTTTGACCTCCAGCCTTCCAAATGTCTATGTTACTTCTTTTAAAGCTTCAGTCCATCCATCTGCTGGTTTGGGGGTGGATGGGTAATGGCCCATGATATGGTCTCAGCTGCAATGCTCTGGATGGTGCATACAGTGTTTCGTTAAACATGTGTGTACGCTCCAAACTAGCAATGATGAGGGAGAACTTTGTCGAGTCAACATTTTTAAGCAAACTGACCTCATTTGCACTTCCTGAATTAATATGTGGAATCAGATGCAGCTATCCTATGGAGGCTGCACTTCTTTGAAATCTGTAGGCATCGTTTCTAAGTTCTGAGTGCATAAATTTATATATTAGGAAAGGCACTTAAAAGAATGTTTATACTGGGGAAAACTGTGTATGAAAATAAGTATGGTTTTCTTTCTTTTTTTAAAAATGGAGCCTGAAATGGAAATGAGACAGAATGAACGTTGTGAATGAATATGTGCCAAACAGGCTCGCATCAGAAAGAATCCATCCATTTGCCTTTCTCTGCCAGAGACTGACTGTATCCATTCTATTTTCAGAGTCTGAGCTTCTAAAGCAATGGTTTCAGAGGCTGATGGAGGCATCCGTGGCCATACAGTGGAGAAACCATAGCTGATTTTAGTCTGAACTTTAAAAGAGTTACCCAGCATTTCTGAAACTTGCTTACAAAATAGTTCCTTTAAAGCTGAGACTAAGACCTGGAGGAAATTCATTGCTTCACTTGGCATGGAAACTACTAGGAGCCAGAGTGATCCTCTACCACTGAAGTTCTAGTTATTGTTGGACTTCACTTCCCAGTATCCCTTCCCATTGGCCATGCTGGCTAGGGCTTTTGGGAGCTGAAGTCCAACAAGTACCTGGAGCCACTCCACCACTCTGATCGAGAACAATTGTTCCTAGAGCCTTGAACTGGAGTGCAAATACTGACATCCTTCTCATATGATCCTGGATAAAGGGCTGAATCAAATAGAAACATAGGAAGCTATCAGCCCACCATTTAAGTCAGTAAGGTTTTATACTGATTGGCAGCTTCAAAGAGAGTTTTTTTTTTTTAACCATTCCTAGCTAGACATGTTGATGATTGAATCTGAACCTCTGGCACACAGCCCTTTGCTCTCCCAGTCAGTTTTGCCTTTTCCCTTAAGGGCATGAATTAAGTGAGCGAGAGGTCTGTCGATATGGCCAGCTCTTAGCAAAAACTTTCCTAACTTCTTTATAAAGCCCCATATCCACTAAAAAGGTAGAAGTAATGCCTTCCCATAGCATTTTTCCTTTCCCTTTTCTTTTGCTGAGGAATGGTTCTTCCATGTGTCTTCCTTCTGAGCTCTGCAAAGTGAATCATGCTTCTGTTTCAGCGTCTAATGGCTCATAAAATGCCCTTTAAATAACCACAGTTCTGGGGGAAATCTCATGGCACTCTGGGTTTTATTGGGAAAGAATGCATGGCTTTGCCAGAACCTTCCAAGTTATCTGAAATCACACAAGCAACAAGGTTCAGTCAAAGAGAAGTGCTTTTGAAGTGCCACTGAGAATCAGTGTAGGCAGATCTGGAGCAGAGGAGGCTGAGAGTATAGCTTTGGAGGGGAAGAGGCAAAATCAGGGCATTGCTCCTACCAAATAAGAATTCCGCCCTCTCAAATGAAATTTTCCTTCTGTCTCCAAATTTGTAGCATTGAAGTAACTTACAACTTCAATTGAGCATTAGAAATGCAGTTTAAGCATCCAAAGCAAAGAGGCAAACCAGGTGACCAAAAGAATTGTCATTGTCGTGTGCCCTCAAGTTGTTTCCAACTTATGGTGACCCTAAGGTAAACCTATCACAGTGTTTTCTGGGGCTGAGAGTGTGTGATGCACCCAAAGTCATCCAGTTGGTTTCCATGGCCAAGTGAGGAATCAAACTCTGGTCTCCAGGGTCATAGTCCAGTGCTCAGATTACTACATCACGCTGGCTCTGACCAAAGGAAAGCAAACATATAATAGAAGATTTATACAAGATCAGGTTTCCCAATTTGGCAGGGACAGTTCCTATTAGTTCTCTGTTGTTTCATTTTCTCAGCTCCTGAAATGTCACGGTTTCTCTCTCCTCCTCTTTCTTCTTCCCTTTATTCTAAGCTAACTTCTATTGCTATTATTGGAAAAGTACAAAAGTAGTTTGCACTCCATTAACTCAGCAGAGGGCAGAGTCTTGCCCCTTCCCGTTGGCTCAGGCAAAGCAAACTGCTGCAGTCTCTCCAAGTTTGCATGTTCTTCTTGATTAATAATGTGTTGCTTGGCCACATGTGTCTCAATTTTCCTCTGTGAAACGATGGAGGGTATGGAATCGGGGGTGGATTTTTGGGGACATGAAACAATGATTTCTCCACAGTTTGCAGAAAGTTCAGGCTTCCAATCTATTCTGGAAAGAGTGAGCAAGTTAGCCTGTGACTCTCTTTGACCTCCCAGATACTCTGTGCATGCAATAGTGAGGGAAAGGTTACAGCTTGTGTTCAGATTGGCTTCCTTGGCTTTTTTGGTGACTCATTTTTATAGGCATTGTTCTCTCTCAGTCTCTCTCTCTCTGTAATACTTTGTTGGATGTGCTCAGATGGCAGAGCGAGATGACATCTTGAGAAATGTTACTTTTTAACATTTATGCAGCCAGACAAATGCGTCTTCAGAATGCAGATGCTGATAATAAATAGCTCTCCGGTTGAGTAACTGCTCTGGCATTGCTTCCATGCTTTTCGGCAGGCATTTCTGATGAGGTCAGGCCTGCAGCTGAAGACTTTCCCCAATCGAGCATGTTCTGTTTCATCTCTATGCCCATCCAGCTTGGATCGGGCAAATTGCAGACCGAAGATTGCAAATTGCTCCTTGCGCTGCTGGGACTTCCCAGATGTTGCTTGGTTTATCTGGGAGAAAAAAAGTGAGCAGCCCACTGTGGCTAGCCAAACAAAAGGCTGGGGAGGAGAAAACATGGTGGAGATGACTGTGACTTGGCTTAGGAAAACTTTTCCTTAGAAAGGGTAGCTGAACATGCCAAGGGATGGTGTAGTTTACGGATGGTTTACCACAGGCTGAGAAGAAGGGGTGTACTTGGTCACACCAAATACTTGCCTGCTCTCGTGTCCTGTTCACACTTTGGCCAGCCAGGTGTCCCAAAGGGAAGCTGTGAAGGTATACCCTCCAACCTTTCACAGGTGACAACCAAGATGGTTGTAGCAGTTTGGTTTTGCCTGAGCCTCCTGGGAAGGGCAAGACTCCACCCCACCTTCTCCTTTCCTCCTGGCTGAATTAACTGAACACAAACAACTTTTGCCCTTTGAACTCAATTTGCAGCAACTGAAGTGAGATGTTTCCCTCCATAATGTTTGTCATTACCTGCTGTATCTGAGGAATCTGATGCAGAGAAATCAGATCACAAGAGGCCTATAAATTGATAGCCTTACCACACCACACTGTTATAGTACTATTATTCCACTTTAACTGCCATGGCAGCATCCTGTGGCATCATGCAATTTGCAATTTAGAGAGGGGCATTTAGAATTCCCAGCCAGAGAGCAATTGGGCTTCACTTAACTGCAAACCCCAGAATTCAACAGGAAGTTACCATGGGAATTAAGTTGAATGTAGCACTATAACAGTGGAGTGTGATAAGGCTCCAGGTCACTGAGAAAGTGACTGAGGGGACTGGGCTTGTCAAAGGGACATTTCTGGATATCAAGGAAGAAGAGGAAAGGGACAGTATTAGTGGAATGTAGACGTAATTGTTTGATCATGGTGGCCAAGGCTCCCTCATGAGTGGGATGGTGAATCCACTTTGGGTTTCACACTGATATTTTCAGGAGCTATCCAAAGTGCTGAGCCTATTTAAGAGTGAAGCAGAAACCAGAGATAAGACCCGAAGAGAATAGGATCCAACACCTTGGATAGCTCATTTAAAATTCAGATTAAATCTTAAAGTGAATTCACCCCCCCACTTACCAATCACCAACCATTACTGCAATTGTATTTACTTAAATTAAGTATAAAGAAACAAAGAATAAACTGTTTTATTCAGCTACTGCTGTTATATGAATTGATCTGCCCTCATTTATTATCTGTATTTTTCTTTTTCCTTTCTTTTTCTTTATTTATGGCCTTTTGTAAATATTCCCCTGCTGTTCTGAATTAGTAACATTTTTGGGAAGTTGGGAGTCTGCTACAATATCTATACCCCCTTTGTGCCCTCTTCATATACAACTGTCTCCTGCTTTCCCTCTGCCAGCAAGATCCCTTCTTGCAGTTCAGGCTTCTGTTTAAGCCCTTCAGAAAATACAGCAAGGGAAAATATACAACATACAGCCCTATGACTATATCTGGTGTTGAGGGAGCTCTTGGAAATATATACAGTTCCCAACTTGAGAATTTCTGCTGTATACACAGAGAAGGGATTTCTTCTGGGGAGGGGTGGATGCATGCATCACCGTCCAGCTTTCTTTCAGAAGGTCTTACTCAATAGCAGAGGGAGAAAAATTCACTTACATTGCAAGTAAAGCCACAAGCTGGTTGGGAGAAGCAGTCATCCATGTGGATATCTCTGTGTGTTTTCGGGGAGAGAGGGAATTATTTAAACAGGAGACACTGATAAGATCTTGCTAACTAGATCAGGTTCCCCTGCTACAGAATACTCATTTCTGGAAGCTATTTTAAACCAGGGATGGTGAAAAATGTGGCTTGGAGGCTCCATGTGGCCCCAGGGCCATTTTTGTGGCCTCCAGCATCACCTAGGTTCCATTTTTAAAAAAGAAGTTCTGGGTCATTTCCTGGTCCTAAAATTGGAAAATGGCCCAAGAGCCCCACCCAAAACTTGGTGAAATTGACCCCCCACAGCCCCTAGAGGTTGCTTGGGGGCATTTGGAGGGGGAAAATAATTTTTTTATGGGGTTGATGTGTGCAGCCCTCTGAGGGTTCCTGGGGGGCAATGGGGCCCCCTAGCCCCTGACAGTTGCCTATCCCTGTTTTAAATAAATAAGCCATTTTGTGACGTAGGAAGGGAATGAGAGAGAGAGAAAAGGGTGTCAGAAAGGAAGGCTGGAGATGGGGTGACAGGAAGGAAGTGGTAGTTCCCCCCCTTTTTATCTCTGGCACCAACCACCACTAGTGTGTCCACATCTATTGTCAGCATGTTGCCCCTGGCAGGTTACCCCCAAAGGAGCAAGGGCTTTTCAGGGGGGAAAAGTTGCCCATCCATCTTCTAGGGATCTTGAGTTCCATTTCTGTAAAAAAGTGAAGCAAAGGAACAATCCTCTGAAGAGGGGAACCTCCAAGGTTTACCTCTGTTCTAAACAGTCTGCAGGGGTTTACATTCCTGCCATGATCAGTTCAAGGCGTCTTTAAGCTCTTCAGCTTCTTCTTGTTACTGAAAAGGTCAGCGGGATATAGTGAGTGTGGAGCTGCTTCCCATATCCTACTGAAGGGAGAGTGGATTTTTAGATTGCATCAGACTCTCAATGGGTAACAAATTGAGCAGCTGGGACCGAAAGAACCTGGAAGAGAAGTGTTTCTTGAACATGTTGGATCGCAGCAGACCCCAGACTCTCTCCTGTGCTCTGCTTTCCAAATCGAGACAGACAACCTTTCCTTCTATTCTTTTGTTCTCTGACAGAATGGTGAAAATGCACAGCTTGGGAGAGCAGAAGAATATTTCTGAGGGATTCTGGGAATTTTAGTCAAAACAACTACCTGTTCTGAGCTTTGGTTGTAAGTTGCTCAGTGGAATAGAATTTCCTTAACAAAGGAAGAGAGCTAGTGTGGTGTAGTGGTTTGACTCTGGGAAATCAGAGTTAGAATCCACTCCCAACTATGGAAAACCACTGGGTGACCTTGGACAAATCACATTCTCTCAGCCTCGGACGAATGCCGTGAGGGCAAACCCTCTCTGAACAAATCTTGTCAAGAAAACCACACAGTCATTTTCCGTTGGGGTTGCTGTAACTCTGAAACAACTGTAAGGCATGTAGCAACAAAGAAGGTATTAAGTTCTCCTTTCCAGAATGGGAACTAATCCTTTGGGAATAGATGAATCAATCTATTTCTTGTCTGTATCAGTTTTACTTCTGTACACTCCGTTCTGGGTTGTTTCCACATTATTTTGGAAATTGCAGAACAGGAAGATTGATGGTTTTGTATAAATTTCCCCCCAAAATTCATTAAAATCCCCCACAGAGTGACACATAAACAGCACAGGCTAAACCTATGAGTGAGCAAGTGAAACTAACATGGAACTGGTAAGAGACAGGAACCAGTGTGGTGTAATAGATTTAATGCTGAGCCCCTGCTTGGACATTGAAGCCCACTAAGTGACCTTGGCTAAATTGAACTTTAGAGGAAGGCAATTAGCAAATCCTTTCTGAACAAAACTTGCCAAGGAAACCACACAAGAAGTTTCTCCTTGGGGCTCCGTGAGTCTGAAATAACTTGAAGGCAGAGCCGGTGTGTGATTTAGTTGTAGAAAAGTGGAGTGACAGTGGGGACTGCTCTGTCCATTTGGGACAGCGGAAGGGTATGCAGTTGGCCATTCCTCCAGTCTACAACCCTGTTTGCTAATTTTTGCTGCATTTACACCTGCTGCCTTGCTGAGGCTGCAGGCAGTTCCGAGGTCTACTTTTGGTAAAAGCCCTGAGTTTCCCAGACTGGCTCTTGAGAAATTCAGGCTGCCTTCCAAGCATTCTTGTGTCTTCTGCTCTCTCTCATTCCCTCTCCCCTCATACGAAAGGGGGAAAAAACATCACTCATAATGAGCTACTTGATTGTAAATCTTCCAGGAGGCACATTGGTTTATTCTGAGCCTTCATGCGCCTGCCAAAGAGTGTGTGTGGAGGGAGGAGAATGCAAGAAGATAATGAAGAGCTCCAGTAGTTTTTCTGGACAATTGGACAAGCTGGTCCAGCTGGAAACTCTGAATCTGAAGAATGTAACTGTTTGACCTCAACATCCTTTAACCCTCAGAAGTGTAAATTTTTAAACTATCCTTGAAGTGTTCTCTTCTCTGCCCTCCAACCCCATCTAAATAAATAGGCAAGAGATCACATCATGTAGACATGGTTTATTGTCTAGCAAGTAAAACTACAGGAGCGGCATTTCCACTCTTGCATTGCTTTGTATGTTTTTAAAAGATATTGGCTCGCACTCCACTGGGGACACTCATAAGTGGACTTATACATGCAGAAAACTGAGTTGAGTAGTTTTGAAACATCCATACTCACCTAGGGGCTGCTGTGATGTTACAACGTACAGGCATCTCTTGCACAATGGTGGAGTGACTGATGAGCTACGGTCCAATGTACGATGCATACTGACGCACATCAGGGCACTCCTTGATGTGCATTTGGGCACGGGCTAGGAAGTGCTGGCACGCATCAGGGCTTCCCGAGGTGCATTAGAAGTGCCCAGTGAACATTGGAGCACTCTTCCCAGGGCCTGGTTGGACATCTTCAGAATTCACTAATAAGGTTTCATTGAGTTTCTGCAACATTGTTATGGATTTGTAAAGTTATGAAATGTAGACTGTGATGTAGGATCTTGGCTGTAGTTTGGAATCAGGGATAAGTCATGTAACTAGGATGTCCAAGCTGGAATGGGTGCCCAATTTGTACCAGTAGAATTACAGAGCTGGGAGGAATACTAAAGGTTATTTAGTCCATTCCATTGCCAACATAGGAAATCCACAGCTTAAAGCATCTCTGACAGGTGGCCATCCAACTGATGTTTATAAACCTCCAGTGAAAGTGAGTTCATCACCTTAGTCAGAAAGTCCTTGGAATTTGAATCTATTGGTGTGGATTTTATCCTCTGAAGCAGCAGAAAACACATTAACTACACCTGTTGACATTTCCTTTTCTATGCAACAAGTTTCAAGAGGTATGTCAATTCCCTTATTTTGCCTTACCATTAGCTGCACTGTGGTGCCTCACCCAATTCCAAATCCCAGGATTCCATGGGATGCAACCATGTCATTTGAGGTAGGATGAAACTGCCAGCATTTCATGGTGTGAAAGAGAGCTTCTCTGATTCAGCAGAGCTCATCTCTGGTTGGCTGCATCTCACTTGCCTTCCTGCCCCAGAGGTCATCTGCTCATGGCTATATGGTGGAACTCTAAACTCATTGTCTGTGTTCTTTCTTTCTTTTCTAGGGTCCCCCAGGTCTGCCCGGTTTACCAGGACCACCTGGCAAGCGAGGTCCACGGGTACGTAAGGGGTCATGCAGAGGAGGGGAGGGTTAGTCAGTAAGACAGAAAAGGAAAAAGAAAAGAATAGAAGAAAGGAAGGAAGGAAGGAAGGAGATGCCACTTTTGCAAGGGTATGATTTTTTCGTCTAATTCTGATTCCTTACCTCTTCTGCTGCCATCAACAGGAAGCCAGCAAGTCTTGAATACCAAGCATGAAATGGGCAGAAGCAGGGCTGACTCAATGCATTTTGTTACCTGGGGCAAAGGACATAGATGCCAACACCTGCCTGTTCTGTTAGCTTTTGTACACAGACTGGGTTATGGAGGGGTGTGTGCTCTCTTGTTCTTTGCCTGAAGCAGAAAAGTGTCATGAGCTTCTGTGCCTTTTCAAAAGGAAAAGCACTTTGTCTGAAGATGAGGGATGTTGTTTTTTGCTAAAATTACACATTGCTTCTTTTGAGAATGAAATTAGCAGTTTTCTTCCTGCTGGAAGAAAACCTTTGAAAACTGCATTGTTTCTGAAGATTATTCGCAATACAGGATTTATTTTGTGAAAATTCAGAAATAATATTTCTGCACAGAAAACAGTGTAGTTGGAGATTTATTTTGTGCAAAATTTGCAGGTGTTCTTCTGCTCAGAAAACAGCATTTTTTAAGCAGTAATCAGCTTTTTGTGTGTGCTGAATAACACTTTATGTGCTAAAATACCATATGTAAATTTTGTGCAGAATAAGCCCCAAACTACAAAAATTCTTATTAGTACAAGATTCTCCTTCCTGGGGTTTTCTGACTCTGAAGAAACATTTTTTAAAACTATTTTCTGGGGTGGGGGGAAGATTTTCAAAAATTCCTTTAATCTCTTCTGAAGGTTTGACTGTGTGAGATGGAAGACAGAAGACTGTCTCCTTTCCACTTTTTTCTGATCAGGAAACCTTAAGACTCTTGAAGGCTTTGTGAGGTAACAGGAGAAAAGAAAGGAAGACAAACAGAAAGGAAGAAAGACAGACAGACAGAAAGGGAGGAAGAGAAAGAGAGTCATAGAAGCATTTTAAAGAAACAGTTTGTTTGGCTTCCCTTCAACTATGTTCCTCCATCTCCGCCAAGCCAAAGGTCAGGGGAGAATCTATAGGTCAGGAAGAGAAAAGCTGCCATTCATTTCCCCACTGATTTCCCCCCACTTCCCACCCCATCTGACCCCTCAAATCCCCCAAACATGAGTTGTAAGTAAATATCTGGACAATTTCTGACTCTGGAACCAGCCTGAGCTTGGAGGGGGAGCAGCGTAGAGGAAGAGGAAAGTTGAACACACATGCAGCATTATTCCTTGTTAGTTTTTGGAGGCCCTGAATCAACACATAGGTTTTTTTTTTAAAGAAAGGGGGAAAGGGAAGAGGGAACATTAGAGTGGAAGGGAGGGTTCTTGCATTTCCTGGTGTTGTGACGGCCTCTCTCTTGTTGGCTGGGGCTCTCTCCAGTTTTCCGAAGAAGTGACTCCCCTCCGCCTCCTTCCTTTGCTTCACGGGAATGGCATTCCACCCAGATTACATCCCCCCACCACCTTTGGGAACTCCCTTCTTTCTCTCCTCCCCACTCCCACCTCCCCAAGTTTTCGAGAACACATTGTAGGATTGTTCTCTGCCATTTACTGCTGTTGGTCCTTGTTCAGCATCTTGAGATAAAACTTTCCATGGAATTTGAGGGGAGGCATGAATGGGCCTGGCTTGTTCTGTTCAAGCAGGGAGGCAGGGGTGTAACTGTGGGGGGAGGCAAAATGAGGGTTGTGCCCCCCCAATAAGATTTCTGCACCTCCATGAAATTTTCTTTCAGTCCTCAAATTTCTAGCATTGCAGAGAGTGACAGGTTGAAAATTGTTCATACCTAGAGTTCTTATATTCACTGTGTTTGCAATACCCTTTTCTTTAGATTCCTAAACTGATATTTCAAAATGCTCAACTGAAGTTTTAAGTTACTGGCAGTGTTAGAAATTTGGGGGCTGAAGGAAAATTTCATTTGAGGCTGCAGAATTCTTATTTGGGGAGCACTGGATGCATTTTGGCTCCCCTCTCTGTAGTTACAAGAGTAGTGATTTGAGTGGTGGACTACAACCCGAGAGACTTGGGTTCGATTCCTTGCTTGGCCAGAGAAACCCAGTGGGAGACCTTGGGCAAGTCACATACTCTCAGCCCCTCACCTTAGGGCCACCATAATTCAGAAACGACTTGAAGGCATACAACAACAATTCTATTTGTATCATCCTCATCTTCATCATCATCATTGTCTTTGAACTGCCTTCAAGAGGACAATGCTGGTTGGCCTCTATTACAAAGTATCTTGAGTTGACTTTATTTCAGATTGTCCAGCTGCCAATGTGGAAGATTCAGCTTCCAATCTGGTTGGCTTCTGGATGTGGAAATGGAATTGAGGCAAGTGAAGGGAGGGAATATCTTTCCTTTCACCTCATACAGCAAAGCGTTTTGGCCCACATGGAGATAAAAGCACAGGTTGCACTGTAACATTCATGTGGCAAGTTGAAAAACAGAAAAGCTGTGTGTGGGGCCAATTTTGACCTTGACTTCATGGATCTTGACTTTATTTAGATACAGCCAGCGTTTGACTTTGAATTTGTTACCCTTGACTTTCTTGTATATGATGGACCCGTTTTGACCTTGGCCTTGTTGACCTCAACTTACTTGTATACGGAGGGCCAATTTTCACATCATTGATTTTGACTTTGCTATAGAAGGGGCCAGTACTGATCTTGACCTTCTCGTCTGTGCAGGACCACTGTTGATCTTGAGTTTGTTGGTCTTGTATATTCAGGGCCAATTTTCACCTTGACTTCATTGACCTTGATTTTCTTCCATATTTAGAAAAATTGTTGACCTTGATTTGTTTGGTCTAGGCTTTATTGTGTCTGTAGGGCCAGTTTTGATCTTGACTTTTTTTTTCCCTGTAGGGTCCTCCTGGTCCCCATGGAAATCCTGGCCGGCCTGGCCCACCTGGTTCTAAGGTAAGGAAGAGGTCCTTATGATTACAGAAGAGCAATTGCTCTGTTCTTTGGCTACAAGATAGTGGGAATTGCAACTGGGGCAGCTTTGTGACCTGGTGGCTTCCTTCCCTCGTCTTTGTCAGGTGCAAGAGCTGTTTTTCTTCCCCTAGAATCCTCTAAGATCTGTATGAACTGGTTGAAATGTCAAAAAATAGGGGCAGGAACCAAAAGTGGTCTGAAATCTATTTCTTGTTTGACAAACAAGATGATCTTTCACATTAAAGAAGGCCTTCCAAGCTGTGTAAAAGGTGAATTGTCACTCAAGGGCAAGGCAATTCACAATGCAGTGCTTTTAGGAACAGAAAAAGGGTGGTCTGTGGAGCCTGGAAGGGCTGATAGCTGCAAATATAGCCCGGGTGGGCCATCCTTTGTCCTCTTGTTCTAGAACCATAGAATCACAGAGTTGGAAGAGACCCCAGGGGCCATCCAGTCCAACCCCCTGCCATGTAGGAACACACATCAAAGCACTCCCTTTGACAGATGGCCATCCAGCCTCTGCTTAAAAACCTCCAAAGAAGGAGACTCCACCACACTTCATTGAGGCAGCACATTCCACTGCCGGACAGCTCTGACCGTCAGTAAGTTCTTCCTGAGGTTCAGGTGGAATCTCCTTTCCTGCAGCTTGAATCATTGCTCCTTGTCCTAGTTTCTGGAGCAGCAGAAAACAAGCCCACTCCTTCTTTGAAATGACATCCCTTCAAATATTTAGGTGTTGTTTCTGTTGTTGTTGCTGTTGTGTGCCTTCAAGTCATTTCTGACTTATGGTGACCCTAAGGCGCACCTTTCTGGGGCTGAGAGTATATATGCCTTAGTGTGTAGTATATGGCAGATTAAAGCAGAATTAAAGGGACTATCCTATTTAGAAACAATTTAGGAACAGTTTTAAGAAAATATGAGAAAAGAAAGTTCCTTCCTTGGATGCAATTTTTTCCCTTCCTGCATCCACTCCAGCAGTGTCTCTAAAACCCTTGATATTCTCAAACAGGGGAAAAAAATTACAAAACTGGCCAATTGCCTCAGTCTGATTAAGAATTAGGCACTGGAGACGTGTTGGCGGACAACAGCTGTTCTGAATTTAAAAGCACTGTTATAGTCTGGAAAAAAAAAGCAAAGTCATAAAAAACGCAACCTCCACAAACCCACTTACATTACAGCCTTTTGTATTTAGGTTCTTGCGGATGACTTCCAGATCATGCTTCTTCGTGCATTTTTTTAAACCCTCTGTTTTATAAGTCGCTGTCAAAAGCCATAAGCATTTGCTGCTGGCCGTCCAAAGTCCACCTGCAATCCCTCAAAAATCAAGATGTTTCTCTGAGTATGTGTTAACTAGCTTGCTATGAGTAATTATTCCCTGTTCAGAGAAGGCTAACATATGAAAGCATCTTCTCTCAGGTGTGGTATTGCCCAGGTGTGATATTAGCCATCATCCAAAGCTGGCCTTCCCATTGGGCATGATGAGATGCCGACCTCTGGTAACAGAGGCGCAAGGGTTGGCAAGTCTGCAATGCCCTTTTTTTCCTCTGCACATCACTCAAGATGAGGGCAAGACAAGGTTTGCACCCAGTTTATGGACCTCTGGACCCACTAGGGTTTCATGGACCATGGGTTAAGGACCCCTTCTTTGGACCATTCATGAGCTGGATGAGGCCCACAGGCTGGAGGTTTCCTTCCACTCATTTGGGGAGTAAGAGTTCTAAAGGATAAGTCACACTCTCAGCAAGGGATAGAGCCGCTCTGACTTCTCTTAGGAGTTCCACGAGTGAGGTGCCACTACCAAAAAAGCCCTGTCATGTGCCCTCACCAACCAAGCTTCCCAAGGTGATGAGGTATACAGTAGGGCTTGTGTTGAAGATCTCAAATTCAGCAGGCTCATAGAAGAGTGTGTGTGTGTGTCTTTCAGGTACTTCTGGCTCTGAGTTGTTTAGAGCTTTGTAGGTCTAGCATTTTTTTATGATATTATGTCTGACTGTTGGCCTACTGCATCTTCTTCACTGTTATGCCCTCTGATGGCTTGGGCTTCTACAAGTCTTTTGAGTGGAAATGCTGGGAAGGAGGAGATGATGGTAATGGCAGTGATTTTTACCCTGCTTTTCAGCCAAGAAAAGTCTCCCAGCATAACTTACAGAGATGAGTAAGCATACCTTCTAACTGTTTCAATTTGGCAGTGACATTCCCTATTAATTTTCTGCCATTCCACTTTTTTAACTGTTTATAAAATGTCCCAGTTTCCCGCTTCTCCTTCCACTTCTCCTCTTTATCTTCAGTTTACTTCAATTGCTGCAAACTGAGTTCAAAATGCAAAAGTAGTTTGTACTCAACTCATCAGGGAGAGAGAAGAGGAAGGGGCAAAACCTCACCCTCCCCTGTGTGTGTGCATATGCCTTCAAGTCCCATGTTGTCTTATGGTGACCCCATAAATTTCCTAGGGTTTTCCTAGGCAAGGAATACTCAGAGGTGGTTTGGTCAGTTCCTTGCTACAGCATCTGGTATTCATTGGTGGTCTCCCATCCAAGTACCAGGGCTAACCCTGCTGAGCTTCCAAGATCGGACAGGATCTGATACTTTTAGGACTCAATGGGCTCAGGTAAAAACAAACTGCTGCATGCTCTCCTATCTTCTGTGTTCTTCATCATTAATAACTTTTGCCACCTTGACCACACTCTAATGTCCTTTGACCACACATGCCCCAGTTTTCATCTGTGAAATGTTGGGGGTTATGTTCATAAAACACTCCCCGCTTTATAAGATCTGTCCTTTAAAAAAATACACACACAGTCATTCTTGAACCCAGAGCCACCTTATCCTTTATCCTTTAGGCATCTTACAAAATTTTTAGGGACTGTGAAAACAAGATTTTAGGGCCTACAAAAACATCCCATCTGGCATTTAGGGCCATCTGTCGGGAGTGCTTTGAGGGTGTTCCTGCATGGCAGGGGGTTGGACTGGGTGGCCCGTGTGGTCTCTTCCAACTCTACGTTTCTATGATCCCATGATCCCTAGTGTTATGGCGAGGTGAGTTGGGGAGACGAATATAAGAGTGCCTAGGGCCTATGAAAACCTTAACTTAGCCTTGCTTGAACCAGATAGCGTGAAAAAAGTGAATGGCATACATTAATTTTTCATCAGGCGAGGAGGCAGATGGACAGGTGATAAGGAGTTACGCTTACGATCTGCTGATTTAGCAATCTGTTGATAGAAGCAGGATGCTTCAGTGGCTAGGCAAAAACCTGGGTTTAATTAGGTTTGACAGAAAGTGAGAGGGGTGTGGTGGCCACCAGATATTTGCTTCCAGGTTGAAGTTCTCCAGAAGGGCAAATCAACGGGGAGTGTTGTGACTTTGCATGCATTTGAGGCCACATGTGGAACACTCGTTGCAGGCCACAGCTTTTGGGATGGCTTTTTTTTTCTTCTGGGGTGGTGGAAATTCTCATACTTGGACCCACTTCAGTCATCTTGAACCTCTTGCTTGTGTGCCTACCAGGTATTGTTTGTTGCCCTCTCGCCAACTGCCCAGCTGCTGGATTGGTTTTGACTTCACATCTGCTTGATGAAGCTTTTCTGACTGTTATCAGGCAGTCTCTTAATTTGACAGCACCATCTGTTTGGGTTGGAGGTAGACTTCCTGCCTCATTAGCTGGCCAAAGAGGGGAAGGTTCTCCTTCCAAACGACCTCTATGGGAGCCTAGAGGCTGGCTGCAGGGGTAGGGCTTGGCCAGGTGGGTGGAGGTCTCTCCAATGGCAGGAATGAAGCCTATGGCCCTCCTGCAGACTGACATGTTTAAATGTTTCCTGTAGTTCTGGGTTGGCCTGCATTTTTGATAGTGATAGCGAGAGGTTTTGCTTCCGTTGGGATCCTGGACTTTGGCAGCTGGAGGTTTTGATGAAGGCGAATGCTATTTTAGCTTGCCTTAATAGGAGTGTTATTTTCCAAGTCAAGGGAAGTAATAGTCCCACTATATTCTGCACTGGTCAGGTCTCATCTCGAGCACTGTGTTCAGTTCTGGGAACCTCATTTTAAGAAGGATTTAGACAGGTTGGAGCAGGATCACAGAAGGGCAGTGAGGATGATAAGAGGTATGGAGAATAAAACACAGGAGGAGAGGTTGAAGTAGCTGGGCCTGTTCTCCTTGGTGAAGAGAAGACTGAGGGATGATGAGATTGCACTCTTTAAATACCTCAAGAGCTGTCACAGAGAGGATGGAGAAGGCTAGTTCTCTGCTATTGAAGGGGGTAGGACTAGGTCTAATGCTCTGAAGTTTAAGACTGAACATAAGAAGGAACTTCTTGACAAAAACAGCAATTCAGTAATGGGACCCATTGCCTAGAGAGGTGGTGGGGGTCTCCATCTCTGTATGGCCTGAAAAAGAGTCTGGACAGCTACATGCTGGGGATGCTTTAGTTGGAGATCCTTCATTGAGCAAAGAGATAGACTTGGTAGGCCATGAGGCCCCCTCCAAATCTGTGGGTCTATGGTTCTGTGTTTTAAACCTGGCTCAGAGTTGGGATGACACACAAGATGAGATGAGAAAATTATGATTGCTTCTCTACTCTCGTTTTCTTTATAAAATGCATCAAGGCCATTCTCGGAGTAAAACATTTATTCATTTATGGAATTTATTTATTGTCTCTCAACTGCCAGGGCCCCCCAGATGATGCACAATGCGTAAAAACACCTCAACAAGCATTATTAAGTTTTGGAGGAACAAAACCTGTTCACCCTTAAATCAGGGTTTTTGTTTCCGTGGAAGGGAAAGGGCAATCGGGGGCTGATTATCTGGGTTGCTTTTGCATGATAAATCCTCCACCCTTCCCCAGCAGCCCCTGAGTATCAGGTCATTTCCTTGCCATTCCCTGTACTGAAGAACGAGCTGGCAATTTGCTCCCAGGGCCTGAACCAAAGATGCCACATAAAGGAACTCCAGCTATGATAACAGCTGCATGCAAAGAGGAATTATCTGCATGGCTTCATTTACTGCTTGGCAAAGCCGGTCGGTCTTCATTCAGAATTTGGGCAGTGACATCTGTACTGAATCAGCGGCAGTCTTCTCTGCAGTCTTGTTCCAAAAAATTCTCCCCAGATCTCCTCTTGGCCCAGATTGGTGTGTGTGTGAGTGTGTATGCCTGTGTTATGGGGGCAGGGGAGTATGTACTGAGAGGAAAAAAAAATGATAGGAGAGATTGTGGGAATTGGAAGGAAGTTGAAAACAAAAGTGATACCGTACCGAAACTAATAGGAGCTGCTGCTCATCCAGCTGTGCTAACCCCATTACTGGGAAAGCATTGATTATCTTGAAAAGTAAAAGAGAACACTTTCTGATCTATGTGATGGCAATTTTTTAATGAGGATCTTCCAGGAGCTCTGTAACCACTTCATTTTGTCCCATATGATTAGGCAGCGTACGATGAAATTCAGTGCCCTATTGACATGGAAGCCACAAGCCACTCCTGACCAGAATGGGATAAGCCTAGCAGTGAAAAAAAAAAGAGTGACCTAGAGCTTGGCGTAGTCACCCATATCTTATGTAAACCACCTATAATGCTCCTAATGCTGCACGTGTACTTGTATTGTTGTCCTTTCGTTTGACTGATAGAGTAATACTATCCACAATTTACAGAGCTGGGACCCTTTCAGAAAAACACAATTAAAGCACTGTGATTCCACTTTAACCACCATGGCAGCATCCTGTGGAGTTTGCAGTTAAGGGAGCAGTAAAGAGCCAGAGTAGTGCAGTAGTCTGAGCATTAGACCATGACCCAGGGACCAGGGTTGAATTCTGTGCTCAGCCATAGTGATCTTGGGCATATCACACACACTCAGCCCCAGAAAACCCTGTTTGTCTTAGGGTCAGTGTAAGTCGGAAATGACTTGAAATCACACCACCACCACCACCACCACAACAATGAAAACTCTGAAATTCATGAGGTCACCAGAAGTTGACAGGTGACTAGAAGACACACACACATGCACACAGAGCTATAATTCTCAGCCAAAGAGCAATAGTGCTCCCCGAAACTACAAATCCCAGGATGTTTCCAAGGTACTCAAAGTGGAATCATAGTGCTATAATTGTGGAGTGTGAAAGGGCCCAAGGATGAAGGCAAAGAATGTGGGAGGGGATGCCTTAGAAAGTGGAAGCTGCAGCTGC
This sequence comes from Ctenosaura bakeri, assembly GCA_948474755.1. Lineage (NCBI taxonomy): Eukaryota > Metazoa > Chordata > Lepidosauria > Squamata > Iguanidae > Ctenosaura > Ctenosaura bakeri. The sequence goes on from CAOLHI010000335.1 coordinate 259,390, forward strand.
GCATTTTCAAACTTGAGCAAAGCAGACAGGAAATGGGAAGGAGATCTTGAGGGGAAACAGAGAAGAATTTGAAACAAGCTTTCCACGTGCAGAGGGACTCTTCCACTTGGATGGCTGGTCAGCTCATAGTGCTGGGACTATAAATTATGATTTACAATTACAGATGTTCTCAAACCGAGAGTTTTAAAAACCTAGGCAGCCCACCCCTCTGGAGACCTTCAGATGCAGCTTTTATAACTGTGGCCTCTCTGTAAGAAGGGACCAGAGCCAAAGAGAAGGGGGACATTCCCACTTCCTGGTTGCTTTTTATATGTCTGGAGTACGTTTTGAGCTTTTCTGTCTGGGCAGGAACCACATTGTGTGCTCTGCTCTGTGAAGCACACCGTGGGATGAAGTGAAGACTTCTCCAGGGCTGTCTGTGTAGTGCAGTGGGTAGGAATGAGAGCGTTGCCCCCAGTGAAATTTCCCTGCACTTTCTAAATCTTGAGTATTGCAGAGAACAAGAGTGAAAACTCTTAAATTTGTGCTGTTTGTTGTGTTTGCATTACTTCTGTTTGTTGTGTTCACGTTCTGTTGGTGTCTTTGCCTGCCTCTTTCCTTTGGATGTATAAACTGTATTTTTAAAATGTTCAACTCAGGTTTAATTGAGACCCAGTGGCCAGAGAGTACCTCAAGGATGAGGAAAGGCTATAAGGGCAAATAGCACTGTGTCTCTGTGCAGAATTGGGTGCTATCATGACCTCCAAATGTCCTGATTTAGCAAGGACAGTCCGGATTGATCAGAGTCTTTCCACTCTTTTACTGCATTTAAAATGTCCCAGTCAGAACAATGGACTTAAAAATGGCCTCATGGCCTATTGATTCCAAAACCTTGCTCAACTTAGGATCTCCAGCTAAAACGTCCCCAGAAGGCAGCTGCCCACACTCTTACAGAAGATGTCCAGAGAAGCAGGACCCTCCTTTAGGGCCACATAAATTTAAGTTTGGATTGGTTTTTGGCCTGTGAAGCCCCTTAAAGCAGTAAGGGAGGCTGGTCACTGGTATCAGCACCATGGAAAGCTCCCAGTGAGCCCAGCTGGGTGTAGCTCTCCCTTTATGCCAAGGGTGGGCAACTTTGGTGGAGGACTAGGGGGTTGCATTTGCCCTCAAGAGACCTTTGAGAGCCACATTCCCAGTGCACCTCTTACTGATGTCTACTCAATAGTTTTGTTGAAAAATGTACTAAGCTGTGTTCTGTGTTTCAGGGCCAAAAAGGTGATCCTGGGTTATCGCCTGGAAAAGCACGGAATGGACAGAAGGTAAGCCTGCATTTGTTGTTGCTTAAATACCAGTGGCTTCTGTCCATCTGCTCCCCAGTTTGCCAGGGGCAAGTAGAGCAGACACCTCCGGCATGCAGGTCCTCTGCTCGTTAAGTCATAGAGCCATACAGATGGAAGGGGTTTCATGGGCCATTAAGTCCAACTCCTTGCTCAGGGGCAGGATCTCCATCTAAAGCATCCGCAGCAGGTAGCTGTCCAGTCTCTTTTTGAAGATGTCCAGAGAAGATGATCCAACCACCTCTTTGGGTAATGGGTACCATTGCTCACTTTCCTCACAAGTTCACAAAGAATCAGACAGAAGATCAGAAATGTCATCCAAACTTTAAGGCAAATGAAAGAAGACGGGTGATCTTCTGGGCTCTCTAAACAAATTGGGGACTTGGAAGGGTGGTGGTCACAAATTGTGGCTGGCTGGTACACCCTTCCAACATTTATTGGTCCTGCTTAAACAGTTTCAGGGATGTGAACCAGAGGAGAATTGTTGCTGAATTTCGCTGTTTCAGTTGAACAGGAAAATTAGTTTCATGTACAGAAATTTTCCAATCCCACTCTATCACTGCAATTTTCCCAACCATGAGAGGTAGAAACATGCATTTTTAAAACAAAAATAAGGAAAACTAAGGTTCTACGGACCTAGAAGGCAAGACGATTAAAAAAAATTCTTTTTGCTTCTGGTTACAGGGCGATGTGGGTTTACCTGGGTTGGCTGGGCTTCCTGGACCATCTGGTAGGAAAGTAAGTGTGTTTCATGCTTGATGTTGGTCATCATCTCAAAAATAAATGGGATATGCAAATATGGGAGCTTCTTATTAGATAAACTTGTGGAGAGGGCAATAGCGTTTCTGCAGTAGTCCTAACTATAATTAACTGAGATGTTAATCCAAGTAGTGGCTCCAGGAAGTGGTTTAGCTGAACAGGGAGAGCTGGTGGCAAATGCTCAAATAGGATGTGGGCTGGGCATTGGCAGCTTTGATGTCAATGAACTGGTGAATCCACCCTGAACTTTAGTCCAAACTAGTAAAGGAGCTACCCAAGGCACCAAACCTATTTTGGAGATGTGGTTCAGCAGCTTGAATAGCTCCTTTGAAGTTCAGACTAAAATCTGAAGACAACAGGCTACAGTGGGAGGCTCTCTCCTTTCACAGTTTGTTGCCACCCCCGCTGGCCGAGGCAACTGCCTCATGAGGCAGATCACTCATTCTGCATACTGTTAATGCTGGCTCTGTTTACCCCCCACCCCACCAAGCTTAGAATCTCATTCAGATAATTAAAAAGAAAAGGTTTGAGAGGAAAGAGAGAGAAATTACCAAACAGATGCTTTTGATGGAAGCTATATTTTATAAGGCTTCTAAATTAAAAAAGAGAGAGAGAGAGAGAGAGCTGTTGGGAAAATATTTTTTTGAGGAAAAAAGATCCTCTGTTGGCATAGTCCCATTGAAAACACCTTGAGCTGAAGACAAGCTGCTCTGTTTGCCTGCATGTTTTTAGGATAACGACCAATATTCTGGAAACCAGTTGACTGAAAGCAAGGCAAAATTAGAAAAATTAATTTGTCAAAAAAGGGAAAAAAAGGACTTAATGTCTGATAGTCAAGTTCTGAGAGAACTGTTATGAAGTAAAATAGTCACAGGGGAAGTTTGGGGAGAAACGTGGGGATTAAACTGCTCAAGCAGAGGGAGAAATATCATAAGGTAAAGCAGTAAGATGGCAACTTTTGGAAGAAACATTGTGAGTAGGTGTGGAAAGAGTATGGTTGAAAAATGGACTTTTTGAATATTGGGATACCCTGATGCAGAGAGTCTAAGAGACCGATGAGAATCTTCACAGCTTGGGACTTATTGTATTCAAAAAAGGCATGTGGCTATTTTGCACATAAATATGGCATTTTTTCAGCACAGAAAGCAAAAAATTCTGCACAGAAAATGCTGTTTTTTGTGCAAGAAACTTGCTTCTGTGCAGAAAGTGCCATTTCCTATACAACTCCCCCCACCTGCATTCTTTTTTCACACAGAATGAATCCCAAATTGTGAATAGTTATTGGAAAGCATGGAGTTTGGGTACCTTTCTTACAAGTGAGGAATAAAAATTGTAAAAGAATTCTGTGAGAATGAAATTTATGAAGGTTTACATCACTAACTCTGCTTGACCGTTGGACTATGAGCCTGGAGATGAGGGTTCAGATACCTGCTTGACCATGGAAACCCACTGGTTGATCTTGGCAAGTTGTACTCTCTCAGCCTCTTCAGAACAAATCTTGCCAAGAAAACTCTATGACAGGTTTGCCTTGGGGTTGCCATAAGCCAGAAATGAGGGATCCCCCAAAATGTGGGACTTGTACTTGATAGCTGTGCAAGAGAGATGTGAACATGAATCGTGACATATGGCTAGGCTGTATCCATATCTCCAGTTGCCTCCAATGTTTTGGGAAAATAACCGTTCCAAAGGGACCCTAAATGTGTTTGAAATTAATATCATGTGGCAAGAAAAGAAGTGAACCGTGCACAAATGTCACACTGGCTAGACGCTACTGCCATGAGGTAAAACAATTGTCAAGCAAATGGACACAAATGTATGAACCGAAGTCTTCTGGTGTATGTGTGTGTGGTGAAACTTGTGCCACATTGTTCTCAGAGCCCATATGGTTATGTTCTTTTTTACTACCTCAGATATATTTTCCTTGAATTTTTCAATTTCTTCATTTTTATGAGTTAGAGCAATTTTAAAAAAAAAGAGGGGGAGGAGAAGAAGCCACATGCTCTTTTTCTGTGCCATAGTTCACACCAAAAAGTATGTCTGCCTCATGATTTCTCAGGGCATCGGTTCCACTGGTGGTTTGGCCGTTCCCACTCTGGCTTGCCCACAACCCTCTTCTGCCCACTTACAAAGTATATAAAACAGCTGACCAAACAAGCAGAAAGACCTTTTCTTTTCTTTTCTTTTCTTTTCCCCAGATGGGGAGGTCGATGTTGGTTTTGCTGAGCAGCAGTTCTCAATATGGATGGCAGACCAAAGTTTTCCAGAATGTTCTTCCCATGTGATTCTAGCAGGCCCAAACTTTGGTGGTTTGGGTTTTGTGTGTATGTGTCTTTGAATGAATCAGCACATGAGCCATCTTTTGAATGTCTTAAGGTAAAAAAACCAACATGGATGTTCCTTCTGGTAAAAATGAATCACAGCTTCTGTAGCTCATGGCATACAAGCTCAGCAAAAACGACTTTACCCTGCGCAAGATTTGGCACAATGGACGAGATGCAGATCCCTGGAAGTGGCCTCCTGAGATGTTGAACTACACCTCCCATCATCCCCAGCCAGCATAGACTTCCAGTGTGTACCCTGAAGAAGTACATGCAGCTATCATGAAAGCAACCCATTTGCTTATGGGTCAGGACCCAACTGGTTTGAAGCACTGTCATCATTTAGTGCTGGACTGGCTCTGTTTCCACAGAACATGGTTGCTGTCTGGTTGCATAAAACAAAGAACAGACAACAGGGAAAGAAAGACAGATCAACGGTCTCACTGAAGAGGAGCAAGGAAGGCACGGCATACATTGGGCTGCTGGCCAAGCCGAAGGCAGCGCCGAGGAGTCAGTTGCGGTTGAGAGAATGGCACAGCTGGCCATAGTTCTGTGGCTTCATGGGCCTCCTTGGATGTCTCTGGCAACTTCTCTTAGACCTGAAGAACCCAGATTGTCTTCCTGAAGGGCTGCTGACATCCGATACTCCCTGCTGGCTGAAGCACGCAGTAGGCGCGTATCTGGCTTTTGCCTCTGGTTCCCATTGCTGTGCCGTCAGAAATGTAAAGTACTTTTTTGGATCTTAGACAGGAGCTGGAAGGCTTTCAGCTCCCCATTAAAGGAGGCTGCATTTGGGGGGTTGTCTTTCATGCTTGGCAAGCCCACTCTCAGCTGCCTTCGTCACCATTGCATTCTCTCTTTCCATGAGCTTTTGCAAAACATGCCAACCCGTCACTTTGACTCTAGAGGGCTGAATTAGGATAACCTGCTGTCTTTATATACTGGGGGGTGAGTGGACAAAGAGTAAAGCCAAGGCTGTATGTGGCCCTCCAAGGATGTTTTTGTGGCCCTTGACATTCCTGTCTCCCCAAATTACCTTTTCTCTTGCCAAGAAGAAGGAGAAGGAAGAAGAGGATGGAGGAAGGAAGGAACATTAATTGCACCACCAACCATTTTTCTATGATTTTATTGTTGTGCTGCCTTCAAGTTGTTTGTGACTTATGGCAACCCTAAGGTGAACCAATAACAGAGGTTTTCTGGGGCTGAGAGTGTGTGACACATCCAAAGTCACCCAGTGTGTTTCCATGGCTAAATGGGAAATCAGACCCTGGCCTCCAAGGTTGTAACCCAACACTCAAACCACTACAACATGCTGGCTCAGTTACTATACTGTAATGATTCAATTCAAGAAGGATACCGACAAGCTGGAGCATGTCCAGAGGAGGGCGACCAACATGGTGAAGGGTCTGGAAGCCATGAAGCCTTATGAGGAGTGGCTTAGGTTGCTGGGGATGTTTAGTATGCAAAAGAGAAGTTTAAGAGGGGACATGATAGCCATATTTAAGTATTTGAAGGGATGTCACATTGAGGAGGGAGCGGCCTTGTTTTCCACTGCTCCAGAGGCTATGACAAGGAGCAATGGGTTCAAGCTGCAGGAAAGGAGATTCCACCTGAACCTTAGGAAGAACTTCCTGACAGTCAGAGCTGTCCAGTGGTGGAATATGGTGACTCCATGGAGTGTGGTGGAGTCTCCTCCTTCTTTAGAGGTTTTTAAGCAGGGGCTGAATGGCCATCTGTCAAAGGGAGTACTTTGGTGTGTGCTCCAACATGGCAGGGTGTTAGACTGGATGGCCCCTGTGGTCTCTTCCAACTCTTCCATGATTCTATGTTTACTATAAGGATTACTATGCTGTGATCAGTTTAATGAATAACCCGCCTTGAGTCCAAGTTTGGTGGAAAAAACAGGGCAAAAAAGAATGAAGGTGGTGATAGTAGGGTTAGGAAACCTCATTCAGGCCGAGGGATAAATTCAGTTTCAATGAGGTTCTACGTGGGCCACATTCCAAGTGGTGGGCGAAGCCACAGTAGAAAGGGGTTGGACCAAAGTTACCAACATATTTTTGCTTACAGCTGTTACTCCAGTTGCTAAGCCTTAGGAGAGGCATCTGTACCTGTTAGGATGGGGATGAGGAATATTGTACAAAATCTGAGAAAGTCCTACACAATGGTGTCATTGTGGGAAAGAGGTGTGGCTACCCAGGGAATCCCAGCATACCTGAGATCTCCAGAAATCTACATTTGGCTCCCAAGTCCAAAATTCCCAATTCCTGCAATTTAGCAAGCTATTATATTCTCTTCATGAGCTCCGTGGTATGTCTGCTTGGGAATATCGCTTTGTCTGTGTGTGACAGTTTTTCCTAATGTTTTGAAAACACCTTAACAACAACAGCAATAACAACTTTTTAACCTACATTTTGATTGTTTTGAACAGGGACAGAAAGGGTATCCAGGCCCGTCCGGTCATCCCGGAGACCAGGTGAGGTTTTGTTTTGTTATGTCCTTTTCTGAGAAGGCCTCTTGGCTAAGAATGGAAAAAATTAGTCAAAATATTCAACAATTGATCAAAAATATGTTTCTTGAGAGTCAGAAGCATTTTCTGCACAGAAGATTATGTTTCTGGAGGAAATATTTTCTGCAAGGAAAGAGCTGTTTTATTTCTGTAGAAAATACTGTTTTCTACACAGAAAACATGTGTGAATTTTTCACAGAATGGGTACCAAATTTTCCAGCATCCACCTAAATCAGCTTCCTCACTCTGCCTAATGGTAGAGCCAGCTCTTTCAGTTCCTATGTGTGCTGTCTTTTTCATTCATTTAAATAAAGAAGGCAGCTCAATAGACACAAAGGGAACCCAGATACTAAATTCTCTAGCTCTGTTGAAGTGACACGGCAGGTAGACTTTAGGAACTCTGCTAGGACTTGCCAGAAATTAAAAAAAGGACTTCTCATCTCTGAAAAAAGGAAATAAAGAATATGGAAACGAGTCTACACAACTTGTACTTCCCACTGAAAAATGAAAAATGTACATACTTTGTCTCTAGGGAGCAGAGCTGGGAGTTATAGTTCAAAAATGCAGCTTTGTTCCGGTTCTGGGGATAAGTCACAGCAGCTTCTCATTGAATTAATATGATTTTAAATAGCCTTATGCTGGATTCTGTGTATATTTATGACATAGTCACTCAAACTGTTTCACTACCGCACAGCTGCCAGTCTCTGGTGGGTGAAGCACAGGGAGACTTGCCTCTTGCTTTTAAATGCTTGCTGATTTTTAATTTGATGATAGGGAAACAGCTGTAAGTTTACATTAGCTACCCCAACCCTCCGCCTGCACCAGCGTATTAATATGTTGGCTGGAGTGGGCTGAAGAACCAGAGTGTAATTTAATTTTCTCCTATGCTCTCCCTACCACTTTTCTGTTTTGAGGAGTGTAATGTTTATATTCTTTTTTTTAAAGAAACACCTTATGAATGACAGAGTTTGTTAAGACTGATGTGAAAGAATATTATACATGAATTCATTTAAGATCAAGTATATCAAATACTGCTGCTGGGAATTTGGAATCTGTTTACTTGGGGCTTGAACAAGGCCTTTGCTTACCTTTATTTATTTATTTTATTTATTTACATGAATCTCCTGCCTTTCCTCCGTGGAAGTCAAGCATGCAGGGCTCTCCCTATAATTTCTCCCCCAAATCTTTTTATCCTTTTATATACTACTAATGAACAAGATCCTCTGAATGTGGATCCATTTACAGCCAAAATGACACCATCCACATACAAGAGAACAAGTTATCAACAGGTGTGGAGGAAATTCCAAGGTCTCCAAAAGTTTTTACAAAAACTTTAAGGTGGAGGAAAGAAAAAAAACCACAAGGAAGTGGAAAGACTCCCCAAGCTGCCCCAATTAAAACTGAGCATGCTCATAAAATGCTGTCTGAGTGCCTGGAGTCCATTCCAGGGAGCATGCCCCGCTGCAATACTTTGTTGCAGTGCCTAGTTTAATTTTGTAAGTGGATCGATTAACGGCATCACACTGTGTGGTGTGAATACTTTGTCTGCATTATCATGGAGAGAAATTAATGAAACGTTATTGTCACAATGGCTTGTTTGTGAAATCAAACTAAATGCTTCCTATCTGTCTCTCTCCCCCCAATCCCCCCTTTTTTTTGGGCAGGGTGAACGAGGACCCGATGGAAACCCAGGTGCCAAAGGTTATCCTGGCAGGCAGGTGCAGTAAATCTTACCGTGCTGTGCTCAGCATAGGGATGGGGCGGGAAGAATGCAGGTAGATGACAACAGCAGTGCCCCACAGTTATGGGGGGGCAGGTTCAGTCTTAATGAATTTCCATCACTTTAATTCTCTGCACCAAGAAAACCAAGCCTGTCAGGAAAATGGGTTTTAGTCTCGCTTCTCTTCTGTATGTATGGTACAGACAATGGTGTAACAGTAAATTTTGAGAGACAGAGGTGCCCTTCGCAAAAAGTCTTATAGATGGACCATAAGGGATGTTTAAAAAAAGAGAGAGATGCAGGTGTCTATGTTGGTTAATTAAAAAAAAAACACCCCAAAACAGCATTCCTAGCAGTTTTCATCTCTCAGAAGAGCAGGCTTTTTGCAAAACATAAAAGTCTTAATGTCCAGTCCAAAAATCCAAGCCATTTGGTGCATTCCACTCATGTAACAGCCTATTACACATATGGTTGCCCTTTTTCTTGAGTCTCACAGTGGCAGTGAAGAAAAAAAGGATAAAGTCATCCTCTTCTTCATCAGGATGGGGATGCTGCCATCTCTGAGAAGACTATATGTGACTTTTGGAGCCAGGGAGCAGGGACAGATTAGTCCTTCGAGTCAGGCAGTCTGGGAAGGCTCCTGTGCCATTCTGTTTTCCTACCAAAGGCAACAGCAACAACTTCATTTTCCTTTCCTTTTTGTGTAACTGAAGGGATCTTGGCCTTCATCTTATAACAAGGACAGCCAGCATTTTAGAAAGTGGTGGCTCTCAGAAGTGGCACTTTGGCTTTTAGTCTGAATTATAAAAGGGGCCACCCAATGTGCTGAACTCTGACCTCCAGATTGGTCAAGCTCTTTGGGTAGCTGCTTTAAAATTCAGACTAAAACCCAGAGCAGATTTATCACCACACTTACATGCAGAGTACAAGTTGCCACTTTTCAATATATGGGACTGGAATTTGGAAAAAGCTACTTTGGGGCATTTTTTAAAAAATATATTTTAATGATTTGATTAACTTCTAAAAATTATAGTTTACCTTAACAGTGTATTACATAACTACTGTCTCATCTGAACAACCTACTTCATAATAGGCCTTACATTAAATATTATTTTGATAAAAGTGTCATGCCAAAAAGTCTTGTCTTTTAATAATGGGCCTTGACCCATTGTTAAGTCCAAAGCTTGGGATGTAAAAAACAGATTCCACAAAATTGTCTTTTAACTATTCCTCTTCTTGCCGCTTGAGCTTTCTTGGTCAATTTCCCAGCTAGAGCTCTAGCTGAAGGCTACTTCTGTGGGGTGACTATACCCAAAATCTCCCACCTAGTGTAGACAGTGGCCATGTTGACTGGAAAATTCTGGGATGTTAAGCTTTCTAACGAGAGCAATGTGATGTAGTGGTCTGAGCACTGGACCCTGGAGACCAGGACTTGACTCCCTGCTTGGCCATGAAAACCCACTGGCTGACCTTGGGCAGATCACACAGTCTCAGCCCCACAGAACCCCATGATAGGTTCAGCTTAAGGTTGTCATAAGTCAGCAAAAACCTGAATGGATACAACAGCAACAAGCTTTATAAAGAGTAAGGCTCTCCATTTTTCCATTTTGTTTGATGAACTCCAAGGTTTAGAAACTTCTTTCGCTGATAGAAGAAGCTGGATGAAGGGGAGGGGGTGAGAATCAGCTCTGTTTTTCTTAAATCTCTTGGGGCCAACACAACACAGCTGTCTATACCAAATTCTCCAGGCTTTGGTATGTTTACTTTCCTGACTTGGTTTTTTACTACTTGTTACTTCTCTCAGCTGGTATTGGCTTTGCAGCGCTATGGAAAAGATGGAGGCGTTGGCTTCTTTTTGGCTCATGGATCGGAGGCAAAAGTATTAACTTTGGCCTGATGGGATTGGAAACAAACAAACAAACAATGATGCCTGAGCCAAAAAGAGCAGAAGCTGACACTGGGGTCCTAGGTTGCTTTTGCAAAACTTCCTGAATGGCTAAGGTGTGTGCGGGAGGTGTTGGAAGCAAACTATTCCGTTTCAATTATGAAACAGACAAATTCAGTCTGGCATCTGGCAAAAAGGAAATAACCGCAGAAGTCTACTGCTTAAAAAAAAAAAAGAGAATGGATAATTTCAAGGCTGCCAGACTTACAGCCTTTGAGCTTAACTCATCTTTGCAATTACCTTCCCTTGCCCCTGTTCCTGCTCTGCCATATCCAGAAACTGAAGAAAAGATGCGAAGTTCTCATAACTTTCTAGGTCTTCTAGACTCTGTTAGAAGTTACTTCCTAGAGCAGGGGTGAAAAGTCACAACAGAGGCCAATGTTCATCACATGTGGTCCTGTACCAGGCCGTATCACAATATTTCCTCTGAGAACTGACTGAAAATGTGACCAGAAAAAACTCAGTGGGTGACCTTGGGAGCGTCACACAGTCTCAGCCCCAGAAGACTCCATGATAGGTTCACTTTAGGGTCACCATAAGTCAGAAACGACTTGAAGGCACACAACAACAGCAACATGCATGTGAAAGACTACTTCTCCAGAGTCTGGAAAAGTGATGTTTTGGACTACGGCTCCCAGATTCCCCTAGCCAGCATGGGAGATTCTGGGAGTTGTAGTAACCTCCCCCACCCACATTTTTTAAGTTTCCGCTCATTAACAGTATGATGTCTGTCCTTTCTGATTTGACATGCTGTTTCCCTTGTGTTGGCTCAGCTGTTCTGGAATGAGTTTGAAACAAACTCCTCTGTTTGAAATCCAGATTTCTGCTGAGTCACCTTCCTGCCACGACTTGGCAATTTGTTTTTTTGAACGTTTGTTGTTGCTATCATCACCGCCGCCATCATTATCATTGTTATTATTATTACTTAAGTTCCTTCCTAGCTATTTCTTGGACTAGCTCCCGACTGAGAGAGCGAGAGTGAGAGAGCAGCCCCAATTTGGCACAAGCCTGCAAAAGAGGGAAACATTTATAACATCTCCACATTTATCTGTCTTTTGTTTTGTTTTTGTTTCTCTCCTCTTTGTGTTTCAGGGTTTACCTGGACCTGTAGGGGAACCTGGTCCAAAAGGCAGCCGGGTAAGTGAGAGGTGGTTCTTTGTCTTGCCAAGTTTGCCGTTGACCGGTATGGGGGTTCTTCTTGACTCCAGGGGCCTGAATGCGCACCACATGCAATAGTGTGTAAGGGAGCCCAGGCAGCAGCAGCAGGTCCTGCAGTTTCCAACAGAAAAAGCCCCTCGGAAAGAGACAATCCCAAGTTGGTTGGACAAGAGAGGAGCGACAGGGGAGAAGTGCTTAACTTTTTTCCCTGGTGGACATTTTTCTGGTCTAAACCACTTCCCTCTCCAGCCTGCTTTTTACCTGGGGCACGTGCTTCATCCTCGTGCGCACCAAAGGGAGATTTAAGTGTATGTGTCGGTGTGATATGATGCGGAGAAAAAGGTGGAAGTGGGAAGGTTGAAGCCCTTCTTGCTTTCTTGTGTTAACTTACTCAGTTCCAGATTTCCTTTTCTGTACAAGAAATCACCTAGGTATACACATGACACTGGCTTCTTGAAATTATCCTGTGATTGTTGGGGCATATGAGCACACATGTTCATTTTTCTAACAGCAGCGAGTTTCTAGACCTCATGGAAGGAGAGAGAAGTTTTAAGAGGGCAGAGGTGGTTTATGAGAAATTCACAAGCTGTTTCTATGTGGGTTTATTACCATACAACAACAACAACAACACTCAAACCTTCAAAGAATTGGAAGCAGCTTACATCCTGGTTCCTATTATCCTCACAGTGTCTGTGTGGGGGTGGGATACCTCAGAAAGATTTGTGCCTGCGTAGAGTTCTAAACCCAGGTTTAGCTATCCATGGTTCAGTATTCCAACCACTACTCCGTCAAAGTGTGTCTGGGAAGAAGGACTGCACTCTTTAGAGCCGGGTTTGCCTCCTCAGCCCTGCTCACTGATCCAGAGTGAGGAACAGCTGGAAGTAATCTGCCTTGTCCTTTCCTCGGCCTGCCACCAGCTGTTGCAGAAGGAAGCAGCCGAAAACTCTTGGCCAGTTCCATGCAGGGTAATCTTTCTCAGTATCGAGGGCAAGTCAGAGGAGGAGGAGGTTTGATTTCTCCATATCGTGTACAGCTGAGAGACTCATCTTTTTGTACTGAATACTGGGTCAAGAGCTAGCCACCCATGTCCTGACTGGGCCCTTACTGTCAATTGTTCAGGGAGCATGAAGAAGAAGAAGAAGGCTGGAAAAGCACTGGAACTTCTCTGCCAGAAAACTGGTTCATCTTAAATCCTGAGACTAAGCGCATGTTTAGAAAGGACGGTTGCTCATTGCTGATTGTAGTAATAAACCAGGAATAAAACCTGTGAAGAAGATGGATACCACAGTTTAGAGGGCTTCTGTGCCAATTGCTTAGGAATCCTCAGTTTTGGATGCTTGGGTTACCATTTCAATGATTTGTTTGTTCCATGCTTTTTATAATTTTTTTGCTTTTGCAGTTTAAATATAACACCCTTTTGGCAGGACACTCCAAAGCTGTGCAGAATAAAAATATCAAAGAGTAACTTTAAGAGGCTGCAATAACAATAAAAGTATCAAACACAACGAGATGAGCAGCAGAAGGGCCAAAGTACCAAACACTCCTGTGTTAGTTAGCAAGGGAAAATACCTCCGAAAGAAAACCAAAAACCGAAAAAGTGTGTGTTTTGTTACCATCTAGAAAAGCAAAACCTTCAAGTACCTCCAGAGATGCAATTCTAGCTTTGGTAATTTGAGGCCATCCCAAGACATTCTTCTGCCTGGTGAAAAGAAGATGGCACCTCTTTCTTTTTTATGTACACAAGGCAACTGGATGGACAGGCAATGGGACAGCTTGCTCCACCGCATATGAAGGAAGCAAGATGGATAGGGAAGGGGACAAAAGGGCCTTAGATTGCACAGAAAAGAAAGATTAGGCAAATGTGTGGAACATAAATCTCTACCAAAACAGCCAAGTGGAATTTCCATTATGCTGAGACAGTGTACTTTTGAATGCCAGTTACCAAAGGCAAACAGCAATGGAGAAAACCATTGTACTCACACCTTGCTTTGGGGCTTTCCACAATTGCCATGGTAACTACTGTTAGACCCAGGAATGATCAGTTGTTTCCATGTCAGCAAATCACTCCCTCCCTGGCAGCCTTTATCCCAGACTTTAAAGGAGCTCTCCACGGTGTTGAATCCAGTCATCAGAACAGATCCAGCACCTCGGATAGCTCCAAGCCCAGCTGAAACTTGGAGTGGATTTGCAGGTCCCACTGGCATAGGAGCCACCAGATGCCACAGACTGGGTCTGAAGTCTGTTCCTTCAGATCTCTTCCAAAGACAACTTTGAGTTTATGATGAAGGGTTTTTCCCCCCCCAAAAATAGAGGACCAAATTTTTTGGCCTTCCTTGCCCCCCATGCATCTAAGGACTACTGTAGGCACAGTCTTTTTTCCACCACTAGACAGTCTCCTCTGCAGGCCCTTCCTCCTCTGTTGCATTTCAAAAGCAACATGCAGGTTGCATGACTCTAAAGTCAAGCCCACCCCTTTCCCCTTCCTGCTTTTTTAATGACATCTTTCCCGATGAAGAGACATGGAGATCTGAAAAGCTTCCACACATTGTTTGTTAGCCTATTAACAGTATTATCTCAAAGTATGAATTTTGGAATTAGTCCTGATTTTGTTTGGAGCTCTCCAGATTGGCCTGCGTCTCAAAATCATATATAGAAGAATGAATGTGAACCTCTTCTGCACTCTTGCTTGGGTTTCCTGTCTAGCGGAGGTTTCTAAAGGCTGCTGCTTGTCCTCCACCCTGTGTGTGTGTGTGTGTGTGTGTGTGTGTGTGTGTGAGTGTGTATGTGTGATAGAAACAGAATTTCAGTTAACGGCCTCCTACTCTGCGACTGCAATTATAAATCACAGTGACGCTCGGAGCCAATAAATCTGCCTCCCTCTGTCATGTGCTTGCCTTTTCCTTCTGAGCCATAACTGCTACCAGCTGGCTCTCTTCACCAGGAAAATTGCAAGCGATAAACAAAAGTTGACCCCCATCAGCAGTTTTCATTCTTGAATGCAAAAGAGACTGAGAGATAGAAGAGTGTACACGAAGGAGGTGGGGGAAGGGTGCTAATCAGCTGTCTAATACCCTAAAAATGACCATTCCCCATGGAGTAAGGGAGGCGGTGCGCTCAGATGTACGTTTTTTTTTTACACCAGAGGACAAAGGCATTCCCACACAGAGGAGTGAGGGTAAATCATTGTTCCGGCAATCACAAGATTTCCTCTGGCTTTTGGATTTCATTAGCTGACTGATTTGCCAAATGACAGTTTCGTTTGTTGTACGACGATTTGGCCCACAAGCTCGGCCATTAGCACAGCAGCCAAAGTTTTATCCCAGCTGCCAAAAGGGAAAAACCAGTAACATTTTTGCTAAAGACGCTAATCTGCAGGCTGACCTCTGTGCTAGTTTCTAAAGGGAAAGACAGGATTAACGTGTTAACACCAACTAGAGCAGTGCTTTTCAAGGTGGTGGTCCGTGGGCTGGAGCTGCTGGTCCAAGATGAGTTTCCAGGAAAGAGAGAAATAGTTGTATCCAATAGGCACAAATATGGTGTTGGTCTCTGACCCATATCAGATAGCTTAAAAATCACTGGACTAGAGGACTGCTTATGTCCTGCATTAGCTGAAGTTTCTGAAGCACCTTCTAGGGGCAACCTCATACATGGCTCATGATGGAAGCCTAATCTGGATGTGTTTTTGTGGCATTGTCTTCTGGAGTATCATGCCCTTGCTTACACTGAGCTTCATGCTTCAAAGAACGGAGAGGATCTCCCTCGTGCACACATTAGAGGACTGATATTCCGAGTTGGTCTATGGGGATGTGAGCAAGGCACGAGGTCGGAAGTCAGGTGAAAGACATGTGACCCAGAGGGGAAGATCTGGAAGAGGAGGAAAGCACTAAGACTGGAGGGCTAAGTGGGAATTCAAAACACAACAGGACAATTGGGTTTGGAAGAATCATGTAACTGGTATGAAAGGTCTTCAGATTCCAGGTTCCTATTTGTGGTTATGGGATATGGACTTTACCTGCAAAGCTGAAAATACCGCTGTTGATTCATGCCAGCCTTCACCAACTAACCCCCTTCCAGATGTGCTGGCCTACAAATGGGCCCCTGAATTTGGGGCACTACAGCTCACAGAATCCCCCAGCCAGCATGGCTAATAGCAGGCTGGGGGCTTCTGGGAATGGTAGTTCAAAAAGCCATTTCACCTGAACTCTGATCACAACTCCCACAACTCTGATCACTGCAAGTGTGCTGGCCAGGACTAATGGGAGCTGTAGCCCAAGACACCTGGAGTGTGTCCAGGTTTTAGCTGCTAGTCTTCCTTGGCTCCTTCAGGTCTTTGGGGAATTGGAATTATTTCTTTCTTATCTGGTGACGTTTTCAAACCAATCCTACCAAGTGTTAACATTTTTTAAAAGAAAATGAATTGTTGTTAACTTGGACCAAAGCTCCGTTTCCTCTCAGGTGTGCTTCTGAACCAGCCAAAGGTAAGCCCCCTTTCCTCCTTCCCTCTCTCCCTCTGGCTGGCTGGCACCTTCTTTCCCGGAGTCCTCACGATCCCTGGCGTGGGGGTATGTGCCCTTGGACTACATCGTGGGAGCCAGCACCATGCAGTCCATGGGCATATACACTTGCCTCAAGGTTTATTTCGTCACGGCTGCCACCTTGCCCGGACCCAGCGCTGGAGGACGCTCTACTTGAACTTGAGGGACAGCTATGCCACTATCCAAACTTATGTCACCCTCTCCTCACCTCTTCAGAGAAGACAAAACCCTATTTGTTTGTTCCTCCCTCCACTTCCACAGGGATACATTGGTCCACCAGGATTGTTTGGGCTGCCCGGTGCTGATGGAGAACGAGTGAGTATTTTTTGAAGATCAATGCAGTTATCTATTGTCTTTGTTTCTTTTCTCTGTCTTTTCAGGGCTCTTGGTCTTCCTCTTCCTTGGCTCCCATGTCAGTGGGGCAGTGAGCCTGCTCCTCCTGTTGGGTAACCCTAAAGAAGCTGTCCAAGTCCTGAACCTGGTTGGTAGCTCAGGTTCAGCACCTTGGAGAGTTCCTTCGAAGCTGATGTTAAGATGTGGAATGGATTCATTGCTCCACTGACACAGGAACCAGCCACTACCACTGTCTTTGATAAGTGTGTGCTTTTTGCCTTATGTTTTGCCTTGCCTCAGTATTTTCTCCTCTGCTTCCTTTGCTATAAAGAGGAGGTAGAGCTAATAGGCCATTCTCATTTCTTTCTGAACCCTTAAAAAAAAAGAGAGAGAGAGAAAGGTGGTGGTGGTAGTGGTGCTGGTGATGACAATGTGAGTGCTAAACTAAGAGATCAAGCCAAAGGAAAGTCCACTCTTGGTTCAACAAAACAATAAGTCTTTATTGCCTTTCCTGTTGAAGCCAGACAGTCGCCAGCCTGGGTGGGTGGAATCGCTCTAAGAAATGGGAATACTTTTTTTGCATAGGGAGATATTCCACATCACCACCATGAAGCTTTGCCACATGTGGTAGCTAGGCAGAGACTCATGTATTCATGGCTCTTATTTGGGTGATTTTCTGCTGAAAGAGATGGACTTCTGCTCCAAAGTAGTTGACACCTCTGCCATTGAGTCTTCCAAAGAAGACCCTCCTTTGGCTCATTCCCATCTATTTTTAACCCACCTTTCTTCAAAGGAACCCTCAGCAGAGTGTATGATCCATACCCTCCCAACAGCCCCACAACAGCCCCAAGAGGCAGGTTGGAATGAGAGTTAGTGGTGACTCAAGATCCGGTCCAGCTGAGTAAAGTTTCAAACCTGGGTCCCCCTAGTCCTGTCAGATCCAAAAACCGGTGGGGTGCTGTGGTTACAGTATTTGACTAGGGAGGTGGGTGACCTGGGCTCTAGTCTTCCCCCTCAGACAGGAAGCTCATCAGGTGATCTTGAGTCAGTCTTCTCCCCGTCTCCCCAGACTGACCTGCCTCACAGGCTTGTTGTGGTGAGGGGGAGAGACACAGGTGCCACCTTGATCACTTTAGAGGAAAGGCTGGACAGAAACGTGACTGGTGAAATAATAAACAAAATAAAATTCCAGCTGCACAAGATAATGTTGACATTTCCAAACAAGGTCTCTTCCACTTAGTGCCACAGGCAACTTGTAGACTTCAGCAAGGATAGAGGCATAGCTGCCGTTGGCCGGGGGGGCTTTGCTCCTGGATCTGCGCCTCCTGAAATCCCTGTCCTGCCAGCCACAATGGCGGCAATTTCACTCAGGAAGGGCTCTTTTATATTTTTTGGTTCCAGGACTCTGAGCCCAAAGCTGTGCACCTGAGCATATATCCTTTGCTGTGTGTGTGTGTGTGGGCGGGCAGGAGGAATTTGCTAATGCTTTAGAGTGCCTGATTTAATGCTTGTGTAACCAAACAAGAAACATAAACAGAAGGTTCTCAAGAGAGAGTGTCTTGGCTTCAGCCTACATTTGGTTCCAGACCAGTAGCTTAATTATTCCTCCTGTTAAGCTCAGTCTCTACTTCCTGGCCAGGGTCAGGGGACACCTGTGTGCATGTATTTGTCAGTGTGCATGACTGTTCTTCAGTTTAGGCAGGAAAGGGTAGCTTTAGAAGGCTAAACTCAACTTCTTTCCCATTGTTCCCTAAGGAAGCCATTTACATCTTGGCTTGCAACAGTCATGCAAAATCCCCCTTTCTGTTTTTATTTAGATTCCTCCTCCTCCTCCCCCTCCCCCTCCTCCTCCTCCTCCTCCATTACTATTATTATTTATTTATTTTATTCATCTATATTCCACCTCTCTCCTATTATTATAATTATTGCTGCTGCTGCTGCTAAAACTATTACTACTAAAATTGTTTCCTGCCTTCTTCCCAGTTTGGGACTCAAGACAGCTTTACAAGAGATAAAAAACAGATGGTTAAAAATTCACAAAGTGCAAAAGTTAAAAGGTGATTAAACTATCAAAAAATATAAAACCAATTAAAAACATAAACCATGTCTTTTAAAGCCACCCATACATGCCATTCTAACCTCCCTGGGGAGGGAGTTCCAGAGCCAGGGGCAGCCACTGAGAAGGCCCTTTCCCGTGTTCCCTTCACATGTACTTTGGGGGTTGTGGGACAGAGAGAAGGGCTTCCCCTGCACATTTCAAAACACAGGGCAGTCCTTCAGATAACCTGGACCTGAGCCATGTAGGGTTTTATAGGTTAAAACCAGCATTTGTAGTTGTGTCCAGAAACAGACAATATTGGGCCTCTAGGTTGTCTTGCCAAACACAAATACAGATTGAAGATCTGCAAAAACCTCAGTAAAACCTTCTTCTTTTTCTTCTCCAGCAGACTTTTTAATATTTCCCCCCTCTCTTTCTGTTTGTTTTTCAGGGGATCCCCGGAGTTCCCGGGAAGAGGGGCAAGATGGGTAGGCCGGTAAAGTTTTTCCTCGTCTATTACGCAGACTTTTGCTCAACATAAATTTTAAAGAAATGGATGAGGGAGTGGCAGCAGTGGTGCTGGGAGTCAGGGAGGTGGCTGGAAGGATGGTACATGGATGCAGGAACATGAACTGCTTGTAGTTATGGGTTCGTCTTTGTATTGTGTTCGGCAAAGGGAAAGGTATATGAAGTAGACCAATTTATACATGGCGTGCCCATAGTTGCCAATGATTTGTGTCACTTTCTGTCACTGTTTTGAAGGGGAAATGAAAGGAAAAGGAAATATTTGTGGTGATTTATGAAGGGTTATTGGGGGTTGGGGAAAGTTTTTGTGCCTTTGCCTGCATTTGGGGGGACTTGGGTACAATTTTGGGGGTGATATTCGTCCAAAGCTGCACAAAAAACTCTTGAGGGATCCATCCTAATTTCTGGCTTTGGTGCTCTTGAGAATGTGTCAGGGTAAGGTATGTTTGTGTTGAAGTTCATGTGTGCAGGAGGAGATGTAGATGCTGCCCGTACTTCTATGTATAATTTCTCTCTCTCTCTCTCTCTCTCCCCCCCACCTATTGCAATGGTTTTCTGCCCTCACAGAGCATCTTCTACTGCAAAATGCCCACATACTGAACAATGTACCTTTCTCTCCCTTTTTCCTCTCCCATCCATTCCCCATTTTGTTCTATCGCTTCACGCTGACAGCAGTTTTCTTGTGGCCTTTCTCACAATAAACGGCATGTGAGAGTAACTGTTTTCCCCATTTACTTATTAGACTATGGGATGAAAAAGACATGTGGGCAGGGCCGGGGAGAGGGAGCAGAGAAACAGTCATATCTGCCAGAGATAGTGACCGAGCGGTCATACTTGAGGCATCTTGAGCTCATTGCTGTAAAACTTTTTTTTTTTTTAATGATTGGAGAAAATCTCTGACTCTAAAGTAAACTAAACAAGGCAACGGTTGTTAAGTATGGAGGTCTGGTCGAGGTTTTTGACATGATTTCACATACATTGCGCCTGAGTGCTCAATGTTTTCCAGCTGTTGTTTTGGCTTTTGCAATATTCCATTCAGAAACCTCTTCTCTGCACTCACTCCATGCTATACAATACTGTCATTTTTGTTTTTAATTTTTTTAAAAAAATGGACTTCTCCCCTTCCCCACTCTGCTGCTACCCTTGGGGAATGGTGGGGATTCGATTTTTGCAAATATGTCTTGCTTAATTTGGGATCTATCTTTCTTTCTTTCTTTCTTTCTTTCTTTCTTTCTTTCTTTCTTTTTCTTTCTTTCTTTTCAAAAAATCTATTTATAAAAACACGTGTAACTAGAATGCCAAGCTGCAATGTGCAATTAAAGTAATTTAAAACACATATTTTAAAACTGATCTCTACATCAGTGGCAGCTTTGTTGTTGCTGTTGTGTGTCTTCAAGTTGTTTCTGACTTATGGCAACCCTAAGACGAACCTATCACAGGGTTTTCTGGGGCTGGTTTCCATGTCCGAGCAGGGAATTGAAGCCTGGTTTTCAAGGTCTGTAGTCTAAAGCTCAATGCATTATGCCATGCTGGCTCTCCAATGGATTCCGTATTAGTGGTGTGGTGAATCCATGTTATATTTTAGTCTGAATTTTAAGGTGCTAAACCAGGTGTGGGTAAAGTGCAGCTTACAGGCCTCATGAGGCTCCCTCCAGGGCCATTTGTGTGCCTCCTGGGATCAAATATTTTTTTGGGAAAAAAAAATCCTGGCTTTTTTTATATTTTTCTCCCAAATGACCCAAAATAACTTCTGGGGCGTGGAAGGTACTTTCACCATGTTTGGAGTCCCCCAGGCCCCAGAGAGGTCAAGACAAAGTTTTCCAATTTTTTTTTCTCTTTCTGCAATCCCATTCTTCGCTTTGAGGAGAGATGCAACAGACAGCCTTCTTGACATTTGTTACATGGAGTATGAAAGAGGTGCCATCTTGTTGTTTGCCTCTGGCAGCAATATATCTTGGTCTGGTGCTGTTAGTATTGTTTGTTTTATATGCTGCCTTCCTCCTAGAGCGGGACCCAAAATGGTTTCCAGAAACGTTAAAAACATTAATAAAACATTTAAAACAATTGAAAACATTAGAAAAACGTATACAATTCTAAAAACCTCCAAAAAAGTAAAAAAAAAGTCTTGATAAATTCAATAGCCCATCTCTTTACTAACTAAAAACCGGCTTAAATAAGAATGTTGTTGCCTGCTGGTGAAAAGGGGAGATAGTATCCTCTATCTTGCATTCTGGGGTGAGATATATCCATTTAGCCCCCTGGTCAAGGGCTGATTTCTTCCGTGTCGCTGTAAGCAGTGTTCCTTCCCAGGGACAGATTTTTTGAAATGCTTCTGAGCATCTCTCTCCCTCCCGGCTGGACCGCTTTGCTCTATAAGTGGACCAACGTATACACACCAGTGAAGGGAAGTCTCTAAAGCCAGATGTTTACATGTCCCTTGCTCTTGATTGCTATAAAGCCTCAATAGATGGAGGAGTTGGGAATCTGCCGTTTGCTGCATTGTGTGGGCCTCTTGGAATGATGTAAGGATGTGAAAAGAGAGAGAGAGAGAGAGAGAGATTAAAATAGACGGCACTGGACGTGAGTCAGAGCTTGAAATCTTTCCAAAGGGAGTTCAGCTCAGCAGGACGTGAAAGGAGCATGATGACTCGGTCTTGGAAGGAAGAATTTGACAAGGCTTCCCCCCCCGCCTCCAACGCCATCTCTTACTCCATTTTTACTACTTTCTCAGTCTACCAGGAAGGCAAGTCTGAGTGGGAACTCAGTGGTTTCCTTGCATGGTGGTAGTCAAAGGGAATATTATTTCTCTCACGCCATCTGTGAGCAATGGGGAAATCCTGGCTAATCTTTACCCATTTCCTTTGGGTAAACTAGATTCACACAGTGTTATTTATAAGAACCCAAATTAACTCCCGTCTCCTCTCTCCAACAAGAAACAGACCATTTTTAAAAATCCCCAGTACAAAAGTACAAGCAGTGCTGGAGCCTGGAAAAATGACTTTTTGGGGTGACTGCATTCAGCATTTCCCAGTCAGCATGGCCAGTGGAGATAGAATTGTCATTAATTGTGAACAAGTTCACTTTGACTTATTTAACATTATAGATGAGAGACCTTGGTCACCCTATCCTCAGCCTCCCTACTCAAGTCTTGAAGATTCAGGGACGTGTCTTCCCTGATTGAGTCTATCCATCTGTAATATGGTCTTCCTCTTTTCCTACTACATTTCACCTTCCCAAACATTATTGCCTTTTCTAGTGAGCCATGTCTTCTCATGGTACGTCCAAAATATGACAGCCTCAGTTTAGTTATTGTGGCTTCTAGTGAGAGTTCAGGAAGTCCCTTGTTCATAGGGTTGGCATAAATTGAAGCTGACTTGATGGCAATTAAAAAGAACAAGCAAACGTAAAGGTAACTATGAACTAGGACTGATAGTTCCTCAGGAAGTTCAATGACACAGAAGTCTTGGTGCTCCTGGTTCTTGCTGTGTGATCTTTTTTTTTTGGTGGGGCTCAGTGTCCCTGACCTACATTACAGGGGCTCAAACCCTGTGCCCTGAGGTCCTTGGAACATTTCATCTTGACACTGTCCCTGTTCAATCTGGCAAGGGGGAAAACTGTGGGGTGGGTGGGTTGGTTTTTTTTTTTTATTCCTTTTCCCTACTTTCTCACTATAAAATGAATCCTGAACTTGATTCCCCACCACCACATGTTCTTCCTCTCCTCTCTACTTGCTTCTTCCCTACCCCTTCCTCTTAAAAATAGTTTGATTTGCAAATTCCACGCCTGTGGGGAGCGTCCATTGGGCACTGACTCACCTGGCTGGAGCCAACTGGCAAGTGTCGCCTTTCTCAGACAAGACCAGGGTTGGGTGGCTCACACAGTGTCCAGACTGAGCCAACAGGAACATAAAAATCCCATTTTTGAAGAATGAGCCAATTGGCTGGAAAGACTTGCCAGGATTGTTGGAGATTTCTGCCAGATAACCTCCTTTTACTCTAGCAAAGGGGAAGAGTTTTCACCAGAACTAGATGGCTGGTGCTCTTCATGAATGATTGGAACCCATTTTAATTGCTGTTCACCTAATTGTTTTGGATTGGTCATCTGTGGTCTATACCACCAATAGCCAGAGCTTGAGGGAAAAAGGGATTTTGAGAATTGTAGTGATATTAAATTTCAGAGTTTTACAAAATTAAACTTCTCTTTTACCTTTCTTTTTAAAGCAAAAAAGGAAGAACTGCCTCTCTTGGAATCATCCAGGAGTGGCAATTCACCTTCAAAATAGATTTTTTTAGTGGGGCTGGGTGGGTGTTGCACTGTTTAAAATTTAAAAAGATCCATGTTATTCAAAACCCAGAACCAGACTTTTGATTTTATTTCTCCCACCCTGTATTTTATTTTATTTTGGTTTGGTTTTCCTCACCTGTTTTTGGTAATCCATGGAGCCCACAGGCAGGAAAATGCCAGCAAATGCAAGGAAGTTGCCAGTCTATAGTCTTAAGAGAACATAGAAGTCAAGGATGAAACACCAGGCCAAGAACTAAGAACAGTCAAGGACGTAATAACACACTAGAACCTGGAAGTCATTGGTGGAATGAACTGGAGCAGGAAATCCATTTATATTTCCTCCTTTCCGGGAGGATCCAATGAGAAGCCAGTCCAGGACCTAACAGCACTTTATTGACAAGCTGTTAGTGACAATTCAGTTGCTGACCACTATGAGGCAGTCTCTCATGGACCCTGGGATATCCTGAGAGCAAGGATGCATGCGAGGGTAGCACTGGCCCCCAGTTTTCCATCTATGGAACTTAAAATTCAAAAATGCTGAACGTCTAAAAAATAACCCCACAAATATTCTACATTCTGAAGAGAAAGGGATTCAGAATTTAGAGACACGACTGTTGGATGAGAATGCAAAGTTCTTGCAGCAGCCCAGATTTGAGCTTCATTCTTTCCTTCCTTCTTTCCTTCTGTGGATTACGATTACAAGAAAAGGGATTCCATCTAAGGATTCGGAAGAATTTAACTGGTAGGGATTGCTGAACAGTGGAATAATCTGCCTCAGAGGTTGGTGGATCTCCTTCTTTGGAGGTCTTCAAGCAGAGGCTGGATGGCCATCCTTTGGAGTTAGATTTGCCTAAGAGAAAACTGTGCATGATTCTTGTGCCATTAGCAATTGTGTAGAAGAGGGAATTTCGGCAGGTGTTACTTGTTACCTGGTTTCATGAGAAGCAATGCCTGATGATATTCCCCCTTCCACCCAGCCGTTGGAGGTATAGGACCTGTTTTCAGTTTTCAGTGTGTTAACCCTATCTGGGGGTGCTTCAGTTATGTATTACTCTATGACAGGGGTTAGATTGCTGTTGTAGTTCCTTCCAATTCTGTGGTTCTTTCTTTCCCTTTCTTTTTTCTTTCTTTCTTCAGTAGACATTTTTTGTTTTCTTCCCCAGTTACCCATCCCATTCCTTCTCCAATACTTCAGCCTTTGTAGTAGAAAGAGGAGGGTGAATAGATGATCTGTGTACTGATGGCAGCGACTAGCTTGTAACCATCTCTCCTTGCAACTCCTTGGCCACGGCAGGCTTGGAACCCAGCTGTGCCCAGTTGGGAAGCTGCATAACTTTCCTGTTTGTAAAGGATGCCCAGAAATTCAGAGCAGCCAAATACAAAAGAGCAACACCACTGTCCTCTTGCTAGCATGTGTTGCACGCTGCAGGAGAAGGGCAAACGCCACTAAGCTGAAATGCTCGGAATGCGAGCTGTGTGTTGATCATGCGATTGGGGAAAGGTGGACCAAAAGCACAGTGGATAAACAAAGAAGGAGTCTGTGTTGGTGGGTGGAACTCCTTTGTAAATAGCAATGCATTTTCATTGCTCAAAGTGGGATGTCTTTGGCCATCAGGGTTAGGTTGCTGCCTTAGGTCAGGTCTGATTATTTGCCAGGTCTGTGCATTTTGAGGGCAAGAGAACTCCAGAGTCTCAGATGAAGGTTGTCTTTGCCGTCACAGGAGTGTTTTAGATGAGGTCACAAGGAACTGAGCCAGTGGCTTTTGCAGGCAGTACAGAGGAACATAAGATGCTGCCTTATAATGAATCAAACTGCTGGTCCATCAGGCCCAGCAATTTCAGTTTTGTTATGAATTTACAGGTTTTCCAGGAGGATTTTTTCCAGAGTGCAGATTATACACACTGCCACTGAGCCATTGATTGATTTGTTTGATCTGATCATTATATACTGCCTTTCGCTTGGAACTCAAACTCAAGGTAGCCCACAAGAAGTTTTAACTAGAAGAGAGGTAATGATAAAAACAGTACCTCCAACTGGACACCCCATCCTAGCTTTCGGACAGTTGGTGGAGGGAAATGGATATGTACAATATAATCTGTGAACCAACAACACGGATTCAGATTGGAAGCTGTGCCAACTAGGACAGTAATGCAGAGGGATCTTGTAGCACCTTTGAGACTAAGTTCATCACATGCTATCCATCACCATCACTCTTTTGTAAATCCAGTCCATGACAGCTTGTGCTACAAATGTCTTTCTCTCAGGGCCCATCAACACTACACAATTATAGTGCTATTATTCCACTTTAAATGCCATGCTTTTGTTCTATGGAATCCTGGGTTTAGCAGTTTAGGGAGCGGCATTTAGGATTCTCAGCCAGAACACTGCAGTGCCTCATCAAATTACAAACCCCAGGATTCCACAGGACAAAACTATGGTAGTTAAAATGGAATCATAGTGCTATAATTGTGTGGTGTGAATGGGCCCTTATTCTCAAAAGTGCTACAGTTATGTCTGCATGCTGAAACAGACTAGTATGGCTCTATCATTGAATAAGATAGTAATGTGTATAAAATGTATTTGCAACTCTGTACTTAAAAACTCTGGTTTGTTTGTTTGTTTGTTTAAATTATTTTTAGTTAAATGTAAATATGAGGCTTGTATGTGGCTGAAGAGTTTCCATTTGTGGACTGTTTGAATGAGAAGATGGATGCTCAGTAATAGTTTCTTAAAAATGGTGTGGCTTCTCATAACCTTCTTTTTTCAAAAGGAGGTGGAAGGTTTACTTGGCTTTTTAGCAAGGATGGTAACCCATTTGAACAAAGTGGATTCACTGAGGGTGGTGAAACTTTTTGATGCTATGTAAGTCTCACTACTAAAATCCTAGCAGCTTGTGTTAGAAGTGTTGTTACAGCCATTTACAAGAGTGGAGACTGAACCTGGTCTAAAAGCTCGAAGCACCATCCTTTTGATTGACGTTGCAGGTAGCTTATATGCCAAATATCTGCTTGGTAAATGGAAGGACTGTGCTCTGCAAAATGATAGTTATCTTCGAGGAATAAACAGAATTCAGATCAGTTCCCTCTTGCCCTGAAAATGGATAATATACTCACTCTTGCCCATCTGATTAACCAATATGGAAAAAGCTGAAAGAAAAGATCATTTGTATCCATGCCCGTGTTGACTTGAAGGCTGCCTTTGATTCTATAGAACGAGGCTGGGGTGGGGTGGGGGATAAGTTATGTGCAGAACTTGAAAGAACTAATCTCCAGCTTGATCATAGGTTTTGGCATTGTAACACTGTGCATAGAACCTCTTTTTGAAAGCTGAAACTGCCTTCTGTGGTCACTTGCTAAATAATATCCATGTAGAAGAAGAGAGAGCATAGTTGACCCCTTTCTCTTTAATTTTTACATTATAATAATGAGAGGAAGGAGAAGAGGAGCAGTAGCAGCAGCTTGGACTATAGATACGGAAATCCCAGGGGACAGAAAAATTGAAGACAAATAGAGGAGAAAGAAGATGAAATATTGAGACCTACAACTGGAGATTTTCTGCCACTGGGAAAAGAAAACGATTGTGGCAGTTCCAGTGGTGATAGGGACTCTGGGAGCTGTTCCAAATGGACAGACCAAAAAAAAATCTGAATGCAATGACCTTAGATAGGATCACAACAGGACAATTACAAAAAGTGACATTGCTTGGAATGGGCTGCATTATTGGATGATACCCCTACAGGGTAAAAAGATTGAGAAAGGCTGCGGTAGACTGTGAAATGTGATGATGATGATAATAGCAAGACTAGAACAACACCTGGTACACTGTGAAACTGATAATGATGAAGAAGTAATGATAGTAGTTGTAAAAATGCTGTCTCTATCTGTTTCTATCAGTGAAAGAAACTTTATTTCTTGCGAAACATGTTACAGAGCTAAGCTGCCACGTCCTGGTGCTGAGGGTTATGATGGCACAGATATATCCGTCTATACTGGTGGAGAGGATGTTTACCAGTGGTAATGTTGTCGTTGTTGGTAGCAACACGTCTTTCCTAACTGGAGCCTCAGAAACCCTTCCTTGGAGACAAACTTCTTGAGACCTCAAGGATTATAGCAACTATTTTATGTATATGTATATTCCTTCAGGTTGCCTGTTGACTAATGGTGATCCCATGAATTTCCTAGGATTTTCTTAGGCAAGGAATATTCAGAGGTGGTTTTGCCATTTCCTCCATCTGAAATCTAGCCTATAGCACCGTGTATTTATTTGCAGTCTCCTATCCCCCTACTAGCCAGGGCTGATGCTGCTTATCTTCCAAGATCAGACAGGATCTGGTACCTTTAGGGTATTTAGGCCAACATAGCAACTGTGGGGAGAGCCAGCATGATGTAGTGGTTTGAACATTTGACTACGACTCTGGAGACCAGCGTTTGATTCCCCGCTCAGTCATGGAAACCCATGGGATGACCCTGGGCCCATCACATACTCTCAGCCCCAGAAAAGTCCGTGATAGTTTCATCTTAGGGTCACCATAAGCTGGAAGCAGCTGGAACAACAAGAACTATTGGCTACTTACAAAGATCTTCCAGCTGGACAAGGGGCTTAGGTGGTTTGGTTGCCATGCAGGTAAGCAGGTACCTTGAAGCCCCCTCTTACATTGTCAGCCTGCATGCAGGGGCTGCCGGGTTGTGCCAGCCAGCCTGAGCCCTGCAGATGAGACACAGCTTCAGTCTTGCTGCTAACAGCAGTGGGGAGGAAGCTGTGGTCTGAATCTTTGCTTATTTCAATCTTGGGTGCAACAACAAACCATTCCAAAGGTTTTCTCCCTGCTGGATGAGATATCTAGAGTTTTTGTGCATTGATGATATTCTTTTGGTGGTAAAAAAAAAATCATTTCTGCAGAAAATGTACACAGCTTCCAAACATGAGGCTGGCATAAGGAGTTTTATGGTTTATACCTCATCAGGGATACGGCTATCAGCACATGCTTTCGGTACAAGTGTTTGTCATGGTGTGTTTGTACTTTGTTGAGGGTGGCACTGCTGTTGCCGTATCTCGGGGGTGGTATTTATTTTTTGTCGGAGCAATGTGGGTAACTTGGTCCTTTCATTTAACCTATATGTTTAAATCAATCTAGATTAGAGTGGTTAGAAAACAGAGCTATTTAAACGTTGTGCCAAAATATTTCAGTTTTTTGTCTTCTTCAGTTGGTCAAAATAAAAGGGGCAGCTGCAGCTGAAGAAGGCAGAAGCTGAGATATCTTGCTACAACATTTAAACAGTTCTGTTGGTTAATCACTTCATAAATATAGGTTGTAAATGATTAACTGCATCTTTCTTGACTTGTCAGAAGTTGTTTTTAAACCATCTGCACATGTTGGATTGATTTACGCTTTGAATATTGGGCTTGAAAGAAAGCTGAAATAACAACTCAGTTAACAGATAATCAGCAACAATTGGCAAACAAGACTGTTCCTCTTGTCACCTTTTTTTTTAACTTCACATGCTGAGTAAGAAAAGAGGCAAAAGATTTTCATGTCTTGTACTTACCTCCTTTGTAACCATATACTGTTCTGCTTTGTAACCAAGAGGTTTTCTACCCTCTCTCTCCTCTTTTCAGGGCTTTCCTGGAGATTTTGGGGAACGTGGCCCTCCGGGCATTGATGGCAACCCGGTAAGTTGGCAGTAATTCAGTTCTGATGTCTCTCTGTTAGAGTTTGTGAGGGGGTCATCTTTTGGCCAATTGGCCACGCCACCCATCTCTGTTGGCGTGTTGTGTTCCCTCTTGAAATCTTCCCCTTCTTTTATACAAAGTGCTAAATATCTCAGTCAAACATCTAACAAGCATGAGGTCAATGAGGTTCAATTCCCCATTCTCCGTATATCTTCTCTTCTGTTGCACTCCTGCTGTGGACTTCATTAGCTGGGAAGAATGACAATCCAAAGCCAACAACAATAAGGCTGACTCTGTTTTCTGATTTAAAAATCCCCAATGCTCCCTTCCACTTGGTTCTTACGGCACTCGGTGTAATTCTGTCCTGCCTTTGCTTGGCGCTGAATTCATGCAGGGAACAGCTAATTACATTTATGGCCACCCCAAAGCATTTTGCTCCCTGAAGCAACATAATGCGTGCATAATGTTGAGAAAGTAGACAGAGAAGCTGTCTCAGAGCCCCACAGACCAGTGGTGACCACAGCCAAGTCACTGGGCTTCAGCACCAGCATACAGCCAGAGACACGGTGCCCCTCTCAAACTCTGAAACGCTTGGGCATAGGTCAGCTTCAGTGGCTTCTAAACCTGGTGTGGCCAGAGTACCAACGCCTTCCCCCAGCAGGGGATCTTGGGGAACTGGAGGTGTCCCTTTAAGATGACCCACTTGGTGAGAAGGGGCGGACCCTGAGAGGAAGCATAAAAGCCTTCAGCACAATCTCAGCCCTCCTTGGAACAAGTTGGTCTCTGGGAGCTCTCCTAGGTGCTGTAAGGTCTGTCCTAATTTTGCTGCCTCTCTGGGCTTTTGGGGATTGCATATTCCAACCCTCTTAATTGTACAGAGTAATTAGCGTGAACCTAAATGGTAGGAGATTTGGGACAAAGAAACAACAAGTTAACAACAATGATTTTAATTATTCTAAGAGGTGTTATATCAGTGTTTTAAAATAAATATACTACAGTGATTACCGACATGCGCTTACAAAAAATGTCATATTGGCAAAGGAGTTTGAAATACCATAATTTGTTCTGTATAGAACAGAGATGCAAAAAATCTCCTAGTCTAGATTTTGTTCTGTTCTTCAAGATCCCAACTGCATTTTCTTCCTGTCCTTGTTTCATTGAAAGACTTTTTAATTTTTCCTGCATGGAAATTCATGTATGTCTTGTGCATACCCCCTTTTCTTAATGCATGTGCTTTGTAATTTTTTTAACCGGATGCCTTAAAATGTGTGCATTTTTGTACAAATTTTCTGACTTACGGTGGAGGGCCAAATGATTCTCACCCATGGACTAAAGCTTGCTTGTGTGCACTTTTTAAAGATACACTTTTTTGTTGTTATTGCGGACATCTATTTGTACATAATTTGAAAATAAAAACCAAATAATCTGCTGTTTACATGTTCCCCCTAATTATTGAAAATGTAAGAAGTGCACTCACTTTTGCTAAGAGTCTTGTTGTGCCTTCAACTCATTTCTGGCTTATGCTGACCCTAATGTGAACCTATCATGGGGTTTCCTGAGGCTGAGAGGGTGTTATTTGCCCAAGGTCAGCTAGTGGGTTTCCATGGCTGAGTGGAAATTCAAACCCTTTTCTCCCAGTGTCTAACACTCAAAGTAGTATACTACACTGGTTCTCTGCAAGGCATATATATTTATTTAAATATTGATATAGTTAATTGTTGCTAAAATTAGGCAATTTAGTAGAGCAGGCCCCCTGAGTCATTGAGATGGACCTAAGTGTTGGTTTACCATTCTATAGTTGAATTTATTGCTGCGTTGAAGCCATAAATCCTAACTTAAAACAATTAAGGAGCCCCCCAAAAAAGTGAAGCTTCCACCTGATAGCAAGCTATATCCTCAGCAGCCAGTTAACTGATGAAGACTTTAACACATGTGGTGTGTTATCACCATTTTGAAAGCATCTCAGAATACTTGGCACTGGACCTTAGCCCCAAGCCCCATCCTCTACTTTCTGGGTATTTGGGGTATTTTTTTGTGGGGTGAAGGTTGAGAGCTGTTCCGTTCTCCAGTCCTGTACACAAACACACACACACATTTCTCTAGCTAAGTTAACTTTTAGATTTTTTTTGGCAGACGGAGTGGTGAGTCAGACCTGAATCCAAGAGACCTGGGCTCAGGTTCTGCTTTTGAACCAAACCTCCTGCCAGTCTTCCTTGCTCAGCCTCAGTTCCCCCATCTTTAAAGTGGGAGTAGTAGTGACTGTTGAGACCCCACAGAGCTGTTGTAAGATGAACAAGATACACACTCATGCGGTTAAAATAGGCATTCTTTAAGATTGGGAAAAAGGAAAAGTCACAGGCTTCTTTCTTTCTTTCTTTCTTTCTTTCTTTCTTTCTTTCTTTTTTTCTCCTGTCTACAACCTTCCTCCTGCTTCCCCTCCCCACTCAAAACTGCACAGTGAAATCCTCTCCTGTCCATTTCTGGGAGGAGGAAACTGCTCTCGCTCACACTTAAACTGCAAGAGGAGAACAAGCAGGCCTTGTGTCTGCAAGGAACCACTGCCCCCTTTTCATTAACATGCCTGCTGAAGATGGAAGTGCAAGATTGCCCAGGCAAAGGAGGGGGCAGCTCTCTCGCTCTCTCTCTCACACACACATACACACCCTTCCCTTAAGCTCTTGCCACACTGAGGCACTTTTGAGTCTCCGTTTTGTCGACAAAGAGAGGGCCATAACTGTGCTGAACTTTTTCTTTTAGGGAGACGTGGGAGTCCTAGGCCCTCCTGGAGTTCACGGACTCATTGTAAGTATGGAGAAGACAGGAGGGTCCCCCCCATCCTTTTTCCTTCCATCCTGGGACTGGAGTTGGAGGGGGGGTGCATGGCGTTCTCTTGGAGGTTTTTAACTCTTTCCGTGACATGCAATTAGAGCCACACAGGAATTGCATGCTGTTTATTTTGTTTGGGATGGAACAGAGGATGGGTATGGGAGGATGAAAGTCCAGCGCTTCCAGAAATGGCAAAAGCAGCTGTGGAAAATTACCTTTCTGGGGAGGAAGGTGTGCTTTGATAGATTGGGAGGGAGCTGTGACTGTAACTGAGAAGAGGGCCATCTCCCCAGAGGGCTTGGCCCTATCTGCCTCTGCCCAACAGGGAGAAGCTGGCACATTTCACTGCCTGAATAGTCAATGGTGGCTAGACTTTGTGGAACAAATGATCTGACTCATTACATGGTAGTTTCAGGTACTTCCTAGCTTGATGGGAAGTGATGGGGCCATCCCTACCGTTAAGTAGAATGAGTCAGTGGCCTTAGGCAGCACATACCTTGATGCAGCAGCAAGGTTCTGGAGGAAAGTGAGGACTTGCTAAACTAGTCTGCCCCCTCCAGAGGTACTGGAAGGTGCTCATACTCTTACCAGTGAGGGAAGAAGATTCAATTGCTAGTTCCGATGGCCTTTTATACATGCAATGGGAATGAGTGGGTCGTCATTTTGTTCTTTGACTCAGGCAGTGAAATATATTGGCTTGGCATAGGGCTTTCTATGGAGGAGAGGCTTATCTAGGAATAGGAAGTCATTTACTGTATATAATCTTATTTATGTATGTATTTATTTGTTTGTTTATTATATTTATATGCTGCCTTTCTCCCAGAGTGGGACCTAAGACTTATTCTCTTGTATAGGTTGACCTCACTTATAAGTCAAGGGCAGGTTTTAGGGCCAGCATAATGGATTTTGATATTATCATGGATAGTGGATAGGTCAAGAATCTTTCTGTGGGGAGGGCAAAGTTCTAGTACAGCCTCAGGGGGCCAATCACCCCAGACAGCACTGCCATTTTCCCATGTAGGCATTCAGAAAGGCCGTTCACCACTCTACTCAGAGAAGGGGACAGTTCTTTTTTTTTCCAATAAAAATTAAGGTACAGTATGAATTCTTATACACAAACACACACACAAAAGGAATAACCCCCTTCTTTGAGTAGAGTGGTGAAAGGTGAGGGCTTAGTCGATCCCAGAAGAACCTAAAAGAAACACCAACCCCACCTCTGCTCTCTCTGTTGTAGTGGGCTCCAGCCCTTTTTCTGTTGAGTTTACTTTATTCTCACAACAACCATATTAGGTAGGACAAGCTGACAGAAGGCATGACTAGCCCATGGTTACTGAGTACATTTCTGTGGCTTCATTGGGGATTGGAACCTGGGATCTCTCCAGATTTGCTCCACCACTCTAATCATTACTGCCTCTCGCCAGTTTTGCTACTTTTGCCCATCTCCTCCTCTTGAATCTGGGTACCCCGAGGACCACAGCTCTTGGCTGTCTCTGTCTACGCTGGCATTGGGCGTTTGCCCACCAATGGCCAGAACTAGATCAATGAGCTAGCTGGGTTCGTGCAAGCTGGCTGATCCCGGCCAGTTTCATGAAGCGAGCCCTTTCTCCCACAGCATGAAAAAGGGATCTGTTCTTCCTACAAAGCCGCAGTTTGGTGCTGCCCACCGGGTGCCTTTGGCCTCATGAGCCACCCGTTAGAGAAATATACCTTTAGCAAAACCAGCCAGTCTCCTGCTTGTTTATCCAAGACAGTTGAGAACTCAAGGCCAGCATGGAGATAACTCGCTCCCTTCTGGAGTCAGGGAAGGACAAAAACCATACAGAGATTGTTTCCCTATCAGCATTAATCTGTTTAAAAGCATTTAAGCTGTTCAATTCTAGTACCTTTCTTGGGCAGTTCACAAAATCACAGGGAGAAGAGATTAGGGATGTAACACTCTGTCTGTTTGGCATTGTCCCCTGCTGCAGTTTGTTTTTCAAAATCTTAAAGATCTTTCCTCCCCATTTTATTGGGCAGGGGAGAGACTGTGGTTGCTGGTAAAATCTATTCGAAAGCTAGATCCTGCAAGCATCCTAGGGAAGGATAAATACCTCAGCTTTGCTTTCTCCTAATTTCTGTTTGTTTGGTGTCCTTTCACCCTACATGATGATAGCAAAATGATTCCACTCTAATGCCATGACTGCATCATAGAATCCTGGAGGTTATAGTTTGATGAGACTGAGCATGGTGTAATTGTTTGAATGTTGCACTTTGACTCTAGAGACCAGGGTGTGATCCTCTGTTTGATTGTGGAAACCCACTGGGTGACCTTGGGTGTATCACATACTCTCAGCCCCAGAAACCCCCATGATAGATTTGCCTTGGGTTTGCTATAAGTCAGGAATAACTTAGCAGCAAGACTTAGCAACAACAAGGCACTAGGGTTGTCTCAATGAGAGTTCTAAATTCTCCTTTCTAAACTACAAATCCCAAGATTCCATGGCATGTAGGCATGGCAGTTGCAGAGGAATAAAAGTGCTAAATTTATGGAGTGTGAAAGGGCCTTTTGTTTCTATACTCTCACTTTTCCCCCGTTACATTTGTGATGGAATGTGCAGCTTTTAATGAACACCAACCTTGAACAAACCTAGCAAAATTCTCCCCCATCTAGTGCTAGCCAGATTCAAATGTGTGGCTATTTCCAAGGTCCATACTCTGCCTACTTGCCATGTAGCTGTTGAGAGATGAGAAGTCTGCCAGAAAGAAAAAGGTAGTGACTCCACTTTAGTACCACAAACATGTTTGCATACACATTGGGAGTCAAAGGCAGATGTTTGAAAACTAAGCGCACAAAGCCCTCTACCGTCTATTTTGTGAACAAGATAGAATGTCTTCATTTTATGCTTTGTTTTATGTTGTATTGCTCAAAGCTTAGCTACATATTGCTTTGTATTATATTGATTATAGTGGGCCCTCAGTATCTGTTAGGGTTTGGTTCCAGGACCCGCCCCCTCCAGGAATACCAAAATTTGTGGATGCTCGAGTCCAACTACATACAGTGGTGTAGTAAAATGGTGCACCTTATATAAAAGGGAAAAATCAAAGTTTGCTTTTTGGATTTTTAAAAAATATTTTCAAGTTGTGGTGGATACAGAATCCATGGATATAAATGGCCAACTGTACTGTTGTTGTATACTACATTGAACTCTTCATGTGGACATGGTTTATAAATGCTCGTAAGCAAATGAACAAGAGCCAAGACTGTGTAATGGTTTGTGTGCTAGCTAGGGTTCAAATCCCTGCTTGCTCATAAAAAAAGTGGCAAACTCCATCTGAGCTTATCTTGCCAGGGTTCTAACAGCAGGCTGCATTGGAGGCAGGAGGGCTTGGTTGTTCACCAGAGTTCGTAAGCTTGACTTCTTCCTCTTCTTCTCTCAATCTAACCAGGGCGACGTGGGTGTTGTTGGACCTATGGGCTTTCCAGGGCCAAAAGGATTAAAGGTGAGTGATTTCTAGACTGTAATGATTAAAAACTAGATACACCTAAATCCCCATCAGGTTATAGTCAGAATAAAAATTGTGATATGAAAACAGCAACTCAGGTGAAACATCAACCAGCCAATCAATCTACCCTTGTGGTTGGTAATGGCCAATATTTTCATCGTATGTGCTCTTGTGCCTCAGTTTCTAGCCTAAGAGGCAGAGGCATATCTAGTGTAAACAGAGCCTAGGGCAAGCATGGAAGTTGCGCCTCCTTCTCTGCTACATCTTTGGCTTTTTTGCACCCTCTGGCCTTGGCGCCCAGAGCAAGTACCCTACGTACCCCACCCTAGATATCTCTCTGCCAAATATGCTCCTTGTTTGGATAGCTGGGAAGGCTTTTCCTTAGTTGTTAGAAAGTTCCAAGCTCAACCCCCTTTCCTGCTGTGTGGCTAGAGATTACAATAACTGGAAGGAATATGACACTGGCTTTCTCTCTCCTTTTTTCTAAACTAGGGACTGATGGGAAATCCCGGAGAACACGGACTGAAAGGTGATAAGGTGATCTGAATATTCCCTTATTGCACTGTTGTTATTTCTTTGCATGTGATTCCCATTTTCTTCACACCCTGTGCTGTGCCCCTCATTACTGCTTCTGTTGTTTTATCTTCTTCTTTTCCCTACCCCTACCTTTGCCCTATTAAACCACCTCCATTTTCCTTGTTCTTTTTGTCCCCTTCAGAAACAGAGGTTGGAAATCTTACCTTTTTGGGGCTACAGTTCTCTGATTCTCCCTGTTTTTCAGGGGAATTCTGGGAGCTGCAGTCCAAATAAATAAACTTTCCAAGTTCTGTGTAACCAAAATACATTGATTATCTCGATCTCAAAGACTTACACTTGAAAGACTGGCCCATCTTGCTTCTCTGAGAAGAGGGAGGATCTGCAATATTTGTACAGTCTAATACGGTCTGGGCTGCTTGATAGTCTGGTGGCAAAAGCATAAACGCAGCCTAGACAAGGTGTTCTGTCTGAATCACTAGATACCTGTGAGATCAGTCCCTGCTATCTGCTTTCTTTCATTCTGTACATTTTACAGTGCTCTGTAAGAAAAAAGGCTGATTCCAAGTAATGCTCAGGTTGACCTCTTCCCCCTGAGCTGGCCAGTGGCCTTCAGGTATGTGGGTTGATGTCCTCTTGTCACAAGCATTGCACAGAGACTCCACTGCCAGTCCAGTAGGCTTTTTTTTTTTTGGCATAGAATGGGATTGCAGTGACTGGGATGGTGCCGTCTTGTTTACCCACCAGAGGTGGCAAAATATCTTGGGGCATCCTTGCCTGCAGTGCTGGTTCAATGGGAGCAATGGCACAGTGATCCGACTCTTCTCTGTCACTCTGCTTGCTGGGAGTCAGCAACCCTTTCTGAATTATTAATTCAAATCAGATGAGAGCAGCACCACTGGACCTAACTTATTCCATCTGCTGTTTCTTGCTGACTTGCTAAGGTCTGAGAGAGAGAAAGAGAGAGAAAAGGAATTCTAGGTTTTCAGGGCATCCCACATCCTGCTTGGCACAGGCAGATGTCTCTCTCCTCCTGGGCCGGAGAGCTTTGCCTTTGGTGTGCTTGCGCTGAGATCTGCAGGCAGGGAATCTCCCCTTTGTGTGCATCTTCTGCTCTTTTCAGTTGGCTGTGCTCAGGGGAAGACTCCCGGTAGATTGAGCTGGGCAGCTTAGAACAGGCGCCTTATAAGCAAGCCTGGATCAAGGTGTTTGGAGGCTGTGAAGTAATTCCGAAAATAGCCCTCCCCCCCGTGCCCATGCGAGCTATTCTAGAAGTAGTAGCACAGGAATTAAATGCATAAATAAAATGAAAACGATATAATTCAGGCATGTGAAACTACTTTCAGCAACTTCAGTGAGATTAACACTCTGTATTTTATGACTCAGATAGCGAGCAATGGCTGGCAGCCTGTTAATGGCATAGGCAAACATAAGTCTGCCTTATACCTCTATGTGTGTCCATTTTGGGTTGGTGCAGAGGCTGGCATTCCCTTCCAACCTCTGCAATGATCAAACCATGCTCCACCCTCCAAAACTCATGGTTTTGCTACGATAGCCCTCCTGAATAACCATTCCCTGGCCGCTGAACAGTGAGAGGGATCCGGACATGCTCCAGTTGGTAGACATGCTGCCATTGTGAAGTTTTGAACTATGCAAGTCTATTTGCACACCAGTGGGTCCACTGG
Organism: Ctenosaura bakeri; assembly: GCA_948474755.1. Classification (NCBI taxonomy): domain Eukaryota; kingdom Metazoa; phylum Chordata; class Lepidosauria; order Squamata; family Iguanidae; genus Ctenosaura; species Ctenosaura bakeri. The sequence goes on from CAOLHI010000335.1 coordinate 297,032, forward strand.
GCACTTTTGTTATCAAAAACCCCATGTGGGCGGGAGATGATGGTTGTCATCTTTTGGTTGGCCAGAGCAAAATCATTGACAGGTATGAAGTTTCAGTGCATGTTTCATTGTATTTTAATGGCTAGTTTATGAGGTCATCAAAAACTTAATTCTTCCAGCATCGCAGGACTGTGGTGACCTAGAAAAACCTCATAAACACAGTACATGGTCATTAGTGTAGCTGTCTCCTTCAGCTGTTTATATTTTTGAGAATAAATCCTTTTGAGCGCATTGCCTAATTCCTTCCAAATGCCCAACCGAATCTTCCCTCCTTTTTTCCCTCTTTCATCTTCTTGTCACCCAAAAACCCTCTCATTTTCGCTCCTAGTGTGGCCACCAAGAGGAGAACAGGAGCCTTCATTTCTTCTGTTCTTGATTAATTGCAGCTTTTTATGCCATAGGGACCTGAGAAACTTTGGCTATTCTTACCTATTGTTTGAAGCAAGGTAATTTTTCAAACTGCAAATTCAAGCCTAGATAGCTGGGCTACATGCAAGAAAACTACATCTTTGTGGTGCAACTCCTTAAATTCCATCCTGGAGGATTCCAGAAGATTTAGTCCAAAAAGTAACTTTTCTAACCTCTGGTCCAGATATAACCAATTTATCCCATCAGCACAGTCCTGAATAAATCCATATTTTATTCCTGCTGTTCCTTCCTTTTTTTCCATTTAAGATGTTAGAAGTAACTCACTACCCTAGTAGGGTTGTTGGTTTTTGCCAATTTCATTCTTTGGTGAGAGAACAAATGCTTTCACAACTTTTCTGCCCACAGGGAGAGGTTTTGTGAATTTTTGAGATAGGCAAAAAAAAAAAGCATTTGGACAAAAAAAAGTCTTGGCTGGACCAAAAAAATATAATTGCATTTCTACACAAAATTGGGGGTGGGTCCACAAAAACTACCAGTAGTTTTTTGTGTAAATGAATTTTTCACCAAAAGGTTCTGATATGTGAAAAAGTACAGAATTAATTTCATATTTATTTTATTTCTCTATTTATTTTGGTAAAATGTTTTTCTCTTAGCCAATAGCACGATATCTCAAGGCAACATACGATATAAACAGGTTACAACAAGTTAAACAATATCAGTAATCTATATAGACTAAAAAAAAGTTTTGTAAACTATTTAACAAGTTAAAGTAGGTTTAACAGTTTAGAACTGTGTGCAAAGCATTTTGAAGCAAACCGGTTTACTTTGAGTTCCACTTCACTGTATCTTTGGTTTACTTGTGGGGAAGACAAACCAACAACCTTATCTCATTCAGATCCCTGTTCCAATCTTTTGCCACAAGTTCTGTCTTGAAAACAGCCGAGAGAGAGAGAGAAAAAAAGGACATTTCCTCTGTGTAGTCAAACTGAACAATTTCCATTAACCTGGGCGTAGGTTTTTGCCCTTCATAGGATACCAGTTGTAACTTTGTTTGGTGATGTGTATTCAGGGTGATCAGGGAGTGCCGGGTATTCCAGGAGATGTCGGATTCCAAGGAGACAAGGTACGTGATCTTTTTTTATCCCTCTTTGTTAACTACTACTCCAATTGACTTTGATTTATGGGAACACTATAGATGAGAGGCATCTAAGTCACCTGCTGATCAACAACTCTGCTCAGGTCCTGCAGGCCATGGCTTCCTTAATGGACTCTATCTGTCTGAATCAAACTGAATTTATCCTTCCTATATTTGTATAGAAAGCCAGCGTGATGTGGTGGTCTGAGCTTTGGACTATGATCCTGGAGATGAGGGTTTGATTCTTCATTTGGTCATGAAAACCCACAGAGTGTCCTTGGATGTGAAGCACATTATTAGCCCTAGAAAACCACATGATAGATTCACCTTAGGGTTGTCATAAGTCAGAAATAATCTGAAAGAACACAACAATAAATTTTGTATAAAGATTGGCCCATAGCAATCTCTCTCTCCCTCCCTCCCGCCAGTAGTTGCTGTGAGGATTACAACTATAAGCTCACAGAAAAGAGGGAGATGAGGGAGGTTGGCAGAAGAAGTTGTTGTCTCTGCTGATCAAAAAGTGTCCATGGCTCAACCCTGTGAGCCCTGGAGAGATGCAAGTCTGCAGCCTTTGGTTCACTTACTTAGGAATGTAAGAAACTGCCTTATACCACCTCAGACTGTTGTCCATGTACCAGAACTTGGGAAAGCGGCTACGCTTGCTATGGGATGCTGGAAGTTGCAGTCCCAAGTAATTTCCTCTCAGCCTATGTTAGGAATTGCTCTCCAAGGTCTCACAGAGAGAGAGTCTTCCCTGTCAGCTGCACTCTGATCTTTTTTAGTTGGAGATGCCAGCTGTTAAACCTGGGACAATTTGCATACGAAGGACATGTGTGGTCACTAAGCTATTCGCCTTTCCTCGAATACAAGTCAGTGGGGCTTCCTTCTAACTCAGTGCCAGTCTGGACTTCATGACAATAGCTGCTGGTGGCTTCTGTGTCAGTGGGCTGGGGAATCCATTCCAGGTTCTAGACTAAAATTCCAAGGAGCTATCCAAAGTGCTGAACCTATAGGGTGCTATTGTAGTGCCACTGAAACTGGGGGTCTGGTCCATGCACCATTGGCTGCTGGTCCACAGTGAGTTTCCAAGAAAGAGAGAAACAACTATAGCCACTGTATACAAATATTGTACTAGTCCCTGGCACACGGGAAAAAGGAAATAGCTGCCCCCCATATTGGATGGTCTGAGAAGCAGTGGATTAGGAGACAGTGCCTTGGATGGCCCCTTTTGAAGTCTGGACTAAGAGCAGGAGTAGATTTGTTCTCCTACTGACATGGAAGCCACTAGCCATGGCCAGTGCATTCTTATTTGTTTTATAAACCAATGTTGCTATTATTTGTTTTCAGGCAGAAAATTAATAGGGAGTGCAGAGCCTGGAAGAGTAAGGGGGCTTTTGGACTGCTACTTCCAGTGGCAATACTGCCTGTGAGATTTTGGAGTTTATGAGAGGCAGCACCTGCCTGACAATATAATCTGTGACTTTGAGTGTATACATACTGCACATTTGTGTCAGTTTCATACCACTTCAATTATCCTTGCTTCATGCTATGGAATCCTAGGAAATGTAGTTTTGTGAGACTCTTGGAATTCTCTGTGTTGGACCTCTAGTGTTGTAGGTTAGAGGAATGCACTATTGAATTCTAAGTTTCTCATCACATTCCAAGTCTTGGATTCTGTGGCAGTTGAAGTGGAATCAAAATGCTATTTTTGGGCTGTGTAGATGTATCCAGAGTTAGTCTCCCCAGATCCATCTTTCCATCTGCTAGATTAGCATCCAAATGTCCAAACTAAGTCTGTCCTCTGACCACTTCTGCCGTGTCTTTCAGGGTAGCCAAGGTTTGCCTGGGATGCCAGGTGCCCGCGGGAAACCAGGCCCTTCTGTAAGTAATTTGCTTCCTCTTTCTACCTTATAAGGACTTCTGGCAAAATTACTGTTCTGAACGAGTGCAGCATGGTGGCTACTGCAGCTGAAAGCAGTCTGTAGCCCTCCAGATGTTGTTGGATTCCAGTGCCTATCAGCCACAGCCAGCATGGCCAAGAATGCATGATGGTGGGATTTGTAGTCCAACATGTCTCAAGCTGCAGATCAGACACCCCTTGGAACTGAGTATCAGACTGGCTTTGTGAAGGCCCAGGGTCCAGTCCATACGCCCATTGGGTCTAGCATTAACTTTTAGCCTCTCCCTTCTCACAGGGTTGTTGTAAAGTTGAAATGGTGGTGGTGGAGAGAACAGCTAAGGGATTCTGGGCTTCTGGGGTGAAAGGCGGAGATAAAAAAATAAAGATAAAAATCAGAGCCATCAATGCATGGAAAGAAGGGAGAGGGAGTCAGGGCTGAAGAGGAAGGCTTCCATCTGTGAATTCAGCACTCTTACTGCTCCTTGTGTGCATGCCAGCTCTTTGTATGTGATCTGCGCCCTGCAAAAATGCCACTGGTTGCACATGAAGCTTCATGTGCATGGAATTGTCAGCATGGGGGCCTACCACATCTCACCACACACTGCAGGGATGTTTGAGGAATGCTGTGTTTGTGATGTTTTTGATACAGAATAGCTTGAACTGTACCTCCTCTATCTCTGTGCCCATTGGAATCCAGCTATCTAGACTTCTACATTGCCCAAAAGTTCTAAAGAAGCCCTTAACCATTAAAACCAGAGCTTGAAATCTTACCTTTTTTAGACCACAGCTCCCAGAAACTGTGTTGGTGTCAAAAACAAACTTTTGAAGTTCACAAGTTCTGGTGAGATGCTAAGACTGTCTTGGGAATTCTGGGCATATAACTTAAGACAGACTGATTTACACATCATGTGTTGACTGCATCATGTTTTAGAAAATCTAAGACAAAAGAAGGATTTGCTAAAAAATAATGGCCCATGGCAATGATCTAGACACCATGCATTGTTGCCCTTCTCTGTGAAGTGGCCAAGTTCTATCCAAAGCCATTCAACCTCAGATGGCGGGCTGGGGCTCATATAACAAAGTCCTCATACGTAAAAATGTAGCAAGTCAGGGGAAAGCTATTATTCCTGAAGCATTTGATTTCTTGGTTCAGGGACCTCTTCTGTTTTTACAGAGAGCAGATTTCAGTCCAGGAAAGCCCTGCCTGCTGCCTTTAAGTCATGCAGGCCACACACAGGTTGACCTCCTCAGTGCTAAAGGGCCGTCTCATATTTCTTTTGTTTATTTGGTTTTCTGCAGGGGAGTGTCGGTGACAAAGGTGCTGTTGGAATTCCAGGACCACCTGGCCCTGAGGTACATTCCGGACAAAACAATGCTTGGTTTGTTTTTAAGTCCCCTTCTGCCCTGAGCTGATCTTTCTGCTTTACCTTCAGAGTAAAAAAAAAATGTTTGCAAAAAAAGTGGTTCATTTAGAAAATTCCAGCCTATTCTTTGAAGCCCAGCCTTTTAAAAGAAGGTTAAAAAGTGAAGTTTAATTTAGCAAACATCTGAAACAACCTGCTGAAGACATAAGGTTGCCACCTTGCTGGCTTGTTGAGACTTTTAAAAGCATGGAACATTTTGGAATTCAACAAGTGGAATTCAACTTTTCCTATCAAAAAGTTGTGGGGAATGGACTGGTTGGGTTTCTGCCTGACGCAAGCCTCTTAAAAAGGCACAGAACTCCCCTTGACCTGAAGCTCTGCCTTTAAGAATATAATTTTTGGCCCCTGGAAGGTTCAAAGGCAGTATGTGGATGACAGTTTTAGGTGGGGGAAATGGTCCACTTATCTCTATGTCCTGCTTGTGGTCCTCCCAGTAACATGTCTTTGGGTGCTAGAGATGGAAAGCAAGATATTGGACAAGAGATGAGGTTCTCAATTTTTGATCATCCAACAATTCACAGATCAAAACTAGGGCATGTGTGACCAAGCAACGTTAGAGTGTGGTCAGTATGGACAAAAACTATTAATGAGGAAGAACAGACAAGCTAGACGAGACTGAGACAATGTGCTTTTGCCTGAGTCTGCTGGGAAAGACAGGACTGTGCCCCTCCTCTCCTCCCTGCTGGGTTGAATAAGAACTACCTTTGCATTTTGAACTCTGTTTGCAGCAGTTCAAGTTAGCTGAGGACAAAGGAGGAAAGTGGGAGGAACAAAGAGAAACTGGGACATTTTAAAAGCAGCTGAGAACGTGGGACAGCACAGGATTAATCAGAACTGTTTCTGCTGAATTGGGACAGTTGGAGGGTATGGTACAAGTATTTTGGATTTCACCTCCCAGAATCACAAACCATTGGCCATACTAGTTTGAGGAGCTGGGAGTCTGAAGTCCCAGAGATCTGGAGGACTGTAGGTTGAGAGCAGTGGACCAGGGGAAACTTTGGTCTGATGCAGTAATGCTTATTGTACATTGTTAAAAAAGAAAAAAGAAAAGAAAGATGCATACTTGGAGAACGGCTTGCATGATTGGCTGACACAGTCTTTTCCCCTTCTCATCAGAGTTCTGGCATTTTGCTGGGTCTGGAACAGCTCTCGGTTGAGTTGTATGGCTTAGTAATCTTTCTTCTTTGTTAACCTTGGACTGGACTGTGACTTTCTTTGTTAGCTGAATGGATGGTGGGCGGAAAAGCGTTGGCGTTCCACGTCAAGTCGCCTCCGGCTAACGAGCATGTCGTCACCTTTCCTTTCGGTCACGCCAAGTCCCATTTCCCTTTTGTCAAGCTCGGCAATATCTTGATTTATTTCTTCGAGCGTATGCAGCCGTGCTAATGCTGCTGACTCAAAATTCAAGAAGGGTTGAACAGGGGCCTTCTTGTGAGCTGTGTAGTGGCAGGGAAATACTTGCTGACATAAGAGCATCCTCTGGCTTAGAGGAAAAGGGATATGAAGTCCTGGAGTGACAGATAGCAGGCTTAATACACCCTTCGTGCCCCTTGTATTTGGGGCTGCCCCCCGAGTGCTTCTGTGTGACTACCTCTTTTGGCTTCCATTTCAAAACCTACCTCTGTTGGGTGGCTACATGTGGCCCTCAGGCTGTTGGGTGGCTACATGTGGCCCTCAGGCTTCATGGCCCCTGGAGACTTCCCAGTCCCCCTCCAGCCAGTTTTTTCTGCTTCTGGAGGGACAATTTTGCCTTGAAATAAGGGGCAGGCTTGTCTGCATCTTGTTTTGACCATGTCTATTTTTTTTCTTTAAATAAAAACAAAAATGCTCTTCTGGACAATTCCGGTTTTATTTTTGGGAGGTAGTGCATCCCCTGGTGCATTCTGGAGGGGCCAAAATCTTGCAGCTTGCCCAACCATGCATTAAAATTACCCTCTCTAATCCAAATCGAGAGCCAGCGTGGTGTAGTGCTTTGAGTATTTGACTCTGACCCTGGAGACCAGGGTTTGATTCCCTGCTGGACCATGACGACTCACTGGGTGACCTTGGGTGTATCACATACCCTCAGCCCCAGAAAACCCTGTGATAGATTCACCTTAGAGTCACCATAAATCAGAAACAACCTGAAGGCACACAACAATGACAACAATCCAAATTACATGTAATTGCAATAGTCACATATTCCTCTCCTGTGAAGGGAATGAATGGCAGAGCTAATGTCTAGGAGATGAGACAAAAGAGAAGGGATCCCAGTACCCATAAAAGTAGTCTAGGAGAGCAAGGTGGACCTCAGTTAATTATTTGGATCTGTAAGGGCTTAATCAGACCTGGGAACTGGGAAGACCAAAGAAGTGGTAGAAGCACAAGGGATATTATATGTGAAGGACGGTCAATGGAAACCCTGTAAGATGCATCTGAAATAACCTTTATTCAACTTCAACTTTAGGAACATTTCTGGTTCATAGAAGTGTTGGTTAAACTTGGGTCCAGTGTAGCTTTTCCTCAGTTTGGGCCTAAGGGGCCTGAATTAATTTCGGCTCAGTTTGGGCCTGAAGCATAATTTGCACCTGAAATAGCCTTCCTTTAACATCAGCTTCAGGCACATTTCAGCTCCATAGCAGTTGGTTAAATTTGGGTCTCAGTTTTGATTCAATTTAGGCCTGAGGTTCAGTTTGGGTCAAAAGTTGTCCTTGCTTAATATGGAATCAAAATTGACTTGAAGCTTAGCCTTAATGCTAATTAAAACCTGGTGGTTTTTTTAAAAAAAAACTCTCAAAAACTACCTACAGATGTTTGTTGTAGGCCGGCAACAATCCATCTCTCCAACGGCCTGGCATATGAAACTTTGACTCGAGGACTTTGTCGCTTGACATCTTTTCTGTTTGATGCTCTCTAGGGCTTTCCAGGAGACATTGGCCCACCAGGACAAAACGGTCCCGAAGGCATTAAGGTGAGTGATACTGAAAAACCAGACTTTGTGCTGAGTTGGCAAGAGCCAAAGAAAACAAAAGAACCAAAGAAAGTAGAAAGAGAGAGAGAAAGAGAAATCCTGGAGATCCCTGTGGATAGTTCTGGCCAAAGCTTTGGTTTTTAGGACTTGTTTGTATTGAGATGCCTCCAAGAACTGGAGTAGATTTTCTTTTCCTTTCCAACAGCACCCCCCCCCCCCCTGTCCGTTTCTGCAACAAAATTGACTTTGGATGCTGTCCCGTGGCAGCACGCGCTGGCAAGCAACTTCCACTCTGTGTTTCAATGGGCTCTCAATCGTTGGTGTGCTACTCCATTTGCTGAACCTTTCTCCTTCTCATCTCTTGCAGGGAAAACCAGGGGCACGAGGAGTACCTGGCCCCCCAGGACGACCTGGCCAAGAGGTAGGAATCAAGCATAAGACACTAAATTTTTCCTTTTTGGGTCTAGTTTCAAACAAGTCCCTTTAATTCCATAGTAGTATTGAGATGGAAATGGTCTTGTACTTCATGGGTGGGCAATTATAGCTCTCCAGATGTTGCTGGACTTCAGCTCCCATGAGATTTCAATATTTGGTTGTGGTGGCTAGGGTTGCTGGGAGCTGCAGCCCAACAACACCTGGAGCAGGCTTCCTATGTTGTCAGCCACGTATTGCAATTCCTTCCCCATTGCAGGAAATCCAGAGACAAGAGCATCACTGCAGAAGACTGTCCAGCCTCTCCTCAAGGACCTCCCATAAAGGAGAGCCTACCAGCTCCCTAAGAAATTTTGTTCCATTTTCAAACTCTTTTTACTGTCACAGAACTTCTCAAAACATTTGGGTGAAATTTATTGGGTTTATTGGGAAATTTAATGGGTTTAGTCATGCTTTCTCAGACTGCAAGGAACTAGTCCTGGACCTCTCCTGCACGACCGCTTTTTGAGTAATGCCATCATGTTCCTCTTCAGTCTCGTCTTCTCCAACCTAGTGACAAGAGCGAAATGGACATTTTTGCTTGCCCTCACTCAGCCTCCAACAAGGTGTTTCTGGTGACATTGCATACCCACCAACCGTCCCAATTTTGCAAAAGCAGTTCCAGTTGATCCTCTTTTGTCTCAATTTCCCCCCTGCTTTTAAAATGTCCTGGCTTCTCTCTCTGTTCCTCCCACTTTGTCCTCAGCCTACATCAACTGCTACAAGTTGAATTCAAAATGCAAAATTAATTTGCACTCAACTGTCTCATCTTGCAGGGAGAGGAGAAGAGGGGTCAGAGCCCTGCCTTTCCCTGTAGACTCAGGCAAAGAAGACGGTTGCAGTGTCTCCTTGCTTGTCCTTTCTTCCTCATGAATAGCTTTTACCACCTTGACTACACTCAAATGTCATTTGGCAATGTGTGTCTCTGATTTTCATCTGCAAAATGTTGGGGGGGAAGGTGCAGCATTGTGCAAAACTGCAGGTTCTCCTTGCCTCAAAAGGAATCAGTTGGTCAAGCTGTCACAAACAGAAAGCCATTCCAGAAAAAAGAGAAAGCTTTGCAAAAACTGCAAGTGACAGGCACAGTCTAAAAAAAAGACACATTCCTTCTCTTTTGTCTTACAGAGAAATTCTTCTGCTAAGAGGGTACTTGCTGAACATGCATTGTTCGTAGTTGTCACTCTGTTGCTGTTCTCGCTATTGTTGTTAACAGCTATTTTTGTTGCACTTCTCCTTTGCACAAATCCTGAACTGACTAAAAAAACAGACACCCCCCCCATTTCTGCACCATTGGGCGATTCACCTGGAACTTAAATCTATCAATGAATTCATTCAAACTCATGTTGTAATTTAACTTAAATATTTCTGATCATGAGACAGCACTGGTTCTGAAGGGCTTCCCTTATTTTATTTATTTATTTAGGGTATTTGTAACTATTTACTACTTTTGTGTGCTCTTATAGGGTGATGAAGGGCCAGTGGGACCACATGGCATTCCAGGAGCAGAGGTAAGAAAAGTGGAGGGAGTTGTGGTTGTTTTGATTGTTTATGTGTGTGTCTTAGGGAGAGGGGCTTCTCCCTCCCTCCCTCCCTGTGATCAGAACCGAAGATGAACCAGGGGCCCCTGTGGCAGGGCACCCAGGATTGTTTTGAGTGCCAGCGCTCAGAACATGTGGAGTGGTAAAGAAGACCACCATGAGCATGTATGGAGTGCTTTTACTTCACTAGCACACCAAATAGATTTGAGCCGCTCCCATTTTTTTTGTCTTTTAAGTAGAAAAGACCTGTCTAATGACCTGTTGCGTATTCCTGAATGGCATGGAGTTGGACTCGATGGCCCTTGTGGTCTTTTCCAACTCCATGACCATTTCTACACTACACATTTATAGTGCTGTGATTCCACTTTCAACCTCCTATGGAATCCTGAGGTTTGCAGTTTAGGGAGGAGCATTTAGAATTCTCAACCAGAGAGCTCTTACAAACTACAAACCTCAGAATTCTGCAGGAGGTTGAAAGTGGAATAATAGCACTATAACAGTGAAGTGCAGAAATGGCCTAAGATTCTAGATTATATTTCTGTTCATCTTGTCGATGAATTGGGATTTTGCCTACTGAGATCCCCCACTATTTGATCAGTCTGAGCCTCAAAGGAAAACCTGTGAACGCTGGGCCTTTGCCCTTCTCCTAACCCTTGACTTTACACTGTGCCTTTGTGTGAGGTCAGCCATAGTCCATTCCTTGCTGCCCAGCTCCAGACTGGGAGCTGAAGTGGGTGGAGAGGGGGATTGTCCATGCAAGTGCAGACGGCCAAGGCAACAGCGTATGAGTCACCATTCCCATCTCAACCTGGTTGGGGAGGACTGAATGCTTTCAGAGTGTTTTGGCAGCTCTGACTTCTCTCCCTACATAAAGAGAACACCTGAGTTTGTTTTGGTGAAGGACTGTGAGTCACACCAAATACCTTCCCTAGTAGGGCCATAGACATGTTGGACTATGTATGTGCTGGATGCCCTGCGCACTCGAGTTGCTAGATCTCTTTTTTTTTATAAGAATAATTTTTATTAAGAAATTGTTTCAAAAATACATTAAGAATTACAGAAATGATTTTTTTTAAAAAAGATAGAAAACTGAGATACAATAAGGCAGCTATGATCATTCTACTCCTGGCAGAACAACTTTGTTTTGATTGATTTCTGCACTTTCTTTTTAGATTCATTTGGTTTTCCAGCTAGGACAAGGTTTTCTGAACTCGTGTCTATCTGTGTCTGTGTTTCAGGGTCCAATTGGCAGGAAAGGATTTCCGGGAAAACCAGGTCCTGATGGCTTAAAGGTAAAAAAAAAAGAAAAAGCCTTGTTATAGCCCAACAAAGGGCGAAAGCTCCAGGGAATCCCATTGTTTCATTTTTAACATTCAGAGGTTCTCCCTTTTCTCTGCTAACCATTTTTAGCTCTCTCTCTCTTTTTTGGCTTTCTTCTGGAAATTCCAACTCGTTGTGGTTTCTGTGGCAGAAAGAATGATGGTGCATATTTTTGGAAACCACAGTGTTTTATTATTAAACAGCACAGTCTTCTTTTGAAATACCCGTTTCTTCTTTCTTTCTTTCTTTCTTTCTTTCTTTCTTTCTTTCTTTCCTTCCTTCCGCCTGCCTACCTGCCTGCCTGTCTTTTTTCTACAACCCTCTCTCTGCATTTCAGTCCAAAAATGTCATTGGTTGACCATCCATTTTTCTCTCTCTTATTCTTTCTCTTTTCTCTGCTGTCTTAATTGGCCACAGAAGAGTTGCAGGACACATGGCTTCTTTCCTCATGCCTCCCCCAACCTCTTCCTAGAAATAAAATGTAACTCTTTGATCTGTCGAAAGTCAGCCTCTCTGTACATTTGCGTTACAAGGCGTCTGAGAAAACTCAATGGCTGTTGCCCCAAGACTTTTTCCTTGCTCTTCTCCATGCCAGATATCCTGCGTAGGAAACTGTCCTAATTGGATACTTTTCCACGCTTGGAGCTTCTGTGTCTCTTGCTCTTTTCTCTGCTTGCTTGTGGCTTGCTTCTGTTTCTCCTCCTTTTTAAGGTTTCAGGAAGTTTGAACTGGTTTCAGGAAGTTTAAACAGGATATGCCTTGTATACATACCCTCCAACTTTTCACAGATGAAAAGCAAGAAAAGTGTGTCCAAGCAACATCAGAGCAAAAGTTCTTAAAGAGGAGGATGCACAGAAAATACTCACAAATTTGGAAAAGACAATTTCTTGTGGGTCTGAAGACCCAGCGTTGTTTAATGGTTTGAATCCTGGACTAGGACTCTAGGACACCAAGATTCAAATCCCCACTTGGCCATGGAAACCCACTGGATGACTTTGGGCAAGTCACTGTGTCTCAGCTGCAGAAAAAGGCAATGGCAAACCCTTTCTGAACAAATTTTGCCAAGAAACCGCTGTGATAGGTTTTCCGTAGCATTGTCATAGGTTGGAAATTACTTGAATACAACAACCACTGTGAAGAACTGGGAGACGGTGAACCTGGTGGCATTAAAAAACAGGAACCTCAAGGAAATTGAGCTTGACAAATTGGTCCATCCCATGCAGTGAAAACTGTAATGTTTAAAGAGAAGAACATGTCCCCTTCCCATGACCCTGCATGGGAGAGATCCACCAGGCCTGTGGGATTAGCTGTGGTCCCTTGGCACATGTCCACCACAGCTTTGCAAAGGCATGAGTTCGTTTTTAGCATTAGTTACACTGTGCAGACAGACAGTAAAGATGGAGGAAACCCATCTGGCTAGAAGAGTGAAGTGGCCTCAGTCAACACTGTCTGGAAAAGCTGAGACCTTGATAAAACAACCGTGGGAAGAGCTTCATGGGCAGCTGAAGATGATTTAGTTGCTCCAATTAGCGATTGTTCTGCTATCTGCAGCCTCTGAGGGGGATTGTCTGAGGTTAATCCTTCATGAACAGACTGGAGATAGTTTTGGTTTGGTAGCTATTGCTGTTGATCATAAAATCACAGAAGCTTAGAGTTGGAAGCAGCCCCAAGGACCTTCTAGTCCAACCCCATTCTGCCATGCAGAAATACACTGCTAAAGCAGTCCTCAAAGATGGCCATCCAACGTCTCTTTAGAGACCTCTAAAGAAGGAGACTTTACCACACTCCAAGGCAGTGATATTTCACTATCAAACCATTCTTACAGTAAAGAAGTTCTTCTTGACGTTGGAATCTCTGTTGTTGAATTTTGAATCCATAGGTTCATGTTCTAGTCTCTGGAGCAGCAGAAGACAAGCTTGCTCCATCTTCTACATGACATCCCTTCAGATTTTTAAAGATGGGTGAACCTTAGGCAAGTCACACTCTCTCAGCCTCAGAGGAAAACAACAGTAAACCCCCTCTGAACAAATTCTACCAAGAAACCCCATGATAGACTTGTCTTAGGGTCTCCATAAGTCAGAAATGACTTGAAAGCACACAGCAACAAAACAACGAGTATCGTATCTATCTGTCTATCTATCCATTTGCATATCTCTTTCTGTATCTACATTTCTTTGCCTGCTTGCCTACCTTACCTGCCTAATTATCTCCTTCATATATGGTGCTTTATATGGTGCTTTATATCCAGAGCTAAAACCCCCTTCACACAGGGAAAAGGTGACAGGTTAATTGGCTTCTCATGTTAGTGTGAGATTACCGAATTTGCACGTCCTGTAGGCAAATGCAGGCCCAGTTAATGATCAGAGAGTCAGATATTTCTGTGATGTGATTTGCAATTTTTAAAAGGGTGCACAGGGAAAAAGAATTCATTTGAAAAAGGCACAAACGTGCTCTAAGTGAAAGAGGAAGCGTGTACAAAAATGTGCCCATTTGGGGGAAAATATGCACTCACAAAAATGTGTCTGTTTTTTAAAATGTGCAAAGAAACAGGTATGAATTTCAGTGTTTGTATCTGTGAGAGAGATGGATAACAATCCAGCGCAGACCCAGGTTGAAATAAACTTAGTGTTAGAATCAGAAAAATCCCAGTGAGAGCAAAGCTTGACAGATTTCCACACCACTGCCCAAATACTTTGGGCTGCAGCTTCTATAATTACTAATCTTTGGTCGTGCTAGCTGGGATTGATGGGGGTTGCAGCGTGTAATGTTTGGAGGACACTTTAATGGAAGACAACTGAAGAAGGGATAAGAATCGGAGGATATGAGAAGTTGGGTCTGATGAGTAAAGAAATCTTCCTTGAGTTACTGCATGGCATGTCCATAGAGTCTTGTACAAGGCATTATTTCACAACCTTCAGCTTCCCATCTGTAAAATGGGAATAATAGCAACCTGTCCCAGAAGAAATCCAATGAATTTTTTTTTAGGTTTTTAAAAGTTGGAAAAATCAAGTGCTTGTTAATGGAAAGTTGTAAGAATATTCTAGTACTACTGTCTATCTTGATTCAGGGTGAACCAGGGAATCCAGGCCGGCCGGGAAAAGTTGGTGATCAGGTAAATGCCTTCTATTCCCTTTTGCTCACACCTGTGTCTCTTATATGTGATGCTTGTGGTCTCATATTTTTCTAGCTGTTTGACCAAAATAGTTTTCATGGGTATAACTGTGGCTGTCTTAGCCTATCATCTCTTTTTTGAATTTGAAACAACACACCTGAACAACAAATTGTTTAGCTGCCTTTAAAGACTACAAAACACATGAAGCTGCGTAAGCACAACTGAAGGAAATGCATAAAGTTACCAAGAAGCATTAGAGAAGAACTGAAAACACTGAAAGACCAGTAGTACCAGATAAAATCTGAGCAGTAGATCTTCTGGACCTTTCTCTAGATTGGGGCTCAAAAACTGGAACTCATTCTGTCAGGACTGTGCACCAGTAGTTATAAGCCCAGAAACCATTTTAATATATATGGCTTTAAAAATTAGCCTGTGTGACGGTTGGAAAAATCTCATCTAGCCAGTGCTAAATAACCATAAGCAGAAAATACCAGTGCATCAGAATTTCCACTGTAGCTCCTCTGTTCAGTGAAAACCTAAGAAAAGAGATGTCTCCTCTTCTTTTTATGTTATATGATGTATTTATTTTGTATATCTGTATGCCGTTTGGCAAGTTTGAAAGAAAAACATGGCAAAGCCTGCAGTAATCCCATTTGCAGGGCTTTGTCCTCAGAATCCGTCATAGAAAGTGCCAAGAGATGAATTAAATAAGGCCAACAGCTGTGGCTTCCTTCCCCCATTGGAAATAAAAGAGGTAGCTCAGAGTATTTCCCAGACAAATTCAGGTTGCGTTGATGTGCAGCTGTGCTGCGGAGAATGTAAATGTCTTTCCATGCCAGTGTGCCCAGATGAATTCATTAAATGTCCTCATACAAAGCTCTCACAATGGCTTTTTTGGAATCATTGTCCTGACTTCCACTGGAGGGTAATGCCATGCAATGTTCTGACCAAGAAATATGAAGGAGTAGAGGAAAGCTTACTTTCTTAACAGGCCTGAGGGTGAACCACAGAAAGACACAGAAGAACAAGCTCGTGGTCTCTTCCTGCACTTCTGGAACCGTCAGACTGACCACGTGCTGTGTAATCTCAGAGGCTCTGACATGTTCATCGCATTCCCAAGTTGACCACACGGAATAGCCTGCAGTGGCTTTGGCGAGACTGACTGTGGGCTACCCAACTCTTGTCTGAGGCTCTGTGGCTTGTCCTGGCAGCCTTTTTTTCTTTTTTAGTGGTACAACTCAGGTTTTATTGGCTTGTGCATTCTTAAAGCAGTCTTATTGTCAAGAGCTGTGTGCAAGTGGACTCTCAAAACCCTTCACCATAACCTTGGCTAGCAAAAGTAGGAGAAACTTTTTAAGGAATGTCTCCAGGGGAAGGAGGAAGCCTCTAATGCAAAGGTTGGCAACCATGTGGCAGCCAAGGGCCAATTTCCGTCTAAACCCACCTTTGGGCCACTGCTCAAAGAGGAGGCAGAATCTTACCCTTGGTCCCAGTAGACTGAGGCAAAAGGAAATTGTTGTGGCGTCTCCTAGAACCTTATCATATGAGGCAGATAGATAGCAAGTGTAGCAGGAAAACGGCCTCTTTGGCTGGGACTTATCACATGACACCATTTCTCTTCTGTTCTTCTCCTGGTGGGAGACTATTTGACTATTTTTTATTAACACAAACTGTTAATGACCTCCTCTGTAAAAGAAATGCTTTCCAAATGGTCTTCTGGTGGGAGAAAAAAAGCAAGAGGAGCAAAGCGTTGCGATAAGTCTCCGCCAAAGATGCTAATATCCTGCTGTAGTTGCTATTTACTTGCCTCATGTGATAAAGCCCCTAGTTTGTATGCTCATCCTTGTTTGCCCTCTTGAACACCTTCAGATGTGTCACTTGCATCCCAATTTTCATTTTTGAAATGTTGGAGGATATGCATGGTGGGGTAAGACTTATACAGCCTAGTTGGAAAGCGCCACCCCTGCTGAAGACAGGATGCCAAGGAGGATAAAATACCACTTGTGACTGTTACATTTTCAAGCTGCTCCAGAAGTTTGCTTTGAGCAAGAAATGTGGGTCCCGTTTTGTCCTTAACAAAACACAGCTGGCCTTCACCAATTGCCACTGGTCCCAGAGTATGAAAGCCAGGCAGTATTATTAGTATTATTATTTTTTTACTCTGCGTCTGTCTAGAAATATCACTGTGGAAAATTTCCATTTCCTTACCAATTAGATCATTAGAAAAAGGAATGTTGTACCATTGGACAAGTCAATATGCCTTTCTCCCCCTCTTCTCTCCCTGCAACTCCTCCTCTGCAATATTGTTTGCCAGCATTGTGCTTGTTTTAACCATCCTGTGGAGCTTTGGAAACAGAATAACCCATAAAAATAAATAAACAGAAGGATATCGGAATACAACAACCTGCATTATTTTTGAAACACTGCTTGCTTTGTTGGGACTTGGGATCATTGCTGCAAGGCATGGAGGTGGATATTTTTATTGACTTTTTTCAATAAAATAATGACCACAATTATATTTGGCTCTCCATTTTGTCCTCGTAGCAATTCTGTTAGGGTCAGGCTGAAGAGGGGCTGGTCCAAAGTCATCAAGCAGGTTTCGTGGCTAATTTGGGAGCAGAACCTGTGTCTCTTACTGCTCGCCCACTGGCTCTTGACATTAGAGGAAGCATTTAGGAAAAATTTTGGAGGAGGGAGAGGTCTTTGTTAAACAGCAAAATGGTTCTTCCTGCTGCAGAGGCAGTATATTGCCTTGGTATCTTATGTGGTGTGGAATGAGTATTTTGCTACAGGCTTCTTCACTTATCTGACAGGTTAGGGACAGGTGCACTGTCAGAAAATTGGAGTTGGTTGAAAAGTGGAACACATGTACTGACCGGTAGGGCGCATGAAGAACTGACAGAGGCTCACTTGGGACTGACAGAGGCTCACTTGGGACTGACAGCAAGAGCACACTGCTTGCAAAGTCCTCTGAACTGATAAAAACCAGCTCCCTGTTAGAGAAGGCAAGGATAAGCGAAGTGCAACTCATGATTCACATGTGGCTTTATGGGCCATGGAAACCCATGGCGTAACCTTGGGTACCTCACACACTCTCAGCCCCAGAAAACTCTTGTAATAGATTTGTCTTAGGGTTGCCATATGTCAGAAATGACTTGAAGGCACACAACAACAACAGCAACAACAACAGCTAAAAAATGCACACTTTTGGTAAATATGCACAAATATGCTTTTGTCAATGGGGAAATGCACATGCTAAGAAAAATGCATTAAAGTACGTAAGTTAGAAAACATGCATACCCAAACAGGCATAGATATCAGTGCAGAAAGAAGAAACAGAATTTTGCAGCCGATATCACCAGGACGCACACAGACACAGAAAAAGCTGGTGAGAATCAGAGATAGGCAGTGAATTTGAGAGATTTTCATAGCTGTCCTTATACCACAGCAACCTTCAGCTGAAATGCAACAGAAAGAACACGAAGCGGAGGGAATGCATAAGCACGGCCTTTACTCTGTGTCCTCTATCTGTGGCATGGTCTGTTATTGGTTCCTTCTTGGTGGTGTGTGTGTGTGTGTGTGTGTCTTGTGGCTCTCACAGCCGTCTGAGCTTCAAAGGCCCAACTGTGGTTTCTGAGGCAGGACCAGCTGGCTGGCTTGCAAAAAGTCCACCGCCTGGGATCGATTGTGTCCTTGCCGGTAGCCAGTAAGAAGTTCTGGACCGTTTGCAAAGGATGCTGGGTTAATTCATCAAGCAAGGAGAGATCCTTTCTGTTTGTTGCTCTGAAGTAAATAAACCAGAAAATCAATTCTGCTTTTGTTTTCTCTCTCTGTTCCTCCTTCTCTTCAGGGTCTGATGGGCTTCATTGGTCCGGTAGGGGAACCTGGAATAGTCGGGGAGAAGGTAAGAACGGCTTGCTAATCAGATCAGCTGCATGACTCTGCAGGAATCGAGTTCTCTGTGTGTGTGTTTCAAGAAGCACTAAATAATTGAATAAATCTCGGCGTTGAAATGAAAGGGAAATTTGGCATGCAGTTTTGAAGCACTGGCTCCAGAACTGGGGGTGAGGGTAGGGGCTTTCAGACCAAGATCCCCTCAGTGAGTTCAGCTCCTCATTGCTCTGGTCACCATCAGTTGCCGCTCATTCTCAGAGTTTAGAAGTAACATGTGTCAAGCAATTCCATATACTTGTAATATGCTACTTTTGATAACAAGGGGATACTGATCATTACTTTTTAAAAATAGTATAATGACAGGTGACATGGTTCCCTTTTAAAATGTGAGTTATGTTTCCGTGTTACTCCTAAAACATTGACTTTGGGATCGAGTGTAGCCATTTTTTTAAGTGAATGATTAATTTTTTAAAAAATTTCCCAAACAAAGCAAACGGTTAATTCTTTTTTTTTTATTTCCTGAACATTAAGCCTGAGACATAAAACAGTGTAACATTGTCAGAGTATGTCATTCAAAAATAAATGAGGAAAATCCACATATACATACACACTTTACAAGGCAGCACTCTCACCCTAAGAGTCCTCCACCTCACCCTGAGCCCTGGAGAAAAGGGTCCAGTCCATGTGGCTTGGAACCAGGCTCTGAGATCTGGGAATTCTAGGCCTGGGGGACTGTAAGGCTTACCCCTCCTCTGTCTGACTTGTTGTGTTGTTTTGTTAACAGAACCTACTCACTCTGGCTTCTTCATTCCATTATTTCCCTTAGGGGGACCGAGGTATGGTAGGACCTCCAGGACCACCAGGTGCCAAGGGGTCGATGGTAAGGAGTAAGTCTGCATTCTCTCGCTCCTTCTCTCCCTGGGAAAACAATAGCCCTCCTCTCTCTCAGTCTTTCTCTCTCTCCCTTTGTGGGTTTTGCATTCCCTCTGTGACCTGAGCCGTGCATTCTTTGTCCCGCCCCCACACTTTGGGGTCAGAGAGGGTGCTTAACCTCAGCCAAGTTATAGTATCTTAGCACTCATGTGCCCAAGCATGGGATTAAGTGTGCTGGCCACCCAGAATCCTTGTCCTCCTCCATATCCACCCCCTCCAAGCCTGAGAAAAAAGAAACAGTTCCCTCTTCAATTTAGCAAGTGGGCCTTTGAGACTCTGTCCCAGCAAAGAGGACAGTCTGGGGCCGTTTAAGGTCATCAACCATTTCGAGGCACGTACAGAGCCGGCATGGTATAGTACCTTTGACAG
Source organism: Ctenosaura bakeri (assembly GCA_948474755.1). Lineage (NCBI taxonomy): Eukaryota > Metazoa > Chordata > Lepidosauria > Squamata > Iguanidae > Ctenosaura > Ctenosaura bakeri. The sequence goes on from CAOLHI010000335.1 coordinate 316,486, forward strand.
TGGGACTATGACCCTGGAGAAAATTTGAGATTTATTCAGCACAAAATTTGCACATTTTTGTTTTGCATAGACAGTAGCATCTTCTGCACAGTAATGTAATTTCCTGTGCAAGAAATAACACTTTCTGCACAGCAGCACTATTTTCTGCCTAGAAAGTTCTATTTCCTGCACAGAAAATGCTGTTTTCTAGCAAATTTTGGACAGAGCAGGTCCTGAGCTGTCAAGATTCTTATTAGTCCAGGGCTCCTGTTGTTAGGGTTTATTGACACATAAGGAACATGTTGCTTGGCTAGTTTTAAAATATTTTGGAATAAAAAACTTCGAAAAGCAAAGCAATCCCTCAGGCTAGAAGGCTATCCAAATCTTACTGCCGCAAGGCTCATTTTAAACTCCAATTACCTGAAAAGGTCTTGCTGAAAAGAGCTGCTGTTTATCCCAGACCACATGAGCCTGCCCCCAAATGCATTTAGCATTCAGGGTGTTCCTTGAAGTGTCTTCCTGGTTTGATGAACTGTGTGTTTCCTTTGCAATCTGTACAGCCAGGGACGTGAACTCTGCATGGCTGTTGACTTGTATTTTGCTTATGTGCATCCCAGAAACACTGAGAAATGGGATGTTTGTTTGTCTACTTGGTTTTAGATTCTACCTTTGTCTCCAGAATGAGGCTTAAGCTACCTCACAGCAATGTTGATTAAAAGAATGCCACTGAAATACAAAGCAATGCTTTCCAGAGCTTGGGAGCAGCCACTGGGAAAGATCTGATTCCCAAAATTACCTTCTGTTCTTTGGCCAGCAGTCCGAGACCTTTTTATTTGACAGTTGGTCAGCAGTTGAGGATAAGGATGGTTGGGTGCTGTACTTTTTCTTGCTGATATGTTTTGAATGATGCTTTTAATTTAATTCTGTTTTAATAGCAGATCATGTTTTGTTGTTTTCATTGTGTTGGCTGTGATGGTCTGCCACATGTGAGCAAGCTTGTCGCTATGTAAAGCAGCATCGTGACAGCTAAATTGCAGATGGATAAGAAACTGCCACATTTTTCCAGGATTTCATATTCTTCTTTGCTCCATAGGGTCATCCAGGAATGCCAGGTGGAATTGGTGAACCGGGACCCCCAGGACCACCGGTAGGTAGTGATCTCTTTTCCTTGCAACTGCCACATGGTCTCCTACTGTGTCTTTTATGTCCCCACAAATTCTTATTTAAAGGGAAATGAAATGGTCTCCCAGTTAACACTGCAGCTGAACTGCCAGTGGTTAACAGTGTGAGCCCTGTGCTGTGGATTCTGAGATCGCAGGCCAAATTTATCATTAAGGAAGAGGAGAACAATGTCAAAATGATATTAGAATAGTATAGTTTTCTAAAACATGCAGAATGCCTGATGCATTTCTGTGAAACCTTCTTTTTTTGTATTACCTTCTAGGGTCCAGCTGGAATTCGCGGTTCCCCTGGTATCAGAGGCTCAAAAGGTCGCCGGGTAAGTAATTGCTAAAATGTTCAAAATTTCCTGTGGAGAATGTGTCCCATTAGCCTTCCAGGCAAGAACTGGAAGACCTGTGGGATTAAAAAAGAAAGTTTGATTTTCCCCACCAGAAATTCATCTCTATGGGATCAATAGGCTGCTTTTGTGATGAAGTCACAGACTTTGGGGCTGTATTAGAGAAGGCCTTGTCCCACATCCAGGTTAAACAGCGATGGGATATGAGTGGGGATCAGCCAGGATTATTCCAAGACATTTTTGTTGTCTGAGGCAGGCATGGGTACATGGTACCAGAGGGTGACTGTGTTTCTTTGTTCATAACACATGTATTCCTCCTCTCTCTTCAGAACTGTTCTTAACATAAAATTTTAAAAAATCACGCTGAGACCTAGTGCATAAACATAAACTGCGTAGTGTTCAAACATAAACTTTCACTGTGGTTTTTGGGAGAGTGTGGTGGCTTTGCTTTTCTTGTCTTTCCCTCCGTCTCTCTTTTTTGAGTGGATTGAAGTTATTTTGGTCCTCAGGGGGAAATCCCACCAGCTCCTCCCTTTGCTACTAGAGCAGTCAAAGAAGAACTAAGCTTGAACTAAGCTTTTCCCCACATCTTCTTTTTTCTCACAGCCAGTCAGGAAGGAAAACAGGTTGGGTGAGAACCTCCAGTAGGCAATCAAGACATGGGTCATCCTCACCCTCCTGGGAAGTCAGATGATTTCTCAGCTGTGTTTAGGAAGTGAATTTTTGTTGACTAATATCTTAGGAAGGATGGATACCTTTGCAGAAGTCTTCTTGTTGACTGCCATCAGCTTGACCTCAATCTATGGTGAACCTATGGATGAGAGACCATAGAATCTACCATGGAGAAAGCACAAGGGCCAGTTGCCAAAGCACAAGTGTCCAGACTCCAGGCACCCATAGCTTCCCAGCATCCAGAAATTACATTGTGAACAGAACAGGAAAATTTAGCTAGTTGCTTTAGGGACTTGCATTCTTTTAAACCTCTTGCTGAAAGGAACTAAGCTTGTTTGTAAATTTTTGACTGTTGAAGGAAAATGCCTTCATGAATGATATAGCTCTTTTGCCAAAGTAGATTGCTTGCTCAGAATACAAGATTTTCCTTTTAAAGATCTCCTCTGTCCATGCTGTCTTCATGTGTCTTTGCTCAGCACCCCTGGTAGATCTATTAGCACAAGGACACAGCTGGTGTGCTTTCCAGCCATATTTCAGGTGGTTGGGAAGACAACCTTTTTTGCACAAGAGATAGTCAGCACTGATGAGTGGAGATGAGTGGAAAATAGTTCCAGAACAGCTTCCTCTGGGCCAGAACTAGTCTCCACTCACTGGTGTGTAAGTCTCCAGTGTTCCCTTGCCACACAGGAGCAGTGAAGCCATATGGAAATATCTCACTGGCTCTTTCTTTCAGCATCCCATTCTGGAACAGCAGCCTCTTCTTTCTGTCTCTCTCATTTTAAAAAATGTATTTTTTCTTGCCTTTTTTTCTTTGGAGCCAAGTTTGTATTTCAAGCAGCCAGTTCCCTGCGAGTGTGGTATTTGGCTACGGCTTTGCCAAGGGCTCTGGATTACACAGGTTTCCCTCCTTCATCTTTCATTCTGGCTGAGTCCTGGGCAAAGCAGGCGACCAGAAAAGAATGGCGCCGGTGGTGAAGGCTTCCGGCCACCCTCGCCCCGAAGCTGTCAGAGCCACTTAATTTTGGAAAGCTGCTCTCCAAAAATACTATTTTAATGAGGTGGAAATAAGACAGTTAAGGACTTTAGAAAGGCCAGCAGGAGTTTTCACTTTAGCACAGCAGAAAGCTGGATCCTAAACTATGTCCAGCTCTTTTATAGCCTGGGTGGCCAGGGCTAGAGAGTTCGTGGAGGGTCTGCAAGCTAAATTAGGGTTACTGTGGATCCTTCCGTTTATGAAAATCAAGTCCAAACAATGCAGTAAAGGTCAAACTACAGACTGCATTATTTCCTTGTTTAAATAAGGGTGTTTAATAACTGCTTTGAGGGCCCATTCTTACACGCTCTGACATTTCACAGAAGAAAACGGGGACTCATATGGCCAGGCGCCATCAGGGTGTGGCCAAGATGGCAGAAGTCATTAATGAGGAAGAACACACAAACTAAGGGAGGCTGCAGCACTTTGCTTTTGCCAGAGCCACCCGGGAAGGGCAAGGTTTTGCTTCTCCTTTCCTCTCCCCGCTGCTGAATTAACTGAGTGCAGATTACTCATGCATTTTGACCTCAGTTTGCAGCAATTGCAGTCAAAGTGCAGAAGTGGTTTGCGTTCAGCTGACTCAGTGATGGGGAGAAGGTGAAGAGCGGATGGAATCCTGCCCTTCTATGTAGACCCAGGCAAAAGCAAACTGCTGCAGTTTTCATCTGGGAAATGATGGGCGGTATGACATTGCCCACCCCTGGACTCATGGTAGTGCTGGCCCCAGCAGAACAGTATTGCCACATCAGCTGAGATGTTCTTATGGTCTCAGCCACATGCGCTGAACACCCAAGCAGCTCTGTTCTCCCCACCCTCGCTCTTAATTATCTCTTGCGAACAAGCAAACAAGCTGTTGGGTTTTTGTTACGTTGCTGAGGAGTGGAAATGAGCCCCTAGCCGTAAGTTCAGTTTCTGCCCTTCTCCGCCCACCCTGTGTTTCTGATCCCACATCCAAGAACGTAATTCAGATCAGAGGGGAAAGACATGAACGCTGCCTTTTTTGTCAGATGCTTGTGGATTCTGCTGTGATCCCTCTTTAGAGCCTTCATTAGTCATTTCAGTTTTTGAAGGCGAACAAGTGGCTAATCTGGTTTTGATTGGGAAGAACAATAGAGGTTGATGTGTGGCAGGGGAAGGGATCCATTTTAGAGATTTACAACCCTCAGATGTCAACTTCCGTGGGGCAGTAATATAAAACCCCAAACTGTCCTTTAATGATAAATATACCTTCTGTTACAAGAATGCAACTTTGATTCCCATTTAGCAGGGTCATTCCTCTCCCTGCAACCCCCCTTTGGCGTTTAGGATGCCAGTTCCGTACCATTCTCCACAAAGACATTTCTTTTTCAATGAGTCCTAGATTTCCAGCTAAACAATTTAATCCTAAGGATTAATTTTAAACATATGCCCCAAACCGCTCGTGTTCAACATAGCCTTTTTACTCATGCGCCAAAGCCTCAGTGGAATTAAATCCATGTGGTTCAAAAATGTCACCAGCCCTGCTGGAGGCAACGTGGGTTTGCAAAATGAGGTTTCCCCAGCTGGGGTAAAAAATCTGGACCGGTTTAGGGTCTAGGTGATGCTGTGAGAGATGAGATGGTTCCATTGTTGCACCAGAATCCTCACACGCCACATCCTGGAAATCAAATGGGCTTAATTCCCAAATAACATTTCCCAAATCTAGTTCGTCATGATTTTAAAAGCCAGCTTATGGTCATAAAATGCCAGGTAAGTTTTGGAGTTCTCCAGAACTACTACTACTATTAATAACAATAGTAACGATGAACTCTGTGGAACTCTCTTCCGTGGGAGGCTAGGCTGGCCCGCTCCCCACTTTCCTTTTGCTGGCAGACAGAAGCACTTCTTTTCAAGCAGACTTTTAATGTGTGTGCAGGGGACCTTTTTATTCATTTATTAAGCTTTTTTTAAAAAAAATGCTGTAAGTTTTTATGATTTTATATGTTTTTCATGTTTTTTAACTTTTTTTGGAAGCTGCCTTGGCTCCCACTCTGGAAGAAAAGAAATACAAGAAATAAATAATAAAATAAATTTCTTTGTTGTTGTTGCGAGCCTGCAAGCTAATTATGACTCTAAGGTGACCCTGTCACAGGGTTTTCTGGGAGCTGAGAGTGTGTGACATGCCCAAGGTCATCCAGTGGATTTCCACGGCCCAGCCAGGAATTGAATCCTGGTCTCTAGGGTCACAATCCGGTGCTCAAACCACTATACTACACTGGCTCTTTAGTTATACCCCACTTTTCGCTCAAAACTGGCACCCAGGTTTGCTTACAAAATAAAACAAGTACAATGTAGTTAAAATATGGCACCTAAAACAGCCTTAAAAATGAAGTTAAACTATTAAAAACATTAAAAGCAGTTTAAAACATGCAATTCAAATGGCTAAAAAGCTGTTTAAATCAATTCAGTTAAAGCAGCATCCTCTTTAAAAACCCTTTCTTTAAACACCTTTAGTCTAAAAGCATGTCAGAATGTTAAAAACAGGCTTTGCCTGGCAGTGCAAGGAAGGGGCCATTCTAATCTCCCTCCGGAGGCAGTTCCAGAATGTGGGGCAGCCACTGAGAAGGCCCTATTCTGTGTCACCACCAACCGTACCTGTGAAAGTGTGGGGACCGAGAGGGGGGCCTTCTTTTTGGACCTCAGGGTTCAGGAAGGGTCATACAAGGAGATAACAATCTGTCCGGTAGTCTGGACCTGAGGTGTGTAGCAAAATGCTGTAAAACTAAACCAAAAAAGGGGGAGCAGAGTATGAAGGAAAAAAAGTATGGCTGACACAGAATCTGCGTGAAATGTAAACCCTTTCTTCCTCAATGTGTGTCCCAGAATCTGGGGTTCTTATCCCTTCCCAGTCCTGTATTATGTTGTGAGATTTCCCTTCTCACATGGGGATTGGTGTGTATTTCTGCATGCCTCTTTTCAAAATATCTACATTTTTGTATATATGTTTCTAGATACTTGCACTTTTCCTTTGACTGAAGTGTGCTTGTGTGCTTTAAAAAGAAGTGTGCCTTTTCAGCCATCCGTGCTTTGAAACGGTTTGGTGCAATCCCCCCAACCCCCTAACCCTGCTTTGAAATGTATCTCCAGGCTCAGAAAAGTACAAATTTCCAAAGCAAGATGTATTCCATTCCATTGCCAGTCTCTGGAGATGGGAAATGCAAACCAAAGAAATTTCTTTTCCACCCCTCGTGCAGAGATGGTTTCAGATTTCTTCTGGGATAGGTTTGAATCACTTGTGGAATTCCCTCCCCTGAGAACTTTGCTTGCAATCTCTTGTGGCCTTTAAGAGAAACCTAATGACTTTGTTTTTAATTACTCTTCCAAGCTCTTTATTGATTATGGGTTGCCTCCAGAAAGCATTCAGTAGAGGGTAGGGTGATAGTGGTCCTAAACAGCCTAAGCTGCCCTGCACTTGAGGGGTGGAGCAGAAGAAATACAGGGGGCTACAGTGGAGGAAGGGGAAAGATAAAATCTGCCAGTTCCAGCTGCCTTCCACTTTCACATCTATTAGATATGACTTCATGTTGCTTTCTTCCCACACTTAATATTATCCAATCCCTGTCTTTATGTCTGGCTATTTCTTATATTATTATATTCCTTTCTGAGCACCTACAAAGAAAAAAGAAGGGATGAGATAGGGCTGTTGTTAGATGAATGGCCTAAAAGGTTGCTATTGTTGTTGTTAACCTGCCATCAAGTCAACTTTGACTTATGGTGACCCTATGAATGAGAGAACTTGAAGTCACCCTAACCTCAGCTGCCCTGCTCAGGTCTTGCAGATTCAGGGATGTGTCTTTCTTGGTTGAATCTATCCACTTGTAATGGGGGTCTTCCTCTTTTCCTACCACCTTCTATTTTACCATGCATTATTGTCTTTTCTAGGGAGTCATGTCTGCTCATGATATGGCCAAAGTACGACAGCCTCAGTTTAGTCCCCTTGGATTGTGTTGAGAGTTTAGGCTTGGTTTGCTCTGGGACCCGTTCACTGTCTTTCTAGCAGTCCAGGATATCTGCAGAACTCTCCTCCAACATATTTCAAATGTGTTGATTTTCTTCCGATCAGCTTTCTTCACTGTCCAGATTTCACAAGCATACATAGAAATGGGAAATATGATGTCATGGTTAGGTGGCTATTCTAACTTTAGCATTCAGTGATATATCTTCACACTTCAGGTTCTTGTCTAGTTCCTTCAGAGCTGGATTAAAAGGATGTCAGCTAGTAGCAGCTGTTGGCTGACTCCCATGTCAGGCTGAGTTTTAGCCTGAAATTAAAAGGAGATATCCTTCAGCACCTTAAACTGTGGAGTTTGCTATCATTAAAAGGGGATTGGGCAAATAAGTAAGGGATGAGGTTATCCGGTGGCTACGAGTCACAATGGCTGTGTATTCTCTCCAGTACCAAAGACAGGATGTCTCTCTATGTCAGTTGCTGGGAACAGGTTGCAGTGGTGCAGCTGAACTTAACAGGAGCTGCTTGTGGGTTTTTTGTAGGCGACTAGCTTGCTGCAAAATTCTGGGACTGTTGGCCTTTGGCTTTGTCTAACACAGCTTGTCTTTGGTTCTTGGCAGGCATGGAAAGGATGTTGGACAAAAATGGGTTTTCTGACTGCCGGGATTCCCTGCTGAGGAGATCTAGATAGCTCAGGATTTTGAGCTGTTAAGGATATTTCTGCACAAAATCCGACCATCTTTAAAAGTGCAGGGTTTTTTTTTTTCAATGCAGAAAAGGTTATTTTTACGTGCAGAAGATGTGATTTTTTTTTCTGCTCAGGAATGTTTTTGCAGAAAGTCAAGCTTTGTATGCAGGAAACCTGCTTCTTATGCAGAAAATCACAAACCGCAAATAGACCTCAAAAATGGCACAGTTTCTGTGGACTTTCTTGCAGTGGGGAGAAGAGAGATTAAAACTGTTAGCTCTTGCCTATGAGAGTGCAATTAATGAAGATTTGCATGCCTCTTCTTGAGATCACTCTTTTGCTCTGAAGCAGCTGCAGATGATTCATTGGACCCAACTGCCAACGAATGAATGAATACGGAGATGGTTTTTTTTTTTTTCACTTTTACAACTCCCCCCTGCCCCATCAGCATGGGGCCTGTGAGTTTTCCCTTCTTCGGGCTCCTGCTGTGATCTGCCACCACTGGTTGGCCAAGCACAGCGACAGTTCCTGCTGAATATTTTAAACTTTGACTGAGTTTTGCTTGCTTTAGCAGTTTGGCTATCTCTCTCCTCCTCCGCCTTACACATACACATCTCCTGAAATTACACTGTGGCTCTATGTAAACCACCCTCTCTCTCCTGCTCTCACACTGTAGTCACTTTGGCCAATTGTTGGCTCTTTGCCCCTTTGGCCTCGAGTCTGCATCTTGATTATCTAGTTTGACTCTCTCTCTCTTTCTCCTTTCTCCTCTCCCACCCTCTCCATTTCCTTACTGGCCCAACTTCTCATTTTCTTCTCCTCTGTTTCTGACGAGGCCCTGATCTGTCTGTTCAAAAATTTGCACAAGCAGTCTGCTTGCATGAGCAGTGGAGGAAAATGAAGTAGCAGGTTCCTTGGGAGCTGAAATTTTTGTTCTTGAGAGCTCTGAGCCCACTATTCACAGCAGGGGTGGGGAACTTTAGGGCCTTGGGCCAAATTTGGACTGTTTGGTTTTTCCAGTCTGGCCATCTGGGCTTCCCCAGTTGGTCATGGCCTTTCCCCTGTCACACCATTGTTTGGTTGTTACCAAGTTGTTGTATGGGCTCCTTTACCCGTTCTAAAAGACTTAAATGCCTCTGCTAAAACTTTGACACTGGCAGTAAGGAGCTAACATATGCTTTTGCCTGTGACTTCAACCAGTCCCTGAGAACTTCTCTGACATTGAATCTGAACCTTGGCTTGAAAGAGGTCCGGTACCCTTGCATGGTGGTTTGAGTGTTGGACTACAGACCCTGGAGACCAGGCTTCAGTTTCCTGCTCATGGAAACCCTGATGTTCTGTTATACCTGCATATGGCACTATCTTGTAATTGAATCAGCCTGATGGTGGCTTTCTCTGTGTGTGAGAGAGAGAAGGAAGGAAGGAGGAGAGAGAGAGAATATCTATTTACCAGATTGTGGCAAAGATCTACGAGGAATCTCCCTGGTGTGGATAATATCCCAGCAATATAATATGGAATTAATAATATCACATGCCATGTACCACCCAGAGGCAAATAAAGTCTTTACTTATCTGCAGAAAGGAAGTAGTGAGGGTGCCAGTCTGTCTTCCTTGGGAAGGGAGTTCCAGAGCCTGGGAGCAGTCACTGAAAAGGCCCTCTCTTGTGTTTCTCCTAAGTGCACCTGTGAAGGTGGTGGGACAGAAAGAAGGGCCTCCCCAGCAGAACTCAAAGCACAGGCTGGTTCATAAGGGAGAATACGGTCCTCCCAATAACCTGGACATGAGCTGTGTAGGTCTTTAAAGGTCATAACCGGCACTTTGAATGGTGTAATAAAGTTGAGTGTCATTCATGTACTGATGGCAGCAAACTCCAAAATGCCCATGACAGGATCTGAAGTTCATTAACATTTGGAAGGCTATGCATTGGCCACCTCTGTGTTCAAAGCTTCTTCCAAAGAATAACACTGAATGCTCTGAAGCACTCTTCTCCTTTAAAATGCCACATCCTAGGATTAGAGGGTCTCCATTGTCTGCAGAATGAGAGAGACACCTGCTGTTCATCCCACTTGGACAACTTTACCCTTTCTCCCTGTCTTTTTAATTTTACAGTTGTTTGTGGGGGGGGGAATGTACTTATCTATGTTCACACATATGTGTTTTTCTCCCAGGGGGCCCGAGGTCCTGATGGATTAGTAGGTGAACCAGGATCACGAGGTGCCAAGGTAAGCTTGCCCCCAACTGCCTTCAGAGAAGGTCCATTGTGGCAAGATTGTTCTTGGGCCTACAGCACCTGACATGGGCATCAACTTATCCAGTTACACAGTGGGAAAATGGGAGCCAGCTTTTCTTCCCTAAGGGAGCTAGCGTGGTGAAGACAAGTGGCTGTCTGGAAATGTGTGGTCTTTGCAGAAACCCCCACAATTCTCAGACATGTATCTTCTTTGCCAAATAAGTTCTGCAAACACTTCAGGATGTGTGAACCACAGGCAAAAACTGGGTAAAATTTCCCCACTTTATTATTCTTCCCAACTGGGAGCCCCAAGTATTAGGAAAACTGTTTTTCAGCTAGGAAGCTTATAGGAGTGAGTATGTTCAGCCCCCCACATTCAGTGGGATTAGGGGTTCAGAACTCCTGCAAAAGTGGGGAAAAAAACTTTAAATATCAAAATGTGTGTGTGTGTGTGTGCATCTTTGGGAAGGGGACTGAGGCACGGTGGGGAGAGTGGGCACCTGGGGTCCAAACCAGGTCAGGGAAAGGAGAGGGAAAGGTGGTGGGTAAGCATGGTGGGCGTATACTTCCTCTCCCTAGCACATCTCCTTGCTTGGGTGTGAGGTGGCATAGGAAGAGAGTTTGTAGTGTTGAGAAATCAGGCTGCAAGTCTTTCTTAGCTGGCTAGGCAGTGGCTGGAGGAGGAGAGGGAGAACCAGGAGTGGGCTTGTAAAGGCCTGTGCAACTTGTTCAGAGCCACCAAGAGGGAAGATTCCCCAGAAAAGAGGTGGTTTGAGATGGGGGGCAAGGTTTGGAGAACCTTTCAAATAATCAAATCCATGAATGTTAAACCTGCAAAGCTGGAGGGCCGACTATATTCTTTCCACTGCTATAGGTAATTAAACATTCCAGAGCTTTTCATGCAGCATTGTGAAGCTTGGCACCTCTTCTGACAAACATTACTCTGCTTGATGGTCAACAGATTGCTATATCTGAACCATCCCACCAGTGTGGAGAAATATAAATAGCTGGATTGGACAAAAGTGAGTGGGAAGGGAGATAGTGCTAGCATTTCTATTAGCTTCTTCTCTTTTCCAAGTCTCATGCTCTCCCAGATCATTCTGAGTTGTTCTTTCTTTCTTTTTCCTCCCAAGACTGCTTGGCAGTATTTAGGAAGATTTGAGGACAAGCTTCTGTGCACCTCACAGATCTGACAGCAATAAATTCACTCCAGATGAATGAAAGTTCTGAACTGAGTTGAAGGGCAGTTCTGTGACAGGAATGGAATGAGAGGCTGGAGGATGAATGTGATTTAGGCCTAGTTTCCAGACACAGGAGGAGAGAAGTGGAAACTCTGTTTTGGGCAGAGCTTGGGAGGATTGCTTTTTTGGATTACCATCCCCAGAATTCCTTGTCCAGCTTGGCCAGTGGATTAATGGTAGACTTGGAGGATGACAGTTTTTCCTTTCCTGAACTGAGAATAGCAGGCAATTAAACTAAACCTATCCTCTTTTTATACATTTCTCTTTTTTCTTTCTGGCTCATAGGGCCTTCTAGGGAATCCAGGCAAAGATGGACTTGATGGGCAACAGGTATGTCAGTTACGTTTTAAGTATACTGAAAGAGATACACTCAATTGGTACCCTTTAATGAGTCATCGTTGTGCAGTGGTTTCATTATCAAATTAGCACTCCTGGAGACCTGAGGTTAGAATCCTGACTTGGGCGTGGAAATCCACTGGGTGCCCTTGAGCAAGTCACCCTCTCACAGACTTAGCAGAGGGCAACAGCAAACCCTTCTGAAGAAATCTTGCCTGGAAACTCTATGACAGGTTGTCATAAGTCAGAGTGAAATTGAAGGCGCATAATTACAACAACAGAGTTTTTTTTTTTCTCTTACTGTTGGGGAGGTTCTGTAAGAGACAGTTGGATTCTCCTTGTGGGTGGTCACATTCATACCAGCCATCTCTTTTGGCTTTGCAGCGTACTGGGACATGCTTCCACTTGGATTTGAACTCATGACTGTAACTGTGTATTTGCAGGGAAAGATGGGAGAGATGGGAGAGATGGGACCTCGTGGCTTCCCTGTAAGTTAAAACCGCGGCTTGCTTTATAGTAAAGTTTGTATTTGTTTCTTATATTGGGCAGATCAATCAAAGACGGGCTGGGAGGGAAATTCCTTGGCAGATAAATAGCCACTACCTCATGCCATGCTGGGCTCCCACTCACACAGGGAGTTGACACCTGCAGAGAGGGGGCCCTGAATGGTAAGGACACCCAGAGGAACAGAGGATTGGGGTCTTCATCTCTTTGTTGGCTCCCCCAGATTGATCTAAATAAGAGTGAGCTCTCACAATAGAACTTAATGGGTTTTGTTGTCATGTCTTCATCCTTCCATGCAGTGAAAATGCCCAGCTAACCTTGTTCATATCTAGGCTATACCTGTCTTTGTGGAGGGAATAGGGAAAAGGCACATCAAAGCAAAGCAGGGGGCTACCAGACTTTGACCTTGCTTGTGCTTTCCAGTTTTGGTTTTACACAAATTCAGTTGGCTTCCGCATCTCTCCTATTTGCCACATCTGTCTGATGTTAACAAAGTTAGCTGTTGCCATGTCCCTCTGACTTGGCCATTCCTAAATTCAGGGATTGAAGGCATGTGTTCCCTGCCCCAGCTGTTGTTGAGATGCAGCTCCCCAAGGTCCAGTTGCTCCAATCATGGAAGAGAAATCCTGGGGCACTTTTAGTTCCTAATTGTCTTTCTTCTCCTTTATAAAGTGTTTACAAGGTGCTGAAGATGCCTCTTAAAATGTGTGAAAAATAGCACTCTGGCCTGGAGCGCTGACTCTTCATTGTCTTGTTTTATTACAGGGTATTCAAGGACCTTCCGGACCTCAAGGAGCAAAAGGGCCTCCGGGAGACCCGGCAAGTACCTGATGTAGTCCATTGTCTTAGTCCCTAGTCTCTGTTGGCTGTGTTTCAGAGGAAGGTACTGGCAAAACCATCTCTGAGGATTCCTTGCCTTTTAAAACCTAATGAAATTCATGGGGTCACCATAAGTCAACAGGCAATTTGAAAACACACACACACACACACATTCTTCCTTTCTGGGCATCTCTTGGAAATGGGCTGTAACTTGCCTTGGACCAAATCAAGCTATTAGATGATCTGGCAAAAGAAAGAGAATCCATGGAATTGGGATATATTCCCAAATTCCACAGAGGTGTGAACAGAGTTCATGGTTTCTTGGCACACTGGGTATATTAATGTATACGTCCTTACAACTACGCATATAACAAAGGAATTCCCCCTGAAAAAGTTAACTGACTTCAAGGGAACCGGCTCTGGGTTAACAGATTTATCGCTTTTGCACTTCAAGATTACTACCAGCCTGAGAGACATGCATGATCTCCCACTGCCCTTTGAAAGTTTATAGCCAGAGCTATGGTTTGCATCTTTCTGTATCCAATTACACACTGATCCCACCCTCACAACCATGTAATTGCTACACACTTTAATGTTAACATTGTCAGTGTCTCTGAGAAAGTGGGTTGGATTCCATGAAAGCTCCCACTAAAATAAACCATATTCAAGGGCATCCTTTTTGGCCATGTAGCAAAATACAACAAAATGCAAAATCCAGAAAAGACTGATCTTTTTGTTGGCCAACCAAAAGCACAAAATGCATCATGCAAACCATTACACCATGGTGACTCTCAAATGTGCATGTGCCATGTTTCTAGTGGTAGCCGGGGACATACATACATATACATGTAGAAGTTCCAGTGATTGCCAGAAACATACCTATATGTGTAGAGTTTCCCCTGGCAGCCAGGAACATATCTTCCTTGGTGAAATTTCCTATGACGATGAGCAAGATATAGCCACATATGTATTTTATTGTATTTAATTGTATGCATGTGCTTCTAAATGTATGGAACAAAAGAAATAGGCTGAAGTGCCATGAATACCAACAATTCAACAACATACCAGCAATTCAACAAAAGTCTGTCTAAACCACAAAGAAATCCCCTGCAAGGGGGATTGTATTGAGAGGCTCTGATACATCTTTTGGAGAGAGTTTCACAACAGGGGTGCAACACTGCAATCTACCTCCCAATGCCTTGTGCTGCAGGTATGGAGAAGGGGCAATAGAAGAAGGCAGAGGCGTCTGTTTTGTATGTGTGTGCTTAATATTGTGCGTTTGTCTTTCAGGGACCTCACGGAGTGCAAGGTCCACTAGGACCTTTGGGAGAAATTGGACATAAGGTATGGCATCCGTCCTTGCATCCATTGCTTGATTTATACCCTGCCTTATCCCCATTTTCTGGGACTCAAGGTGGCTTGTGAAACAGAGAGGATTACAATAAAAGAAACAGATCTTTTGCAAAGCTAATGAATGTTAATTGCACATTCAAGGCCACACCCCTCCCACAATACTTTGCTTAATGACAGCTCACAACAATGCAGTACATTGTTGCTAGGATGACCCACCGCTTTCTCAGTACTGTGCATTTTGCTCCTGATCTCATAGAGAACTGGGCAATCTGAGAGGGGTGGCAGATGGTCTTGGTGTCCCCTAAATGCCAGTAGCAGGGAGCAAAAGTCATGTAGCCATTACCTGGGAAGAGAGAGAGACCAGAGGATTCAAATGGACACTGATATTCTGCTGAATGTGTCCAGAGAAGAAAGGGGATGGAAAACATACAAGAGGGATGAAAGACCTGCTCTTTTAGCTTAGTTTGTCCTAAAGCCAAGTTAGGGGACCATCCTTCTTCTCTCCCCCAACTATTCTGCTGTAGAGGCTCCCGCTTTGATCTTGCACTCTCTATTTCATTAACAGTTTCTTTCTTTCTTTCTTTTTCTCAGGGACCACCTGGCTCTGTAGGACGACGTGGCCTTCCAGGTGAACCAGGCATAAAGGTAAAAAGAGGGGGAAAAAGAATCCATGCACCCACTCTTCCTGCAGCTTCAGATTGGAAAGATAATGGTGCCTTTTGTTTCTGCCTCAGAAAGGCATCCTTGCATGAAGGCAGGTGAAGGGAGAAACAGTAGGCAGCAAAGGCTGAGCTGCCCAAGATCTGATTTTGGGCAGTTCCAATTGAAGCCTGACCTGGCTCCATGGGAAGAGTCCATTCACTGATGTGGAACCATGAGAGAATGAAAAATAATTCCTCAAATACTTTTTTTTTGTCAAATGCCCAGGCTTCAAACTTTTAGATTAGGTTTGGGAATATCAGTTAGTTTTCTCCTGAATTATAACTTCTGAACTCTCAGGCTCCCTCCATCCCGAGGAAATTTAGTTAATTTCACCTCAAAAACAGACAGAGACACCGGTCACCATTTGTTTCTTTCTTGGAAACTTTTCAACAACCAGCAACTGATGGTTTGTGGACCACTACTGGTCCATGTACCACCGTTTTGAGTGGAACTGCTCTACAGGATTTTCATGGCTTAACTCAGCATGCTGGCAGGGAGAATTCTGGGCGCTGTAGTCTAAATCTAGTAATTTTCCCCAAGCTCTGGCTTAACTTCCTTCCTCCCTTCTTGAGCTTTTAAAAAAGTGGATGTTTCTTTCCTTAAGCTGACTACACTTTCTGCCCTCTTTCTTCTACTTCTCCCTCTTCCTTGGTCTTTTTCTCTTCTCTGTCTTTTCCTTTTTCCCTTTTAGTAAAAAGCTGCTACAGCATATCTGTTGAATAATGTATTTGAGGACTAAATTCAGTTTCCTTTTTGCTCCTTTCCCCCTTCACCGTGGGCCTGTTTGCCTTGGCAAGCCTTCCAACACTTCTCTGGAGCTACTGCATCTTCAAACTCCTGGTGTCCCTCTAAGATTTCACCTCCCCTCATTTGTGCCTGCTGTTTGGCAACTTTCTTAACTTACTCCTGGAACAAAACCCCATTTATTTGCTTAGCCTGCCTGCCCTTCCCATCAGCTGGATATACCAGGAGCAAAGCCCTCTCCCAAGCAGGAAGGAGGGATGGATTATTATTGATTTTTTAAAATCTGTTGGAAATGACTCTTTGATCATGCAGTTGACATTGCTGTGTCGTGTGTGTGGTTAAAATGCCAAACTTGTTAAAATGTGTTAAAATGCCATTGTTGTGATGCCCTCAGCATCACAACAATGTGATGCATCTCAGCTAATATTACTATAATGCATGACTTTGAAACTTTCCTTATTAACTGGTGTGTGTAGCTAACTAAAAACAGTCATCTCTCTCTTTTTCTGTTGATAGGGTGACATTGGACCACTTGGGGTTCCAGGAGAACAAGGCCTTATTGGTCAACGTGTGAGTTGGAACACCCTCTCCCTGGCTGCTTAACATGGAAGATGATATATTGTCCAAAAAGTCCCTCATCTTGAATTGAGGGCCAATAGAAGTGCTTCACCCCCTATTTTGCAATCTGGAAAGGGATAGAATCTTTTCTTGCTTTTGCATTTCAAGAACTGGGATTAACCTAAAACTCTTCCTCAGTAGCTGACATGTTTGTTTTCCCAGAATACCCTGGATGAATGCTAATTCCTGATCTTAGCATGGTTCTGGGAAAGGCATGCAGGGAGGGAACTGTGACTTTTACGACGATGAATGCAACACATTGTGTTTAATGGGAACAAAAATGATGGCTGGCTGAACCAGAGAAGCTTGGTGAGCTCTGGCACATCCACTCTGCTCTCAGAATTTGGGCCCTGCTGCCAAATTCCCTGGTTTCAACCTGCTAGCACCATACATGTTTGGACTGATAAATGAGAACCCCTGTGACCAGGGCTTCCTAGCCCTAGACAAGCCAGGTTTGGCTTACGAAGGTCAGCTGATTGTTACTGCGACCCAAATAAGTTCCTTGCCCTGGGTAAGGGAGGTTTGTAGGAGGAGCACAAGACATAATGCACCAGGTTGTGACTGCTGAGTGTCTTGAGAGCTAAGCTCCACTCTCTACTCCGGTGCCTTATAGAGCATCTACCCATTGTCAGGAATCTCTCCCTGCCAGCCACAGCCAGCAAGGAAGGAGAAAGGTCAGGAACACCTGGGGAGTCCGAATATACCAAACACCAGGAAAACACAAGCCGAGCCAGGTCAAGGTCCAGTCCAAAGGTTCAGGAGGCAGAGATCCATCTGGTGGGTTTCAGGGAGCAGGAGACACAAAGGTTGTGAGGGCTTGTTAATAATTTGCTGCAAGCAAGGAGCAGCCACGCTGGCAGACTTAAATAGCCCCTGTGAGCAGGTGCTGCTCGTTATTGCTTCCTCAGTCTAGTCCAAGCAGCCTCCCTCTCAGCAGCCCATGTCAACCTTCTGCGTGACTGAGGGCTGATGGGCACAGGGGGCTGCCACTCCTCTGCGTCACTGCTGTTTCCCTTTCCATCATGAACTGGCTGGGGGAACTCAGTCTCTGCTTGACCTTCCAGTGCAGGGGATGTCTGCAGGTTGACTTGCTCACTCCCTGGCTCGGCCCCCTGCACAATCAGCTGCTCCACAAGCATAACATCATCATCTATCACACCCATAGTCCTAGGAAACCCCAGGACTCAAGTTCAAGTCTTGCTCTAGGAGACGACAGGGAGCACCAACAGTCTTCCTCTGTTTCTTGTAGGGTGATCCAGGTCTTGAAGGTGACAGTGGCCCAGCAGGACCGGATGGGCTGAAGGTAAAAAACACAACTCTTTCTCTGTAATTTTGAACACAAGAAATGTCCAACTTAGATGAATCTCACTTCTCCCCAAACCTTCTTTCTTTGGAAGGAGTCTGAGAGCATTCTCTTCTTATAAGCACGGCCCATCAAGAATGCATTTCCCCTTACCATGTATCATTTCTTTCTCAGCTAGATTCCGTGATCATATAAGCCAAGTACTTCTCTTCCAGGAACAGACTCTTCTTGAAATTCCTGCCAGATGAAACTTTGTTCTGTCAGTCCAGCTATATAATTTACTGCTCTTCTTTGTGGCAATCTATCATCATATGTCAGAGCTGAGCAAGTCTCTCCTTACAAGATAATTCCTTTTTAAAAAAATTATCTTGATATAGTTTTTAAAAAAAATTCTTGCTGTCATTACTGAATGGCTCCTTTCTTGCCCACAATCCAATGCTCTCTCCTTCTCAAAGGTTTTACCTCGTTTGCACATGTAACAGACTGTGGTAACAGAATTCTGATGTGCTAGCGAAAGCAGTATTATTTCGGACACAAAACAGGAGGGATGGGGAAACCTCATGTGAATTTTGCACCCAAGTTGAAAATAAGCATCTCAAGGGAGGAAAGAGGATGAGAGAGAGACACAGAGAGAGAGAGAGAGAGAGAGAGAGAGAGAGTGAATCTAGCCATACAGCATTATTATTCTGCCTAATGGGAGCTTTTGTATTTGTATTTTCTTTTGCTTTTGTATTGAACTACTTCATTTTGCTGCATCTATAGATCAGCCCAATAAATGGGTCACAGAGTGTGGTCCTGGAGTTTCCACAAGTCCACAAGTTAAGGCGCAGACACACAGAGCAAATTGAGCCCGAACTCTCCCTAGAAGCCAAATGACCAAACTGAGGCTATTGTACTTTCATCATGTCATGAGATGACATGGCTCATGGGCACTTGGGGAAAGGGGAAGGCAGTAGGAAGAGAGGAAGACTGCATTAGATGTGGATTCAGTCAAAGAAGCCATAGCTTTGAGTATGCAAGACCCGAACAAGGCTGTTGATAACAGAGTGTCTTGAAGTTTTCTCATTCATAGGGTCGCCATAAGATGAAGCCGACTTGACAATGATTGGCAACAATAGATTAGACACTGATGGGGGTCCTATCACACTACAGTGTTACAACACTATTATTCCACTTTTAACTTCTATGGGAACATCATATGGAATTGTGGGATTTGCAGTTTGTGGGAGGGGCATTTAGAATTCTCAGCCAGAGAGCTCTTGCGCCTCAGTAAATTACAAACCCCAGAATTCCACAAAAATGTTGTCATAGAAGTTAAAGTGGAATAATAGCATTATAACAGTGCAGTGTGATAGATTCAGCACCTTGGAAAGCTCCTAAAAGCCAGAGTGGATTTGCTCCTTTGCTGACATCAGAGCTACAATCTGCCACTGCTTCTTAGCTGACATCTGGGCTTTGCAGTGAAGACTGCCCCTTTAGAAGGTCCCTGCTTCCCCTCTCCATCCTACTAGCCCAAGTACTTTTTCCATCTCTCTCTTTCTCTCTCTCTCTCTGTATGGAAGAGTAGTTGGACAAGATACCTAGGGATGCCTCCTGGTTCCCTGCTGGTCTCCTTCTGCCATAGATTTATAGCATTTGCCTATCTTTCCTGTGAAATGTGGAAGAACTGATTGCTGCTGCTGCTGCTTGGGGTCACAGGGCAAACAGAAAACCCGCTCACCTTATTTTGCTTTTTCCAGGGTGACAAAGGGGAACCTGGCCCAGAAGGAGAAAGAGGTGATAAGGGGCAGGAAGGCATCAAAGGAAAAGAAGGGCCTCCTGGATATCCTGGAGTGACAGGCATCCGTGTGAGTTTCCACAATCCCTTGCCATGTTCACTGCATGTTTTTACTTTGCTGCTTAACCTTGCTGGCATCTGTCTGGGCTTGGTTGTATTCCTTCTGATCTGCAACACTGCTGTACTTTCTTGGGTCCTAAAGCAACAAGTGAGAACCCCGCCCTTCCCCACTACCTTGCAGCCTAATTCAGATGCTGCTGAAATTCTCCTTATTCAAATTTCAGCCCCGATTTTAGACTTCCTAATTACTTGTTAACTACTTGTTAATAAGTATTTCTATAAATGTGTGTAAACAAAATATGTTGTGATTGTGTGTGGCATATTGCAGTTGCGTAGTGTGCATTGTGTGTTGTGGTTGTGCACTATATATTGTGCATGGCAGTTGTGCATTGTATATTGTGTTAATTTCACAGTGGCACCTAGTTATTGACCTGTATCCTGCAATGTTGCTGTTCTATGTGGCAGTTGGGTAGTGTTTGTGTAGTCTATTCCCACACGGAGATATTTATGCTACACGGAGAGGGTGTTGGGTTGCAGCCACCGAGGCCATTTAGTGACCAAACTTCTCCATCACTAACAGATACAGTTGGCCCTCCTGATCCACAGGATAAACATTTGTGGATTTGATTATTTACAGATTATTTGCTGCCATTTCCACTGTTGCAATACACCATTTTAAATAGATACTTATAAGTCTTGCCTCACCTTTGCAGACTCTCTGCAAGTTTGCAAGACTGAGGGAGACTGCAAATGTCAGGCAAGGCGTTTAAGTTCCTATTAAAAATGGCATAGGGCAGCAATGGAGGTGGCAGTAAGCCTGCCCATTTCTGCCTTGCAAAGCAACCCCACCACCTCAGAAACAAAACTGGGCAGCAGGCATGCTCCCCACTGCATCCTAGAGACATTTACCATTTTTCCACTTTTGTGGGGGTCCTGTACCTCTAACCCCCCATAAATGTGGAGGGAAAGACTGTATATACTAACTGTAAAATTTAGCCTTTACAGTTACATGCTTCCCTGGTGCAGGATTTCTCTTGCTTTTGTCTGGCACAAAGGCTACACATAATCCTGACTGCCACTTCCCAGAGTCTAATTTGGAGAGTGGAAAGTGCTGAGACTAAGCACATGACTGCGGAAGAGTGGAGTCTAGCCGAAAAGAAATTTCTAAAGCAGAAAAAAACCCCCAGCCATTTCACAAGAACAGTTGTGAGCGATGCTTTACAAAAGGATGGTTGTTACAAAACCATCCTTTTCTCATAACCAGTATATCAAGTTATATAGCTCTGATCAGTAAGCAAGACCAGAGTCTGGGGCGTCCTTGTGCCAAATTGAACACAGGGATTGCATGCTTTTTAAAAGCCCTTCTCTTAAAAAAAAAGTAATATAAAGAGCCAATACGGTTTTGCCTGCTTGTAATCACTTTCCCTTGTTATTCTTTATTGTGGTGTTATGGTGCCGTCTCATATTTTTAGTGCACATTTTATATAAAAGATTATTTTTAAAAGCCCATACATAGTAACTGACTAAACAGCAGCCCATACAGGGTATGTAATAGCTCGATGGAAAAGGAGGTTGCTTCTTCTCACAGATGATACTTGGAAACTTATCTGTCTGCTTTGATGATCTGTCTCACCCAGGCCTCCTTCTCTACCCTCCTCCATGCTCCCTTCTTCACACAACCCTTCCAGTTGGTCCCTCTTGCTGACTGTTTTCATACAGTGCTGTGGTGATTCAGGATAGCTAGTGGAGAGCCAGCGTGGTATCATAGTTTGAATGCTGACCTACAGCTCTGGAGAGCAGGGTTGGCCAACCCTGCTGGACCCATGGAAACCCACTGGGTGAGAGTGGACAAGTCACACTCTCTCAGCATCAGAGGAAGGCGAGAGCAAACTCCCTCTGAACAAATTCTGCCAAGAAAATCCTGGGATAGGCCCACCTTAAGGTCGCCATAAGTCACAAAGTGGAGAAAGGAGGCTTTGTTTGTTTTGCCCATGTATGACAAGCTGCGTATGACATTTTTAAATGCCAAAACAACAACACATAAAGCAAAGCAACAGACAACATTACCCAAACAACCCAGATTTGACTTAAGGCTGTAAGTCCCTGCAAACTTACCTGGGAGTTAGCTCAACTGAATGCAGTAAACATACATAGGTTTGTGCTGTGTATGAACTGAATGTCTGCTGTGGCGTGGGCATTGTGCAGCCTGTGCGTGCAACCCCTAGACCCCACTTTTCTCCCCCCATGTAGCTCCTTTTCATGTGTCTTTTCACATGGCTCCTTGGGGGAAAGGGCCATAGCTCAGTAGTGGAGTATGTATCTTTTAGATGAATAGTCCTGGGCTCTGTCCCTGGCATTTCTAAGTAGGACTGGGAAAGAACCCTGTCTGAAACCATAGAGAGTTGCTGCCAGTCCAGATAGGTAATATTGAGCTACGTGGACCCAAGGACTAACTTAGATTTATCCCAGTTCCTAAATTTAGCCCAAGGTTGGAAATTATGCATCCCTCTAGACGCTGTTGAACTGTCAGTCTTGGGAAGCCCCAGCTGTGATAGGCAGTGGTGAGGAGTGGCTGACATTGTGGTTAAATGTCTGGATGGCTATTCAGTTTCCACCTCTGCTCTAGGGCCTTGCAGTCAAGGTGTCCAAATCAGGTCTTTTATTGCCTGGCTCTAGTTTCCATGGAGTCTTTGGTTCCTCCCATTTCTTCCCAAAATGTAGTTTTCCAATCAAGGTTATTGCTAGAGGGGGACAGCAAATTGGACCGGAGGGTTAGCCCTGTGTGACTCAAATGCTGGCTGACAGTCTTGACCTGAATGAGTTGGGTCTAGAGCGTTGGTCAAGTTAACAGTCCCAGTTAGAAAGAAGGAAGAGGAAAGGAAGGAAGCAATCCAGCTGAGGTATGCTAGGGAGATGGAACATTATAGGGAGAGATGAAAAGAATTCTGATTATCCAAGAAGGGGCAAGATAGATATTTCCTGGGTGTTGGCAGGAACAAACTTGGAGATAAATCTGTGCTCGTCCCGCACGATTTTGGTCCCGTTCACAGGAATGCCCTAAAACTCTCCAAGCTTCGGTTAGCACACTGTCTGATTCACTACTGCTCATTCAGTCAGGCTTCTGTGGTCAGAGTGAACCAAAGGTTCCATTATATAACCATCAGCACCTCATCAGCAGATGGATACAACTGGCCAAAAGCTGAACGTAGCCCATCCCATCCAGAAAAGGCTACTGAATACACGGTCCTCTATAAAAACCTCTTCTCTCTCTCTCCCTCTTCTGCTGCAAGGCACCAAGTGTTTCTCTTCCCTCCTTCATAGTACGGTCAATGAGCCAGAAGCCACACGAAGAGTATGCCAACTGGCAGCGGCCAGGCTGATGGGTTTTCAGTTGCTTGCCGTTGCCGAGCGCTGCGGCTTTTCATAAATACGCTGCCCTTTGTATCCTGTGAATATGAAAGTAGCCAAAGTTTTTACAGTTCCAGGAAAGTAATTGCTGAGTCCGTAGGTAATGAAATCCAACATGTTTAGGAGAACAAGAAAATCCCTATTTTTACAGCAAAGCAGAGAGCTCAGCTCTTCATTTTTTAGATTACTTCTGTATGTTTTTAATCTACCGTTTGCCACAAGGACGTGCAAACATTCATCGTATGGACTTCTTCTGTAGTAAAACAGTTCTAACCTTTTCAGAGTGATCATGGGGGCTAGAAGTTAAGGAAGTTTAGCCATGGTTTGGAAGGCATTCTCATTTGGGAAGGTTCATGCTTTGTGGATGCTAGCAAACCAGGATCCGGGGTTGACAAATGGGTTGACAAACCATGGTTTTTCCTGGCTGTGGTTTGGTATGAAGAATGAATGAACAACCCATTGCTAACACTCTTGCTGTGCCTCCAGAGATCACTGCATTATGCAGATGAGACCTGATCTGTGAAACCTGAATCTGCAAGAATAGACTGGGAATCAGCTCTGAAGCATAGTTTGCCTGTTTCATGTCTGGTTTGGAGCATAGTTTGGTTTGGTATGTCAGAATTGGAACAGAGTTGTGGCGTCCCCTTTGTCTCTCTAGGGTGAGGATTCTTTTCATACTAGTTGCTAACCTCTGTGCCTCCTGGCTCTGGGGTCAGAGGCTCTGAAGGATGACAATGGCTTTGGCAAGGCACCCTTCCCCACCACTCCAGGAAAATCCACAGGCACTCCTTCTTGCATCTTCTGGGCTCAATGGCCTGGTTTTCCTTCAGCCCCAGTCTCTAACCGTGACTTCCCCAAATCCTCCACAAAGGAGCTTGGGACAACCAGAGCTGGAGTTTCTGAGGTTCAAAGTTGTCTGGCCTACTTAAGACCTCCGTCCTGGCTGTCCCCTGATGAGACAATGCCTCTCCTCTGAGAACTGTCTCCAGCCAAGCAGCTCCTGCCAAGCGCTGTCCCGAGTACTGAAAGTTGACTGCTTGCTCTGCCATGTCCTTGCTTCACCTGCCTGGTATGTGTCTCAATTTCAAGTCACTTGTTGGCTTATGGATGCCAAGTGTCCCTTTCTACTCATTTCTTGCTTCAGAAAAAGGCCTCTCATGGGCCTAAGATATTGCAGGGGATGAAAAACATAGCAAAAATGCCCCTGCATTCACTAGACAGCATTTAGGAGCAACACATTGTTTAAAAAGATATGATTTTTGTTTTGTTTTGTTTTACCCCTTGGGGACACTGAGGGTTACAAAACTGGCCATGAGGGACCATATGCAGCCCAGATGCATCCTTGCCCACTCTTGCTCTACTTGAACTCCCAAGTGCCTGGCTTTAGAATCATAGAATCATAGAGCTGGAAGAGACTACAAGGGTCATCCAGTCCAACCCCACTCTGCCATGTAGAAATACACAGGAACACACTTCCAACAAAGGGCCACACAGCCTATGATTAAAAACCTCCAGAGAAGGAGACTCCACTACACTCTCAGGTAGCGTATTCCATTGTTCAACAGCTTTTACCATACAGGAAGTTCTTCCTCATGTTGAAATGCAATCTCATTTCTTGTTGTTTGAGGGCATTGCTTCATGTCCTAATCTCAGGAGCAGCAGAAAACAAGTTTGCTCCATTCTTCATGTGACATCCTTTCAAATATCTGCTTTGCTTAGTGGATGCCTGTAGCTCTGTTCTGACATGACCCGAAGATGTTGTGTCTTCTTCCTTGTGGTCCTGATAGCCTCCAGTGATGTTGTTCTATTGGTGGGTTAACTGCAGTGATTGAGGAAAGAGAGACCACCCTTGGGAATCATCCTGTTCAAGGAAGAAGTTTGGAAGCAAATTTATTTTCTCAGCTAGAACAATTACCCAAAGCACACACTGAGAATATATACAAGGCGTCTCAAAGAATTAGATGTATCAAAGGACTACAAAGCTGCAGAGCTCCTTTTCCTTGGCCAACTGATTTAGATCCAATTTTAAAAAATGAACTGTGGAAATGAATTATTCTTATTCAAAGAGTGCCCACCACAGCAGGGGTGTTGCTGGAAAGGACATGAGCTAAGAAAACTCAAAACAACCAACTTTGAGGAGGGTTGGTTTTTTTTTCTTCCCCAGATTCAAGACTGGACTATTCTGCAAACTGAGATGGCTTTCTTTCTCCTTTTGCCTGGATAACCGTCCCAGACTTTAGAAAACTCTTTTTTCATGAAATGTGCTTGCTGCGGTTTCTGAGGGTTGCATAAGGTGGAATCCTGTAGATGCCCTTATCCAGCAGACAAAAACTGATTTCCCCGACGTCTTACTTCATAAAAAAAAAGCCAATGTGATTTTGGGCTGCATCAATAAGAGTATAGTGTCTAAGTCAAGGGAAGTGGTAGTCCGACTCTGTTCTTCTTTGGTCAGACCCCACCTGGAATCCTGTGTCCAGTTCTGGGCACCACAGTTCAGGAAGGATATGGACAAGCTGGAATGTGTCCAGAGGAAGGTGACCAAAATAGTAGAAGGCATGGAAATCAGGAAGCCCCAGGAGGAGAAGCTTAGGGAGCTGGGGATGTTTAGCTCGGAGAAGAGAAGATTAAGAGGCGACACAATAGCCATCTTTAAATATTTGAAGGGATATCATGTTGAAGATGGAGCAAGCTTGTTTTCTGGTGTTCTGGAGACTAGGACATGGAGCAATGGCTTCAAAGTTCAGGAAAAGAGATTCCATCTAAACATTAAGAAGAACTTCCTGACAGTAAGAGCAGTTTGACAGTGGATTATGCTGTTGCCTCAGAGTATGGTGGTGTCTCCATCTTTGGAGGTTTTTAAACAGAGGCTGGATGGCCATCGGTTGGAATGCTTTGGTTGTGTAATCATGCATGGCAGAATGGGATTGTGGTCTCTTCTGGCTCTATGATTCTATGATTTCACAATGGCAACTGCCATTATGCAATGTTTTTTCCTCTTTCCACCACCACCGAGTCTAGTTCCACCAGCAGGATTGTACCCTAGTGCGTACTTTTCATGACACGGGTTGAAATTTTGGTCCAGTCGCTGAACACAAATTATCATTAGATCAAGTGACTTCACTCACGAGGCAGACAGTCTTCATGCAACAGATGCTTCTGACATTCTACTCAGTTTTGTAGTTCACCACTTGTTACTGTCTAGCCCATTAGTCTACCTACCTCACCCACATCCCAGGAAGATGGGACGACAGCTCAGCAACAGTTAAAGTGGTATCAGGCTGCTGCAGTTGTGTAATGTGTAGCTTCACTTAGTGAAGTGGGACAAAAAAGTTTCCATGGAAAAAAAACTCCAATGTTTAATTTTTCTGCATGATAACATTTTCTAATTATATGGGGAAAGGTTGTTTCATAACAGTCATTAGTAACACTGAAGGGGTGCCAAGTTGCCTCAGTCCAAAACTAAACTAAAGCGTGCCAGTGCTTCTCCAGACAACGATACAACAACTAGAGGTGTCCCAGTGGAAGAAGGTTGGAAATAGATCATGTGGACAGAGCTGTGTTAAAACTGACATGTCAACAGTTTTCAGTAGATTTCCTTCTGAAATGAAAACAAAGTAAAGAAAGTGCCTGTTATAAAAAGACAAATATTTCTAAAAAAAAGATCTCCCACATCACATGTTGAATTTTTGAATCTAGAGTCAGCCTTCCACATTTGCTAGGGTTAGGGGCACAGGACCTCTGCAAATGTGGAAAAAATTGAAATATCAAAATGTATGTGTGTGTGTGTGTCTGTGGGAAGAGCATCAAAGCATGGTTGGGAAGGTAGACACCCAGGGTCCAAACCAGGTCAGAGAAAGGAAAGGGAATGGGGTGCATTGGCATGGTGGCCCTATATTTCTTCCCTCTCACCCATCTCCTGCCTTGGGTGTGTGTGAGGGCATCAGGAGAGGGTTTGTGGTCCTGAGAAACCAGGCTGTGATCCATCCTTAGCTGGCCAGGCAGCAACTGATAGAGGAGGAAGAGCACCAGAGGTGGGTTTTTCAAGGGCAGCATGGCCTGACTGGAGCCACCAAGAGGGAAGGTTGCCCTGGAAAAGGCATGCCCGAGGTGGGGGGAGGCATTGAAGAAATTCGTAAATAGTCAAATCTGCGAAAATTAAACCTGCAAATGTGGAAGGCCCACTATAATGTTTAAATCACAATGAGTATTTTATTGTTATTCCGCCCCCCCTTTTAGTTCAAGTCCTGCATTGACCACTGGGATATTAAAACATTTGGTTCAGTGAAAATATAAAAATAAGTCAGAATCAGATCAAGCTGTGTTTAAGAAAGTACAAAATTTTCTGGAAAATTTTCCAGTTCAGCACAAAAGATTCTGGACAAGCCACACCAGTGTTCCTAATTAGATAAGCCTTTGGACCATGCTAGGCTTTTCCTTAGAACTGGGGCTCTGGCTTTAGCTTTCTTGGACTTATTGTTTTGTGTGCAGCTGCTGAGCAGCTGATCTGTGGCAGAAGTAACATAGTGCTTGATTTCTTACTTCTGTCCTATATCTAAATGTCAATGATTCCAGTGGGATTTAAGCCTTCTTCAGCACCACTCCAAAATTTTGTGCACCTTAGATTGTACCAGCGGTTGCTCCGAATTGCCATTATCTTAACCCACCTGTCATGATCCCAGAATTGGTCAATCAATCAATCTATAAATGTTTGTTACGCTCAATGACAAGCCCTATAAAAGAAAAATCATGCAATGACATTAATTGTAATTAATGGGCGAGACAGGAATAAACACGGATTGCACTTCCCAGTGAAGGTGGGGCGGATGACTTGTACACAGGCTTGTTGAGTTGTGTGTGCGCACACACATTGTATTTGGCAGCTTTCTCCACACAAACCCAACAACAAACAACAGCAATGCATACCTATATCAGAACACTCTGAAACTTACATTACAATCAGTATTCTAATAATGAAGTAATGCTATGCATACTATAAAATTACAACTTGATGAAACTATGTACACATTTCCTATTGTATGAAATCATACTGGAACTGCAGGGACACTTTTTCGTTCCAGACAGCAAGGACCTAAGTCAGTTCAGAACCAAATTAGGTTATGGGTGTATGCATTAAGCCAGAATATTATTTGGCTTCCCTGGTGCGAGTATTGCTTATGATTTAAAACTGAATGTGTTTAGAGGCAGGCTTAATTCAATATGATCAAATAGCAGAGAAAACCCTGTTGAAAACTGGAGTTTTTTTATCCTTACTGCCAAAATGCTGTACAAGCTCATTCTTTCATGTGCTCTCCAGCAGCTGTTCCATTCTGTACCACCAATTCCCTGGCCTCCCGCCCAAGGGCTGCAGGAGTCATCATAATACAGAGTCCCTCGGCTTCCGTGTTCCAAGTGATGAAACAGAGATGAGTCATCTCACATCCCTGGGAAAAAAATACCTAATAGCCTCTCTCCTACCCATCCTCTCCCGGCACACCCCTCCATTTCTTCTTCTTCTTCTTTTTTTACTTCTTCCTTGCTTGATGGCTTTCATACAACAGGTGCATCCAAGTAAAGGAAATGTGCCCTGACATTCTTGGGGGAGCTGTTGTACAACAGAGTAAAAATCCTTTCTCTCTCTCTCTCTCTGCTTTCTGCAGGGACCGGAAGGAAAACCAGGCCGACAAGGGGAAAAGGGAAGACTGGACCAAAGGTACCATTGCTTCTGTTCGTTTTACTCCTGTGGATGTTCCTGAACTCTTCATTTTAACTTTCGTTTTTGATGTACAGATGTATGTTTGTTTGTTTGTTTGTTTATTTATTTGTATCCCGTCTCTCCATATGGATCGAGGCGGCGAACAACTTACAAATAGCATGCATTTCGAAACATTTCTATTTCTATATCAGGGAAACAAATCTCTGAAAATATTGAGAGTTTTCAGTTCTTTTGTACAGTAGTTTTCCCTTTATCCACGAGGGATGCGTTCCAAGACCTGCAGTGAATACCGTGAAACCATGGATAGTACCGATCCCTAAATATGCTGTGTTTTTTTCCCCTTTGCATACATACCTATGACAAAGTTTTTGTGCTTTTGAGCCGTTATTATGTAAAATAAGTGTTAACACATTTCCACCAATTGTCTGACAGCTTAGAGACTGGAGAACTGTCAGAAAATGGAACTGATTGAAAAACAGAACCCATGTACTGTACTACAGGGAGCATAAAAGACTCACTGACATTTAGATTTGCCTCCACAGGGCAGCAAAGGCCACCAGGGTCAACTTGGGGAGAGTGGCCCACCTGGGAAGATGGGGTCAAAGGGGACTCAAGGCCCAAAAGGATCCAGAGGTACCCTAGGAGCTATGGTGAGAACAGAGTGCTAGTTCCTTGCATTTAGTGCTAAGGCAGGATTTTCCTGCTGTTGCCTTTAATGGTTTATCTGTTAGCTGTACAGGTAAGTGTCCGTCCAAAGGATTCCCCTCACCTGCTAACACCTCTTCTTTCCTGCAGCCAGCTAAAATATTGGATCCTTCCTAAGCCTGAAGACTCCAAAGCAACACATACTTAATGTGCAAGTTTAAGGCTTTATTATAGGGAAAGAGTTTTTCATGGGTGGTGTGTGTTCCCTAAATCTCACCTTTGCAGCTACCGAAGTCCTCCACCAGTCCTCCAAGCCCCCTGAAAGTTGCCCCAAAAAAGTTATCCCAAAGTGTACATGCACACAGACCCCTCAGAAGCTCCACTAGCATGTTGTCATGGGATAGACAATTGAACTGGGAGGTCCACATTTAAGTCTCCGCTGAGCCATGAGCTTCACTGGGTGACTTCAGACCACTCATTCTCTCCCTGTCTCAAGCTGACCTACCTCACAGGGTTGTTGGGAGAATAAATTGGTGAGAGAGGGAGCCTTGAAAGATGGGATGTAAATGCAACTGTACAATAAATAATGAATAAAGTGGGCTTGAGAGAAAGCTGAGGGGGCTCCATTTTAGATTATCTTTGAGATCAAGTAGAATTCTTTCTGAGCAATTTTGCATGTATTGTTTCACATTGCTCTTCTTGCTGTTTTGTTTATTACCTTTTAACAGATTTTTATTTTTGCTATTGTACCTGATATGTCTTGCTTATTTTGTTAAGTGTGCATATGTGACTCTGATATATTTGTAGTAAAATATCCGCATCTCTCTACATATATTAATGTATAAGTTAAATTATATATAAGTAATATGTAAGTAAATAATATGTTTTGATTACCTTAGCATGGTTTATTTGTTAATTTGTTTTTAGTGATGTTCAAGCACTGTTTTGTTTCTAGTTGAAAGCTGGGATAAAGGTGATGATGATGGTACCAAAAACCATAGAAATTTGATAAAGCTAGCCAATGGAGTCCCATGGGGACTTGAAAAGCCCCACCCAGGGGGTAGTGGGAAAAAATAGAAAAAAGGCGGTGTTTCCCCATCAGAAACACCAAATGAGCTCACTGGCTGGTAGGAAATAGAAGGAGCTGCATAAAGCCAGAGCTGGCCTTACTTTCTCCCTGCAGGGTGCTCCCGGTCGAATGGGTGTCCAAGGGGAACCTGGCTTAAAGGGCTACCAGGTAAGCCATTCTTTCTGTCTGCTTGTCCATTGCTGCCCTTAATTTTGGTAGCTGAGATTTCCCTTCAGATTTTGCTTCAGGCTGGCCCTTTCTGTCATCATGTTGAGCTTGCCAATAGCTTGAGAAGGTTCCCAGAACTGTTGGCCCTGTGGCTGAGATTCACCCTCAAAGCTCTAGCAGATATGGAGGCAATTTTGCCATTGCTTTAGGCCCCCTAAGCTCTTATAAGGCCACTTTTTTGACTTAGAAATGGAGTGATGTCTGGTCACTTCTTGTTTTGGAAAAAGGCCTTTCCCAGGCCCAAAACAGCTTGTTGGGAACTTGGTAAAACTGCTCCTCCCCATATCCGCTTGAGGACATGGTGTATCTTTTTATGTAAAAACAACTGGTAAGATGTCAGGGCGACATGCATTTACTGTCTGGCTCTGGGTGGTGTACAACCCCTAGACTTCTGGAAGTCACCTGCTGCTAGACTACACATATTGTTCGGTTGTTGCCTTGCCAACCAGCCCCCTCCTAATAGGTCCATCATTCAAGAAGGCAGCAGCTGGAAATCAATTGTTGGTGTCCCGAACCAAGACATGGAAAGAGAAGGATATTTCTGAAAGGAGAATTCATGGAGACTTCCAGGAGATTTCCTATCGTGGGGTGTGTGGCTTTCTAATGGGGCCAGGGCTCTGGGTAGCCAAATCCTGACTAAGGGCTTATCCGGACAGAAGAAAAAAAGTCTTTTTGTTTTGATGTTAGCTGTATGTTCATGGTTTTGCACCCAAACTCTTTCTTGAAATATCCTGGGTTTTCCTTCCTTTCCCTTCTCCTCTGTTCTTCCCCTCCTGCTGATCACATGTCATATCAAGACTCAGGGAACATTTAAAAAATTGCTTTTCACCAATTTCCACTGATGAAGTAGACTTAAGTCTACAAAAGCTTATGCTGCCAACTTTTTTCCTCTCAGTTGGTCTCAAGGGTGCTACAATATCCTTTTGCATACTGATCCAAACTAACACAGTTTTTTCTTTGAATTCAGTTTCCACTGAGACCTTTTTAATTAACATTCAGGAGTTACAGTCAATGTGTTAGACTGCTTTAGCAATATTACGCTAGTAAAGCGTTAGGATAATTTTCTTTTATTGCTTGCTTTCCTCTTTCCCTTGCTTGTTCTCTGTTCAGTCTGCAGTCCTGGGAACAGTTGCTATGTTTCTTGGCGGTGGCCATCTTAGCTATTTCTAGGCTAGCTATGACAGAGGGGCATTTCATTTTGGGAAATACTGGTTTAAAATAAACCAGTCCTGAGATGTGATTTTAAAAGTCTCTGATGATATCAGGACTGATCAAAAATACTCGTCGTATAGATCTACAAAATGAAACAGGAACAAAATCAGAGTTTGGGGGGATTTTTCCATCAATGCAGATGAGCTCTTAGACAAATAGTTTAGCCTGCCAGAAGGTAGTTTCGTACCTATCCATTTCAGTGCCTCCATTCCAATGCATTGTCTTTCTCTCTCTTGTAGGGGCACACAGGACCACCAGGCCCAATGGGACCACCTGGGCCCAAAGGTGAAAAGGTAAGCAGACAGATGCTATGCAGCTTAATGGAGCTTGTGAAAAGGAAAAGGTGCTGACTAGGAACTTTAGGGTAATGCACCCTCCAACATTTCACAGATGAAAACTGGGACGCGTGTGACCAAGCATGGTCAAGAGGGCAAAAGTTATTAATGAGGAACGATGCACACGTTAGGAGACGTTTCAGCAGCTTGCTTTTGCCTGAGCCTACTGGAAAAGACAAGATTTCTCCTCCTCCTCTCCCCCTACTAAGTTAATGGAGGTCAGTTTTGCATTTTGAACTCAGTTTGCACAGATTGAAGTAACGTGAGGATGAAGAAGGAAAGAGGGAGGATGAGAGAGAAACAGAGGGCTGATCAGGACTGTCCCTGCCATGCTGGGATGGTTGGAGGATATGGGGTAGACCCCTCAGTGAGGCCAAATGTGTGGTTTCACATGTATCTGATTTCAGAAGCTAAGCAGGCATGGATCTGGTTAGTGTTTAGATGGGAGACCATCAACAGTGTCCAGGTAGGGCTGGGAAGGGATCTTGCCTACAGCCCTAGGGAGCTGCTGCCAATGAAAGATGACAATATTGGGGTCTATGAGCCAATGGTCTGACCCACTGTAAGGAGGCTTCCTGTTTTCGAGAGTGCCTGATCTAAGGCCTCCAGTGAGGTCATGGGTAAGTGACAACTGGAACCTGGGCCTCCCCAGTTCTAATCCAGCATGCTAAGCAGTGGGGCCAGTGTGATGTGGTGGTTTGAGTGTTGTTGTCCCACCCTCAGCACTAAATTCAGAGGGGCCAGAGTTCAGAAGCCGTAGCAACAACAGGTATCCAGCAACAAGTATCAAACTGTCCAGGGTCAAGAAGCTTGTAAAGTGGAACAGAATCCAAGCAGTCGAGGTAGAAGAGTCAGTAAACAGTCCAAAAATCATAAATCCAGTACTTACAATAGCCCCGTCAGGTCATCAAGAGGTGAACTGAAAGTTTGCTTCCAGTGGTTTGACTGAAGGAAGCTCCCTGCTTATAAAGTCAGCTAGCACAGCCAACACCCACATTCCTGATGGTATTTAAGAAGTGCTTTTCACAGAAGCCTTTCGCTGTGTTGGCGGGGTGGGTCTGTGCCAGATAC
The DNA here is from genome assembly GCA_948474755.1 of Ctenosaura bakeri. Lineage (NCBI taxonomy): Eukaryota > Metazoa > Chordata > Lepidosauria > Squamata > Iguanidae > Ctenosaura > Ctenosaura bakeri. The sequence goes on from CAOLHI010000335.1 coordinate 349,712, forward strand.
TGAAGCCTTTGCCTCTCTGGGGGACTGGGAGGTCTTACCTTTAGCTCCTCTTCTTGCTGAACTGGAGGGGGATTCACCTGGTTACCAGGCGTCTTCTCCAGCTGTGGTACATCTGCTTCGTCTTCTGAGGAAGATGAACTTTCAGAGCTGGGGGGCATAACACTTGTACTAAAACTCTGGAGACGGGTTCAAATCTCTGCTCAGCCATGGAAACCCACTAGGTCACCATGGGCAAGTCATGTTGTGTCATCCTCAAAGGAGGGTAAAGGCAAATTCCATCTGGACAAACCTTGCCAAGAAAACCCCATGATAGGGTCGCCCTGTGTCAGAAATGACTTGATGGCTTCCAACAGCAACAGCTCTATCGAGTACATTGCGGCTTCTATTGGATCTAGAGAGCACAACCACCTTCTGTTTTGCCTTTAATCCAAAGGGTACCCTTAATGTGACTAAGACATGCACCGCATCAGGCTTTGATTAAGTATAATATTCCACACAAGCGTATGTGATTATGACCTGCACTCCACTAATTCGCAACTTGGAATGTTCATTCCAAGATTTGAAATGTAATCTGGTCTTATTATCCAAACTCAGCAGGCTTTGTACAGCACAGTCCTTGACCATCTGTTAAAGATCTCGATTTGTTCATAAGAGGCATTGCCATCTGAGTATAATTCCATAGATTATTAGTTCAGTCTGGGAGTCTGATGCTTAGTTAGCCTGGTTTCCCCACCCCCAAGAAGGGGTTCTTAATGTGAATTTGGCAGGGAGAGGCAGTGTGTGTAGATAGATGATACTCTTTGCAAAAGTTAGTGGGAGATATAGTGAGGTGTATTATAGAGAGAGCAAGGGAGGCCTTTCACCCTTGGCTAGTGTACAGCTCAGTCATGGATTCCCTGAACTTCCAAAAGGATTCTGGGGTGTGGCATCAAAGCAGAAATACAGAGAAGCACTTCACACTTCTCATTCAATTTGGCACCACCCAACAGGAGTGATTAGCCCCAGAGCTTATTCAGAGCTTGGAAAGGTTAACTTGAGGACTACAACACTAGATCTGCAGGGCTAGAAAAAAAAGCAGGGACTCCTTTTGGTATGACATCAGGGGCATCCAAGTGCAAAGAAGAAACAGAATTAAGTGTGAAGCATCCCAGCTTTCTGCTCCTTTGGCTTCTCTGCCCCACTAGGTTCTCCTCAGGCTTTTGGCATCTTCCTCGAAGTTCTGCATCCTTCTCTTTCTGAGCTTCTACTAGAGTGATTTTAGCACTCATTGAAGTCTGGAAATTTGCACAGACCCACTTCTGCAGACAGGGAGTGTAGCATTTTGTGCCAGAAAACGCCTTGCTTGTCATCTGGGGTGACATAAATCTTGCAGCGAGCCTGTTTTGTCCTAGCTGCTGCCCTGTTTTCCTTCCCAACAGTGATATGTCCTTTCTCTTGCAACTCTCCCCTCTACTTACAAATCTTCCCACCCCACACCTGGGGCTGCTGTGACTCAACTGTAATTCCGCTGCTCTGTCTTTTCTCCCCACCACCAACTCTCCTCATCTCCCCCTCCTCCCCTGGCCCAAAGTTTTGTGCTTAGTCAGCTTAACAATAACCAGCTCAGGCTAGAGAAAATGACTCATGTTTTGTTAATGGCATGCCATTCAGAGGCCCCAGGAGGTGGGAGTGTCATTCCCAGCTGCCTTTTCCTTTTCACTCTTGCTTTTTGATGAAGCCGCTCATGTGAGCAAAGGTACCTACAGCAGTTCCCTTACAGTCTTGCCCAAGGGTGGAAAAAAAGAAAAGAAAAAAGAAAACAAACATTTTGAAGAAAACAGGACCCTCCCATCTCCATCACATCTTCCAGTTTTACTGATTTGTCAGGAATAGTGCAATTAATCCTCTGTCACCCCACTTGTTCGCCTGCTTTTAAAATGTCCCCATTTTTCTCTCGCTTTCTCACTTTCCCTCACTTTGTCCTCAGGTCTCTTCTGTTGCTTCAAACTGAGTTCAAAGTACAAAAGTATTTTGTATTTGAAGGCTTTCACGGCTGAAATCCATAGGTTGTTGTGGGTTTTCCAGGTTTTGAGGCCGTGTTCTGTTAGCATTTTCTCCTGATGTTTTGCCTGCATCTGTGGCTGGCATCTTCAGAGGAAGATGCCAGCCACAGATGCAGGTGAAACGTCAGGAGAAAATACTAATAGAACACGGCCTCAAAATCTGGAAAACCCACAACAGCCTATTTTGTGTTCAGTTAACTTAGAAGAGGGGAGAGGAGAACAGAATCTTACCCTTTCCAGTCGACTCAGGCAAAAGCAAACTGCTGCAGCCTCTCTTACTTTGTTGTCCTTCCTTATTAATAACTGTTACCATTTTGACCACTTCTGATGTTGCTTGGTCACATATGTCACAGTTTTCATCTGTGAAATGCTGGAAGGTATGAGGTACACATAAATATACTCTTAGATGGGAATTAGAAGAAGCATCTTCTCGGTGTCGGAGAGAACTGGGTTAAAAAACCAAGCCAACTTCTGGTGCTTTGGCAAATTCACTCCCTGGTGGATCTCAGTCAATTCCCCTTCTCCATTTAGTACATTTCCAGCTTTCCATAACGGCCTTGCTGAGACAAGGGCTGTCCAACTGGAAGACTTTTTAACGTTACTAACTGATGCTTTTCTTGCCCTGGGAAGGTAGCCAAGAATGAGAAGCTTTCCCTCGGCCCGGCATTTTTCCATTTGTAGTTGCAGCATGTTTATTTTCTATAGCTCTTCGTTTTTCACTCTTTAGATTTTTATTTTTAAATGTTACCTATAGACTAACATGGAACTGGCATGAAGAGGGTGTGGGTGCTGATAACTTATGGGCTCCAGGTTAGAAATGTCCAAAATAAAGCCTCACAGTGAACTGAAAAGGGTAGATTTCCCCACCCTATAAACCTCAGTTTTATCATCTAAATTGTGTATTTGCATATCCTCTGACCTTTCACACCCAGAAACTGGGATGTGTGCAGCCAGACAACATCAGAATGTGGTCAAGATGGAAAAAGCAATTAATGAGTAAGAGTAGACAAGCTAGGAGAGGTGGCAACAGCAGTTTGCTTTTGCCTGAGCCTCCTGGGAAGGTCAAAATTCTGCTCTCTCCACTACTCAGACCCTGTGGAGTTAACTGAGTGCAAATTCGTTTTGCACTTTGTACTCGGTTTGCAGCACTGGAAGTAAGCTGAGGATGAAAGGGGGAAGTGGCAGGAGGAAAGAGAAACTGGGACATTGTAAACGTGGCTGAAAATGTGGGATTAATCAGCACTGTCCCTGACAAATCGGGACATTTGGAGGGCATTCACTTGGATTAAAAATGAACTTTAGGAGGAACGCTTCTCCAGACATCAGCTCTACCTCCTGTGCTTTTGGATGCCATTCTCTTTTGTTGTGTGCAGAAAAAGATGTCTTTTCTGGAGGTAATGGGAGTAGTAGCAAACAAGTAACTTCTATATGTTCCAGCACAAATATAACAAAAGTCTAGAAAGTTAGTTAAAAACAATTTGTTACAATTCTATCCCTCTCAAAGTACTTAACTGTTATTACAATAACCGTTTCTTTTAAAAAAAAACATCTTTTCTTGCTTGTTTTTCCAAAGTTACTAAAACAGCTACTTTTATGTCCTTAAAAAGTAAACCATCAGAATGCTACAAGCTGCTTGCTTGTGGTACAAAACACACAGAAGCAACCTTTTCCCATTTATAAAAGTGACAAAGAACAGTTAAATTGATCAGTTGCAACGGTTATAGCTATTCTCTGTACAATAGAGAAAAGGGAGTGATGTTATCCCTTCTTCAGTTACAACTGTAATTGTATCTAAAGGGTCAAACTGGATATTAATGGGATTGCATATTTTTCACAGTTAGCCTCCTTTTGCCACCATAGTGGAATTTCTTCAGAAATATGCATGTCAGCAACTAGATTTGCAAATTCAATCTCGGTTTTATCTTTTGATGCCTGATCATGCTAAATGCAAAATATGTAGATGAAGACAATCACAGATGTGCTTCACTGTTCAGGAGAACTCTGGGGGAAAAAGGCAATCAATGTACCTTTTACCTTGATATTCAATTATGCCTTAATTATTGCAAAAAAGAATTAATTATGCCTAACTTTAACCCTGCTGCTTATTTTCCAGGGAGAACAAGGTGATGATGGGAAGATAGAAGGCCCTCCTGGACCACCTGGAGACAGAGTAAACTATCTATTTTACCCAGTACTAATTTACAAAATGAGATGTCTCACAGGTCATGCTAAGCTCTGTTTAGGTCTGCACCACAGCAGACTGAGGGCTGTAGATTTATTGGGGTGGACTGTACCACTGCAAATGCTCATAGAACATCACGTCTTTGAAATCTCCCCATAAATAAACCCCCTTGAAAGCAGAAAGCTAGCTCAGCAAGGAGGGGTAGAGACTAGAACTTTTCTTCCTGGCTTGCCCTTTTGCGCCTTAAAAACCAGTACCCTAAACACTTGCTCTAGCCACCTGGGGCATTTTTAGGGATGTACAGTTGGTTGCAGATGGGAAGGGAGTACCACTGATTCTGGTGGGATGATTGAGCCACAGTTGCAGAATCTCATGGGATCCTAGCTGTTCAGAAACATTATTGTGACACAGAGCCAGTTTTGATCTATACTTTTCCCCACTTTTTCCTTGGAAGGAGGAGCACTTTTAACCATGTGTTGGAAAAAATACCTTCTCTGAGAGGGAATTCTATAATCAGAGGCCTTCACTGAAAAAGCCCTGCCTTCGTGTGACAGCTATAAACCAGATTCTATCACAGGCAGAATACAAAACAGGGATTGGGATGGTGAGGGTGAGGTTGCTTTTCGTGTCTCCCTTGCATTTTTCTGCTGGTCTCTTTTTAGGGTCCACCTGGGGACAGAGGTGATCGCGGGGAGTCCGGAGACCCTGGTTATCCTGTGAGTCCTCCAAATACCTGGTTAGGAAATTAACCATCTTGGGAAAAGTTGTCTGTGATGTGCTGTGACAATGAGCGATGAGACCTACTGATCTTTAAAACAGGGTTTCTCCATCTTTGGTCTTCCATATTAACTTCAGGTCTCACGAGGCCCTAGCCACTGTGGTTAAATCTTGGAAAGTTATTTTTTAAAAGTCATTCATCCTCCTTTACTCATTAAAGTGGTCAGAAAGTACATTGTTGTTGTCACTTATTATCGGTTGGGTATCCCTTACCTGATATGGGTTTTGTATTTAGGATTCTTTTGGATTTTGGAATACCTATGTTTATTTCTGGGAGCTGAAGTTCAACCTTCTGGCAAGCCAAAGATGGAGAATCCAGTGCTTTAAATCAGGCTGTGTGACATGACTGATAAGCTTGTCCCAGAATTTGGGGATATAGAGTTTGGTGTTGATTTCAGGGACAGTACCAGCAATGGTACCCAATTTATGGCTGGTATCAAGGGGAGATTCCTAGACAAGAATGCTGACAAACTGGCTGAAAAAGGAGAGGGCCCATTAATACAAAAAGGATTAAAAAAAAACTAATAAAAGAACCATCTTTTGAGCATTTTGAATCATGTCTCTAGTTTTGTCTGTGGACCCCACTGGAGGCTCCTCTGCTTTTCCTACCTTTGCCTTTAATCCTTCCCTTTTTAAAAGAAGGCAGACCTAAAGTCCCAACTTGATGGGCTGCCAGTTTTTGGAAAAAGGCTGGAAACTTAATTAGGAGTTTCCTATGAAGCAAGGAATTGCTTTGGTCTCATGGGGCTGACTCACCCCTAGGATCAGTCAAGCAGTTTGGAAACTGAAAGGTACCCTGGCGCTCTACCCCGAAGCTGGCGCTCTTCCTTTCTAAGCTCCTCTCCCTTCCTTGGTATCATCTAGCCCCACTTCTAGCACCTGACCAAGTGGCGCATGAAGAAAATTCCTGCATTATACCTGATTAGTGACCAGTATATTACAACAAAGAATCCTGTGGCAACTTCAAGACTAAACAAATTATTTGACATAAGTGTCTGTGGACTTCAACCCACTTCTTGAGGTGTAGTTGCAACATCATTTTTTGTAAAATGTTACAGAGCTTCCAATTAATCTGGAACAGAATTGGAGACCCTGATGGTTTCTTCATTTGATGTGTTTATTGTATTTTAGTCAGTCTTCTGCCTGTTCTTTGTTCCTCCACTTGAGCATGCAACTAGTGACAGGAAGTAAAAAGAGGGGAGTTCAGTGGGCCCTCAGTATCTGCTAGGATTTGGTTCCAGGACCCACTCAGGATACCAAAATTTGTGGATGCTCAAGTCCCATTATGTACAATGGCCTAGCAAAATGGCATCCTTTATATAAAATGTCAAAATCAAAGTTTACTTTTTTGGATTTTTAAAAAAATATTTTCAAGACATGGTTGGTTTATTCCCTGCATACAGAATCCATGGATATGGAGGGATGATTATAATATCCTTTTCTTCCATGGCACTTTCCTTCGGGGGGAGGAGGGCAGAGACAGTAGAGAGGGTGGCAGGCAAGGGGCGGGCCCTTTAAGGGGGGCATATGGAGGATATTTGGACCAAGGGTGCCCCCAAATTTGGCATCCATACAGGCTGGTTTAAGCACTTCTGGAAGTTTGATTCTGAAAGGAGTTCTCATGTTGTTAATCCATGGCTTCCTGCTTAAGTTTCTTCAACTTATATAGCATTTTGCTTTTGGTCAATGAGCATCTCAGGTGACAGAGTAACTTGGATGCTCTTTCTTGCTTCCTTTCAGGGCCAAGAAGGTCTTGATGGAGAAAGAGGAAAACCTGGACAGCAAGGCTTACCTGTAAGAAATCTTCGTTGCTGTTGCATTCAAAGAGAGAGCCATTTTAGTCTGTTTTAGCATAAAGGAGTCCATGAGCACTTTGAGACTCAATGGGAAGAAGAGATTTCTAGCGTAAGCTTTCATGGACTCAGCCTGTGCATCTGATGAAGAGGACTGGAGTCCCAGGAATTTCTTCTTCCCAGTTAGTCTGTAAGGTGTTCCGGGATTCCTTTATACTTGTGGTGTTGTTACTTTTGGAGGTTGTATCCTATAATTGGGTGTGGAGCATGTGATTGTGGACGTGTGCATGAAGCGAGAGGAAGAGAGAGAGAGCATGTGCAGAAGTGTGTCATCAGATGAAGATGCAACAAGTGTGTCCTCTTCCCATCAGGTTTGACTTGAGAAGCACATTTCTCTGCATTTTTATTTGGAAGTACATCTCATGGTCTTTGATGGGATTTGCTCTGTGGCTGAGTTAGGCAGAAGGACATGGTCAATAAGGCCTCAGCAACAGACCTGGGTCCTGCCCCAATGTGCCAATTGCTCTTCTGGCTGCAGCAGGAGCAGGGGAGACTGTGGTTGGCCTCCTCTTTCTTTACTCCGTCCCAGACCTTTCATCTTGGCCTCATCTGGTGAAGCAAAAGCTGCTTCCTCTAAGTCAGCAGTGGGCAACTGCAAAGGGAAGGAAGGTGATTCCCCTTACTCTGTGTCTATCTGGCAGGCCACACCTTCACATTTCAGTATGCTGGAAGTGATGTAACATCACTTGTGGCTGCCATTTTGGCTGAGTTTGGGGCAATTTTTTGTTTTGTTTTAGGGTTTTGGGGTGGGAAGATGTTGGGGTTCTCTACAGAGTTAGAGGAAGCAAACTGCTATGTTTGCAAGTGGTTTGGGGGATTTGGGCTGGATTGGGGGCAAAAAACATCTGCCAGAGTAAAACTTTTAGTTAAAGTATTTTTTTTTTTTAATGTTATCTCCTTTCCTTCTTTTAGGGACACCCAGGACCACCAGGACGACCAGGGCTGAAAGGATCCAAAGGCAGTATAGTAAGTTTGGAAGGGCAGTGTGGCTTGTAGTGCCACAGACCTGAGCAATAACCAGGAAGTGTTAAATCCTAAGTTGGAAAAGATAGGATTCAGGTTTAGTTTTCTAAGATGGTGACTTCAGGCTACACCAAACCATAGATGGTGATTTACATGACTGAATTCCACTCAGTGATTTTAAAAATACAGTCGGCCCTCCATTTTCTCAGGTTCAGCGTTCACAGGTTTGATTATTTGTGCGTTATTTTATATTGCTATATTTGCCCCTGTCATGAAAAAAATGTGCTTTTTCTAGAACTCTCTAGGTATTCCAGTCCACTTCTACCAGAAGTGGACCATAGAGTCACACTGGAGTACTTAGAGACTTCTAGAGATAACACTTCTCTAGGCATTGCTTGGTCTTCAAAAATTCATCCACTAAGGCCAAGTCATATGTCTACTGACGTCCTTCATATGCCCCATCTCTGTCTGACCCCAAGGCATGTGCATTTTGTATTCACAAGGCATTGTGCCAAACTACAAAACATCAAGGGAGAAATACTCCTGCACCCCACAAGCACTTCTTCTCTCTCCCTCCCCCCTTCTCTTTCTCTGGCCCAGCCAGTTTGGCTGTGACAACAAGTCAGAATCCTCAGCTAGGAATGCAGAATTCTACAGCAGGAATGAGCATGTGGGCTGGCACACACTACTAGCTTAACTCCAGCTTTGCTGCTCCTGTCAGCAGAAGTAGCTAATCCAACTGGTCAGCCTCCATCCATCATTTGTGCACTGTTTTGTCCAGACTAGAATCCCTGATTTGTTAGGAGAGAAGCAAACCAGGGATCTCACATTGGAAACAACCATGATTGGCTTAGTTATTCTTCCTGGCAGAAGGTGCCAAGCGAGAATGACGCATGAGCATGGATTAGCACATTTGCGCACTGTAGGTGTATGTAAACACTGTATACCCTGTAAGCTCTGGATTGACTTGAACTTCTACATTTCTCCCTCCCTCCCTCCCTCCCTCCCTCCCCAATTCAATAGCCATTCCAAATTTTTCCCATGTCACCAAAGGCTGCATTCCTTGAGCCTAATTTTAATCCAGGGTGGAATTCAGTGCTCACTAATAGCATTTCATTCCACCCTGAATAAAATTGTGGTGGAATCCTCTTTGACTTGTAGCTTCCTCCCACTTACACTTTTCAGCACCCGAGGTCCATTTTCTCAAAGATTCTCACATACCTCCTCCTCCTCTCCCTGCTTCCCAGGTTATTCCTGACTGTTCCTGTTATGCAGAGGTGAGAGGAATGAGAAAGAAACTAGCACCCCCTCATTCTTCACCCCATTCAATGAGGATAGACAATACACATGCATACATCTCCAGCTCTTGTTTCAGAAACTTGCATGCTCAGACAGATAAATTGTCCCTATAATGACAGTGATCTTTATCCATAAGGTTTGGGGATATGCTTCCAGATAGCATAGTATTATAGAAATTAATAATGTAGAAAGCATTGAATATTTGCAGAGGGAGAAATGATTAAAAATATACATAAATCCTATTTCCAGGCAAGAAAATCCAACACTGGATTGTTGAGACCGCGCCTCCCCACAGTTTTGTTGTATCTGAGGCTTTCTGTCATTGCAGCGTAAATCTATGGCAGTTTTCATTCTAAATGTAGAAGGAGCTGTCCAAGGTTCTGAACACCATTATCGAAAGAGGGCTAGCACCTTGGAGAGCTCCTTTAGGTTGGGTCTAAAACCTGGAGTAGATTCACCACCCCACTGATGTGGAAGCCTCCAGCCACTTCTGCACCAAATCCCAGAGTCAGCTCTCAGCAAGAATTCCAAAATGTGAAAAAAAGATCCTGCATGTAGATGCCTGATTGGGCTTGGTATTCTTCTAATCAGCCATTGTCTTCAGCATAGCTAAAAGCGTAAGTGATGTTATTCTTACTGTTTCTTTCTCTCTTTTTTCCTTTTAAGGGTCAAAAAGGCAAGCAAGGGAGGAAGGGTGCCACCGGCAGTAGAGGCTCACCGGTAGGTGATAAAGCACTCATGCTACATGTTTCCTCCTGTGCATCCCCCCGCTGCTTTGCTAAGTGATGTCACTGTAGGAAGATGTGCCTGAACAGCATAAATGCAGCCCTCTTGAACTCTCCCCAAGGACTTTCCGACTTTTCTCTTGAACCCTTTCCAGGCTGTGCTGTGTGGCTTGGTTGGACCAATGTCACAGCTTTGGTGTCCATGCAGGCTTTGAAAAACTCAGTTTCCATCTGGTCTGCTAGCCAGTGTACTTGCTCTACCTTCTCACATGTATCTCCAAGGTACGTGGTCACAAATGCTTTCTTTTATCTCTTTGTAGGGTCTTGTTGGGTTGCCAGGGCCTAGAGGAGTGGTTGGAAGGCAGGGTCAGGAGGGCACCCCTGGAGCTGATGGGATTCCTGGGAAAGATGGCAGCGCTGGACAAAAGGTAAGCATGAAGGTTTGCAGCAGAGCCCCTGTAAGGTCACCATTCCTTGGGGGGAGAATCTGTTATTAGGGACAAAAAGAATATTCATAAGTATTTATTCCTTGGTTGCTGGCAGATGCAGCATTCCCACTCGTTCATTCCAGTATTCCAAAACCTGGAAAAAAGAAATCTGAAATATGAAACACTGCTGGGCCCAAGTATTTCAGACAAGGATACTCAACCTGTACTTGAAAGTTACTTCTTTCAGATTTCTTTTTTCCAGGTTTTGGAATACTGGAATGAATGAGTGGGAATGCTGCATCTGCCACTTCGTTCCAAGGACTATGCTTGGGTTCCAAGCATAGATCCTCATAACTCTCTCTAACTTTGCATCTCGTTAATGTATGAGACATGAGGCGGGAGTGAGGCTGAGGATCTGAGAGACAAACAAGAACGAGTGCTGTGGCTGCTGTCTCAAAGGTAGAAGCAGGCAGCTGGCTACAAAAAGTTTTGGTTTTTGGAGGCTTTTGGTTTTTGGATTTCTAGATAAGGGATACTCAGCCACTGTATACCTCTATCTGCTTGTGCAATATATTGTTTCTCAGGGCTTCCGGTCCTTTTTGTGTTACCAAGATATTCAGACCCAGCCTGAACTGAGCATTCTTTCTCTTCTCACCCTCAACAAGGGAGAACAAGGAGAGGACGGGGAAGAAGGCGTCCCAGGAATGTCGGGGAAAGAGGGAACCCCGGTGTCCTTGGTCTTCCAGGAGCTCAGGGCCCCCCAGGATTCAAGGTTGGTTCCCCTCCTGCTGCTTTTCCTGTCACAGAGTTGCTTTACAACCCTGGAAAACTCATGGGCTTTGGAACAGCACCAGAGTCCTGTCATGTGACCAAAAGGGCATCTCTGTCTGGTACTCTTAAGGCTTTATTTGTGTTGTTTTTGGAAAGCTGTCTTAAATGGAATTTAGGAGGGCAGTGCTGTGGTCCAAAAATGAAAGAAAGACCCATCAATCTGTTTTCAGCCTGTGTCAGATCTGCATGTGTCTATTCAGTTCTGTTCTGTTTCCCCATCAGTTTGCAAGGTTTTTTTTTTTTTTTAAGGATAGAAATTTGAGTCGTTTTTGAACATATTTGTGCACAAAACATGCACATTATAGGCTTTTTATCCTCCAATATGCATTTTATATGCATTTTTCTAGGCCTGCCAGAGTGAAAACTGGAGAGGGCTGCCATATCTTTCAAGGTTGTGTAGAAGAGGGGATTTCATCAAATATTGCTTGTCACACAACCGAGTAACAAGCAGCACTTGCTGTAATTCCCTCTTCTGTACAACCATGAAAGATATGACAGCCCTCTCCAAAATACTAGGGCCACAAAAATCAGAGAAGCTCTCCTTCCACATCCAACATTTTATATTGCCTCTTTCATTCCTCTGATAGGAATGTAGGAAGCTATCTTATCACTCAGTCAACTTACTACATCTACCCAGCTCTGTGTGGTCTTGCGCTAATCTTCTCACGTTAGGATTATACCTCCTATCAGCCTCAACTGTTTGTCATATTGACCGGGGACGATATTTTACCATCAAGTTACTAACTTTTCCCTACAACATCTTGTCTTACTCTGCCCTGAAAACTAGTGTTTTCCAGCTTTGCAGCCTTAATGCATATACCTTGTGATAGAGGCTGGTTCTTCACGGTTGGTTGTTTGCTCTTGGGTATGTTTTAAGCTACCTTTAAAAATTAGACTCTAACAAGGTTGGTTTTGGAGAGACTGAGTGAACGTGGATTCAGTTATTCATTGCTGCCCCCTAATGACCACAAAGAGCGTAACAGACCAGCAGTCAAAAGCAAGGCGTCTCTGATTGATTGCCGGGGCTTTGATACCACTGGCTTTCTGGTGCATGTTGGGAGTAAGACCCATTAGAGGTACATGGCTCGAGAGTATAGCAAGAACAGAGAGGTGCCCGGTTTTTTTAATTTGTTTTTTGGTTGGGAACTGAGTATTGCTCCTGCTGTGTATATGCCTGAGTGCTTTCAAGTTGCCTGTTGACTTCTGTAACCCCATGAATTCCATAGGGCTTCCTTAGCCAAGGAATACTCAGAGGTGCTTTTGCCAGTTCCTTCCTCCAAAATACAGCCTGCAGCACTTGGTATTTATTGGCGGTCTCTCATTCAAATACTAACCAGGGCTGACTCTGCTTAACTTCTGACAAGATCTGGAGCCTTCCGGGTATTTAGCTCCCGTGCTCCTAGTAACTGTCTGTTACACAGGTGCACATACATTTTCAAGCTATCTCTCTCATCCTGAGTTTCCTCCCTTTTCCTTGAGACTCAGGGCCAGATCTGAAAACCCCAGTAGGATTGATAACTAGTAACTGTAACTGTTATCAACCTCACTAGGATTTTTTAGATCTGGTCTGGAGTTTCAGGGTAATGGGAGGAATCTCAGGCTGAGAGAGTAACTTGAAAATATGTACGTGTTCCTCATTTGTTAGACTTTATGTGTTTTTTTGAATGGAATTCTCTGTGGGCTGTGCTTAATACTTAAAGTATCATGGCTAATGATACCACTGAGGGCTGCCACATATAACATTACCCCTGTAACAATACCAGGCCCTTTCCCATGTGACATCACAAGAGGTTGTCAGAGCCTAAGATATTCCCCCTTTTTTTTTTTTTTTGGTTAAAAATATTTTTATTAAAAGCAATTTTAAAATATATATATAAAATGATGTAGAATGGGAAAAATACTCAAAAATACCTAATCAAAACAGAACAAAACAAAAATGAAACAAACTAGCAAACTAAACGAGTAGAAAGGGCATACCCATGACTTCCAACTCCCCAGAGGACAGTTATTGATGATTATTTAATATACTTCTCCAAAGTTAAATGAAATAACCATGACTTATTGCTAATCTACAAAACTGTTGTATAAGATTTAACTAGGATACTTCTGACCTGGTAACCCTAGACCCCAAAGCATCCTTCCAGCAACTCATAGAACATTCCCCTGCAATCTCTGTATACCTTTGGAGCCTGGACATGGCTTTCTATCTGTCAGATTTAACACTGCACCACCGGAACAGAAGTCAAAGGGCTGTGTGGCATTCTCTTCAGTTTTCCTTTGAATTATATTCATGTTCCTTTCTCTCTACCCTTGATTTCTTTTTAGGGAGAAATGGGATTGCCTGGACAGGCCGGCCCCTCAGGGAAAAGAGGCCCCCCAGGTGGAATGGGGCTCCCTGGAACCCCCGGAGATCCAGGACCCAAAGGGCAGCCGGTAAGTAGATGGATAACTAGTTGGGTTTTGTAGTTTAATCCCACTTTTTTGCCAGTCTAGATTCAGCACAGCTTATGGAGATTTGAACAGATACAGCTAAACAAAGTTGACTTCACACAAAAAAGTTAAAAATATAATTGGTCTAACAATAGAATGAAAGTTAGTCGAAAGCATTCAGAGGAAAACAACAGATATAGGCAACTGAGCACATTCCGAAAGGCCCTTCTTCCCTCCTGAGCAATCAGCTCTCAAAGGCATGCGGAAACAAAATGATCTTCAACTGCCTAAGGAAGCATAGCAACGAGGGTGCCAGTTGAGCCTATCTGGGAAGGGAATTCCAGAACTGGAGAGCAGCACTGAGGTGGCCAACCCTGTGTGGATGATGGGATAGAAAAAAGGTTTTAAGATTGCCCTAGGGTCAAGGAAAGACAAGCGACAATTGAGCACACTAGTGCACTAGCGCTCTCTGGCAAGAGGATGCTAAATACTTCACAGAAGTACACATCCAACAGTTCCACGGGAGAGAGCCCTGGCATTTAGAGTGGTATTAAAGGGCTTTCTTGTTGGGTGTCTTCCAGTTGTTTCTGACTTACGGCGAACATAAGGTGAACTTCTCATGAGGTTTTCTTGGCAAGATTTGTTCAGAGGGGGGTTGCCTTTATCTTTTCTGAGGCTGAAAGATTGTGTATGAAAACCTATGCCATAAACAGTTTGCTAGTTTTAATAATGTACACAAGATACCTTTTTTTTTCCTGATGCAATAAACCAGCATAGCAGTTACTGTATTTGCCGGCGTATAGGCCATGTACAAGACGCACCCCATTTATACACTGGGCAAATACTATTTGCCAGTGTATAACTGGCGTATAAGACGCACCTCATTTTCGAACAGTATTTTTCAGTATTTTTCTTATATGCCAGCAAATACAGTATTTTCTTTCCATAGCATTCTCTCTCTCTCTCTCTTTCTCTTTCTCTTTTTTTCCCAAAGCAAGCAAGTTGCTTTAAAAAGCTTTCCTTTTCCCCCCTCATTTTTCTTCCAATGTTGCTTCAGTTTTTCTCATGTATTGGTCCTTGGAAAGGCACTCACAACATCTTAAGCTTCCAAACAGGTCTGGCTGTTGCCAAAGTGTGTCTCATGAACAGGGCAGGAAAAGTTTCCTGAATGCCAAAGGATGTTAGGACTCTGGAAAAGGCCTTGCAACAGAAGTGGTGGAAAACCCCGGGTCTTTTGAGTCATTTACAACCGAGCTGAACAAGCCCCTTTGGAACATGCTGCAAAGTGCAGCTGAGCCTGAAGGCTACACAAGCCATAAAATGTCTCTCTTTCTCTCTTTTTTTCCATTGATGAGATTTCTGTGACCCACTGAGGGTCCTTTTGGCCCTTCCCCCCCCTCAAAATGTTCCAGCAGGCTTTTCCCGTTTTCTTGTTCAAAGGTCAGGAGATGTAAAAGCCTGTGCTGTGGATATGGAATGCGGGGTGTGTTTGGCTCAGAACTCTTTGGCATGTCCATCTTTAAATGTCCCCTCCTGGCATCACGCTCTCTTGGGTTACCAACTTTCTGATCACTAGCTCAGAAGAAGTTCCTTCCATTGGCCCTGTTGGCTGGACAATTCTGGGAGTTGTAACCCCAAACTTTTCCAAGCTCTGGTTGATTCAAAATCCAGAAGGGTGAGAAACTTCCCCTGGAATTGTTGATTTATTCTTCCCCTCAAATACAACTAGGTAACAAGGGATGTTTATAACTGGCAATTCTCTGGACCTGATGCTGGATTTGGGTCCCATTTTGCTTGTATTTCATGTACTGAACTTTGATTGCAGTCAGAGTAGAAGCAGGAATGTAGCTATGAGGAAAGGGCAGATTGAGAACTTTCCCCCTCCCCATAAGAATTGTGTCCTTCCAACATAAACTGGCCTGCCCTCCCTATTTTTCTAGAGTTGCAATACCTTAAAACTTCAGTTGAGCATTTAGAAATAGAGTCAGCCCTCCACACTGCAGATTTGACTTTCACAGATTTGATTATTTGCAATTTTCTTCAATCCTGCATCTCTACCTGGGGCACTTCTTTTCAGAGGTAACTTTCCCTTCCAGTGGCTTTGATCAAGACATGCAGCCCTTTGAAAAACCACCCCTAGTTCTCCTCCTCTCCCACCAGCTGTTGCCTGGACAGTTAAGGACAGATTGCACCCTGATTTCTCAGCACCACAAACCCTCTTCTAACACCCCGCCACACCTAAGGAAAGAGACAGGCAAGAGAGAGGAAGTATAGAGCTACCATGTTGGCCCACCCTCTCTTCCTTCTCCTTTCCCTGACCTGGTTGGGACCTGGGGTACCCACCCTCCCCACTGTGCCTTGTCTGATCTACCTTATTAATAACTTTTGCCATCTTGTTGCCTGGCTACAACTTTTTTTACCATTCCTGATGTGGCTCAGCCACAAGTATCTCAGTTCATCTGTCAAATGTTGGAGGGTATGACATGGCCATTGGTAAAGGATGTGAGAGCTGTCATCTGAAACACTGGAGGGAGGACCTAAGAGTTCCTCAGCCCTGCTTCTAGAATGGTACAAGGAGAGCTAGCCCTCAGGAAAGGAGTTTTGCTGATGTTACTGCTGCTAGAAAAGGCAAGCTTTTTTTTTCTTACGTTCTCAAATGCCGCCATAAAGCTGGGCTGTGCCAAAATGTTAGTGCTCGCCTTTCCTCGTCACCTCTTGCTAAGAAGAGATCTTTGGGGCCAAAGAACAGATGGCTTTTGACTCTCTTTATAAAATCATTTCCTCCCCCATTCAACATAGCTTGGCTCGGAGATGTTCTCGTTGTTGCCTTTCCAGCTTATGAACCGTAATGAGTTTTGCAGCCCCGAGCCATTTAAACTGAACATTTCCTTTCATTTGTGTTCTTTTCTTTATTATTTTTTTTTTAACTTCTAGGGAGACTTTGGTGAATCAGGATTTCCAGGGATCGCCGGTCTGTTTGGGCCAAAGGTGAGATCACAGCTCATGTATAAATAACTGTTGTTGCTGAAGCTGCCTCTTTTGCCAAGGGCTCTTTAAACGTTGCTGTCGCCCTATAGGACTGTTTTTGGCAAGCAGATGTTACACAGCTGGGGGAACCCTTGACAAAACACAGCCAACTGGGTGCAGACCAGACAGACACAGACCCCGAGACAGGACTGCCACCCTACTAGGGTGGGAAGATGTTGATTCTGTGGGAAAGAGCCTCCTCTCTTGTCCATTTGACTGACTCATTTCAACATTTCCAAAACTTGTGTGGGAGTTGCTCATAGAAAAATGTTTAAAAGTCCCCTTAGGTGGTTTTTAAAAGTTCCCATAAAGGCAAGTTACCAGGAAGGCACAGAGCTTTTGGCATTCTTGCAAGAGCGTTGTTTTATTTTTTTAAAAAAAGTGTTCTGAACTTGGTGGATACTGACAGATTCAGGAAAAGACCCAAGTTGCTTGTGACTGACTGGGGGATGTGACAGAATGTGACGCCCCTTGTACACTGCATATATATCTCCCTCAGTGCATTCTAAGTCTGGTTTACAACCAATTAGTGCATTGCCATTTAAATTTCTCATTGCACGTGTTCCTAGTTTTATAGAGGAGGACTGGTGGGAGGAAAGATCAGTCACTAAACATCCAAATAAAATTAAAACATATTGGGCTACCCAGTCACCTTGGCCCAGTCATCCCAGGATAGTAGTTGTCTTCACAGATGTTTTCCAGATGTTCTGTCAGGTTTCCAGTCAGTCTTGTACAACAAAATCCAAAATCCACAAGCAGCGATATGTTTACTGGGCCAGCTCCAAAGTGTGAAATACTGCACACAAGCTTTCAAAACACCACTAGATTTTTCATCCGTTCTTAGGCAGATAACATTGCATTTCTCAAAGAGTCTCCGTGCTGTTACATCTCAAAAAACTTTTAGGTGTTGAATGGATAAAACTTGCCAAATTGTGGTCTGAAATTGTAGTCCAATGAAAGGGTTTTACCTTTGTTGGAGGTAGAAAACCTTAAAGAGTTAAGTCTCAGTCCTTTGTTTTTTGTGATTCGATGGGTGTGCTGGATTTAGACAATGAAATGTATTTACTGAAGACTCTCATAGAAGTTTCTTCTCCACATGATAGAATTTACATTATTATATGGAAAAGAAGAAATAGTTTTGGGTCTGGGCTTTTCTTAAAAAGAGTAGTATGAGGATCTCCCTAACCTGTAAAATAAATGATGAGGCTCTATCTCTAGTGTTGAAAAGAATAATGATGTTTGTGGAATTTACACTCAGTTCTTGCCTCTTTAGGGACCTCCTGGAGATCTCGGGTTCAAAGGTATCCAGGGGCCCAAGGGTCCACAGGGCTTGATGGTGAGTTTGTGAAGTCCTTTCACAGTCATTTGCACCCTCTGTCTCACCAGTCTTTTGGGTGGGTAATTCTTCTAGCAGCAAGTGACTACGATTGGCATTGGTACTGATGTATCTGTATTGGATTAACTGTTGCTATACGGAAGCTACAGAGTGGGCTACAGAGCTACAGAGTACATTTCCCTTTGACAAAAATATTTGGCCTCATCTTTGTAGCTGAATTCTTCTGAGATGCTCAGCTGCTTGGAAGACAATGGGTGTTCTGTAATGATAAAGCAGATGGTTTGTCCTTGAGGGAGCCAAAAGCAGCCATTGTTCTTTCTTGAGTTGCCCAGATATCCGTCTTCCCAGCACTGGTAGCTCCATGGAGGTGAAAGTCCAAAGAGCTCCAGTTTCTCCCATTGCTAAATCAGAGCTGTCTTATGCAAGCATCACTTCTATTCCAAGTGGAGCCACTCCTTGCAAGAGGCTGGAGGTGGATCTAGACATCACTTCCCTGTAATTTGTCATGCATGTGGTTCCTTTGGCAAGTTTAGAATTGCTGTTACATACTACCAGAATATTTCCTAAGTTACTAATGTGAAATAAGGGAAAGGGTGGGCAGCTGTGGCTTAGGAGAGTTGCAGTCCAGAAACATCTGGAGATCAGTAGGGAGAAAGTATGCCATATTATCAATTAACATCCTAGTGTAGCATAGTGATTAGAGTACTGAACTAGGAATTTGGAGATCAGTTTGGAGTCCTCACTAGATGCCCATGGGCTGGTTATTCTTTCTCAGCCAGACCAACTTCACAAGGTTGTTGGGAGGGTAAAATAAGGAGGAGGGGAACAGCCACAGATGCTGTTTGGAAGTGAAGAGAGAGAGAGAGCTTGTTTTCAGGATTTGGCTATAGGAACTGTTGGGAGTTTAAACAATTGACTAATCTCCTGTTCTCTGTAGGGGAAAGAAGGAGTCATTGGCCCACTTGGAATTCCAGGTCCAATAGGAAGCCCAGTAAGTGTTATTATTACTGTTATTGTTTCTTGTGGCATTATTACAGTTGGCCCTCTATATCCATGGATTCTGCACCCACAGATTCAACCAACCACCATGTGAAGATATATACATATATTAAAAAAAATAAAATCCAAAAAGGAAACCTTTGAGATGTTCACCTTTTTAAATAAGGGTCACCATGTTACTACACCATTGTATGTACTGGGACTTGAGCATCCATGGATTTTGGCACCCATGGGGGGTCCCGGAACCAAACTCTAGCAGATGCTGAGGACCCTTTGAACTCCACTCTCTTCCCTTCTTGTCACTAGTTGCATGTACACGCAGACAAAATACATACTATATTTCTTTCTTTCTATCCACCCAGGGCCCCAAAGGAGACAAAGGCAGCCGAGGAGAAACGGTGAGTGATCTTATGTCCTTTTAGGATTATATTCTGAACCAGGTGATCAGGAATGCTGGTGACATGACGCCCACCGGTCTGTTCCCAGCTGTCCTGTCTAGGGGTTTGGAGGTGGGAAGATACTGAGGGAGGCCTCCCCATTCCTCCTGCCCCCTATATACACTCCTGACCCAGTCCTCCTCTCTTCCTCTCAACCTTCTGCAGCAGATATTTTGCTTTTAAGTTGGGGAGAAAACCCACAGTACTGCCTATAAGTAATGGGAAGAAATCTATACAATATATGAGAACCTGCCAAACTGTTGTTGTGTCTCTCTCTGAGACAGCAGCTGTGCAAGAGTGTTTTTTTTGGGGGGGGGAATCAGCACTCCTGCAGCTCAGTGGTGCTTCCCAAGCAGTTCTCGTCAAACAATCACCCTACCTAGATAAGGTGGGTGGCAGATGCTCATCAGCTGCTGAGGTTTCTCACCTCTGTTATATACACACACATGTGTATGACTGGAAATGTCAGAAACTCTGTGAATGTTGACATTCACTGATAACTTAAAATACTTGGCATCTGGGAAACATAGCAGATACTTCTGAAAGGAAGTTTTATAACGAACTGGTAAATGGTGATGTTTTAGTGCAAAATATTATCAACCACTATGTTTCAACACTTAACAGTCACCTTGAATAAATGTATTTTCACCTTCTTTCTCTGTTTTTCCCCCCACCACCACAGGGACTGCAAGGTCCAAAGGTGAGTCTATCACAGCATTGCTAACAAAGTGGTTCCTTCCATCCAGATCTCTCTGGAACAAAAAACAGATAGTTGAAATGCAAACCAAAGCAAGCAAATATGATGTAATTTAGATATAAGGTACTAGTGCATGAGCTCAGTGATACTGGGCTACAGTAGATGGGAGTCTGATAGAAGCCAAGTGAGTTAAAAGGCTAAGCAAACTGAAAAAGGCTCACCCAAGAAAGAGCCAGCAAACACAGTGAAGAAGAAGAAAATGGTGCACGGAAATGGGAGGTACTGCTAGGATTATATCAATAGCAGACATCAACAGACTTTACAAAGGAAGAGGAGGAACGTCTCAGCATGCTAAAAAGATGGCCTTAATTTGCTAAAAAACTTTAGCAAATAAAGACCATCCTTTTAGCATTCTGAGTTGGGTGTGCTTTTTTCTTTGCCAATTCCATTGCGAGGTTTCCAGTTTTTGCTGCTTCTTATCTAGAAACAAACTCCACACTGCTCACCATGTGTTGAGATTGCAGCTCCCTTCATCCCCAGCCAGCATTTGGGTTTTATATTCTGGTGGCAGGATTTCTGAATGGAGCAGCCATGCCTGGGCCATCCACTGCCACTCGAAGCTAAACTGCTGTGCTTCTGTGATCATAGACAATTCTGGCTTTTCCTTAAACCTGATGGGTGGGAGGGAACTTTGGGACCTCCAGGTGTTTCAGCCAAAATTCCCATAAATGCAAACCAATAATAGTGCTATTATTCCACTTTTAACATCCTATAGAACCTTAGAGTTTTGGAGTTTAGGGAGGGATCTTTAGAATTCTCATCCAGAGAGCTCTTTGGCCTCAGTAAACTACAAACCCCAGAATTCCACAGGAGGTTGAAAGGGGAATAATAGCACTATAACAGTGTAGGGTGAAAAGACCGCAGGACTCCTCACTCCTGCATGTATAACAAAAGGATTTCTCTCAGAGAGAGTTTTGAACCCAGGAAAACTGGTTTATTGCTTTCACACATCAACACTAACTGACTGCTGCAGAAATTTGAAAGACCTGTATCACCTCTCTCTGCCCTTTGAAAATTTAGGGAAAGGGACATGATTTGCATCTTTCTGGTCTTATCCCTCTTTCTTAACCTCCCTGACTTTTCTCTTCCCAGGGTCCCCCAGGGCCTCGTGGACCTACAGGGCCACCGGTATGTAGTTTTTAAAAAATGTTCAGACTGTGTTATGTATTTTCATGTGACGAAATGGAAGACAAAGGAGGTGGAGGAAAAGTCTAGCTCCTTGAAGAAGACATAGAGGAAATCAAGGGCTGTTTGAGGAGATGAAGGGCTGAGAGGCTTTGAGAGAGAGAGAGAGATGCACAATGAAAGCAGCAGGGTGAGAAGAGAGCTGAGAGGACTAGGACCTTGAGAAACTGGTGCAGAGAATTCACCAGCTAATATGTGCCTACACTTTCCCCTCTTATTTGTAGTTCACCTCCTGCCTTCAACACAAAATTCTACAAAATCCCAGATATGGGATGTACACAACAGGCTCAACAATACCACACACACCCCACCACAAAAATCATCCAAGGGAATTGTACAAAATTGCAAAAGTGTATTTCAGTGTGATACTACTGTGGAATTTGGGGTCAGGGGGGGAGCAAAATGAGGGTATTAAGAATTCTGGCCCTCAAAACTTGCCTTCAGTCTCCAAATTTCTAACATTCTAGAGAGTGAGACACTGAAAAACATTCACACATAGAGCTCTTATATTTGCTGTGTTTGCGTTCCCTTGGACGTTGCCAGCCTTGTTTCCTTTGGGTGTCTGAACTGCCCTTCTAAATGTTCAGCTGAAGGTTTAAGTTAATGCAATGCTAGACATTTGGGGACTGAAGGAAAATTTCTCCTCCTGCCTCTCCCCCAATAGCTATACACTTAAACTGACCTCATGTGGTACACTAAATGACTTTTTAAAAAAACAAAATCAGAGCTAAGTCCCAAAAGGTTTGCTTGATATATCTGACACTTGTCTCTTGGCTTTCTAGGGTCCACCAGGAATCTCTGCTATATTTGTAAGTTCTTAAGAATTTCATTCTGTTTGTAATTTTGCATGTTTTGGGGTACCACCAAGGGAAAGTATGTCTATCTGCCTCTCTGATATTCTATGACTGGCTTTTCAGATTATTTTAAAGTATTGCCCCATATTGTAGACCTTGGGTAGAAGTTCTCAACCTAGAGTCACCCAATCTTGTTGAACTTCCAGTCCATACCACCATGGCTAACTTAGGATCTCTGGGAGGCTCAGGCCATTGTTAAGTGTATTGTTTAAATTATTTTAATATTGCTTGATCCTGTTTTAAGCCACAAAATCAGAGAGGCATTTCTGCTAAATATGGCTTTACCATATTTGTTTGTTTTCTCTTCAATCAGCAACAAGATGGCTTTGGTGCATCTTTCCAAGCAGTGAGGCAGGCCAGCACTGTCTTCAAGTCTGAGGTATATCATGTGTAGCCCATAAATCTTTAAAGAAAGACTTATTCAGAATTCTCCACTCTGCTGTCCCAGACTCTAGCTTGCAGGAGAATGGTGGGAGAATGGTATCCACTGTTTATCCCATCTTTCCTCCTCTCTCCTTTTTCTTCTGGGCAGCCCTACCACCATCCAGAGCTTCCAGTGCTGGACCAGGGAGGGGAGATCTTTAAGACTCTGCACTACCTCAGCACTCTCATCCAGAGCATCAAGAGACCCCTTGGGACAAAGGAGAACCCTGCCCGGATCTGTAGAGACCTCATGAACTGTGAACAGAAGATGCAGGATGGTAGGTATTAACTGGGCCCAGAATGATAACAGGCACACGGATGGACCATGACGTATCATTGGGCAGGAATAATTTACCCTACTTCTCTCTCAAACACACCATGTGCCTTCTTTCCTTCAGGTACCTATTGGATCGACCCTAATCTTGGGTGTTCTTCAGACAGCATTCAAGTGACATGTAACTTCACTCAAGGAGGACAGACATGCCTCAGCCCAATCGTGGCCTCAAAGGTAGGTACATCTAGACACAGGAGGGAGCCGGGGGTTGTGAACCAAATCTATCTGATATGGTGCCATCAAGAGGACTATTCTGAGCAAGCGCAAGTACAAAACGACAAAGCACCATAGTCATATGGTATTTGCCTTCCCTCGAAAGAGTCCTCATGGTTGCATCACATCAATTAGATGTGATTTATGGTGTAATGTCTCACAGTTCGGCTGTTCCATACCACAACGCTGTTATTGTCGTGTGCCTTCAAGTACCATTTCTGACTTATGGTGACCTTAAGGTGATCGTATCATGGGGTTTTCTGGGGCTGAAACTGTGTGACACACCCAAAGTCATCCATTGGGTTTCCATGGCCAAGCAGGGAATTGAACCCTGATCTCCAGAGTTGTAGTCCGGTGCTCAAACCACAACACGTGAATATTTTTGCCTTCTTTCATAACCCCTGTGCTTTGAAAACTTGCCAAAATAGGAGGGAGAAGAAGTTCAGAAAGAGAAGAACTTGCACTCACTCATTCTTAATTTCTCTCTCTCCCTCTCATACACACACACTCAGTTTTCCCACATTAATACTTCACTTGCAGTCACACTGCAGCATGGGCTTTATAACCTTAAGGCAGCATGTTTGTTCATGTGGAAAACATGCTTGCTGCCTTATGTTGCATCTGCCTGTGTTTACTCTACTTGGAGGTTAGCAGCTGGGGAACATCACATACCCACCAAAAATGGCAATACATTGCTCTGCCCACATGGAAGGCAGAGATTGGATGCCCAGTTGTGGTCCTCATTGTGGATTTCCATCTCTCCCCGCTCCCACCCAGGTGGACTTTGACATTGGAAGAGTGCAAATGAATTTTCTCAACCTCCTGAGCTCCGAGGTGGTGCAGAACATCACAGTCCACTGCTTGAACACGCCTGTGTGGCAGGCGGGTCACTCAGAGACATCTGTACGGTTCAAGGCCTGGAATGGACAGATCTTCGAAGCTGGTGGGCAGCTCAGACCTCATGTGGTGGCCAACGATTGTAAGGTAGAGGAATTCTCCAAAAACGAGGCATCTTGGGAGGAAGTGGGAGGCTGGGCTGCAGGAAAACACAGTTGTCTCTATGTTCTCTCTATTTATTCAGGGCCCCTTTTCTTATTTTACCCATTTTCTGTTGTGGCAGCTTTGTTGACCCTAGTTCGGAAAACACTCTTTTCTCTCTAAAGCCACAGTACCATCTGCTGCCGGTGTGAATGAACTGCAGGCTGCCTGAATAAATCTGAAAAGGGCAACGATGCAAGAGTGTGTTTGGCTCTCTTCAGTTTGGCCTTTGTGTTGTTGTTGTTGTCGTCGTCATAATCGTCATCTTTATTTATATCCCACTTTTTTCCTCGAAAGGACTCGAAGCAGCTTACAATAGTTTAAAAAATTAGTTAAAACTGTAACATAATAAAAGCTAAAACACACATTAAACAAACGATAGTAATAAAAACAACGTTAAAATACGTATTAAAAGCAATAAACAAATCACAATTAAAATAACCAGCACCTTTCTTCTTTAAGTGTTAGAAACACTTAAAACACATTTTTAAAAATACAACACATCACTTTATACGCACACACTTTGTTCTTGTGTCCTTTCAAGTTGTTTCTGACTTATGGTGACCCTAAGGGGAACCTATCATGGGGTTTGCTGGGGCTGAGAGAGTGTGATATGCTCAAGGCCACCCATTGGGTTTCCACGGTCGAGTGGGCAACTGAACCCTGGACTCCAGGGTTATAGTCCAACGCTCAAACCACTACGCTGCTCTGCACACACGCTACTGCTTCATAATTAAAATTCAAAGGCCTGCCTGAATAAAAATGTCTTCACCTGCCAGCAGAAAGAAAGCAAGGAGGGAGCTGACTGGACCTCCTATGGAAGGGAGTTCCACAGGTTAGAGAAGGATCTCTCCTGAGTCCTCACCAATTTGCCTGCAAATCACAGCACTCTAATTGTCTAGTGGGAAAGGCCCCTTAGCTTTCTTCTTTGTCTCTTTCCTTCTTTCTTCTGCCTCCCTTTACCTTCAGATTCAGGATGGACAGTGGCACCGGGCACTCTTTACATTCCGGACGCAGGACCTGCACCAGTTGCCCATCGTCAGCGTCTACAACCTTCCACCTCCTGAGTCTGGGAAGCAGTATCGCCTTGAGGTTGGGCCTGTGTGTTTTCTCTAAAGGGTAATCTCCATCATCCTTCAAGCCTAGGCTTTCTATGCTTTGAAGATGGTGCATCAGTGAGGAAAGGGCTCATCTGCTGCCAAACCTGCATGAGCCTCTAGAGGAATGGCCCTTTAATGTTTGGACCATGTAAAATCATCAGGAATCCTCAATCCATCAGACTCTCGTTTCTTCCAACATGGAGAAAGCAGAGAGAACACTGGTTTTCGCAGGAAGATGACATTAATTAGGAAGCTGAAGTGGAGGCCGGTTGAACTGAGCAGATTCTACACCCAAAGAAATATCTTCCTTCAGCCAAAGAAGATGTTCTATAAGATCTCGCAGAATAATCCTGTCTGGTCATTTTTGATACCAAATGTGACTTTCTAGGGATGGTGGATGCAAAACGGGGGCAGGATTTGCGGAAAAAAATCTCGGAAAAGAATGTTTCTCAGAAAGACAGCTTTGTAAACTCGTTTCATCTTGCTTGTTGTTCTGGAACAGGAAGCATTTTGATGTGCAATATTAGAGAGAAAGAAAAAGAAGTATAAATATATATATTATATATATTATTTAAGGCAAAAATAAAAACCAAGTGAGATCCTTCTTCCTTTCAGGGGAAAACAAAATCCCTTTTCATAGGTCTGTGAGAAGGGAATACCCAAAACAGGAAAGAAGTGATTGGTGCTAAATAGAAAAAAGTAGAAGAAGAAGAAAAAAACAGAGAGATCATGAAAGAGAGGGGATGGGTTTGTTTCATTTGATTCTACCTCTCACTGTGAAATATCTGGTGCTTTTTTTATTTTTTAAACAAGAAGTGTGTTATTTTATATATGACTAAAACTATTTAAGGTTCTAAGAGGTGCTACAGCGTCTCATCGCAGACTCCTCCACTGAATCCTCAACTTCGGAAGAGAGCTGAGGGAAAATAATTTGCGTGGAGGGGAAGAGAAAGATCGATGGGGCATTGTGATCTTCAGCGCAACAACTACAAATCGATTTTTAACTTAAAAGTGCATTAAATATTTTATGGGGTCTTTTTTTTATATGTTCTTTGGAATCCAGGTTTTCTGTTAACAAGTCGTTTTATTTTTGTCATGGGTGTGTAAAAAAAGAAAAAGTAAAAGCACAGCTTATTTAGAGAATGGGTTTTCTTAGCGCATGAGCTGAGCTTGTAAAAAACACATGTTTTTCTGCTGTTCTGTGTGTATGTATGTATGTTTGTGTACCTGTGTGTTTACTTGTGCAACTTAGTAAAACATTAGGCTGCAAGACAAACAGTAAGGCGAGAGAGAGAGGGAGTGGAAACAGGAAAACGAAAGGAGTTTAACCCATGTTAGCTTTGCTTCTATAAATAATTCAACTATTCTGTCTCTCTGTTGACTCTGGGTTTATTGTCCATGCAGGCTCTTCTATCTGTTCAGCAAATCTTGCTTCTGGGCGCCCATGCCTCTAAGTTTAAACAGTGGGGATAGAAATACCTTCTTATTGGGGTCTGTGTCTGTCACCTCGGAGGTACCTTGGTAACTTCTCTACCCCATCAGTCTTGGATGGGCTCTTCATGTTTTATTTTGTTTTATTTTTTGTTCTGTTTTGTAGAAACCTAGACTGTATATGTAAATTTGGAGTTTAAAAAAAATGAGAGAAAGAAAGAAAGAGGAGGATTAATATTATGGTAATCGTTTTTATTCTATATAAGGAATGTAATATTAATGTAATCGGGGCCGTACTGTATTTCGAATGGCTTTGGTGCTTGTTCTTTTTGGATCTCTGTGTTTCGTAAAATATACGTGAGTCTTAATCTATGTGTATTCTTTCGAAGAAGAAAACAAACTGTCTTTGGCTTGCTTTTAACAGAATTTGAAAAAACCTCCCCTCTGCCTCCACGCTGCTGTGCCTCTTCCCCTCTGTAGCTCATCCTTTCCTCCTGGTCTTGGTGTTTTATCCCTGGAATACCTCAGCCAAAGAGAAGGGCATTTTTCACTAAAACCAGCTTTCTCCCACCCGGTGCTCTCTTGATGGGTTTGGGGTACATATCCTATCATTCCCATCTATGTATTGGATGTGTAGTCCCAAGAGAGGGTGCCATGTTGATGGTAAACAAGCAGATCTCAAACCAAAATCCATCCCAAAATTCCTTTTGGGTGAAATGATGATCACGGACCCCCTTCTCTTGTTCATTTCTCTTTTTGTCATGCTGGGTCCATCTTCAACCCCCATTTTCCCCTTTATTTCTTCCTTATTCTCTCTTCAAGTGGATTCTCATACCTTCATAAGATGAGTGTTCTTATTTCTCCCCATTCACATTAACCACCTTCCTCCCTTTCCCTTTTATATCCTTTAAAAAAAGAGGAAAAAAAACCAAGCAAATGCTAAAATAAATATTTAAAATTGAGGCAGTGAAACCAAGATTTTGTGGCATGTTGTTTTCTTTCTTGATATAAGAGCCTACAAAAAAAAAAAAGAAGGAGCAAAAATCCAGTCCTTTCATGGTTGGTCTAGAAAGTGCTCTTCCCAAGATTACCAAAAAGACCATGGAAAGGTGAATACACGTCACATGAGATCTTCACTCTCCTTATTGTTGTTGTTGTGTGCCTTCAAGTTGTTTCCAACTTATGGTGACCCTCAGGTGAACCTATCATGGACTTTTCTGAGGCTGAGAGTGTGTGATCACCCCGTGGGTTTCCATGGCCGAGTGGAGAACCAAATCCTGGTCTCCAGGCTTGTAGTCAAACTCTCAAACCACTACACCATGCTGGCTTTCACTCTCCTTATATCCAGAATTTGATTCCCCAAATGAGAAATACTCTCAGGGTGACAGGGTCACCAGGTGAAAAAAAAAGACAGAGTTGCTATACCTTTAATATTTACTTAAAAGAGGGAATTTTATAAGGTAAGGCTTGCAAGGCAAAGCAACACTTGCTGGAAGTCAGGTTTTACCATTCCATCACTTTCCAAACATGTTGGAGGACAGCTTCCCCAGCCAGCATGGCCTGGATCCAGAAGTTGGGGGCGGGGGAATGCTGCTCTTGTTGGTCTACAGGATTAAAATCCTCAAAAAGATACTCCCACTGGCTCCTATAAGACAGCCCTCCTCAACCCATTATTCTCAAACACCTTGGGCTACCTGCCTATTCTACTTTGGTCAAACCTCACCTCAGACCTCACAACTGTGTCCAGTTTTGGGCACCCGAGATCAAGAAGGATATTGATAAGCTGGAACGTGCCCAGAAGAGAGCAACCAAAATGTGGAAAGCCTGGAAACCATGAAACCCTATGAGGAGCATCTTAGGGATCTGGGTATGTTTAGCCTGGAGAAGAGAAGGTTAAGAAGTGACATGATAGCCATATTTAAATACTTGAAAGGATGTCATATTGAAGATGGAGCCAGCTTGTTTTCTGCTGCTTTAGAGGCTAGGACACAGAGCGAGGGCTTCAAACGTCAGGAAAAGAGATTCCATCTAAACATGAAGAAGAACTGCTTGAAGGTAAGAACAGTTTGACAGTGGAATATGCTGCCTTGGAGTGTGATGGAGTCTCCTCCTTTGGAGGTTTTTAAACAGATGGCTGTCTGTTGGGAATGCTTTGATGGTGTCCTTCTGCGGGGCAGAAGAGGGTTGGACTCAGAGGCCCTTGTGGTCTCTTCCAGCTTTATGAGTCTACAGTTCCTAACATCCTCACCCAGCAGGCTGGCTAGAGGTGATGGGAAGCATGCAATCCAGATTGTCAGGAACCAGAGTGGTTGCTGCTCCTAAATACACAGTTTCCATGTGCCTTCATTGTCTGCCCTTCTGTGTCTGGAACTCAGCCCTCCTTTTGTGGAGTAAGCGAGCCTTTAGATGTTGAATGGTGCTTTGAGCATCATGAACAGAGACCGTAAAACATCTGGGATGAATTCACAGGAACAAGGGAAGGTTTTTCACTGGCAAAACCAGACTTGCACAAGGAAATCGCTTGTGGCAGCCACATGATCCAGCTTGTTCCCGTGGTAGACACGCACCATCATACTGGGTGGCATATCTGGGGTACTGTGTGGGTGAGGCTGGGGTTGTGAGGGATCTGCAACACCCGCTAACATTTCACAGATGGAAACCACAATGCCAAAACCAAGCCACATCAGAGTGCGGCCAGAAGGGTGTAGCCAGGCAACAAGAGGCAAATGTTCTTAATGAGGAAGAACATGCAAAACTACTAATTTAAAGAGAGGAACTCTGGAATGTATATGCATTGAGTTTAGGAAAGACTCCATCCATTTCTTTCCTTTCTCTGTCTCTATTCTGTTGAGTTAATTGAGGACAAATTACTTTTGAACTTTTCCAACAATTCAAGCAAGATGAGGATGAAAAGAGGAGAAGTGGGAGGAGGAGAGAAACTGGGACATTTTAGAAGCAAATGAGAAAGTGGGAGAGCAGGAGATTAACTGAGGCTGTCCCTGCCAAACCAGGACACAAGAAGGGGTGGAAGATGTGGGGCTTTTGCTTCCACATAAAGGGGAGGGTCAGGTTAGATATTTTGCTACCCTGAGGCGGAGTGGTGAGTGGTACCCCTGGTGCCGGCTCACATTGACGTCCATCATAGCCAGAGCCAGGGTGCGGAAATGTGACGCGCATATGCTCATACACAGATTTATTTGTTTGTTTGCGGCAGATATGTGTCTCCTCTCAGCCTGCCAGAGCTGCCAAGAAAATGCACTGTCAATTAAAAACATTTAAAAGAATACATGGGTGCAAATGTTTTAAAACCCACCAAAAATATGCCTCAAAACTGATTTTAAAGCAAGTCATTTAAGCGGCTAGAGCAGCCCGAAGGACCTGAGGCCATCTTTTGGTTGCCTGCCAGGAGCAACGAACCGCTGTGCCACACTGGCTGTATCCTCCATGACGTCTTAGGCCATTTCTGTTATACTGCTATTATTCCACTCTCAACCTCCTGTGGAGTCCTGAGGTTTGTGGTTCCCTGAGGCCAAAGAGAATTCCAAAGGCCTCCCCCTAAACTGCAAACCCCAGGACTCCCTCCATAGGAGGTTGAAAGTGGAATCATAGCACTATAACAGAGGAAACTTGGGCAAAGCTCTTTTTTTCCCCAAAGCGGCAGTTCCTCCAATCCAGCCGCTGGCATACATGCTGGTTATAGTGGCTGGAGCGTTCTGGTAACTGTGGTGTGAAAAAGTAACTTGTGGGAGCTGTGGCTGAGGGGAGGGGAGGCCTTCGGGCAGGAAGGGCCCTCAGAGAAGAAGCCGGAAGGCTCCCAGGTGCACCTTTTCTCGTCCTTGGGGGACAGTGATGGGAGAAGCCACACCTGGCGCCGTTGCCCCCCATTGTGCAGTCTGGAGCTCTTCCTCACACACACCAGGAGGGAGGAAGGGAGGGAGGGAAAAATATATCTCTGTCTTTGTCCTGTTCTTGGGGGCCTTCTAGTGCTGGTCTTACCTTGCCAAAAAAGCCAGTTTTTAAGCCATATGTTAGAAGGACCAGCCCCCAAGGCTGCTCAATGAGGAGGGGCTGGAAGGCTTGCAATTCCAGGGTCCCTCAGGCAACCTCTTCCCTCCCCTTCCCCTGAGGGACGGCTGGAGTTGTTCCGGTTTGTCCGGATAAAATGGGCACAGGGCTGAGGGGCAAGGAAGGGGCCCAGTCTGTGGGGCTGGCGGCCACTCCAAGACCTCCCCTGACAACTGGTGGGGCAGCTTTGCTTTTCTCCCCCCTCCTTTTTGAGCACAGTCCTTGAACATCCAAATTCTGACCCCTTGCAAAAAGAAGCCATAAAAGAGAGACCTGTCTTAGTCTGTTAAAATCCAGACCCAACTCAGAAACTGGGAAGAAGGCGTATCCACAGCAAGCCTCCAATTCCCTGTCCTGCAGGACCCCTTACAGGTGAAAAACTTGCAAATATTCAGCTTTTAAAACATTTCTGCAGTCGGTACTAATTGTTTACAATCAAAACTGCCTTCCATATGGTTTCTGAGGCAATATAAACGTTGTCCTTTTGAAACTAAATTTTTTTTTTTATGCATGTGCACACACATGTGAATAATTGTTATGCTTCTATTTTGGTTGAGTGTAAGTGTGGGTTGTCTAATTACAAGCAAAGCCTGGGTTTATTACTAGTATTTAATTGTCCTTTCTTATGTGATTTGTAATGTTTTTGGATCTGTTCATGTTCTATTCTTGGTATTAACCCTTTGATACAATACATACTTGTTTACAAATAGTTGTTGTTCATGTTAATATCATGCGGAGTATTTACAAGTTATAATTTTATAACTTTGCAATTTAAGTTTTATCAATTTAAGATATTTACAAAAAATAAAAGAACAAACAAGAAATAAACAAAAAAAAACACAATAGGACAACATGGTAAATGAAGGCTTTTATTTGGGAAAAAAGGGGTGATGGTGAATTCCCCCCACCCAAAAAATAAAAATGGCTGGTATGGAATGACATTCTTGGGGATTTTTAGCTCTATCAGGTCAAACAGGTTTGTTTTAGTTAGGTAGAGAGATGATTCTACTGAGTCACACGGTGTAATTATAACGCTACAATTCCATTTCGGCTACTGTGGTGCCATCCTATGGGACCCTGGGATTCACAGTTCAAGGAGAGGCATTTAGAAACTACAAATCCCAGGATTCCACAGGAGGGGACTATGGATTTTAATGTAGAATCATAGAGCTGTGATTATATACTATCCCAGTTTTCATCTGGGAAATGTTCATAGACTAGTAGAATCTCAGAGTTGGAAGAGACCATCCAATCCAACCCTATTCTACTATGCGGGAATACACAGTCAAAGCACTCCTAATAGATGGCCACCCAGCCAACAACGTCCAAAGAAGGAGGCTTCACCACACTCCAAGGCAGCATATTCCACTGTAAAAAAGCTCTTACCTTCAAGAAGTTCTTCCTAATGTTTGGATGAAATCTCTTTTCCTATAGTGGGAAGACATTGCTCTGTGTCCTGGTCTCTGGAGTAGCAGAAAACAAGCTTGCCCCATCTGCAACATGAGATCCCTTCAAATATTTAAACGTGGTTATGATGTCACTTCTTAACCTTCTCTTCTCCAGGCTAAATATACTGAGCTCCCTAAGCCGTTCCTCATAGGACTTCATGGTTTCCAGGCCTTCTGCCATTTTGGTCACCTTCCTCTGGAAACATTCCAGTTTGCAATATCCCTCTTCTATTGAGGTGCCCAGAATTGGACACAGGATTTCAGGTAAGGTCTAACCAAAGTAAAATAGAGTGGTACTATTACTTCCCTTGACATTATGCCCCTGTTGATACAGCTTGGAATCACATTGGCTTTTTTAGCTGCCGCATCACACCTCTGACTGACGTTCTGCTAAGACTCCTAGATCTCTTTCACGTGTACTGTGGTCAAGACATGTTGGAGGGTATGGTATTGAGAGAGGAGGAAAGAAACCACACATTCCCAAACAAAAAAAGAAAGCACACATGGGATTTGAGAACGAAGTAATCTTCACATTCCCCCTGCCCCCAAAAGGACTAAAACCTTTATTTTCTTTCTCCATTCTTTGTTCCTTTCCCCTCTTGATATACCCCAAAATCCCCATCAGGTGGCAGCACAAGCCTGGCCGGCCGGCTCTCCAAACCTGGACATGTCTTTCTCTAAAGTGCCCTTTTCCACCCGAGGTTTACCGTTTCCTTCTTAGCTCTCTTCTGTTAGATGCCCATATTTAAAACTATTAATTGGACACCCTTCTGCATTGCCACCAGGAGTGGAAGGGCAAGATTCTGCCCTGTCCTCTCCTCTTCCCCCGGCTGAGATATCTAAGCGCAAACTACTTTGCAGTGATTGAAGGAACCTGAAAGGAAAGGAGGAAAGTGGGAAGAGGAGAGAAGAACTGGAGCATTCTGAAAGCGGTACAAAAAATGGGAGAAAATAGGATTTATCAGCACTGCCCTGGCCAACCTGGGACAGTTGGAAGCTATGATGTAACATCCAAACTTCATACTATGGGAGGCAATGTCAACAGATCAGCAGCTACAAAGGGCATTTCCGCACGACTGTTATAGTGCTATTATTCCACTTTCAACATCCTCTGGAATCCTGGGGTTTGCAGTTTAGGGAGGGGCCTCAAAGGCAAACCCCAGGATTCCATAGGAAGTTGAAAGTGGAATATATCACTATAACAGTCCAAGGCAGAAATGGCCAAAGACTACCCCTCCAATCCGGAAGCAGCAGGAAGGCCACTTCTGTTTTTTTAAAGGGTATTTTTGATGCCAAACAGTACTAGCTAAAGGTCAATTTCCAGTCCTGGAAGGAGAGATTAATTCATCCTTGTTGGAGGCACTTGGGGATTGTAATAAACCACCTTCAGGTCTGCATCTAGCCCCAGGGCTGAACTTTGCATGCATTAAACTGTTTTTTTAAAATTTTCCATATACAAAGTCAACATTTTTTTAAAAAAAATTCAACACATTTATTTTCATTACTTAATATACACATTGACTTCGCCCTGACAGTCTCTGGTTGATAAATCACCTTAAAGTAAAGTAGAGCTTTCTCAGTAGTTGAAACATGTCTGATTCTAACTTATTTGAAATCAAGTTTTATAAGTTATTGAGATTTATAATACATTTTACTTGAATTATTACATCTGAGGTCTTATTGGGAGATTTGAATTTGATAAAATACAATTTTGATTTAACCAGCCAGCTACTACTAGGTCACACTCCATGTGCGTCATGAATTAAACTTTTAACGTGATAGAAAACAGCCCTAGTGAAACGGAGGTGGTTCATGATAACACTTGCCCTAGCCAATTAATACGGAGCTCCACCCTTGGAGGCAATGGGAAAGGAGGGAGAAAGAGAAACACACAAAGAGAAAAAAAAATTAATTCAAATTAATTTGTTTGCCTCAGTGCACTTTCAGAGTGAGTCCTCTCCCACCCAGACGATGCTGAAATAATCTTGCATTTGTATGTACATTTAATTAGATTCTGTTCCAACGTTAGCAGCACACTGCTGAGGAAATCATTATGAAACATTTTGGTGGACTCCTAAGTGCCAGCTGAATTTTTCAATAATGAATGAGGAAACCGCTCTTTTTCGTGGCTTCTGTGTTCATTTCAGTTTCTCTTCTCATTGCAAGAGCAGCTGGAAACCACAGATCTCTCTGTTTTGGTCTGTCGGACTTGACTTCTGCAAAACTGCAAGGGTGAGACCCAGATACCTTTAGCTAACTTACTACTGTTTTAGTCAAAAACACCCACACGCATATACACATACCTACTCCTCTGTTTGGGCATTCAGGGGTTGCTGCTGTTAACAGTGGAAACTTCCTGCAAGAGAGAGAGAGAGAGAGATCTCCCTTTTGCAAGAAGCTGTATTATGTTACATACCAGGCTTTTGCACAAGCAAATATGACTGAATGTGAAACTCTGTAAACCCACAAATGCCAGAAACTTAGCAGTGCAACACAACTCCTTCCTTCTCAACAGCCTAATGAAGCACTCAAATTATGCAAGGGGGAAGACTGGCTGGGACTTAAGAGAATAGCCTCCCTTTTTTCTTAGAATGAAAATTTCTTTTAACACCTCTTGTTAATCCTTATTGGCCCTCTGAGGCCTAAATTCACATTTAGTCCTGGTTAGATTCATGAGAGACAGTGCAGTGCAGTGGTTTGAGCACAGGCTAAGATGCTGGGAGACCAAGATTCAAGTCCCTGCTCACCTATGGAAACCTACTTGATAACCTTGGGCAAGTCACACTCTCTCAGCTTCAGAGGAAGGCAAGGGCAAGCCCGTTTGAACAAGCCCTGCCAATCTGAAACGAATTGAAAGTACGCAACAACCACCTGACTGGATCATTGTTGTTGTGTGCCTTCAAGCTGGTTTTGTCAGTGAACAGCCTTCCCCTGCTCCTGTGAATTCATCCCAGATGCTTTATGGTCTCTGTTCACAATGCTCCAAGCACAATTCAATATTTAGAGGCTCACTTACTCCACGAAACAAGGGCTGGGTTCCAAACATGGAGGAGCAGACAACAAAGGGATGTTGTAACTTTGTATGGTGTGGCCAAGTACTTAGGAAAAACCTCCCTGCTTCCAGACACTTGGAGGTGTTTGGATCCCACCACCTCTTGCCAGCCTGCTGGGTGGAGATGTTAGGAACTGTAGAATCACAGAGCTGGAGGAGACCACGAAGGCCATCTAGCCCAACCCCATTCTGCCATGCCAGAAGACACCATCAAAACATTCCCAGCAAATGGCCATCTGCTTAAAAACCTCCAAAGAAGGAGACTCCACCACACCCAGGCAGCAGCATCTTCCACTGTCAAACTGCTCTTACCATCAAGAAGTTCTTCCTAATATTTAGGTGGAGTCTCTTTCCCTCAAGTTTGAAGCCATTGCTCCACATCCAAATCTCTGGAGCCTTCAAACATTGTCATCATTTCCGATGAGCCATCTTGTCTCATGTATGATAACCTCATTTTAGTCATATCAGTTTCAGAGGAAACCAGCCTTGGATTCCCTCTAGGGAGAAAAGCAGAATATACATTCAATAAGTAATAAAATAAACAAAGAAGCCTGAGAACGATGGCAGCAGCTGAGGCCATTTGGTCTGCAAATCCACAAAGTACCCATGCTTTGATTGTGTCAGTCTTAGCCCCATTATTTTCGTTATATTGGCTTATACCCACCTTTCCCCCAAAACTGGGACTTTTAAGGCAGCTACACTTCTTACTGTGTGTTTAGCAATTGCAACTAACACAGAACTCCAAGACTGTCCAGTGGAACAGCACAAAGACCTCTGTCCTGGAGAGAGACACCCCCGAAATTGCTTCAGCACCACCCAGAAAGCCCTTTCTTGACACAATGGATTTATTACTCCATGATTTTTGTTTTTTTTTGGTGGGGGTGGTCTAGCATTCTCAGGATATTTCTGCTTTCCTAAATGTCAGACTTAGCTTCTCTTATTGGCTGAAGGCCAACGGGAGCTTTCAGCACAACGCCAACACTGTGTGTCTGTTGAGAGTGGGGCTCTCCGAATCACACTTACTCTCTTTTCTTTTTGAATTTAACACACATTGGAGGAAGAAATGCACTGGGCAGATAGTTTTTCTCTAAAAACATTTCAGGGTAAAGAACTGGTAACACTATCTCTAAATATTCCTTGCCTATGAAAACCCTGTGAAACTCATGGAGCTGCGATAGGTCAAGAGGCAGCTTGAAAGGTACACACATAATGACCTAAGTATAATTGCCAGCCCCACCTGGAGTAATCCTATTGAATCCAAGGTGTTTATGTAAGTGTTGACTTACCATGAGCAGCTGATTAAATGCATCTACTCTAGCTGGGACTATAGATTGGATTTAAGCTGATTGATATCTGGAATGAGCTTATTTCTCAGGAAACCTTTGGACAGAACAATACCTGCGCATTTTTCTGTTTGTTTCCCAGTTTTTATTTTATCATAAATTTCTTTTGTTAGAAATTCTTGGAAACACCATTTTGTGTCAGATACGAAATAGAATAATCAGATTCCCCCATTCTGGGAATTTAATGCCTATGCATTTTGAACTGTTTCCTCATTCTCCAAATTGTTTCTCTCTCTTTTTTTTTCATACACACATAGAAAACTGGAATCTAGGTCACCTATGGGCACCAGCTGGCATGACAAATGTCCAGTTAATCTTAGCCTGGACAAAGCAATATGGACGTGGGCTGGAATCCCACATTGCTCAGCAAGGCATACGCTATGCATTTGGATCTATGCTTTGAAGCTGGCTATTCAATACTGTCCTGGACCTAGTGTTGGGCCACTACAACCCCCTACTCCGTGGCCATTCTGTGGCTGGTGGAGTAGTGGAAGGGGCTGGAAAAAAGTCTGCTATGTTCCTGCAGCCAGGAGCAAAATTATTGCCTCGCCCACTAAGTTCTCCTGAGAACTTCTTGAAGGACTGTCTCCGGAAGGAGTTCATGGGCACTTCCAGATGGGACACGTGTGTAAAGAAATTAGAATATTTCTTGCCATAGTTCTCAGGTTTTTAATCCAAACAATGTTTATCTTGTCCTGGATTATTTTCTGGCAGTTCTGGGCACCATCCGCAACATTTAATTCCCACCCTCTGGCAGGTTTCTTTTTAATTTTGAGACATGTTGGAACAAGAAGATATCCATCTTTTATTTTCCTTTCTTTAAAGTTTTTTTCTTAGAGTTGTGATGAGTCAGTGCATCAATGACATGGCACTTTCATGCTATAGTGCTACAATTTTAAAAAAAAAGAATTTAAAAAGAACAAGAAGGGAGGAGAAAATTTGCAACCAAATTCAGTAGTCAAAATTCCCATTTAAAAAAAATTGGAAGAGTCATAGTGCAGGTTGAAGATATTGCTACAAAGAAAAAGAACAGAACAATCACCAAAACCTGCCCAAACCAAACTATATTGTAAGAATTCATGCTTTTTTTAGACCAGTTTGAGATTTAATGTTTATTAATTTTAGTACAGAGATGCAAACAGACCAATTCACAACTACAGAGAAAGGGGAAGAACAAAGGAAAAGAGAATGAACTATATATAAACAACATACAAATGTAACTAAAACTAAAGTTGAACTAAACTAAAATCAACACATAATAACAAAAACCCATTGCTGCTAAACTAAACACATCCTGCCTGTTCTAACTAAAACACAAAAGAACTGTGACTTCTCCCATACAAACTGTAATGGAAAGGAAAAATCAATTAAGGTCCCATGTCTTTTTCTACTTTTACAGATCTATATATATATTCACCTTACTAGAATTACTAATAATCATAATCACAGATTATTACATCATTAGATTTGCTGTTGCTCAAAAAAATCCATTAAAAGTTTCCAGTCTTAAAAGAAGAAAACTTCAACTGCCCTGTCTTTAAAAATCCACATCAATTTTGCAGCTTGGGCAAGATCCACAACTTTGGCAACCTGTTCCTTTTGGAGACCATTTTGGAAGAACCCTGCTTTGTTACCTTTGACCTCCTGCAAAATAACCACATCTAGCCATGCCCAAAAGCTCCTTTAAACCTTGCTCTTCCAAACTGCAAAGGATGTTTCACTTCGGTTTGAATTCTGTCCAGGTTTTGCGTATCTAGACAGCACAAAGTCACCCAGGCGCACCCTGGCATGCTGGCCACGTGCCTCGCTGCTTATCACAGCGATGTTTTCTTAATTAGTGTGCCAAAGGAGAGGGAGGAGGAAGCTGTGGGTGTTTCCATAACCCTTTCCTGCTTGTGCCAATGTCACCATTATGTAACCAAAAGGACGTTTCAGAGTGAAATTACTGACTTACATCTCATCAGCAAATTTGATACTGTTTTATTTGGACTGAATCAGAACTAGGGGTTCCCCACTCCAAAGGTGTTAAATTAGCATAGGGTTATGACACAGGTAAAAGTGTTCACCAGCAAGTCCTGTGTTGCTTCCACATAAACATATTGTTGTAAGATCTGTATTTTTAATTCATCCTTCAAATATATACCCTCAACAGTCAAGAAGAAAGGCAGGAAAGAAAGATAAAAATTAGCAAGCATCCAACCGAGAGCACATAGGTGTCTGGGAAGCTGCTGTTGGGCACTCAAATTTAATGCTTTTCTCAATTCAAAATGTCCTGGATAGATTGGAGAGCTGGGCCAGGGCGAACAAAATGAAATTCAACAGAGAGAAATGTAAGGTCCTACACTTAGGTAGAAAAAATGGAATACAGAAATATAGGATGGGGGACACGTGGCTGGATAGCAGTATGTGTGAAAGGGATCTAGGAGTCTTCATAGACCACAAGCTGAACATGAGTCAGCAGTGTGATGCGGCAGCCAAGAAAGCCAATGCAATTCTCGGCTGCATCAATAGGAGTATGGTGTCTACATTGAGGGAGGTACTGGCACCGCTCTACTCTGCTTTGGTTAGACCCCATCTTGAATACCGTGTCCAGTTCTGGGCACCCCAATTCAAGAAGGATATTGACAAGCTGGAGCAAGTCCAGAGGAGGGCAACCAAAATGGTGAGAGGCCTGGAAGCCATGAAGCCCTATGAGGTTAGACTTAGAGAGCTGGGGATGTTTAGTCTACAGAAGAGAAGGTTAAGAGGGGACATGATAGATCCATGTTCAAATATTTGAAGGGATGCCACGTAGAGGAAGGTGAGGGCTTGTTTTCTGCTGCTCCAGAGACCAGGACAAGGAGCAATGGAGTCAAGCTGCAGGAAAGGAGATTCCACCTGAACCTCAGGAAGAACTTCTTGACAGTCAGGGCTGTCCGGCAATGGAATCTGCTGCCTCGGAGTGTGGTGGAGTCCCCTTCCTTGGAGGTTTTTAAGCAGAGGCTGGATGGCCATCTGTCAGGAGTGGTTTGAGGGTGTTCCTGCATGGCAGGGGGTTGGACTGGATGGCCCCGGGGGTCTGTTCCAACTCTACATTTCTATGATTCTATGATTCTCAAATTAAAGGAAACTCTCCAAGACTTAACTTGATACAAGATTAATGATATACAGAAGTCAGAGATCACAAGGTCAAGTCTTTAAAACTTCCTCTTTTTCTCTGTGATTATTTGCCATCAGGGTACAGAGAGCTGAATGAATTTTCCCAGCAGCGGTGTCTTGTTGTGAGCTGCCTCCGTTGCAATGCAAAACATTCAGATTATTCTTGAATGGGCACTCAGGAGACATAAGCTTTACAAAAGACCCAACCCTGGCGGAGATAAAAACTGCTGGCACTGCTTTGTTCCCATGCATCAACAGCACTGCCTCCAATTCTCCTTGAGAAGTTTGGTCAGGCCAGAGCTTTCTGAAATTTTCATTTTGGTGACACATGCATCATTTCGTGGCACAGTAATTCAGTTTTACTAGCAAAGTGGAGGTTAATTTAACCCCTTGTAAGAGATATACACACACACATAAGTTACAATAATGAAATTACAAGAAACAAAATTCTTAATTAGAAACTTATCCATTTTAGGAGTAATTCAACAGCAATTTAAGTGACTAAACAGGAAAATAACAGCACCGGCACTCCACTCCCACAGCGGGTCTTTCTTGGCTGGGGACAGTGGCGACACATCTACACACTGCAGCCGACACACTAATGTGTTGTGACACAGGGTTTGGAAACACAGTGGTGGTGGGTGACTCCCACATTGGTAGGGCAATGAATCTGCTTTGGTTTCTAGTCTGAACTTTCTAGGAGCTAGCCATGGGGCTGAAACCCATTCAGATTCAGACACTTGGCTAGTTTTTAGATGGTGCCAGCGATGATGATTTTAAAGTTCAGTTTAATACCCAAAGTAGATTCACCGCTCGCACTCACACTCCGGGGCCACCAGCCATTCTCCAAATGTCTTCTGCCCCTCTCATTTTCTCCCTTAATTCTTCTCATTCCATCTTTGAAGCCTAAACCAGCGAAGTCTTAACACGTCTTGTGTAGGCTTTGCCCTGTTATCTTTCCAAAGGCTCAGCCCACACAATCTGCACAACAGGAACCGATAATGACACATTTCTGGCTCTGCACACCCTGGAACATTCCACTAATTGATCCAAGTAATTACCACCCCTGCTTTGGAGCTCACAGATTCCAAACCTCTTGTTTTGGGGATAAGTTGTGCAATAGAAAAGTTCGAAACCAGGGAAAACCTCATCGTCACCTGTCGGATAGTTGTATCATTAAATATATTTTATTTATTTTAAAACTAAATAAATCTATTTGATTGATTAAATGTATATGTGTCAGGCATCTATAATTATAAATAAATAATTTGTAGAATATAATATACACAATCTATCTATTTATCTTGATAAATAGAAACTGTAGATAGAATTTATACTGAATAAAGGATTTCCAAATTTGCTTTGTAGATGTAGAAATAGATGTGAATTCTATGCCAATCTGTGTCCCTTCCCTTCCTTTTGGTCCTTTTCTCGTGATGCATTTCCTCTGTTTTTTGGACAATGCATAAAAGGCTATCTCATCACCTGGACCCAAGTGGGCTTTGGGAAAGGGAGTTTCCCCTGTTCTCCATGGAGAAAACTCTATTTCCCAAGGGCTCCTTTGTCAGCAAAGGGAGCAGCAGAGAACTCAATTTTTAGCTCTTTCCTCCGGCCAGGCCAAATGAAGGCAACACCCTTATCATTATAAAGAGCCTTGGGTTGAGAGGCAGGAAGCCCCAGCACCAAATTCTTCCTTATCCAGTCCTTTCCCAGGGTGGCCTGAGGGTGCTGGTCTTGTGACATACTCTGGCATTTTTTGGAGAGTCCCTTTCCCTTTTCTGAGCCTGTTACCTTGGGGGCAGGTCACTGGATAGACTGGATTTAAATAGGCACCATGGGGACTAAACTTGCTGTAAAGTATTTGCAATGAATCACTTGTTGTTCTTGTGCGCCTTCAGGTTGTTTCCAACTCCGGGCAGCCCTCAGATGAACCTGTCGGGGGGTTTTCTGGGGGCTGAGGGTGTGTGATATACCCAAGGTCATCCAGGGGGTTTCCATAGCCAAGTGGGGAACTGAATCCTGGTCTCCAGGGTCATATTCCAGTGGTCAAACCACTATACCACACTGGCTCTCCTATTTGAAGTTTATGGATAGGCATTTAGAATTCTCTGCGAGAACGCTCTGGCGCCCCACCAAACCACAAATCCCAGGATTTCACACAGATGCTGTCAAGGTAGTTAAAGTGGGATCATAGTGCTATAATGTATAGTGTGGAAGAGACCGGGATCTCCCAAGCCTAATGAGGGAGACAACTCTAGATGACGTAATCCAGATCCATTCTCTTCTCACTTACTGTACCGTTAACAGGCATTCTTGGTGGCTGCTCCCAGGCTCTTGAACTCCATACCCAGGAAAGCTAAGCAGATTCCCTCCCAGCTCCCTTCTGCAGGTAGGCAAATATATATAGATATAGATATATTTAATTCAAGTTGGCCTCTGGAAACTGATCTCACTTGCCACGAACGGGGTTTCTAACAAGGCAGGAACTGTATTTTCTTTGAGTAGTATTTTGTTTAAAATGTGCTTTGAATCCTTTAGCTATTTTATAATGATGTTGGTTTGTTTGGACTGTAAGTTCTATTGAGAAAGGAGAGGTATGGATGGTGTAAATAAGCAGGGAAACTGCCTGGGGCTCCCAGTGGATCCGTGGCTGAGTGGGGTGGTGAATCTACTCTCAGATTTATGGCTGATCCTCCTGCAATTGGTCTGAGCCGTCCTGGATCTCTCCCGGTACTGAAATTGTTGGGAATGGGGCTCTGCAGAAAGGTGGAGGGGTCCAGGTTTTAACCCAGGCTTTTAATGGTGCTCTCCAAGGTGCTGAATCCCATTCCTGATTAGGTCCAGGGCTTTGGAGACCCCCTTTAAAGGTAGCCCAAACCTGGCATGGAGGCACTGCTCCACAGAAATGGGAGCCACCAGTTCCCACTGGTCCAGCATCTAAGGCAAACCTATCATGGGTTTTTTCCTGGGGCTGAGAGTGTGTGATGCACCCAAGGTTAACTGGTGGGTTTCTATGGCTGCGCAGGGAACGGGCCCTGGCCT
This sequence comes from Ctenosaura bakeri, assembly GCA_948474755.1. NCBI lineage: Eukaryota > Metazoa > Chordata > Lepidosauria > Squamata > Iguanidae > Ctenosaura > Ctenosaura bakeri. Next base: position 392,464 of record CAOLHI010000335.1, read on the forward strand.
CCAGGGTTGTAGTCCAGTGCTCAAACCACTACACAACGAGGGCTCTCACAGGTGTGTCTGTGCAGTAATGCAATTTGGCGATTGTTTGCTTCCTAAATCAAAATATTGTGGCCAACGTGGGGGGACTGCCTGGCTCAGGGCGTGGCGAGGGCACCATTTGCTGGCAGGTGCCAGGCACCCAAACATCCTTGTCCAGCACATGATGCAGATTCTAGGTGGGCGAGAGCCTAACCAACCGAGTGACCCCCTTCTCCGTCATAAAATGTTCGGGGTCGCTTAAGGCGCATTGTGGCTGCAACAGCCACAGGCAAACCCGGGACCCTCCGGGAAACGAGCCCTCCACCCTTTGTCTTTCCCCTATCCATGTGCAGAGTGGCTTCCCCTCCTCCAGAGCCAAGACGAAGCACGCGCTTTGTTATCTCCCTGAACCTCCCTATATATGGATTGATTTATTTTAAAAGCGACCGTGTTTATCTCACGGGGCCAACTGGGAGCCGGTTCCTGCGGCTTCCCAAGGCTGGGTCCTTTGTTCGCCGCCGCAAGAGCCGAGGCCAGCCCGCGCGCATCCCTCCTCGGAGAGGCAGCAGCAGCACACAAAGCGGACGCCTCGCCCGCGCGCTCCGCTCCGGAGAAGAGAGCCCGAAAGAGGCCGAGCTGGGGCGCCCCACTCCCGCCTCCCCATTGGCTGGGAGGGGCACAAAGGGGAGCCCATTGGGCCGGGTCACGGAGCCCGGCGGGGCCGCCCATTGGCTGGGGCGCGCGTCGCTCTCCCCTTTCTCCCTCGCTTTCTCCCCTCCCTCCCTCCCTCCCTCCCTCTTTCTTTCTTTCTCCCCCTCCCTCCCTCCCTCCCTTTCGCCGGTGGGGCTGCCGAGAGAGAAAAGGGGAAGGAGGGCGAGGAGGCGGCGGAGGCGGAGGCCGGAGAGGAGAAGCGGCGCCCCGGAGGGAGGGAGGGAGGGAGGGAGAGGGGCTCCCGCGAAGGCCGGCTCCTCCTGCCAGTCAATGGGGGGGAGATGCCATGGTCCCCTGGGCAGGGCGCTGCTTGTCCGGGAGCCGGCGCTGCGCCCCCGCCGCCAGCCCTCCGTGCGTAAAGAAGAAGCGGCGGCGAGCCTTTCAGCACCGGCGGGGACGGAGGGGCGGGCGGGCGGCGCGGCTGGGCGGGTGAGGGACTGCTAGACCGATGGGTGGCGGCGGCGGGTGGTGGAGGCGGCGGCGGCGGGGGTGGGAGCGGGTGGGGGACCTCTCGTGCCGCCTCCCCGTTGGGGCCCCCTCGCCATGAGGACCGGCGGCGCGCACCGACGCCGCCGCGGGGAGCTCCTCGCCCTCCTCCTGCTCCTCTTCTGGCTGCTCCGGCTCGGCTCCCTCGAGGGCGCGCCGGCGGGGGAGTCCTCGTGGAGCGACGCCCCCGGCGCCCCCACCGCCCCCGGAGCGCCCCGGGCGGGGGAGACGGCCGCCTCTGCCTCCCCGGCGCTGCCTCCCTCTCCTCCGCCCGCGGCGCCTCGCCCTCCGCGGCAGCCTTCGCCCTCCCCGACTCCCGAGCCGAGCGCGGCCGGGGAGAAGAGCAACGAGCTCCGTAGCGCCTGGGAGGCTTCTCCGGCGGCGGCGGCGGCGGAGGAGGCGAGCGACGCGGCCCGGGGCTCCCCCGCCGTCCTCCCCTTTCCCGCCGAGGATGCTCGCCCGAGCGCATCGCCGGGGCCCGCGAGGCCGGCGGCCACCGAGAGCGGCGAGGTCTCCGCAGCAACAGCGGCAGCAGCAGGAGCAACCCCGGAGCCCCCTCCTCTTTCTTCCTGGCCCCCCCAAGAGCCCCCGTCAGCGCCAGCGGCCTCCCTCCGGGGGTCCCCTCCTCGCCGGAGGAAGAGGAAGAAGAAGACCTGGTGGTCCACAGCGGCGCAGGTGAGCCGGGCCCCCCAGGATGGGCCTTCCCTGCGCTCCCTCTGCGCGCCCTGCCCGCCGCCAGCCTCAAAGCCAGGGCAGGGAATAGGAACAGGGGTCGGTCTCTTTTGTTGACGTGGGAGAGTGGTACCCCACCTTTCCTCCAAGATGGGGTATCGGCTCTCCCGCTCTCCTCCTCCTCCTCCTTTTATCCTCACCGGAACCACCCTGTGAAGAAGAAGGAGAAGGGTTGGTAGAACGGTTTAAGGGCACCCAATGGATTTGGCATGGCACAGGGCGGACTTTAGTCCCAATCCAGTTTTCTTACCACTATACAGCACTGCCAAGGGCTCCCCTAAATGCTGTGGGAAGCTTCCACCAAGAGGAAGAGAAGGGGTGGAGGTAGGAAGACCACCCCTTTCTAGCATTTGCGATGGTATCACAGTCTTTGCAGACATCTGAATATTCAGATTGGTGAATGCTTGTATTCATGTTTGCATTAGGAAATTTGGAGTTGATTTCTTTTCTTATTCTTTTCCTCTTGGTTTGTGCTGTTAACACTGACTCCACTAGGCCTTTTCTCCTCAATACAGGCTGGGAATGAATTGCACCTGCTGTTTATTCTTATTACTACTTATTGTCATTGTCTTTTTTTTTGTGGATTTGTTGTTGGCTGAACCAGGCTTGGGAATCTCTTTTGCCTTTTTTCCCCTCCCTGTGGAGGGGTCTTGTTCCTAAAAAAATAGTTATTGTCAATAACACTCAGGCTCAGCATCCAAACCCAATTCTTGAAATGCGTTTTAAATTATGGGAATTATGACAGCCCTTTGATCTATGGGGGCCTTAGGAAAGAATAAATATGAATGAGCATGTAAAGAGCTGGCAGTGAGTATTTCTGGTGAGGGTAGTAAATTGAGTGAGAACCAGGTGGATTATGTAGATGGAAAGGTATTCTTAGGGCTTTCTTTCCATAAGGCATCAGTGTAAATATCCCTGTGGAAATGGCATGCGAATTCCAGCTGTTTTCTTTTCCCCTAATCTCTCCATATTCTTCTTGCCTCTTTATTTCTTTTGCCTGTAATTGAATAATTTGTATTGTTGGTGGCATAGGTGTTGCATAATGAGGCTATGACTAGTCCCTTCGAAACAGTCCCTTTCATATTGGAGTGATTTATTTGGAATACAGGTCCATACATCACTTTGTGTTAACACAAGGGTGGAGAACCTTTGACCCTCCAGGAGTTTGGGACTTCAACTCCCAGAATTCCCTGTTAGCATGGTGAGCAGTGGGGGAGTGGGGGAGATGCCATCCAAAACATCTGAAGGACATAACTTTCCCATCCCTGCTTTTGGAAACGTTAAGGACTTTGTGAATCTTTCTCTCTCCTGCGGCTTCAATGATGATGATAAAATTTGGGCTTCTATGTTTTCTTCCGGGATCTCCATGGATGAATTGTTGTTAACTAGCATCAAATTGACCTCAGCTCCTGGCCATCCTATGGATGAGAGAGCCACCCTATCCTCAATCGCCCTGCTCAGGTTTTGCAGATTCGGGGACATGTCTTCCTTGACTGAGTCTATCCATCTGAAATGCAGTCTTCCTCTTTTCCTACTGTCTTCTACCTTCCCAAGCATTATTGTATTTTCTAGTGAGCCATGTCTTCTCATGACATGGCCAAAGTAGGAGAGCCTCAATTTAGTCATCTTGGGTTCAAGGAAGATGGGTACCCATAGAAATTTGACCACGGTAGGATGAACTTCCCCAGGTGTTGCAATGGCATTTGATACCTAAGGTGACTGCATCACTTTGCCAAATAGTAGAGCTGTCCTTGGAGGCAACTAGATTTGTTTTCTAGTGTATCTGTAAGTCTCCTGTTGACTTATGGCGACCTCAGGAATTTCATTGGGTTTTCTTAGTCAGGCAGTATTCAGAGGTAGCTTTGGAAATTCCTTCCTCTGAAATCTAGCCTAGAGTACCAGGTATTCATTGGCAGTCTCTCATCTATGTACTAACTGATCCTGTTTAGTTTCCAAGATCAGTTGGGATCTTTTAAGCCAACTTTCCCAATAGCTTCCTGGAAAACAGCCTGGTGAAGTAGGACAGGTTGAGAAAGAATGACCAGCTTGAGGTTACTTGATGTGTTTCATGACTCAGTGTTGAGTAGAATCTCTGCCTTCCAAGTCTCAATTCAGGGCTCTAACCATTATACCATGCTAGTACTTCTAGTTCTTAATGTTTTTATATCTTGTGCTTTGTCCTTGGGTGCGTGCATGAAGGAATGGCATCTGGTTCCGACAGCCTCGGAGATGAGTGCGTAAAGGAAATTCTGGCTTGCCGTAGTTCAAGAGGTTTGCCCTTGAAATTAAAGAACCCAGCAGGTGTTTAGACACCGGCTAATGTCAGCAAAGCTACCTGTGTAGTGATAGATATTCTACCCCAGTAGAGGCCAAGGTTATGCTCACAGAGCGGGCAGCTAGGCTAATTAAAGCAAACAAAACTGCTCCCCAGTATGCGAACTGCAACTCTCCATGGAAGAAATATAACTGCATTTTTGTTTTAAATAAAAAAAAAAGGAGAGAATGCTATTAATTTTGAAAATATTTATTTGTTAAAGTCAGATGCTGCTTAAATGGTGTGGGGCTTATAAGCAGCTTGACCTCCCAGGAAGCTGAGCAGGTTGTGTGTCTTCTTATAATCTCCAGCAGTGCTGCTGTGAGGTCGGTTGTTCCCAAATGACTCATTGCACCCGAGATGCTGGGGTTGGTGAGTCCCACGTCAGATGGGAGGGGGAGTAGTAAACTGCTTTGGGTTTTAGTCTGACCAAGATGCTGAACTAGTTTTGGGGACAGCACCTTGGGTAGCACCTTTGTCCATAGGTATATGGTCCTGGGGTTCCATAACCGAAGGTCAGAAAAGGTGCCTCTTGTGTTGTTGGGTCAAGTGTGACTTGCCCAAGGTCAGCCAGTGGGTTTCCGTGGCTGAGCAGGGATTTGAACCCTGGGCTCTCAGTGTCCAACCACTATGCCACAGTGGCTCTCCTCTTTGCACTACTAAAGGATGATAGATGTTCATATTGGCTAGTGGGTTGGGAAGAATTTTTTTAAAACACAATGTTTTCGGTCTCTCTGACCGTATCAGGGTTGATGCAGTTGCATTATGACTCTCCAGAAAAGGTGTTAGCTTAGTCAATCATCAGTCAGTGTCCCACCTTTCTCCCAATGTTGGACCCAAGGTGTCTCATAATGGAAATCTCTCCTGGATAAGGAAGAAGAAGAAGATTGGGTGTGTGTTTTTAAAGGAAATCAGATTAAGTCTCAGAGTTATCCATGAATGGGTAGCAATAGAGAATACGTTTCACCTTCTATGAGCCCTTTTGGGATATCTGGCCCACTTACAAGGGGCCATATGGGTAGAAGAACATCTTAACTTTTGTTCAGAAGCCTCGGAGATGGCAGGTTATATATATAGGGCGAGAGCCATATGGTGGTAGGCGTTCCTCAAAAAGGGGAGAACAGGGAAACTGCCAGAGAGTTTGGATGTCTCTTTGCTCAAGAGACCATATGGCTGGTGGCTGATCAAACATAATACGCTCATACATTGGGCTAAACCAGGGATGAGAAGACTTCTGAGGTCTTCCTTTCTTTGTTTCTTGCCACCCTTTCACACTAGACAATTATATGTTCCCACTTTAATTGCCACGGCTGCATCCTGTGGAATTGTAGGGTTTACAGTTTAAGGAGAGGCATGTTGGAGCAGAATCATAGATGTGGAAGAGACCCCAAGAATCAACAAGTCCAACCCCTACCATGAAGAAGGACACAATTGGAGCACTCCTGATGGATGGCCATCCAGTGCCTGTTTGAAAAGGAGATCTGTGGATACCATGGACAGCTGAAAAGAGAAAAAGAATGGGTCTAAGGGCAAATCAGGCCTGAATCCTTCCTAGAAGTGAAGGTTGATGATACTTTGGATGTATCATGAGACAGTGTGACTCACCAGAAAAGACAATAACACTTGGTAAAGTGAGAGGCAGTAGGAAAAAAAGGGAAGACACACTACAGAAAGCTCTTGGACATGTCTTATTCATGTGTGTGTGTGTGTCTGTAATTTATAGGGATAGTAGCCTGTAATTCATAAGGACACCATAAGTCAAAGTCACCTTGATAGCAAATAACAACAAATTCAAAGTTCTCAGCCAGAGAGCCTGAGCCGCTTGCAAACTGTGAGTCCCAAGATTCCGCTGCATGTGACGGAATCAAGTGGAATCAAAGCACTACGATTGTGGAGCGTAAAAGAGTTACAAGATCTAGTAACATATTGAGATCCACCAGCTACTGTTGATAGATGCCTTCAAGTCATTTCTGTCTTGTGGCAATCCTAAGGTGAACTTATCACGGGGTTTTCTGGGGCTGAGAGTGTGTGACCCATCCAAGATCAGCCAGTGAGTTTCCATGGCAGAGCGGTCTCCAGGCCGTAGCCCAGTGCCCAAACCACTACACCACCAGCCACAGCCTGCTCAAAAAGACCTAAACCCAATTGCCGGTCCCAGCTAGAGCAGACCTGTTGAATAAATTTGGAAATGAGTAATTACTGGAAACTGGTAATTACATAAGCTCCACTGATTCAGTGGGTCTGGTTGGGACTAGCAGCTGAAATTAGGTCTATAACTCATCAGCTTTTATTTGTTTTGAACTATGTGCTTGTTTTAATTTTGTTGTGAGTTGCCTTGAGCCCCAGTTCTGGCAGAGATAAGCATATAGCTACCGTGGGAGAGCGCAAAATGAAGGCATTTCCCTGTCCCCATAAGAATTGTGCCCTCCCATGAAGTCCTTAAAGTTTCCACCCTTGCAAGAGAGAGAGTCGCTGAAAACCATTGACATCCAGAACAGCTTCCATTTCCTGTGTTCGCATTCCCTTGGGAACTCTGCCTCCTGCTTATCTTTGGTGCCTTGACTGCATTTCTAAAGGCGCAGCTGAAGTTTTAAATTACTGCAATGCTAGAAATTTAGAGACTAAAGGAATATTTCATGGGCGGGTTAGATTTCTCACCGGGGAGGGGAGTGCCCTCCTTTTGCTTCCTTTGTAGCTGTGCCCCTGATAGAAATGAAATAAATAAAATAATGTGCAATAGATAAATGATAAGAGACAATGCTCCTCTTTTTGTCTGCCTCTTACTATGCATAATATTACAAATTATACCAGATTTGGACTCACATTTATTCTAATTGAGACTAACAATTGGATTTAAGATAGAGGTTTGTCGTCATAGGGATTTGTTCTGATTATCACAACAGAACTGAGCTCAGCTCTCCACACATACAAATCCACACCCAGTTCCCTCCCAGGTTTCTTCATTTTGAGCAACACAATTTAGGGTGGAGTGGGTGTGAATCGTTTTGTTGTTGCTATTATGAAGTCACTGAGCATCGGAAATCCCAACTGATTATGCAGAAATGTATGACTATATTCCTATTTACCTCTGTCTGCACTCCTAGACTTAACTCTGGTTTACCATTAGAAGCAAAAACAAATCTTGGATTTACGTGGAAGGGCGTGGAGGCTTTCATACCTGTTTTGGGTCAACCACACCTTGTTGTGCTGGCTTAATTCCTTGAATCCACTTTTTATTGAGCATATTAGTCTTACATTCCTTTACACAGATCGATATTCATGGTTTGATGGATATACTACATAATACACAATAAATAGATAATACGAATAACATACTTAAATATTCAATAGATGAAATGACTGAGTTCTTTATTTAATATACATTTAGCATTGTAAATCTCAAATATATTAGTAAAATCTCAGATATGGTTAATATGCATTCTATTGCTGTAACTTAAATAATAGGTTCATTTATCTTATGAAAGAGTTTGTTTAGTCTCTGTTTTGATACCTATTCTAAATTATATCTAAGTTTGTATCTGTTTAATCCAGAATTTTTACATTTGGGCCTTGGCCTTATCTACCCATTGTTCCTCTAAATCTTGTGCAGCCACTTTTCCTCATTTCCTCTCACTGTCCAACTTCTGCTTCTCAGCTGTTGAAAAGGTCCTTCCTCCAGGAATTTGTTGAGATTTTGTCTTTGAAGGGGATGTTGTATGGATACAGTTCCCTTTTGCTCCTTGTCATTGGCTAGGAGATGATGGGAGCCAGATGCCAAAAATATATGGAGATCCACGAGATGGGGTTGTTCATGGTCTAGAATTTGGAACAGTCCTTTTGCATTGCATTGCGGCATTCAGATGCCATTGGCTTAACTCTATAGTGTGGCCCTCTGGATATCACTGTACTACAACTCCCATGAGCCTTAGCCAGAGGTCCTGGAGAACCGCAGTCCCGTCAAAAATCATCTGAAAGGCCACAGTTTTCCCAATATTTGCCTTAAGTGTTGGAATACACTGTCCAAGTGGGTTGTGTCTCTCCCTGTACAGTGAACTGTGACTGAAATGACAAGGCTGCAAAAAATCCCCACCCCAGACTCTGTTGATATAGGGCCACAGCGATACTAATGACCTTGGATACTCCCAGTCACATCACCATCATGGTCCCTAGCTTTGAGTGTTTTCAGCAAGGCAAACCAGCCGGTATATAAATCAAATAAAACCAAATGCTCCCAAGTGGATTTAATCAAACCTATAAATTTGTGTGCTGTTTATAAAAAGTGTTGCTCCTTCGAAGGCTCAGAAATCTTCCTATTCTCTAACCAGTTACTTCTCTGCTTTTCCTGATTCCAAGTTCCCACCTCACCTTATCACAATGTTCTCTTCCCCCCCGTCCCCAGGTTCCTGTGTTTTTGCTTCTTTCTCCTTTAAGAGGATTCCTTGTCAAACTGGGTGAAGCTCTTTGAAGTTTGGAAATGCTAATTATAACGATTAATGCCCCTTCAGCCCGTTGATCTCTGTTAACTCAGCTTTGCTGCCTTTCCAAAGGCTAGGACATGAGGAGCATGTGCACATTTTCCAGATGGCCAGCTTTCTGGAGCTCTAGCTTTGCCTTGGGTCAGAGGACAGGAAGGATGGACAGCCACTGAGACAGGGAAGCTTTTGGAAGTTTCTCATCTGGGTTTTCTTCCTGGATTTGGGGAGATCTGGTTCTAAAGTCTAGTTATGCTCCTGAGTCAATGTAACTATGCTGCTCACATACCCTCCAAGTGTCATTGAAACATGCTGCTAGATTCTTCCTTTCCTCCTCTCCGTTTTTGCTTTCGGATATGGTGGCTAATCTGGTCAGCCTGGGATAGGAACCAAGGACCCCTCCCCAAAGCCTTCAGACCTCCTCAAATAATTAAAGTCAATTTTGGGGTGATTTTTCACCCCCATCTCACACTCCAGATGGCCTAAAACAGAATGCTGCGGTTTTATCCTCTTAGTCCCCCACTAAATACCTTAAAAAGGAACAAAACCTTGCCTGAAATTGGCTGAAAGCAAAATCAAAATTGATGTGACTTCAGTTCTGGTCACGTTGGGTGCACCGCTGTGGCTTTCTGGGCCTGTGGTTACTGACCCTTGTTCTTTAATTCCTCTCCTTTGGCATCTTTAGGTGGACGCAGAACTTAGAAAAGTTCCCCCCCCTCCAAGTGACTACTGATTCTGAGAATTCTGAGACTTGTAATTATTATTATTATTTTAAAAGGTAACTTGTCCAAGGTCTGGGTCCAGGTTTCATCTGAAAGGCTGGCTAAGACTTCGACCTGTGGCACATTTACATTTTAGTTGCCCTCCAGGTTGATCTAGTTGGTGTGTGTCAGGTGAAGTCATCTGTTTGAAGGGACGCCAAAAGTCCTGTTCCGCTTGTGAAATTCGGCTGTTGTGGAATGCAGGCAGTTTGGTTTGTGTAATAGGTGCTGTTTCTGTTTGTATCTGGGTTTTTTGCTGTGCTGGAACACATAGAGCTGTCTTCACAATCCCTTGCTAATGAACCATAAATATTTCTGTGCCTGAATCAGGATTCAAACTTTGGTCTCCGGAGTTGTAGTTCAATGCTCCAACCAATATACTGTGCTGGCTCTCAGTAAATGTATATACCATGTTGTTGTTGTGTGCCTTCAAGTTGTTTCTGAATTATGGGGACTCTAAGGTGAACCTATCACAGGGCTTTCTTGGGCTGAGAGTGTGTGATACACCCAAGGTCTTGCAGTGGGTTTCTATGGGCAATCCTGGAACTGATGCTGCTCTATATAGAAAATGGTTGAAAACAATCAAGGAAGCTTTCCTATCAAAATGAGGACTAGTTTAAAGCAGCTTAAAAGTATTGATAACAATGAAAATAAAGGAGAATCATCCTCATTAAAAGAAAGTCAGCATGATGTAGTAATTTGAGCATTGAACTAAGTTCCTGGAGACCAGAGTTCGATTCCTCACTTGGCCATGGAAACCTATTGGGTGACTTTGGTCACATCACACACTCTCAGCCCCAGAAAACCCCGTGATAAGGTCATCTTAGGGTTGCTCTAAGTCAGAAACAATTCGAGGACACACAATGACAACAATAATAACGTTAATTAATGGACTCTTCTGCAGCAACCAGTTAATAGCCAAAAGTCTGTCTATGTATAAGAGGCTTTGCCTGCTGGTGAAAGGAGGAAAAAGATGAAGCCAGGCTGGCCTCCGAGGGAAGGGGTTCCAGATAAAAGCCCTCTCTTCTGTCCTCACCAAACATGCCTGTGATGTTCAGCACCTTGGACAGCTCCTTTAAAGTTCAGACTAAAAACCAGAATGGATTTGCCACCCTTCTGGCATGGAACTACCTGTTGTTGGTAATCATCCCTTGTGCCCTAGAAGAAAATTAGAGTGGCAGAAAGAGGTGGAAGGAAACTTGCAAATGTCGGTTGGTTGCAACAGTACCTTGGAACAGAAATTGCAAAAGGTCCTTCCTACATTGCTGCTATTCTTTTTTTTAAAAAAAGGTTAATTTGTTTTTGCTTCTGTTGGATTATTGTAGCATTTAGGAGTTTCATGCCCTTCTTCATTTTACAAGTGAAAACAGACATCAGACACAGATCAAGAAGACTGAAATTATTAGTGATGAAGAGCACACAAGCTAGGAGAGGTTGCAGCAGTTTGTTTTTGCCTGAGCCTACTGGGAAGGGCAGGATTTTGCCTCCTCTTCTCCTCCCCTCACTCACAGTTAATGGAGTGTAAACTCCTTTTGCAGTTTGTACTTAGTTTGCAGCGGTTTGAAGTGGGGAAGGCGAGGGGAGGAGAAAGAAACTGGAACATTTTATAAGTAGCTGAAAAAGTGGAATAGCAGAGGATTAATCAGGACTGTTTCTGCCAACCTTATACTGGTCATTGACCAAAATGCATGTATGTATGTATATGTATATGTATATTTTTTATTTATTTTTATTTATTTATTTGTATCCCGCCTCTCCATATAGATCGAGGCGGTGAACAACTTACAAATAGCATGTATTTCGAAACATTTTTCTATACATGCCCCCAACAAGCTGGGTACTCATTTTACCGACCTGCGAAAGGATGAAAGGCTGAGTCAACCTTGGGGCCCGGCAGGATCGAACTCACAACCTTGTGGTTTGTGGCTTGCAGTACTGGCATTTAACCACTGCGCCACTAGGGCTCCATATACATATACATATATGTATATGTATGCCAACCTGGGACAATTGGAAGGTATGAGTATGTAAGTGGAGATTGGAAAATCCCAGGTTAAGATCTCTGTTATGCCCAGAATGTGTCAACGGGTGTGGGTTGTGCCACTAAGCATCACCAGTCATGGCCTGCCTTACAAGGGTGTCATAAAGATAATTGAGATAACATCTGTAAAGGAAGCACATAAAAAATATTGCAAGAAGGGCATTCCAGATGCTTCGCTTATAAAGACACAACTGTTCTTTCTGACTTAACACGTAGGAAGGCATTCAGCATTTTGCTTCTCTTAACTCTCCAGAACCTTCCCAGCCCCCCAAAATCAGCAGAAACTTGCCCAAAATGACAGCCAGGAATGATGCCATGTCACTTTTGGGCGCACCAAAACATGCCGGTGTAGCCCGTTGAGTAGGGAGGGAAAATGCCCCTTTCCCCCTGTGAAGCTGCTCACCCTCTGGTATAGAGCCAGCATAAAAACTAGATATTTATTTTCTTTGCTGTACAGCAAATCTTTACTGGTTTCTACATCTCTTGTCTGAATGTTTTAATTTAGTAACTGAACAAGAAAGACAGATCGTGCTTTGCCGAATTGAACCCAGTAACCAATGCAAACCATTTGTCCAGTGTTCACCTTGTGGTCTGAGTACCAGATCCTGGAGGGGGAGGGATTTTGGGGGTCAGAGGTCAAGCTGATGGACAGGAATCCAGAGTTTGGTACTGTTAGGCCAACCAGGGGAAGAGGTTCCATCAAGGTTGTTGGTATGTAACTTCCACCTGTTTAACTGGCTGGGCTTCTTTTAACTAGCTTCTCTTTCTATATACCTTTGCTTCCAGTTGAGGCAGATTTTCTGTGCTTTGACAATGGCTTGCCTTAACGTTAATTGATAACACCGCTGTGCGTTTCCATCCTGTATTATTTATGGAAATGATGGCATGTAATGCTGCATAGCTGATTAATGCCACATGCATTTTTAATATCCTCATTTTTTAAGTTGTGTGATCTTGCTAAGTAAGTGCGCTGTGTGTTTTGTCGCCACTGATGTTCCCAGCTTAACATGTGTCTTAATTTCTTCGCTCTCCCTCCAGCTTTGCCATTCCCCTTTCCATCTGCAGAACCTCGTCCCTCTTCTTTCAACGTTCTGACGTCCCTCTTTGATTTAGCTATTTTTAGTTTTTGGTGCTGTGTGTGTTTTAAAAAAAATTTGCACCATAAGAAGGATGTGGTTGGTAATATTCCACAGGCCATGACTTTGTAAAAAGAGATTTATTAAAGAGAGTTAATGATATTGTCAAAACCTAGCCATTTATTTGGCTTGGTGCAGACATTTCTCCAACCCAGAAAATGTTCAGCTGTATAGAGGACTGAGCACCCCTTCTTACAGAAATTCCTTTCTGAATCCAAATGTCAAATAACGGTCCGTTTAATATGAATGTGTGTCTGCAGAGAAGCAGCTGGGTAGGAAAGGAACTGAGTGAGAATGACCGAAAGAGACTGGAAAATACCACAAATTGCAGTGCTGATTCCAGAATTAATTTTGGAAATTAGCCTCCATGCACTAGGTTAAAAAAACCCTTGTGTTGTATGAGTTATGAAAATGCTAATGTATTGTAGGTATAAGTTAGGGTCAGGATTTAATGTATACTGCTTATTTGTTGTTAGGTGCCTTCACGCCAATTCCAACTGGTGGTGAAACTCTCTTAGGAAGTCTTAAGAGGGGACATGATAGCCATGTTTAAATATTTGAAGGGATGCCATGTAGAGGAAGGAGAGGGCTTGTTTTCTGCTGCTCTAGAGACCAGGACAAGGAGCAATGGATTCACGCTGCAGGAAAGGAGATTCCACCGGAACCTCAGGAAGAACTTCCTGACAGTCAGGGCTGTCCGGCAGGGGAAGATGCTGCCTCGGAGTGTGGTGGAGTCTCCTTCCTTGGAGGTTTCTAAGCAGAGGCTGGATGGCCATCTGTCCAAGGGAGTGCTTTGAGGGTGTTCCTGAATGGCAGGGGGTTGGACTGGATGGCCCCTGGGGTCTCTTCCAACTCTACAGTTCTATGATTTCTCAGCAAGATTTGTCATTGACCTTCCTCTGAGGCTGAGAGGGTGGGATTTCACCAAGACCACCAGCGGGTTTCCATGGCTGGGTTGGGAATTAAACCCTGGCCTCCCTTAGGAGGCAATGGTCTCTCCTTTATTGGAGTGGTTTAGACAGAGGTTGGGATGATCACTCATCAAGAATGCTTTAGCTGTGAATTTTTGCAGTGGGAGAGGGTCAGATTAGATTGCCTCTGGGTTTCCTTCCAACTCTGTGAGGGGCCAGGAGAAATGCGGCCATTCTGAGGCAAACAGAACTGTTTTGTCAAAAGGCTGGATAGAAAGTGGTGTATCCCCTATTCTCTTTAGTCGGAGACAATAAGGCACATTCAGCCTCAGAAAACTCCATGATAGGTTTGCCTTAGGTTGCCATAAGTTGGAAACAACTTGAAGTCACACATCAACACTATCAATAGGCTGCAGATCCCGTCTAATCTTGGAAGTTAAGCAGGGTCATCCCTGGTTAGGACTTGGGTGGGAAACTGCCAACGAATAGCAGGTGCTGCAGGCTGCATTTCAGAGGAAGGAACCAGCAAAAGCATCTCTGAGTATTCCTTGCCTAAGAAAACCCTCTGAAATTAAAGAGTTTGCCATAAGTTGACAGGTAACTTGAAGGTAAAGGCACACATGTAATCTTAGAAGCTAAGCAGTTTCAGCCATGGTTAGTACTTGGATGGGAGACCGCCATGAATCCCAGGTGCTGTATTTCAAATGAAAGAACTGGCAAAACCATCTCTCAGTATTTGTTGCCTAAGAAAAACCTGTGAAATTCATGGGGTCACCGAAAGTCAACAGGCTACCTAAAGGCACAATACAAACACACATCTGAAACAGACAATAACTACCTCTTGTTGCTAGAAGACATTTTCCCATTTTTTCAGTTGAATTGCAACATACCAACAGGCTCAGCCATGTTATGCGGCCTCAGGTTGAGTCACCCCAGTGTCCTGCTTTAGGCAACATGCTGGTAGAAGGGCTACAAATTAGCAAGGGGTCAGGACTGGACATGTGGTCTGAAGTCAGCTCCAACGTCTGGACACTGGGCCAGCCGGAAAAGCAAGGTCTGAAGGCAGCCCGGAGGGAGGCAGATGAGTGCAAATGCTAGTTTTGTAGTCAACCCTGGTGACTTTTAGCTAGTATGTCAGTGGGGAAGTGAATCCATTTCCAGTCTCAATCTCAAGTTTAAAGTGCAGCAGGCCCTCTTTATCCGTGGGTTCTGTACCCATAGATTCAACCGGATTCAAAAATACTTGCAAAAAAAAAAGGTTCCGAAAAGCAGACCTTGATTTTTCTGTGCTCTCATGTGTACGGCCTCCCACCATTTCACAGATCCTCAGGCTCTTCCTAGCACTTGTTTGAGCTCTTTGCCATTTTATGATTGGGTCCAATCTCTTCCCCTACCCAGCTCCTTAAGCTGGTTCTCGTAATGCTTAGCCTCCAGACCTTTGGTCACTTTGACCACCTTTCTCTGAAAATGTTCTGGCTTGTCAATCTCCTTCTCACTCAGAAATGGACACAAGATTGGAAGTGAGGTTTGGCTTTTCCAGCTGCCGCATTTCCTTGCTGCATTCTATAGGGTAATATTTGGTGGTCCAGCATAATGGGAACTCTTCCTTTGGAACATGATGCCCGGCGAAGTGTGTTCTTTCACAAATTAATGAGGGACTTGCACCGTGGCTGACTTCCTTAAAATGAGATTCATCCTTCGTCTCCATTGACGGCCAGGGTGGTGTGAGCGGACTCTGGCTGGAGAGACCCGGGTTCAACTCTTCATTTATTCACAAAGTCTGTGGGTGAACCAGACCACCATCTGTCAGCCTGACCTCCTTCCGTTTGCTGCTGAACATTGCAACCCTGTTTGTTTTGCTTTTCAATTTGTCATCCCAATAATTTAATGTCAGTTGGTTTTATCACTGGCTTTGCTTCCTTAACACAATTGGATGAAAAAAAACAAACAAAAAAGCCAAACTTCTGAGTGCACAAAATGGTCATAAACATTCCATGACATCTGTCGGTTAGGCAAGGGAGGGATCTTGTTTCAATATACTGAAAAGATCTCTTAGAGCCAATAAATAAGGCTTCAGAGGAACAGAAAGCAGCTGAGGTTTCTGTGTTTTCCCCCTCCCCTTTTGTTGATTTTTTTTTGTATTGGGGAAGACTGTCAATGCCACTTATTTTTGGCTCAAATCGATTTGCTCTGGCCTTTAGTTCACTGGGCTAAGATTTGTCTGTCTGTGTCTATGTTAAGCACCCTAGCAGATTATCCAAAGCTGGTTTTGCCTTTGCAAATAGATAGTAAATTAGCAAGGAGGTTTATGCTTATAATGTTCTGGCAGAGCGAGATTTGCTATGGCTTTTTTTCTTTTTTGCAGGCAGTGGTACTTTGGAGTTGATTTAAACTGTCACTCGTTTTAGATTAGCCGTTTCTGACCGCTCGTGCAAGTCCTTGTCTTTTAAGGCGCACGGCTTCAGACCTAACCTGTTTTGTAAACAGTAGCTGGAGATTTATGGTGTTTTCTGTAGCTACACAGACCACTGTTCTGGAAGATGTAGCTCTGGATTAGGGATGGGTAAGCATTTCATTTCGGTAGGGTTTTTTGACAGGCAATGCAACACAATTCTCAAATTTCTGCATATTTGGGCTGGAAAGAACTTGAGATTTCTTTTATAATGAATGCAAATAAACCAAAACTGACAGATTTATCCGCCCAAGGCTTAACTTTTCGGAGGCCTAGCTTTGAATCCTTGTGTTGTCAACCCTGTTTGTGCTGAATTCGGATTACTCGTTCTTCTCTTCCTTCCAACATGCTTCTGGTAGGCCTTGTTTGTTGCTGTGTCTCTTCAACTTGTTTCTGACTTGGGATAACCCTACGGTGAATCTAATGTGGGGTTTTCTGGGCAAGATTTATTAAAAGAGGGGGGATTACCTTTGCCTTTGTGTGAGGCTGAGAGAGTGTGACTTTGCTGAAGGTCACCCGTGGGGTTTCCATGGCTGGGTGGGGATTTAAACCTTTGTTTTCCAGAGTCCTAAATCAGCATTTAAACCATTATATTACGGTGGCTCTAAGGCACCATAACACTACACAGTTATAGTGCTGTGATTCCACTTTAACTGACTTGGCACCATCCCGTAGAATCCTGGGGTTTGAAGTTTGGTTAGGGGCACTAGAGCTCTCCAACTGAGAATTCTAAGTACTCCTCCCTGAACTACAAATCCCAGTATTCCATAGGATGGGGCAATGTCAGTTGAGTGGAGCACTATAATTGGGTAAAATGAATGGGCCTGAGTCTTTAACACCTGTACGGCATGCAAGAAAAGCACATTCTTCTCCATGCTGGACAAAGCTATATGGGTTTGCAATTGACTGGAATAGGGGGCAGATTTGTTTTTTGGTTTATCTGTTTTTGAAGAATTGGCCATTATCATATTCATCAACTTTGGGATGGAGAGACCATGACTCTTAAACAAATTTGGATGTGGAAGAAAACAAAAACAGATTATCTCAACCTGAATTTTGGATCCTCTTTCTCTCTCTCTCTTCTGTCTCTCCAGTGATGAAAACTGGGACCCGTGCGGCTAAAAAACATCTGAGTGTGGCAAAAGTTATTGCAGGGAAGAGCAAGATTTCCATTTGCTCCTTTCTCCCCCTGCTGAGTTAATTGAGTGCAAAGCTACTTTTGCACTTTTTGAACTCAAGTTTCTGCAGTTGAAGTGAGCTGAGGAGAAAGGGGTAAATGAAGTAAGAGGAGGAGGAAGAAGCTGGGACATTTAAAAAGTGGCTGAAAAGTGGGATGATAAGGGGATTAATCAGGACTCTCCCTGCCAAATTGGGATACTTGGAGGGTATGTGACTATTGGCAATGGCACAAATTATTTATTTGTACACTTAGCATAATAAAATTTGCTAGTCTTTAAGGCACCATGTTTTGCATCAGCATAACACAGCTACCCTTCCATTCTGGAAATTTTAGATTTATAAATGCTTGCATTTTCTTCTGTTCCTATAGTTCTTTTTATTAATTCTCATTGTTTTTCATCATTTCAAAACAGAGCTAGTCATGGGAAATGGTGGAAGGTGATTAAATAATAATAATGAATTACAAAAACGGTGGCCCCAAGATACATCTGAGCTGGCCCCAAGGTACGTCTGAGCCGGAGATACTTCTGCAGCATCATTGCTGTTAGGGAAGAAAAAAAAAACCCAAGAAAGTATTTGATGGAGCTTTTGGTGGAGGGCGGGAAATGTTTGCTATAAACAGAAAGGAAGGACTCCAGGGAAGAAAGAGGAGGCATTAGAACAAAGAAGGAAAGAAACCAGAACTGACAAGAGCCAACAGGTCTGTTCTGTTTGATTAATTTGGGGGGAACTTTGTTTACCAGAAGACTGAAATTAGAATCATTTCTCTTTTTCTTGAGCCCGGAGTCATAAGATTAAATCAAATACATTTCGGTTTTTTTTTTTCACTGAGTCTAAACGTTTTGGAATGAAACCGAGGAACAGAAAGACAGGGGCATGTGGGGTGGGGGGAATCAAAAGGAGGTTACCCAGGCTGTCCTGCATTCTGCGTTTGGCCCCGTGTTACGCAACACACTCTGGTCTTGTTTTTTGCAAGTTGCGATGGGGTGACGGTAGGTCTGGAAGCATGTGCACTTAAGGAAAAACAAAGGAGAAGATGGAGAGGAACAATCCATGAGCTAATTACTCATGTCTTGGAAAAACACATCTTGCTTCTGTCCAGCAGTTGTCAAATTGACGCTCTCTCTTTGGGTCCTTTCGAACTACGTAATTATAGCACTACCATTCCAGTATAAAGCTGTCATGGCTGCATCCTATAGAATCCTGGGATTTGCAATTGAGGGAGGGGCACTTAAAATTCTTAGCCAGTGCCTCCCCAAACCCAAGAATTCCATAGGAGGCAGCCATGGTAGGCCATTTCCACACTACACTTTTATAGTGCTATTATTCCACTTTCAATGTCCTATGGAATCCTGGGATTTGCAGTTTAGGGAGGGGCCTTTAGGATTCTCAGCCAGAGAGCTCTTTGGCCTCAGTAAACTACAAACCCCAGAAGTCCACAGGATGTTGAAAATAGAATAATCGCACTATAACAGTGTAGTGTGGAAATGGCCATAGATAACACTATAATTTTGTAGTGTGGAAGGGCACATGGTGAGTGGACATCGATGAAGAAAGCAGAAGAGCCTGGAAGCAAAGAACTGCAAGTAACTTAGTTGCCTGCAGTTACTAACTTTCATGGTAGGGAAGTTGTAACCAAGTTGTATTTCAAAAAGTTGCCTTGGGGATGGCATTCCTTTATGGGTACAAGGAGTAACACTGTGCTCCTCTAAGCAAGGCCTATGTGCCAGGAGGTTGTGGCATTTCTTGCTGATGACCATTCCCAAAATAATGAAATGTATTGCTCTTGTACCTGTATATTATGCCCAGTTTTTGAGATGGGAAGGCTCTGTCCAAAGGGCACACCCTGTGAGCATGTAATTCCTTTAAGCAATCTCATAAGTGCAGGAAATACCAGTGATTATTCAGTGGTGAGAATACACACACATACACACAGAAGCTTTGAGCTAGAACATGGTGACATAGAATTTATCTTATATGAGGTCAGATAATTCATCCGTCTAGCTTCCTCTTGCCACCTGTGGTTGGCAGTGGCTAAACAGATTATTGGTCTATACCTGGGGTGGGCAACTGCCCAGGGACGGGGCTCAGTTTTTCTACCAAGCCCTCCGCAGACTGCAAGCCACCCATGTGACAAAATACTTCAATTTTCCTCCAGAGTCCCTCTTAAAATGACCAGAAGTGACATTGCATCATTTCTGGGTGCCATTTTGTGAACGACTGAAGGAAAGTGGAGGGGTTTTTTTTGGCACATGGAAGATGGTGGGGTCTGGGGTGTATGTGAATAATTGGGTAGTGTCTGGAGCCATTTCTGTCTGTTTTCCTGGGTTTGAAGGACTTCTTCTGTGGTATTTGGGCAAAAAGCACCCAAAAATTGCACTGAAGATTTGTTTGTTTGGGGCCTGGGGGCTCTGAAGGACTCTCAAGGAGCTCCAGGGGCTGCAAAAGTGGGGTCCAGGGGCTACACGTGGCCCCCATGGAATATCTTTCCCCACCGTGGTGTTTCTCATCAACTGGTACCTCATGCTTTTCACTGGAAATAACAGTGAAAAAAGGCATCCCTAGAAAATGATGAGTCAGAGCTACGAAGGGGTTGCAGGTACAGCAAATGTAAGCATTTTAAAGTGTGAACAATTTTCTATTTCTCGCTCTTTGCTGTGCTTATGAATTTGGGGAGTGAAGGAAAATTTAACGGCAGGGGGAGAATTCTTGAATTTTGCTCCGCCTTGGCTGTTTTTCCACTCCATACCTGGTTGCAAGGAGCCAGCGCCAACATGCGACAACTCACAGGGTTTCGGATCTTGGCAGCAGCTTGGCTGTAATGTCATGCAGGGACAGGCCCCCCTCGCAGGGCGGCTGTGTGAGACCACCGTAAAATGTGTTGAGACAGGACTGTCTGCTGCGCTTGCCTGTCCTTTCCTGCCCTCGATCGGAGCAGCCGGAGCCGGGAAACTTAATCAGACCCGGAAGCCCTGCCTGCCCAGCCTCACCCATCAGTAGCAGCTGTTTCTGCAACCGCAGTGACCCAATCTGGTGGGGGAGAGCTAGGAAAAGTTACTTTACCTCCCAGAATCATCCCGACCAGTATTACCTTCCAGAATCATCCCGATCAGTATTGTTATTAGTATCCTGCCTTTCTCCCAAATTTGGGACTCAGCATACAACACGCAAAAAATGAACATTAAAATGGAATTAAGCTAACTGCAGTATTTAAAGCTGCATCTGATGAAAGAGACTTAGGGTTTTCTGCACTACACTGATATAGTGCTATTATTCCACTTTCAACCTCCTGTGGAATCCTGGGATTTGCAGTTTAGGGAGGGTCCTTGAGAATTCCCAGCCAGAGAGTTCTTTGGCCTCAGGAACCCACAAACCCCAGAATTCACCAGGAGGTTGAAAGTGGAATAATAGCACTAGAACAGTGTAGTGCGGAAATGGCCCTTAGTCTATAAAAGCTTCTGCTATCAACTTCTCTCTGTTAATCTCGAACTCCTTCCAGAGCTTACGAATATACTTTTTAATAAAAGTAATATGTGTTTGTTAATTGCTCTAGTCTTTAAAAAGGGATTTGCTTTGCTGTTGTCATTGTGATTTGTTGCAAGGGTTGAAAGAGGAACTTTTTGCTACTTTGAAAAACAAACAGACTTAGTATTAACAAGAGTACGGTTCTGTTGCTTTTGAAATGTGACTTTTGTATCACACCGGGTGTTAAAAAGGGTAACTTGTCATAGGTAACTATGTATTTTTAAAAAGAGGGGTGGGTTTTGCATACTTCGTTGCTTTTATGTTGTGCTTCATTTACTAAGGGAGGAAAGAAAGAGACAAATGTTAGGGTTGGCAAAGTAATTGGCATCAAACCTGAAATATCAAGATGCCTCGAAAGATGATCCATTTAAAAAAGTATCTTGGCTGTGGATTCCTCCAGGTTCTTGTAAAAAGTGGGACTTCTTGTGATAAAAGTTGCGCTGGGTTTTGCTGGACAGACGAAGAGTAGGGGAGTTGGGCTGGGAAGGCATAAAACACTACACAGTTATTGTTCTGTGATTCCACCCTTAACCGCCACGGGTGCCTCCTATGGAAACTTGGGATTTGCAGTTTGGAGGAGGCACTAGAACTCCCTGCCTGAGAACTCTAAGTGCCCTTCCCTAAACTGCAGATCTCAGGATTCCATAGGATGTTGCCATGGCAGTTAAAGTGGAATCATAGTGCCATAACTCTGCAGTGTGAAAGGGCCCCAACTTTTCAGCAAGCATTCTGATCACGGCCTCCCGTCATCTATTTCAAGAAGATCTGAAATTGGCCTGAAAAAACCCTTGGACATATGTGAAGCACACAAAAAAAGGGGGAAAATACCCTCCCTCCAGGACTGATCATCACTTCTCACCCCTCGGGAAAGAAAGGAGAAGTTTTCCAAGTAGACACCCCATGAGTCTGACACTCTGGGCTTTAGGAAACAAAGATCTGGCCATTCAGAAGCAGACAAACTCGGTTCTTGCCTCTGGGCTGCTGTCGCCCGTCAAGGACAACGGGGACACCCAAGGCGCTGCTGGCTAAGTCCCATAAGATTTTGGCTCTCAGACTGGCTCCAGATAATGACAAACTCTTATTGTTTGTTTTTGGGGTCTGGCTGTTTTCTGTGCAATATTTGTCCGTTTCTCTCTTCTGACTTCCTGGAAGTTTTCCACTGCTTGAATAAGGAATGCCTTTTGACATTCTGTGCATACCCTTTCGGGGCTGTCTGACACCAGACGCTCCTGTTTGTGCCAAGAGCAAAATCTGAAATGAACTCACTCTAAACAAGGAAGCAGCCGGGCTATTCTGGCAGGGTGATAATGATGATAGGGATCTGGAGGGAGCACTTACTTCTTGTTGTTGTTGTTGTCTGCCTTCAAGTCATTTCTGACTTACAGTGACCCTAAGATGAAGAGGTTTTCTGGGGCTGAGAAGGTGTGATTCACCCAAGGTCACCCAGTGGGTTTCCACGGCTGAGTGGGGAATCGAACCCAGGGCTTCAAGGTCGTAGTCCAATGCCCAAACCGTTAGACTGCGCTGGTTCTTGTGACTACTTACCCATAGCTAAAAATGGGTATGGATTCTCCTTCAACTGCAGTGGTTCCATCCAGTGTAATCCTGGGATTTGTAGTTTGGTGAGGCACTAGAACTCTCTGGTTGAGAATTCTAAGTATGGCTCCCTAGACTGCAAGTCCCGGGATTCCTGAGGATGTTGCCATGGCAATTAAAGTGGAATCATAGGACTGTAACTGGGTAGTACAAAAGGACACCAGTTCAGCCATCCAAGGGATAAAAACACACATCTAAGTACGTATCTATTAATGGGGGGAGAAAAGAAAAAAAGAAAGCAGAACTGATATGGTAGAAAGCAAAGCTTTGCAAAATGACTTTTTTTTTCTGGACTACAACTCTCAGAATCCCTTAGTCAGCATGGCCACTGGAGAATTTTGGGAGCTGTGGCTCAAAACGAATAAAAATGATAAACTTCTAGTTAAAAGTTGCTTCTGCAGCATGCAAAGTCAGTTGGGAAAGGCTGGTCTGAACAGAAAGGTCTTTCTCTGCCAACATTAAAAGAGAAGAGGTTAGGAGCCTGGCTAACCACCTCAGTAGGGGCTTCCAGAATCATTTAAACAAAGTCCACAATATCATATGAAAGTTAGAATTTAGCAGCCAAGGAACTTCTACCACCTCCTCCTCTTCATTCTTCCTTTTAATTGTCAGTGAACTGTGTTGCATAATTTATACAGGCTGTCAGAACTCAGTGTTTTCCTGGCACACAATTCAGGTTGTTGGTACAGGGAAAAGAAAAATATTTCTGTTTTCTAGTTGCTGGACTCAGCCCAACCTTTCAGTCCTAGGTGTTCAGGGTCCTTGAAGTGAACTCCACAGAGGCACAGATACGAGGCGTTGCGTAATGGCACAGGGCCACCAAAATAATTTTACCCCAGCAAAAATTTCCCTTCCCTTCTCCAAATTCCTAACATTGCAGAAATTTAAAATTTCAGTCGAGCCTTTAGAAATAGAGTTTAGGCATCGGAAAGAAAGGGAAAGGCAAAGTGACAAAGGGAATGCAAAGACAGCACATAGAAGAGTTCTAGGCATGAATAAATTTTTGAGTTTGTAATGCAATGGAGACTGGAGGAGAATTTCGTGGAGCAGGGGAGCAGAATTCCTGTTGGGAGGAGGTGCCTTCTTTTTGAACCCCCATAGCTCTTCAGAGCTTAAAAAATGCAGTTATAGCCATTTCCGCTGGTGCTGTTATGCCTTTTCCCAAGAGGTTTGCAAAGCGGGGGTGGTGGGGGTACAGAGTGTGGAGAGAGACATTGTCCCCAGAGCGTTCCTTTCTCCTCTGCCAAGTCTGCTGTTTATTGCACAGAACAGTCCTGGCTCTTTCTTTTCGTCTCTGGCACGGGCGTTTGCTCAAGTGGTGACGCAGCGAAAAAGCAAACAGAGTGCATTGCAGCAGAGCAAACCGGAGCAGCTTTTGTCACCAGGCCAACCGCTGACGTGAGGCAGGGGTGGCACGGAACACATAATTACCGAGCGGATGCCCAATAAACCACCTGCGTGTAACTCTCCCAACACGTGGATTGACCGGCAGGGAGCTGTGCTTAATGGATGGGGGAATCAAAGCAGCCAAAGCCAGTGCTAAGCTGGATGGACTGGTCTTTTTCCTCGCTTGGTTCATGCATTTCATCAATGAGAATTGGGACATGTGTGGTCAAGCTGTATCACAGCGTGTTCAAGATAGCAAAAGTGATTAATGAGGGAGAAGACAAGGCTGCAGAAGTTTGCTCTTGCCTGAGTCTACTGGGCAGAGTGAGAATTGTTCCCCCCTTGCTGTAGAAAACAAAGAAAACATGTAGCAGCCAACCCTGGAATGTCTCTTGGCCTGGGTCTCACAGAGGATAGGTGCAGAATTTGGAAATGTTAGTTTTTGGGTCCAGAATGTCTCAACCAGCTAAGTTAGTTTTGGGACCTATGGGTTCCTAAGAACCTCTCGGGCTGTAGCTGTGGTGGCTGGTGGTTTCGGGTCACACAACTTTTCTAAGCTGTGCATAAATGGGACAGAGTTTTCCCCCCCCTTCCTCTCTAGTTCAGCTTCTGGGCAGACTGTCTCCTTGTCTTGTCCTGTCTTGTTTCTTGTTTTCGTCAAGCTTTATTAATGTACATTATCTCTGGCTTCTTTTTCTCATTCTGTTGTTTATGCTCGACTTCCTTTCTCTCCCTGAGCATCTTTGAGTCCTGGAATATCTTCCTCATTCCTCTCCCCAACCTTATTTAAAACTACTGCCTTAGGGTCTACATACCCTTATGGTACCAGATCTTGTCTGATTTTGGAAGCTAAGAAGGTCTGGTTAGTATTTCGAGGGAGAACAACCAAGAATTACCAGGCTGTATGTCAGAAGTAGGCAATGGGAAGCCACCTTGCCCAAGTAAACCCTATGAAATCCTTGGGGCCACCCTAAATGGACAGGTGAACAGTAGCCAATCTGTGTCAGCACTTTTGATGACATTTCAAGACAACGTAGATTTCTTATGGTTGTTTCAAACCATTTTTTATTTTTTCACACTGCTGTGAACTTTTCAGAGATTTTCAAGATAGAGGAAAGTATTATGTTCTCACAGACCTCGAACCAAATCTGGACTCTCACTTCTCCCTCTAAGTAGGACATATGACTCATGGTCCTTATCACCTCTGTTGCCCTGCGGCAGAATAAGAGTGCTTTGGAGAGTTGTCTTGTTGAACAATAAAAAAAAAAGAGCTTTATGAACTTGGGGTAATAAAGCCTTCTCAAGACAAGGAATGGAACAGCGGAGGATCAAAGAAATCGTTCATTTGATGTCATTTCTTTTCTCCAGGTAGGAAAATGTGTTCCTAAAAGAAGGACAGATGGTGCTAAAACTGGATTATTCTGTACACCTTTTTTTGCAGAGGGCATTCAAAAACAAATTCTAGATTTGATAGAGTGGTTGTTATTAGGGTTATCTGTTACCAGGGATATCCTAATCCAGTGGTTCTCAAACCTCTGTGGCCCCCTTTATGTTTAAATGCAGATGTTATGTCCCCCTATGTCCTGTAGAACATATTATTTATTTGATACCCCAGTTTTTTTTTAATTTGAGCCAACATGGTTTAGCAGTTTGAGCATTGGACTGTGGTCCTGGAGACCAGAGTTCAATTTCCTGCTCAGCCATGGAAACCCACTGGAGAGCCTTGGGTGAACCACACGCTCTCAGCCTCAGAGAACGCTGTAATAGGTTTGCCCTAGGCTTGCCGTAAGCTAGAAATGACTTGAAGGCACACAACAACAACAGCAACTCAGAGAAAGACCAAGAAGTGGCATCTTGCACTCTCCTTCCAGTACTGTACTTCCTTCTACCACTTTCTTCTCCTCTGTTTCAGCCTGTCTTGGTTTCTCATCTGTAAAATGGGAGTAATCATAACACAGAACGGCTGAACAAGGTTGTGAGGAAAACAATGAGCTAATGTCCGGAAGCCTGTTTATGCAATATACCAACTGCTGTACTCCTTCTGCGTGGCACAGCAGTGGAAAGGGAGGGAAGGCAGACAAAATCTTGCTCTGAGTATTTCTCCAATGGGTCACTTCTTTCCTGGACACTGAACCCATGGACTTGTTCCTCCTGCTATCCCAGCTTCAGTGGCAACTGGCAGTTCCCATGCCAGTGGGGCGACAAATCCAGTCTAGGTTTTGGATAGTGTGTTAAAGGATCTGCCCAAGGTGCTGAACTCTAATCCCAGAGCTTCAGCACCCTGGAGAATTCATTGAACACTATCCAAAATCTAGACTGGATTCATCAATGCTCCAATGATGTGAGAGCCGTCGGGTGCCACCCTCCATCTTAGTTACATCAGCATGGTGTAATAGTTTGAGTGATAGAGTCTGGGAGACTAGGAGTCAAGTCCTTACTCAGCCATGGAAACCCACTGGATGAACTTGGACAAGTCACTCTCTCTTAATGCAAACCTCCTGTGAACAAATCTTGCCAAGAAGACCCCGTAGTAGGTTCACTTTAAGGTCACCATAAGTCAGAGATGACTTTAAGGCACACAACAACCAAAGGCCCACTTCTCCTGCCCCCTGACTCTGCCCCGAAGGAGCATCTTCAATATGCCACCCACAAAGTTCACCTCTCATTCTGCACCCCAGATAAAGCTAGGCAACTGCTGGAGACGATTTTGTACAAAAGGTGCTTACTTTGCATATGCATTTGCAATTTGCATGTTTTATGCTGAGCTGGCAGCTTGAGTTGAATTCTTAGATTATTGTTTGCATTTGGGGAAAAAAAGGAGTGGGGAGAGAACAGGGTACAGATTTGCATAGGTTTGCTATAGAATTGCTTGTCAGCATATGAAGATGTAGTGAGAAGGATGAAGCGGGGAGGGGGAATCTTAGTTTTCCTTTCTGTGCAGAGCTGGGAATTTTACTTTTGAGCAGAACGAATATAAGGGTGGTGTAGCCTGGGCCCAAATGTAGCATTTGGTATTACTGTACCTGCCTTTTTTGCCATCTACATTAAGTCTGGGAAATGTATCCCCAGTGGATATGGGGAACCTAGTGTCACATGCAATCAAAAAAAATAAAGAAACAGAAAGAAGAAGAAAAAGAGGTCTCTTGTGGAGTTTGCAGATTTAGGGAATGTCTCCTTTCAGTTTTACACAGTGCTTTGAAGGTTTCACTTTGATCAGCCTTTATGGAGGAGCTTGTACGCTGGTTGGAAGACAAGCGGATGCCTTGTTCTGTGCAAATTGGGATTGGGGGGGGAGAGGTTTCTGCGCAGCAGTCAGAAGCTGCGTTGTATAAAGAGCAGTTGGGAGTTTGGGAAGTTAAACCTGGCAACGCTGGGAAGAACCCAAGGCTTATCCAACGGACATGGTCAAGCAACACCTATTACATTAACAGCATTATTAGTTCTTGCATAGGAAATCATAACGAAGAGATCTGCTTTTGCTTTGCCCCTCATTTTTGGGGCATATTTGGCAATTCAGTGGTTTTGACTAGGACTTTGGAAGACCTTGCTCAGTCATGAAGACCCACCGGGTGGCTCTAGGCAAGTCACGGTCTCCTCATTCTCAGAGGAGGGAAATGGCAAACCGGCTCCGAAAATTCCTTGCCAAGAAAATGCAAAGAGAGAGGAATTAATAAGTATGGCTTGTGCTGAGAGCCAGTGTGGCGCAGAGAGATTTAAGTGCTAGAATGGAGGCTCAGCCACATGGAACCCCACTGGGTACTATGGGCAAGCCACACTCTCTCAGCCTCAGAGGAAGGGAGTGGCAAACTGCCTCTGAATAAATCTTACAAGAAAACCCTTGTGATAAGTTCACCTTAGGACTACTGTAAGTCTGAAATGACTTTAAGGCATTGTAAACCCTGTGTAGTGTAGTGGTTTGAGTGTTGTACTGAGACTTGGGAGACCAGAGTTTGAATCCCTGCTCAACCATAGAGTCCCACTGACCGGCTTTGGGCAAGTTGCACTCGCTCAGCCTCAGAGGCAGACAATGGCAACCCCTGCTGAACAAATCTTGCCCCATGGTAGGTTCACCTTAGGTTGCCTTAAGGTAGAAATGACTTGAAGACACATAACAACAACAACTATGCTGGAGTTGACTAGAAAGCACATAAAAATGGCAAAGATGTCTACATCTGATCTTTTGGTAACCCTTCAAGGGTTCAGTAGTTAGTTCTCTCCCCCGCCTGGCGTTCGTTCGTTCGTTTCTTTCTTTCTTTCTTTCTTTCTTTCTTTCTTTCTTTCTTTCTTTTGCATGTTTTAGCTTTTTGTCATGCAGGTTAAAATGTCAAGAATGGTTCTCATGGTTACAGAGAGAGATCTAATAAGCCTTTTATTGGGTTTTTTTCCTCTAAAAAAGAACCACTTAAGGATTCAAAACAGTAAAAGGAAGTTGAGTACTAAAATGGCCAGATTTAATAATACAGTCTGCCTTCCACATTTGCTAAGGTTAGAAGCTCAGGGCCCTCACGAAAGTGGAAAAATGCAAATATCAAAATGTGTGTGTGTGTGTGTTTGTGGGAAGGGGGCCAAGGCATGGTGGGCAGAGCGGGCACCAATAGTCCCAACAAGGGAAAGAACAAGGAAAGGGGTGGGTTGGCACGGTGGCCCTAGACTTCCTTTCTCTTGCCCATCCCCTTCCTTGGGTGTGGGGTGGCTATTGGGAGAGGGTTTGGGCTGGGAGGCATCCTTAGCTGGCCAGGCAGTGGCTGGTGGAGGAAGGGGAGAACCAGAGGTGGGTTTTTAAAGGGCTGTAGGGCCTGATTGGAGCCACTGAGAGGGAAGGTTCCCCCGGAAAAGAAGTGCTTGAGGTGGGGGGGCAGGGGTTGGAGAAATGCACAGATAACCAAATCTATGAAAGTGAAACCCACACATGGAGAGGGTTGACACTATATTCCTCGTCCTCCTCCACTTCAACATTTCTGTGCCTTTATGAAGATTTTGGAGTGCTTCCTGCCTCCGATTGCAGCCGTCTCTGAATATGAATATGAAGAATAAGAACAGCTGTGCTGTGGCATTCATTTCTTTCTCTATTTGCATGTGATTAATGCTAAGGCACATTTGCCAACTGATAAAATTGGCTTTAGGGTGCAAGTGTGTTCCCATCTCCCTGCTGAGGCTTGTTCAGCTCTGCAGGATGGTGTGTTTTAGGAGTGGTTTGTTAAGCAATTTCATGTATATGTGTATATGTCTTTGTCATTCATCACGTCTCTTTTGTATCAAGGTACCCCTTGCAGTTTTAGATCCTCCTTGAATGTTTCTCTTGGTTAAACATTAAACAAGGCTGTAACTGAAGAAAATACCTGAAGCGAATAATTAAAACAATAGTTAGCGTATTACATAAATGGTACATTGGAAAATAATACCACAGTGTGGCAACTTTAGCCACCAGGGCAGGCATTTTGTTGCTGTTACAGATTCCTAGCCTAGAGTTAAGAATTTTTAACTGCACCATATTCAGTAATATACATTAGTGCACTATTGCTGTGATTGTAAATGCCCCCCCCCAACCCACCTTAACAGCCAGCAGCTGCATAGAGTGATGGAGGTCTTCTGTTCATCTGGCAACCGCGATACAGGAGGATGATGTTTCCTGCCCCCTCCTTCTAGCAAGCAAGACTGCGGCAAGCAGAAGCAGGGTCTCATTGCAGTTCCTCATTGCAGCCTTGCTAGCTGGTGGGAGAGGACTGAGAGTGTCATCCACCAGCAGTAGAACGGACCACCTTCTCTGGATGCCGTTGCTGGCTGTTAAGGTAGGTTTGAGGGGGGCAGACCAGGAGATGTTACTTAGTTTATCATTAAAGGGCCACAGAAGATAATAGAATTATAGAATCCTAGAGCTGGAAGGGACAACCATCATGGTCTGGTGGTCTGAGCATTGGAGACCAGGGTTCAATTCCCTGCTTGACCGTGGAAACCCACTGGGTGACCTTGGGGTACATCACACACTTTCAGCCTCAGAAAATCCTGTGATAGAACCATAGAGCTGGAAGATACCCCAAGGGCCATCCAGTCCAACCCCATTCTGCCATGCAGGAATACACCATCAAAGCACCTCCAGCCAATGGCCATCCAGCCTCTGCTTAAAAACCTCCAAAGAAGGAGACTCCACCACACTCCCAGGCAGTGCATTCCACTGTCAATAGATTTCCCTTTGGGTTGTCCTAAGTTGGAAATGACTTGAAGGCACACAACAACAACGACAACAAGAGGGCTGAGAGAGACCACAAGTGCCCTCTGGTTCCAACTTCCTGCCCTGATATCGTTGTGTGCCTTCAAGTCATTTCTGACTGATGGCAACCCTAAGGTGGACCTATCATGTGGTTTTCTGGGGCTGAGAGTGTGTGATGTACCCGAAGTCACCGAGCAGGTCTCCACGGTCAAGCAGGGAATCAAACCCTGGTTTCCAGGGTTGTAGCCCAGTTCTCCTACCACTAAAGCACTTCTGAGAGATGGCCGTCCAGTCTATGTTTAAGGATACCCAAAGAAAGAGGCAGCCTTTTTTGCTGCTGAACGGCTCTTACAGTAAAGAAGTTCTTCCTGGTGGCTTAGGTGGAATCCCTTTTCTTATACATAAGGTATGCACATGAGCTAGGCGTATACCATTTGACCCAACGTGCATTTGGATGCCTGTAAAGTGTACATTTTGTAATACTGGTTTATAAGCGATCCTCTTTTTGATGATTCCTCTGCATTAATTCCAGTCTTCTTTTTAACCTTCTTCTTGCAGACTTCTTCTGTAACTGCAGTTCTGTTGGGAGCAGGGGCCTGAGTGACTGCAATGCGACAACCGGGCAGTGCGAATGCCATGCGGGGTACACAGGCCAGTTGTGCGACAGATGCGAAGAGGGTTACTACCTGGACCAGAGCAGCCGGCACTGCCTTGCTTGCAACTGCCATCTGGAGGACTCCGTTTCCTTCTCCTGCCTCAGGTAAGGGGTGTTTGGATCCTAACCGCAGCTACCATTTGTCCTTGTGGGGGGCGTGGCTTTATTTAAGGCTCCAATCTAAAGAGAAATGAAAAAGAGCAGTCTAAGGGTAAGCCCTGCCAATTCAAAGAAGTAAGGCTGGGGAGGGGAAAGTCTAGCATGAGAGGGCACACACACACACACACACACACATTAAAAAACCCTAAATCTGCATTATTTTCAGGCTATTTTCCACCCTTAACTGGGTCAAACCATATGAAACTGCATATAAGCATAGTGGTTGTCCCTCTCCACCTCTGGAAAAAAATGTTTTTTTTTTCTTTTGGTCTAATTCATCCAGTGTGGTCCCTGGAGTATGTGAAGAGATGGACTCACCCCCATTCCCAGGCTTCTTCAAGCCCCCACATCTATTATGAAATAGATGTAAAATGAAGAGTCCAGCCAGGGATGACTTCCATGTCAGTAGGGTAATGAATCCACTTTATGTTTTAGCCCAAGGTTTGAAGCAGCTATCCAGGGTGCTGAACCATAATCCTAAAATAGGTTCAGCACCTTGGACAACTCCTTTAAAGCCTAAAACAAAATTGGGAGTGGATTCATTGCACCACTGACATGGAAGCAACTGTCAAAAATGTTCCTTTAATGAATATAGCACCTCCTGCCCCGCTGCCTTTGATTGCACACTCTTGACCAAACGGTCTGTCACCCACACCATCTTGATAGTCTAATTATTAGCAAAGTTGCCCTGACAGGGCACATGGCGTGGGGAAACACGATCCCTTCCTCAAGCGTTGGACTCATTTCCGAAATGAACATTGACCTGACAGGCTGTTGCCATGGATAGATCCTGGCATGGCCGTAATCAAAGGCCATTTTGCACAGAATAATTACTGAGGGAAGTGCATTAATGTGTACTTGTGCGTATGTGTTGCATCTCCTTTTGAATGGAGGCATTTTCATACCATTCACCAAACAGGTTTCAGTTCAGTGCCTTTTGCCAGCTTTACTCTGTTTTATTCTTCCTACACACAGACACACAGACACACACACTAGTGCAATGTGTTTGCCTCTCCCCTTCCATATTATCAGCAGCCCTGTGAGGTTGTCAGGGCAAGATAGAGAAGAAACATAAGTTAGTACGTGAGCAGACCCAAGCTCAGCTTCAAAGCAAAAATGAGGGATTTTAGCACTTCTCCCTGGTTACAGGGAGGCACTTCATGGCTCTCCAGATAATGTTGGACTGTAGCTCTCATCAGCCCTACCCAACATGGGGATACTGGGGAAGGCAGTCCAAGTAACACCTGGTGGGTCACAAGATGTCCATTCTGGTCCAAACAGAACTTCTCTTCCTGCTCCTGGATTGAACAGGATGCATACCCATAATTGTGACTATTGGATATTTCTTGGTTCTCCTGACCTTCATATGCATGCTGCCATTCCAACAATTCATTTTAATCAGGGATAGATAACTGTGTTCCTCCAGAAGCTGGCCGAACTCCAGTTCCATTGGCTTCGCTGGCTTGGGTTGAGAGGTTGTAGTCCGTCAGTATCTGGAAGGCTTCACCTTCTCTGGTTGCTGTTGAAATGGACTTTCAGGTTGACTTCAGTTTAAGATGACCCTCTGGGGTTTTCTGGGCAAGATTGATACAGATCAGCTTTGCCATAGCCTTCCTCTTAGGTCAGGGTGGGAAACTGGAGGAGAGCAAGAGGTCAGTTCCACCCTGACCCACCCTGTAGGATGTAGTCCACCCCTAGAAAGCCCAGGTATCTTCATTTCCTTCTGTGGCCCCTCTCAAAATGGAGATAGGAAACAAC
This sequence comes from Ctenosaura bakeri, assembly GCA_948474755.1. Classification (NCBI taxonomy): domain Eukaryota; kingdom Metazoa; phylum Chordata; class Lepidosauria; order Squamata; family Iguanidae; genus Ctenosaura; species Ctenosaura bakeri. Next base: position 424,964 of record CAOLHI010000335.1, read on the forward strand.
ATTGCATCACTTCCTGTCACCATGTTGAGAGGGGGTGCAGAGAGAAATTTGGGGAGGGTTCTAAGGTGCTTTAAGGTGTGGGATACTTTATTTTCTTTCTTTGGCGGGCTTTCTGTGTGATTTTGGGACAAAAATTGCTTGAAAATTGTGCCATTTTTAAAAAATTGGGAAATTGGGGGGCTTTGGCAGACTGGTAAAGAGCTTCAGGGGGGCAGAAAAGTGGGGCATGGTCTGTGGGCCTCACTATGCCCAACCAGTCTTAGGCTGAAAGAGTGTGACTTGCCCCAAATCACTCAGGGGTTTCCATAGCGGAGTGGAGATTTGAACCTTGGCCTCTGGGAGCCCCACTCCAGCAATGTCTCCTTGATTTAAATTCCAAGGGAGGAAGGGTCACTGATTTGAATTATTGATTTTAATCAAGCTCGTCTTCTTAAAATGCATACATTTCCTGGAAAACTTGAGAACTGGTTGCTGTAACAAAAGGTGTCTGTCTGGAGCTGAAAGCTTTTGCATAACGAGAGCATTTTTACATAACCGTGTTTAGCATTATCCAGAACCCTTTGATCAAGCAGCCCATGCCTCTACGGTGCAATTATTAACTGCTTAGTGCCAGGAAGAGCCATTGGGAGGTGGATGGGCTTGCTATTTACTTCTCTTTGTACCTTAAGAAATGCCCATCAAGTCCAGAGGTTAAAAGGAGAAGATAGAAAGTTGCTTTGACCCTTTGGCCCATTCGTTCTTCCTTGCTCAGTGTGGGTTGAATCCCAAGTCCTTGTTTCCTCAAAACAGACACTCCATAGAATGAGATCGAAACCAAAAAAAAGCACTGTTGAATTTTTAAAATGTTGGCTGAGAATCTGTATTGCAGACTGCATTTCATAACTTCATAGGTTTGTAACTACATCGGCAGAAATGCTGCAAAACCTTATTAGTGATTTTTGAATATGCACAACCTAGGAAGTGGCAAGAGTGCTCCAATGTGCATCAGGCATTTCTGGCATTTCCTACTGGTGTTCAGTTTGTGCATGCCATGGTGTGCATGAGTGACCACTGCACATCAAGCCATGGGACATCAGTCATTGCACCATTGTGCAGCAAATGCCTTAGGTTGTAATTTCATTGAAGGTGGGCTTTGCAAAACTACTCAATTCAGTTTTGCACAACTGTTAAGGCCATTTAGAAAGATCTTTGTCCCCAGAAGCATGCCGGCCACCATTTTCAGAGCTTCGTTCCAAATCAATATAGAGGGGAACATTCACGCCTCTTCATCCTGTATTAAATCAATACTGTCTCTGCACACACGGAAACATGCGGGTCATTCTAGAGAATAACAGAGAACTTGTTTTTAGACTGTGGGTCTTTGTGTAGCCAAGAAGGCAACATGCATGGGAGATGTTGGAAAGCACAGGGAAAATGAATAAAAGAAATCCCTCTCCCCCAACTTCCTGAATGGGAGAATTTGACACTGCAATATTTGCATGATTTATTTTATTCTTGGCATTTATGTGCTGAAAACACAGGCTTTCCGGTGAACAGCCTCAGGCAGGGCAGGCTTCTAAATCTGAAAAGTGTCAGTGAAGAGTTTGTGCAATGCAGTCCAGCTAACAGTCTTCTCCCCTGCAGCATATTTATCCTCCAGTCTTGGTGAGCACAGAACTCTTTGGCTAGAACGGGAAAAAAATGTAGTGGGCAGCAGGTATATGCATTTGTCCAAAGTGTGGCTGCAGTGTGTTCGTCAAGTGATGAATTAGGTTAATTATTTTTCATTTTGGTTAAAAAACTGTTCCTGATTAGCTGGACAGAGGTTTGCAAAACAACAATAGTAGCAAAGTATTTTAAACTGGAGTCTTTGCCAAAACTGCAGATGACAAATACTGTCCTTAAAAGAGACATTCTCCCTTTTCCATCTCTGTTAGTTGGACTCTGCAGAAGAATTACATCCCCTTTTGGGATAGATTTCCACATTTTGGGTAGTTCCTTCAGAGTTCAGATGATGATGGTTAATTTATGTCCCATTCCCCTATCCCTAATCCCCAGAATTTTCCAGATGAAAGACCCAAAGCAGATTTATCGGTCCACTGAAATGAAAGCATCCAGCCACCACTGGCTACAGGCCATAGACCCAGATGTTAGCTTGTGGCCGGCTAACAAACCATGGCTTGTTCAGGCAGCTTTGCATGTACGAGCATCCTGGTTTCACTTAACCATATCAGGGCTTGCTGTGTTGTGTGAACATGGCCGTTGTGAGATCACCATATTTGGTGACAAAGAAGCAAATAGGTAGGTTTTTTTCACCCTTAATTCTTCCTGGAAAAAATGTGTCCGGCAGTCCTGATGGCCATTTGGGGGCTGCTTCCCTCTTGGTCCAAGAAGCTTTTGTGTGTGTGTGTGTGTGTGTGTGTGTGTGTGTAAACTGGGGCCAGAGTGGTAAGCCAGGACGGTGAAGGTGTTGTACTGCTAACGAGGCACGCTTGGCATTTTGACATTTCAGGGGGAGCTGAGGGTGAAGCCCTTTGCCTCTTCAGACATCTCGAGTGTTTCGGCTCCTTCGATAGATTTCACGCAGATGGATTCCATTCAGAGGCCGAAAGCGAGGAATGCTGTCCGCACAATGCCCCAGTGTTTTCTGGGAATAAAGCGGCCTTTTTTCCCCCTCCTCCTCCTGTCCCTCCACCACCACCACCACACACAAAAAAGGAACTTTGCAGGCATTGCATAACGTTGGGGGCGGAGAGTGGCAGGGGCCCAGGCGTGTGGGGTGGTGGGACTTCCATGGAACACAGAAGGTGTTATTAGGTTCTGACGAAGTTTCAAATAGCCAAGAAGGAACGAAATGCAATTGGGAGGGAGGGGTGGGAGCTAATGGGTGTTTCTGCCATCTCGATTTCCTAACGCCCAGATTAATTGAGCTGAAAATCAACATATAGGTTATGATGTTTCCATGAAAGCTCAATTTAAAGGCTGGCAAACATAGATAGCGATACCTCCCCATGGAACTGTTGTCCACAATCGCTTCTCTGTGGGTCTGTCTAACTTCTTGGGCTGCAAACAGGCCTGGAAAAAAAAGCATTTCAGACATTAAATCTTATTGAGCTAGCTTTTAAAAAGCCCAAGGAGAACAATAATTGTACTCTTCTTCCTTCCTTCCTTCCTTTCTTTCTTTCTTTCTTTCTTTCTTTCTTTCTTTCTTTCTTTCTTTCTGCAACCAATGATTTGGACCGAGACTTAGATTCAGTGGATACTGTTGGCCCCCATATCATGGGGGAATCAAATCTGCTTTGGGTTTTAGTGAGAACTCTAAAGGAGCTCTTTAAGGTGCTGAACACCATTTACAAAATAGGTTCAGCACCTTGGATACATCCTATGAAGTTCAGACTTAAACCTACTTTTGTCACTTTGTGACCCTGAAGCCAACAGCTGCCACTGCTTAAAATAGACCCATTGAAGCCAATGGGACTTCAGTTACTTGGGCCAACTTAAAAATCTAGTGTGTTTCAATGGGTGTACTCTAAATATGATTAAGTCTTGATCTAAACCAGGGCTGGATCTCATGCAGCCTTCAGGATTTGGACCTGAGTTCCCATCATCCCCAGGCAACATAGCCAATGGAGAGCTACAAAGTGCCACATCTGTTCTAACCCATCCGACTAGATCAGTTTTGTCTTTTCCAATTGGCAGCCACTCTGTGGACCCCAGGCTGGGAAAAGTCATTCCCGACAGCTTCTGCCTGATTTGTTTCTCTGGTTTTTTTTTAGCCTGGAAATGTCAAGGATTGAACCTGCAGCCTTTGGCATGCAGAGAGGGTGCTTCTGTGGCTTCAGTCCCTCCTCCGTTGTACATAGAGCAATGGCATACTTGTGGGTCCATTCACACTACACAGTTGTAATGCTGTCATTCCACTTTAATCTCCATGGGTCCCACCCTGGGGAATGCTGGGACTGGAAGTCTGGTGAGGTGTGGAATTTTCTGGCTCAGAATTCTAAATGCCCCCCCGGACTTCATTTCCATAGGATGATGGAACCATGGCAGTTAAAGTGGGATGACTGCATTATAACTGCGTAGTGTGGATGGACCCTGTCAGTCATTTTATGCTCCTTTTCAGATTTGCCTGTTAACCCAAAGCTCTGTTGTTGTTGTTGAGTCAGCTGAAGACAGGCCACGGGGAGTTCAGTGATTATGACAGAGTAAATCGGACAGCGTTAAGCCTCCAGCAGTACAAAATCAGAAGGGAACGAGGGCAGCGGAGGGGTGGGTGGGCTGGCTGGGTGCTGGGGGGGAAGGAGGGAGGGAGAGGGCGCCGGCTTTGATCTTCAGTCTGGGAACAGCGTTGGAGGGCATGAGAAGGCTCAAGAGCAAGATCAATAAATGTGTGCGCCCTGGTTGTGTCCAGGACCTCCGCGTTGCCCTGATTCAGAGAGATATGCTGTGATGCCAAGGTGTCACAAGCTCAGAAAAGCTACTTTCACTATACAGTTTTGAGCCCAGGCAGTTTGATGAACACTATCTCCTTTTATGAGCACATAAGACTTCTAAGATCTTCTGGAGGCCTTCTTGCTGTTCCACCAGCTTCTCAAGCGGCTTCCTGTGTAGTCCTGAATATTCATATAAAGTTGCAGGAAGAGGGTGTTTACAATAAAGTACAATAAAATAAAAGGGGCACCTTTGCTTTGTACTTGGAATGTGGGTTCAGTTTTTAGTTTTCAGAAAAAATTTGTTGGCGACTTCTTATTCTTATTGTCCTTAAAAAACAACAACAATATACACCATAATTGGCCTTTTAGCAGCAGTGTGTGTATGTATGTGTGCGGCTGGAGTTCGTTTTAATTGTTGACCTTTCCTTGCGAAAGCATTCAGGGGTCTTGATGATATGGGCGCTATGAAAGGGGGTCTTGTAACCGGCTTTATTCTATAGCTGCATTGAGTGAAGGGAAGGGTTTTCTGCTGTGGCTGAAAGGTTTAATTCTTGTGCATACCCAGACTGTGGCTCCCAGCCATCTGTATTGAATTGAACATCCTGCCAGAGAGGCCTTAAATCTGAACTTTCCGGAACCTGTCCCCCTTTTTAAAAGTTTAATAACTTCCTCTCCTGCTGTACATCAGCTGAAAAAAATTAAATCGAGGGGCACAAAGACCAAGGGGTGGCCTAAGAAGGGGAAAGAAATTTCCAAATTCAGAAACCTGAAACTCAGCAGAAAGGAGTCCTTTAGGGTGCAATTCTGTGCTGACTTACTTGGGAGTAAGCTCTATGGAGCCCAGTGGGACTTCCTTTTGAGTGGATATGCATGGGGAGTTGTGCCTTAAACTGTTTGAACTCTGAACCTTCGTTTCTCTCCTACTGTTTCCTTCAGCTTCATGTACTGGAAGAGGATTTTTTTTTGGAGAGAACTTTCATGGTGCCTCCCTCTTCACTTCTGGTTTGATTTTTGTTTTCTTGCTTCGTTGTCTGAACAGCTCCGGAAGATGCCAGTGTAAAACTGGAGCTACGGGCCTGAAATGTGACCAGTGCCAGGAAGGGTACTCCAAGTTCAACGGGACGACCTGCGAACCTTGCCGGTGCAATAACCGTTCCGTGAAATGTGACCCGTGGACAGGTAGATGGGGACCCTGCTGGGTTTTTTTTAAGGGGGGGCAGTGCATAACTTTGGTGAGACTTTGGCTGAGCTTGCTCGTGAGTAAGAAAAAAAAGATGGTACAACCCAGCACAGGGCCGGCCCTATCGTTAGGCAGAGGGAGGCAGCTTCCTTGAGGCTTTGATTGTCGTTAAAGGGGAGCAGATGATCATAGAATCATGGAATCGTAAAATCATACAGCTGGAAAGGGAATACAAGGACTTTCTGGCCCAAGCTCTTGCCATGTGGGACATAATAAAATCCACTTTCTCCACCTCTGTATTAAAAAAGTGTTCCTCTCAAGACATGGCAAAATGGAGGCAAATGTTTAAAACAAGAATAACAGCCATGGCACTCAATAAAGGCAGCTCTTCAAATCTTTCCAAAGACCTGAACACCAGTTGGAATAGAAATCTGAAATCTTATGAGTTGGGCATAAAGAGCCAGTTTCGTGTAGTGGTTTGAGCGTTGGTTTGAGTATACGACCCTAGAGTTCGTTTCCTAGCTCAGCCACTGAAACCCACTTGGATGACCTTGGACATGTCACACACTCTCAGCCCCAGAAAACTCTGTGGTAGGTTCACCTTGGAATCACCATAAGTCAAAAATGACTTGAACAGCAAGGTATCGATGGCACTCACACCTGAATGCCAGAAATAGATCTTCTCCTTTTCTTGTTGGTAAACAGAAAGTTGTCTCAGAGACTGGAAAAACTGGAAAGAGAAAGAGCAGAATTGGAAGATGTCCCAGTCCACCGAGAGTGGGTTGAACGGAGACAGTGGTTTCTTGTCACACTTCAGATATTGTAACACCCCAGCCTTGCTGAGGGCTCCCTTGGCCTGTTTATCGCATCTCCTTTACGGTTCCCAGCCAGCGTCACACTATATTCCAATACCCCCTCCACCATTCAGATGGTTATCCACTCAGCTTGGCTTCAGGCAATATTTTTCATCCTGCCCTTGTCCCCCAATGGCCATCATTAAGACTGAACTTGTCACCTCATCACCACACCTGCAGGTTTTGCATTTCCGTTGCTAATTAAACACGTCCAACCTGCTTATTCATAGCTGGAAAGACTTGTTCCTAGGAACTTCACTCCATGCATCGGATGAAATAGGCTTAAGTCCAGGAAAGCTTCCAAAGGTGCTGCAAGGTTCCTTTGCACACTGATCCAAACAGTGTCTTTGAATTGTCTCAGAGATGGGAGCCGGGTGCCCTCTGGCGGCCAAGAGGCAATACGGCCTCCGCCTCCGCTGAGATCTCTCCAAACCAACAGAACTACAACAGAAACAATGTCCAGTACAAAATTTAGGCCTGTGACTCTATCAACATCTCTTTTCTTCTCCTATATGATTTTTTTTTAAAAAAACATATTTTGCCTGATGAATAAGCTTTGAAAGTTTGCATGAAGCATTTTGTGCATGTTGGTATCGCCCTTTTGTGGCTTTTATCTCATCGTAATGGTTCTCATTTTCCGCTTGTTTCATAGGCATTTGTTCGGACTGTCAAGGAAACACAGAAGGCGCCCACTGTGAGAAATGCAAAGGGCAGTTCTACCAAAATAACTCACAACCCCACGAGTGTCTCCTTTGCCCGTGCTCCACCGTGACTTCCACCGGGAGCTGCCGGATACGTAAGACAGTCTCCTGAATGATGATATGGTGTCCAAGGAAGTTCTCATTTGTGGTGGCCTTCCGTGTCAATGGGGGAATGAATCTGCTCCCACTTTAAAAGAAATAATCCAATTTGCTAAACCTATTTTGGGAGGATAGAGTTGAGTAACTTGGATAACTCTGAGACTCACTACCCCATTGAAATTGAAGCTGTCCACCACCAGACTCAATGTGACAGTGGGCAAATATTTTCCAATCAACTGTGTTGAGTTGTATAACCCTCTCAATTAATTAATCTAGTTAAAAACAGCCCTGGGACAAGGAAGGCTTAGAGTTTCATGGTGGGATAAGCCATATCCACAAGTTTCCTGAAAGCATCCAAAATGAGAACACAAGCTCTTGATGACTCTATACTGTTTTTACAGTATTGCTGCTTTGATACGGAGTTTATTTAATTGGTTTTAAAAGTTTTTTATGATTAGATTTTAATTCAAGTACCTTGTTTTAATCATGTTGTGCCTTGGGTCTCATTCAGGTAGGGGAAAAATTTAATTAAATAGATAGTTTTGTTTTCTTTAAAACAAAGCTAAGTAAACAACCTGAACAGGATCCAGGAAATCAAGGTGGGAATAAGGAACATGCATGTGACAAGGGCAGTGGCAGCTTCTGAGTTCCAGGTCATCAGCTCAGTGGATCCCCTCCAGGTTTTGGATCATTTAAATGAGCTATCCAAGGTGCTCCTCCAAATGGATTCAGCACCTTGGATATGTCCTTTAACGCTCTCCAAATAGCTGGGATGGATTCAACACTCCACTGACATGGAAACCACTGGTCACCACTGCCTCTTGGTACTTCCCTGGGAGGTCTCGCGCCTCTGTTAAAGAACTGAAGCACATTTAGGTGGTAAGATCCAATGTCAAACAGTGGGACCTAATACTCTAATTGCTTCTGATATTGATATCTAAGCAGGGTCAGCCCTGGCTAGTATTTGGATGGGAGACTGCCAATGAATACCAGGTTCTGTAGGCTATATTTCAGTGGAAGGAACAGGCAAAACCACCTCTGAGTGCTCCTTGACTAAGAAAACTCTATGAAATTCATGGGGGTCACCATAAGTTGACAGACGACTTGAAATCACGCATATTCGATGTCCGGCGGCAGAATAAGAGCACTTGAGTCGCTCTTACTATGTCCACAGCTCCCTCTTCTGGGCATTTGCTTTGGTTGCACCGGAGAGCCCTAGGTTGTTATCTCGATGGAGCTAAGATTGCATGTATATACAAAACCATTCAGCTCTGGCTTGCAGGGAATAAAGATGCAGAGCTTGGCGGATGATTTCTGCTCCTTTCCTAAGATGCAACTCTAAAAATCTGACAACCTCAGCCGCCCCCGAGTCAGTTCCTGAGCACGTAGACTTGAGCATGGTGCAATGTGTCATGCATGTTGAGTTCAAACAGCAAGGAAACAGAACCAGGAAATAAATAAGTAAATTAATAAATAAAGCCACCACCCTGGGAATTCCAGAGCCTAGGGGCAGCCACCGAGAAGTCCCTGTCCATGTCTTCATCTGGCAAATAGCAGCAAAGGAAGTGACCAGTGTTCTATCTTCACACATGCAGAGCTCGGCCACCGCACACCAACCTGTGACAAGTGCCGACCTGGCTACACGGGACCCCTCTGCAACCAGTGCGCCAACGGGTACTACAGCTCTGACAGCATCTGCGTCAGATGTCACTGCAACGGGAACGTCGACCCGGCCCGGACACCGAGGGTCTGCAAGCTAGACACAGGAGAATGCCTCGGCTGCCTCTATCACACGGCCGGGCCTCACTGCGAAAAGTGCCAGGAAGGTTACACCAGGGCCTCGGAAGGAGGGAACTGCACCAAGAAAGGTAACTTTTTGCCTCCTTCGCTTGATGTTGGCGTAAAATGTCTAGGCCAGGTTCCTGTAATTCTGCATGAGTGGAGTTGTACGCTCCGTAACCCTTCGGCTGAATGGATGTCTTGCAACCAGTGAATCTGTAGCTGTACCCGGTGTTGTTGTTCAGCTGGTTTGTGAGGCTTCACCCAAACCAGCTGTGAAAATTGTTTTAAGAGAGTGAGGCTAAGGAGGTTAAAGGGGAGGTGGGAGTAGCAAAGAGAAGGAGGAGAAAGAGACTGGAGAGGACAAACAGGACAGAGAGGGGAAGGGGAAGGGAAAGGTTGGACCCTCTAGAACCACGAGAGAAGGCTGTGAATGTGCTGAGCATCCCACCACTGAGAGCAGCTGCCGAATGAAGAGGATGATGTCTGTTATCTAGACCCGTGATTCCCAACCCAGGTATGTAATGCCCCTGCCCCAGGACCTAGACAGGACCCTCCCCAGGAGCCACGCCCCAGAGACATGAGAGGAAGAGTACTTATGACAACCAATACAGGTGGAAAAGGGAGAGCCCAGGAGTCTGGCAGCGTTTATATAATAGAGATCCATTAATTAGACCCACAGCTGGGTAGGACTCTGAGCCTATATAACAAGAGGCCAGAATGGGAGGAAGCTGTTGTAGCCATGGTAGCAGCCCAGATTACTCCTGAATTCCTTGCTCGCACTCCTAGAACCCTCAACCTTTGCCTGGACTAGAGATTTTGCCATTGGACTCTCTCTCTTTCTCTAGACTTATGGTAGACTCACCCTGCCTCTCTCAACCTTTTAAGAACTTGGACCGCAGTATGACTAAGACAAACTTTGCTTGATAGTTCTGGTTAACAGGCTAATTAGAGAAAGCCTTGTTTGGCTGCCAGCACAGGACAGGGGAATGAACCAGGGCATTTTGAGGTACATGAAAAAAATAATAATATTGGGAAAAGGCATATATGTCGACAGTGTAAGACAACATACAAGTCAAAAGTTGTCAGATTAATTGAGAATTATGATGACTGGTGGAGTGGCTTTCCTTTGCTACTTGACCTTGAGAAAGGTCCCGTTCCCTCGCTTTGTTATTTTGCCGAATGGTGGGGAGGCCCTCCCTGAACAGTGTGCTGTGAGCATGCCGCTACATTGCACATGCTTGGTGGCACACCCTTCACAAGGCCAGTGTTCGTGTGTGTGTTTGTGTATGTATATGTATATATGTATATATGTATATGTAAGCAGCCATCTCAGTCAGTCCTATGAGCAATGTTAGCGAGTGAGTTCTTCTACATCTTCTCTCTGTCTCCTCTTTTTGTCATCATTTTAAGTTTTAAATTAGCGTTTTCAATTCGTGTATTATCAGATATGGATCAGTGGTTGAAAACCAGCACTGTAAAAGAGGTGAAACATAATACGGATAGTGACCAGTCACCAACCATATTAATTACAAACATTTTGCTAGTATGAAAGGTACAATTTATGGAAATAGGTTGCTGAGTGGTATGAAAGAGAGAAAAGGTAGAGAACCTCTGATTTAGACCACTGCATCTCAGGCTATCTGAGGTCGGATGCCACGATCTTATTCTCTAGTGCGCCTGGGTACAGTACTATATTTATGTCCGTTTACTAAAAAAATACCTTTTTCCTCCATGGAAACATGTTGGGGCCAGCAGCCCACGGACAGCCACACTGAATAGTTCTGATCCAAACTGGAATACCCACCTGGAGTTTGCATTCTTTTTTCCTCCTCAGTTTATCTCAAGATATTTGTTTATTTATTTTAACACAGACGTTATAAAATCATTAACGGAAATTTTGTTAAACACAGGAGGCCACACAAAACACCATATGCAGATGAAAAGTTGGGAGGCAGTACCCATTTTTTAAAAAAATCGTATTTATTAATTTTAATGCAAACGAGTAAATTTGCAACAGTATAGAGAAAGAAAAGGAGAAAACGTACACATGTGTAACTAAAACTAAACTAAGCTGAAAAGGGAGTACTCGTGAAACTGTAAAATACTGTCAGAAAGAAAGACAGTCCTGCATTTTTATTTGTTTCTGAATTGGTGACTGTTTTCCAGTTATGAGGAGGAGAAGACTTGTGCATCTGTAAATACTGGAGATAACTTTGGTTACGTTTAGGAAACATCGTGTAGCAACAGTACTGATAGTAAGGGTCCAGAGCTCTAGTCAGAACATCTCATAAACCATCAAACCAACCATGTTCTTGCTAATAACATAATCTACTTTACCATGTTTGCATTTTTCTTAAAAAAAAAATGTAGAATACAGCCCTGGCCCAGCAAACAGAGGGTTCATCCCTTCAGCGCCAAACATTAGCACTGCAGCATCTTTCTCCACGGCGGCCACCAACACCACGTTGGCACAGACTACGGTGCAAACCGTTTTCCCCATCAGTTCCTCCGACAATAGCACCTCCACTTTAGCCGACGTCTCGTGGACTCAGTTCAACATCATCATCCTCACCGTCATCATCATCTTGGTGGTTCTGCTGATGGGCTTTGTGGGAGCTGTCTATATGTACCGCGAATATCAGAACAGGAAGCTGAATGCCCCCTTCTGGACCATTGAACTCAAGGAGGACAACATCAGCTTTAGCAGCTACCACGACAGCATTCCCAACGCAGATGTCTCGGGCTTGTTGGAGGACGATGCGAACGAGGTGGCCCCCAACGGACAGTTGACGTTGGCAACTCCCATGCACAACTTCAAAGCTTGAGAAGAACTTAGCGGACAGTTTTAATGGGAAGGCTCTGTGGGGCAAAGCAGTGGAGGGCTCCTTGGCAGAAGACCTGGTCAACGAGACCGGTGTCCCATCTGGAGGAACTTCATATCTTCTTGTGATGGTCATGGGACCAGCTTTGAGGTCAAGAAAAAAAAAATGAGCACTGGACGTTGGCCACGAGAAAGGAATTTCAGGTAAAGTTCCAGGTTGCATTGAGTTCATCGTTCACCATCAAAATCCATGGATGGTAACTTGCATTTAAGGAAATAAAATGGAGTTGCTTCGAAATATATTTTTGTATGAAACGATGGAGTCATACCAAGGAGTCATCTCATAGCAAGTCAAAAACTGTGTTGATACTGGAACTTAATTTTTTTTTTAAGATCCTGTTTCAAAAAGTAGCCAGTGAGGACAAAGCTGTAGGAAATGGATCTTTGACGAACTTATAAGAAATGGAGCTTTGTTTTGGAAAGGGGGAGGGGGAGACCAAAAGTTGGTTTCACGCCTTTAAAAAGTTTTGCTATTTAAAAAAAAAATTAAATGAAAATATATGTTTTCCAGAATGGCTAGAGACTTACTGATGCAAACCAACAGCAATCAAAGTTTTGACTCTGGGTACAAAAAAGAAATCACTTTCTCTCTCTCTCTTTTTTTGGAGCAATAGGTGTTGGTGACCTTCCCTCTTCATTTTTTTCTGAAAACCCTTCCTTCCAAGGTGATAATGCTATTTAAAATGCAGGAATCCGTTTATTTTCTTAGCTTTATTGGACCTGGATTCTCCCAAAGGATGTGAGGGGAGACGTGGTGGCTCATCTTTCAAGAGTCTCCTATCCGAAATGGAAAACACGTGTCTTCAGAATGTAACAGAGATTTCTTGGCATTGTATTTGTAACTATTTGTACGAAAGTATCGCAGGTCATATTTTATCTGTACAGTGGTTCATGACGTTGTAAAAAAACAAAAAAAAAAAAAAACCCGAAACCAACAAGGAGAGTCCGTATTGTATTAAAGTCCTGTAAATTTAGATGGCACTACTGTTGGAGCTGGGTCTCCGGCAAAGGTTAATTGCTAACCTTTTTTTCTCTCTCTTCTGATAATATGAGTGAACTTGTGTCTTAATTTGAGCATTTCCCTTGCTTGCTTTGTTCGAATCTCTACAGATTTCCCCCCTCTTTCCCCATCAGCACCCCAAAGGAATCAGTCATCCCAGGTCATGCAGATTTCTGGAAACCGGCTTTGAGGCTCAGATCGTTTTGGGTTCACCGTTACACAAAATGTTGGAACGCTCCTCTGAACCGAAAGAAAACCTAGAGAACCCATCAGTCACCATGAATGTTTTCTCTCTCATCATAGTTTTTTTATTTTCCGAAGCTGGGCTCCTTAAACTGTTGAGTTGCTACTGCTTTCCATATCATGATCCCCATCTTTCAAGTCCCCAGTTGTTGTTGTGTGCCTTCAAGTCATTCCTAAGATATTGCAGGGCTAAGATGAACCTATCATGTGCTTTTCCTGATCTGATCAGAGGAGGGCTTTGCCTTTGCTTTCCTATGAGCCTGGCAGAGAGAGTGTGGCTTGGCCAAGGTCATCCAGTGGGTTTCCATGGCTGAGTGGAGATTCGAACCTTGGTCTCCAGAGTCATAGTACATTGCTCGAACCACCACACCAGTTCTCTCTAGGCAACTCTTGAAATGTGAGTCTTTTGCAAAGAGCATTTGCAGAAGATCTCCATCGTTCCCCTTTGAAGGTGTCTGTACTTCCACGTTGGTGTTTCCTTTGGAAATACAATGCTTTATTCAGTTTTGCATTTTTTAAAAAACTGGGCATTTGCATCACATCATCATCAGCTTGTTGTGTCCCTATGTTTTCTTGTTTCTTTGAGGAGATCACAAAATCCAGGCTTCTGGTGAAAGAGCAGAACAGAATCTTTCACGGTTACGTCGCGTGCACCTGAGCCCATGTGTCTTGTTATCTCTGCACATGCTATTGTTAAAAGTTCAGCCTTTTGATGCAGATAAGAATGGCAAAGCCAGCCACAGCCTGGTTGTTCGTATCTGCAGTGTGATCTGGCTCACAAATCTCACACCGCCAGCTCCTTCCTCCATCAATGGAGTGTCTGAACCGATGTCGATAACTTTTGCCCCAGGGAAAATCTCCACACCATGTACATACATCGTTTTCAAAGAGGAAGCAACAGAAACCCCAAAGAAATAAAATGAGATTTTTTTTTTTTGCTTAGAGAGATGTGTTAAAAAAAAAGATTTAAAGTGACATTCTCAGTTAGGAAAGAATGGGTTGCTCGAGAGTAAGGAGGGGCAAAGTGTGGTCTGTGGTCTGCATACATCTCCTGAACATCATTTTTGTGTCTCTAAAAGTTCCCAACTAGTGCTCTGGAGCCCAGTTTTGTTTTTAATGTTTCTGGGCTTTTTTCACCAGCAGGCTGAACAGAAGCCCCCCCACCCAACTTTCAAAAACACCCACAGATTCCAGTGCCCCAATACCTCTATTTTTGTCAATGTCCTTCTCAAAATGGTGACAGGAAATAATGCATCATCACTTGTGGTTGCCATTTTGGGAAGGACTGCAATGAAGATAAATGTGTTTGGGAGCACTGTGGCTTGCAGGGGGCCGGAGGACAGAAAACTGGTCCAGCTCCCCACACAGTTGTCCATCCCTACTCTAGAGTAACGGCCTGGTGGGTAGAGGCTGTGGATGAATGGCTAGGCCTGGTGCCGACTTTCTTCCAGTGGTCGCTCTTGAACTGCCAAAGCTTCCGGCATTCAGCAATTCATGCTTTTCCCATTGATAAATGCAGAAATCCAGTGCAACTTAACTGCCCCCATTGGGTTATTAAGCTGAAGGAAATGGGTCAAGGGTCCCACATTCACAGCCAACCAATTCTCTTCCTCTTGATGTGAAATCCTGGAAAGGGTGCAGTTTACTTGAAATCTAGTTTCTTGGAGTTTAGTGCTCTCAGCAACATTAAACACATCAACTTTCGATTGAATTTACATTTCAAAAATACAATTTTAACTGCATCTTCCTGTCCTCAATATCTTAGCCCTCATTGTAGGATATAATTCTGCTCTAGTATACCCCAGTGGTGGCTGATGACTTTGAAGTGGGTCCGTTCCATGTTTTAGTCCAAATTTTAAAGGCTTTATCCAATGTGCTCAACTTATTTTGGGTACAGGTGAGGGATTATGGCTGTTATCGCCTAAAATATCTGGCATACCATGGCTGGTGGCTTCCATGCCCATTGGGCAGTAAATTGTTCCAACTTGGCCCCTCCCAGAGGTACTTTTTTTTTTTTTTTTGCAATTTTTTAAAAACATACTTTGCACCAAAATGTCTTTTAGGAGGTGAGGGGGCCATTTTCATCATTTTGAACCTCCCCGGATTATTTTAGGCCCATGAAGGGTCTTTTTTTGAAACAGGAACTAAACAGGAAGTTACTTCTCTTGGGCATAAATTGAAATGGCCCAGCAAGACCCCCAAACATAGTGAAAATACCTCCCATGTCTCCTAGAGGGTACAGGGGAGCAAAAAAAAATCTTGATTTTTTTTTGGTGGAAGGGTACAGCCCTCTAAAAGTCTCTGGAGATACTAATGCAGACCCAAATTGTGCCCAGGTACCCACCCCATGCTAGACGAAGGAAGGGATGAGGTTACCAATGTGTGCATGGAGAAGAATTGACGTAACCCCAAGACTCATCCATGGTGGCCAGTAGACCTTGCTTTGGCTATGATTTTTAATCCACAGGGTGGATTTTGAGCCACATCAATCCATAACCCGGCTGGTTTGGATGAAGGCAAGTGTACTCTGGACGTAGCATCAGAATTAGACACCCGATGGTGAATTTTGCCTCTAGAAAAGTATTTTTTTTTAAACAGGACAGCCATGTTGTTTTATGACCTTTAGAAGCGGGCTCCCTTTGTCGTGAGTTGGTGGTGCAATTCCATAAAAACACAAGGAGAAATCGCTCATGCCCAAAGTTTAACAGCAAAGCAGGGGGGTATATATATATATATTTTTAAATTAAACTTAAATCTAGTGAACGACTCTAGCTAGAAATAACTGCATGACCTTTTTTTAATAGTAGAGAGTCCGCATGAATCGTTTAGTGAAATAGGCACTGCATTAGATCAGGCCAAATACTTTTACCAAATAGGTGAGGAAAATACAGTAACTTGAGCATCCCAGGTGCACCCAGTTCTTTAAATTCCTGCATCTTTCTCTTGCCTTCTACACAATCAAGGAACAATACCCATAACAAGACACCATCCAAAGTAAAAAGGTAGAGAACACAAAGACTGGGGCCTGGGGAAGAAACTTCCGTCTCATGCAGCATTCTGGACTTCTAAAGCACTCGATTTATTTATTCCTTTAACTCATGTAACGAGATATTTGGGTTTCCTGTTGGAATACAAGTTGCACTCGCCCTTCCAAATACAACCCATCAGCTATATTTTATCCCCCTCCTTGTGTCCCGAGCATATGTTGAGCTAATGAAAAATAGTTATTTGAAGAAGAAAAAAAAAAAAATGGGAGGGGGTCCAGGAATGGGGAGGGGAGGGGGGAAGTGAATGGTCAGAATATATGTTGGAATTTATACTGAAGAATGTTATTTAAAACAAATTAAAATAAAATGTATATAATTTGTATCTACTCCCGGTTGGCTTTTGCATTTTTTAA
This sequence comes from Ctenosaura bakeri, assembly GCA_948474755.1. Taxonomy (NCBI): domain Eukaryota; kingdom Metazoa; phylum Chordata; class Lepidosauria; order Squamata; family Iguanidae; genus Ctenosaura; species Ctenosaura bakeri. The sequence continues at coordinate 441,516 of CAOLHI010000335.1, forward strand.
AACGAGTCTTTCTACATACGATCCAAACTGGCAGGGGTAGATTTATCTTGTGCTTTTCCTCTTTTTCTACTATGATGTCCCAGGAGATAAATAATTTGTTTGTGGTCATAGAGCAGCATAAGAGCAATAAAGTCCAAATAAAAATACATATAACTATGCAAAAGGATGCAAATACATTCAGGTATTAATCTGTCACATAACAGAACCCAACCAGTCCTAACAGAGCCCAACTAGGCAATCATTATACTAATTCGCGGTGCAAATCATCCCCGAAAAATTTTAATTGTTGCTGCACAAAATTTAGCCACTTTATAGGTTAAAATAGGTTGGTATCTGAGTGCAGCAAAGAAACATATAACTGGGTTCTGAGAGTCTTGGCAAAATAAGATCAGTACGTCGGTCTCTGTCGTATAAATACTGAAAAAGCACATGTTCTACTGTTCCCATACAATCATCTATAGCATCTTTCAGGAACCGCTGAAGGAAAAACACAACAACATTTCCTAGTTTTCATCTGTTGTCTGTTCTTCCTCACAGAATTTCTTTCTACAGGATTCAAGGTGGCTTGCTATCATTTAAAACAAAGCACCACTAAAAAAAACCCCATTTCTATAAGGGTTAAAAACCCCACACAATTCTGCTTAAAAAACACAAGTTAAAAACAGTTTTGAATGTTGCTTCTGTTGGACTGCAAGTCCCAGAAGGCATAGCCGGCGGTGAAGAATTCTGGGAACCGCAGTCCAATAACAGCTGGGTGGCTACGCTTTGTCCATCCCTAATTTAAAACCATTTATTTCCTTCCAAATCCAGTCGTTCCACTTCAGAAAGTAGAATTAATGAGTGATTGATGTTGCGTTGCAGTGAAACAGACCTAGGAGGGGAATTGGCTGATGCATGAATACAGAAAAGGGGGGTCGTGGTGACCCCCAACTCTTACTCCCTGCCCCCCCGACTTAAAAAGCCAATGCTTGGATTTTTCAGGAACAGCCCCAGCTCTGTTTTACCAGCTTCCAGACAGCATCTGCTTTATCTGCAATGCACCAGAGAGCCTGCACTAATCCTAATCCCAAAAGCATGCCTTCCTAGCTCAAAACTTGTTCGATTTGCATATCATCCTACCCGCAGATGCTGGCCCTCCATGGCCTAACCTCCGTCTTTAAAGCAAACAACAATCGCCCGCTGCCCAGACGTTGAACTTTTGCTGTTGGCTGCAATCAGGCTGACAGCAGTTTGCTGGTTTTAAGAGTGGCTTAATCGCCTGAAATGGACAACTCATTAAGATAAGGCTAAACAGCCCTAATCTGATTAGCATCGGGCAAGTCTTTAACTGCTTCAAAATGATACCCTTTTAAATTCGCCGTCGTTACCCGGTGATGTTGCAGGAGAGGTAAAATATGTAATAATCTTATTTATAAGTAAGCCACGGCCCTGGATTTGCAAGACCTGAGCAGGGCTATTAGGAACAGAATCACAGAGCTCGAGAAATCCATAAACAGTTTTTGATTTTACAAAAAAATCTTCAATTGGTTTATCTTTTAAAAACTAGCCTTCTGGAATAGTTCAGCAACCTTAACAACCCAGTCCTCTATCGGCAGTTCTTCTTCGGCTTGTTTCCCGGTTTGCACAAAACATTATTCTTGCACCTGTTGTCACAGAACGAAGAAAGAGGCAACCCGGATCCTTAATCAGGATGCTCAACAAAAATATTTTTGGAATGTCACCAATATATCAATGAGGGACATCAGCTTTGAAGAAAGCAAGGGGGTGCATTAATAAAACTAAAACAGATTTCATAGAATCATAGAATCATAGAAATGTAGAGTTGGAAGAGACCCCAGGGGCCATCCAGTCCAACCCCCTGCCATGCAGGAACACCCTCAAAGCCCTCCCGACAGATGGCCATCCAGCCTCTGCTTAGAAACCTCCAAGGAAGGAGACTCCACCACACTCCAAGGCAGCAGATTCCACTGCTGGACAGCCCTGACTGTCAGGAAGCTCTTAGGATCCTAGAAATGTAGAGTTGGAAGAGACCCCAGGGGCCATCCAGTCCAACCCCCTGCCATGCAGGAACACCATCAAAGCACTCCCGACAGACGGCCATCCAGCCTCTGCTTAAAAACTTCCAAGGAAGGAGACTCCGCCACACTCTATGGAGGCAGCAGATTCCACTGCCGGACAGCCCTGACTGTCAGGAAGTTCTTCCAGAGGTTCAGGTGGAATCTCCTTTCCTGCAGCTTGAATCCACTGCTCCTTGTCCTGGTCTCTGGAGCAATAGAAAACAAGCTTGCTCCATCTTCAACATGGCATCCCTCCAAATATTTAAACATGACTCTCATGTCCCCTCTTAACCTCCTCTTCTGCAGACTAAACATCCCCAGCTCTCCAAGTCTATCCTCACAGGGCTTCATGGCTTCCAGGCCCCTCACCATTTTGGTCGCCCTCCTCTGGACTGGCTCCAGCTTGACCAGGTCCTTCATGAAATGCCCCAAATAGCTAAAGAATAATATACTGTAATGTAATGTAATAATATACTGTATTTGGAACTTTTTTTTTAATGACCCTATAGATGTTGGACTGTAACTCCTTCTCTGTTGGCTAGGATTAGATTTGAAGTTCAGTATAAATTGCCCATCCTTTTTAGAAATGGGGATTTAGTGACGTTTAAAACTTTGAACTATTTTCTCCTGTTCCAACCTGTTCATCCCCCATGCCCTTAATCAAAATGGCTTCTTCTATAGTCTGCGTCCCATAATGAATATGGCGCCTGGGACGCAGGCCTTCGTTACCTTTTACTGCGCAGGCGCGCCCATAGTTAAAATGGAGCCCTTTGCACCGCCTTCCTCGTTCCTCCCGCCCGTCGATTAAAATGCCACATCTGTTCCCTCAACAAAGATGGCACCGAAACCACCCTCAAAGGGCATTTCCCTTGAGGAAAAAGCATCGTCGAGGCCTTAACATGACTGCGGCTGCCCTTCCGAGGGCGGCTTCGATGGCTTCAGGAAGATGGCGGCCGGGCCGGGAGAGGCCCTCTGCGGCCGTTTGAATTCCAAGCCAGCCGCCAAACGCGGGACAATAACAGCCAGAGTCACCGGCGGAGGAGCCGCAGCAGCCGCCCGGGTCGCCGCCTTCCCCGCCTCCCCCTCTCGCCATGGACTCCCTGCCGGCCGAAGACCCTTCCTTGCCCCTGGGGCTCAACGGCAGGTACCCGCTGAGGGGGCGGCGACGGTTAAAAACCGTTAGGAGGAGGGGGAGGGGGGAGGGCTTAACCCCTTCCTGCCCAGGGAGGGATTCCTCTCAGCCAACAAAGAACGGGGGGCGGGGAGGGGGCTTCTCGTGTGTTTTCCCTTTTCTGGGGGGCTGCCTGGGGTGGTCTTCGAAGGAGGGGAGCGGGAAGAGCGTGGCACGGCAGCTGCAGGTCGAAGGGGTGCCCCAGAATTAAATTAGAGCCCCCAAACTTAGGAACAGTCTACCTGCAAGTGTAATTTGCCTGGGGTGGGACGGGAGGGCGACACTGAAGGATGCTCTGGGCTCTGTTTGGATTCGGGACCGCTTTTTGGAAGCATCACGCAAGGCTGGGCATCCTCCAGATGTTGTTGTTGGACTGTGCAGCTCCCATCATCCCCCACCGTGGGCTTTCCCTGCTCAGGCTGAGTGGACCTGTGGTTCTACAATATCTGGGAGCCCCAAGTCTCTCTCCCATGTCCTAGAGCATCCCCAGCTTAGATGTGTGTGTGTGTGTCCCCTATAAACAAAGAATGCAGATGTTGCACCGGCACTGCAACTCCCACCTTCCTTTTGCTGTTAGCTGAGAGGCACCATTGAAAGATGCTTTGGGATGAGAGGGCAACACTGAAGGATGCTTTGGGCTCTGTTTGGATTCAGGAGCACTTTTTGGAAGCATCGCACAGGGCCGGGCACCTTCTGGTCCTCTAGTTGGACTGTGCAGCTCCCATCATCCCCCACCACTGGTTTCTCCTGCTCAGGCTGAGTAGACTTGTGGTTCCACGATATCTGGGAGCCCCAAGTCTCTCTCCCCTGTCCTACAGCATCCCTAACTTAGATGTGTGTGTGTGTGTGTGTCCCCTATAAAGAAAGAATCCAGATGTAGCACAGGCACTGCAACTGCCACCGACCTTTGTTAGCTGCGTTGTCGAGGGCTGATGGGATCTGCACCCCCCCCCCGAAAAACATCTGAAGAACTTCAGGTTGCCTGTTGCAGAGATTGTGGAGATGCCCACGACTTCCAAAAGCCTTCCATGAATTGCTTGTCTTGTTTCTTTCTACGTCAATTTTTCCCAACTTCCAGATGTCTCAGGAGACGAGATTCGTATCCGTCTGGGAGGAGGTGGAGGTAAAGCTTTGCATCCCTGCTGCTTACCCCTATTAAAAAGTAAAATGCAGAGTGGGAGAGTAACATGTTCCAGTTTCAGTCGTAGATTTTCATGCATCTGAGTTCCTGCTTGCATGCAATTGCCAAGTCTGACTGGGAGAGAAAAAAAAAGCTGGGGGTTTGAGAGCATGCAATCATGTAACCCCCTTTGGTGTAAATTCTGGGTCGGGATAACGTTAAGAAATTGTGTGGATATTCACACAGGTGTGTTTTTTCAAGTATTGCCATTTGTTTGCTTTGTAGTCCACCCCATAAGTGGGTAACTTTGGCCAAGATTTGGAACCAGGGGTGTAGCTGTGGCAGGGAGAACAAAATGAGGGAGTTGCTCTCCCAAGAAGAATTTTACTACCCCATTGCACTAAATGTTCGAAGTAGAGCTTAGGCATCTGAAGAAGAAGGACAGGCGAAGTTACCAATGGAATGTGAAGAGAGCAAATAGAAGAATTCCAGATGTGAAAAGTTCCTACTCTGCAATGCTAGGAATTTGGGGACTGCCTGAAAATTTCATTTTGGGGGCCAGATTCTTATGGGGAGGATCAAGGCCCTCAAGTTTGCCCCTGTGTTTTCTCTGTGCGTCCCCTGAAGATGCGGTGGCAATGAGCGCTGGAAACATAGAAGACATAGTTTCATGGAATTGGAAGGTACTCCAGGGACCATCTTGTCCAACCTCCTGCCAGTGCAGAAATCTAACTGGAGCACCCCAGGCCATCCAACCTCTGTTTAAAAATCTTTGACAAAGGAGAGGCCATGGTCCTCCCAGCCATCTGTGGTGGAAACACAGGAAAAAACACACAGGAGGATTCCATGTTCCTGCCATGTAGAAAGCCCCACTCCCCTTGGGCTCAGGCTCTGCTCACTGCTCACAGACCTGATGGAACCCATTCTCTTCGCCCGTGCCCCGGACTGAATGTAGTCATGATGGGGGTGGGGTTCCCTCCTTGCTAAAATTCCCACATTTTCTAAAATTAGAAAGTGTTGCTCTCAGCAGCCTACTAGGGTGGATATCAGAATCATGGCCTGACTCACTTTCAGTTGTCTCCTCCAACATGTAGGGTTACCAGATGTGGCGGAAGACACCGTGTCACCCACCAGAGCACGGACGATGAAGGACTTTGAAAACGTAAGTTCCTGTGTTGCGCCTGTGTGGCTGGTAGTGCAAATTGTTAAGTGTGCTGTGGATTGAGGTAGGCCATTCCTGGTACACAACACAGCAGGGAGGGTGGAGGGAGGAATCTATAAATATGCAATTATCATCATCATCTAATCATATAGAGCCACCTGTGTAAAACAACCCAAAACAGTGGGTCCTGCTAAAGCTGTACAGTCTAAAACAGATATGTATATACACAAAAACACAGAGGGAAGGGGGGAAATAATAAAACTATACCATATAATAGTAAAACAAGTTATCCAGATCAAATACACAAAAAAAAATCTAAAGCAAACTAACAAGTACATGTAATCAAACCACACAATAATAGTGGCAGTAACAATAATAAGATTCTTTGTAGTAATTTGATGAAAACATATTGATTTCTTTATTTAAAGATTTATGTCCTTGAGGATCCATGAATTTTGGTATCCACGGCAGGGGGTGGGGGTTTTGGAAGCAAACCCTAGCAAATATTGAGGGCCCACTGTGTATCTCTCTTTTTCTCCCAAAATTGTCTCTCAAAGCGGCTCGCAATTAGAAACATTGCAAACAAAAACATACAGAGTGCATATTAAAATAGAATTAAACTGTTTACAGTATTAAAACCATAAGAATAAGTGGCATTTGATGAGGTTTACTCCTGAGGCCTTCAGCTCAGTGACATGCTTGGAGAAGGCCCCTAGCTCAATCCCAGGTATCTTCAGGTTGACAAGGACACCTGCTTAAAATTTTGGAGAGCTGCTGCCGCAAGGGGCCGTAGGCAGAAGTCAGCTCAGTGGACCAAGGGAGCTTCCTGTGTTTCTTTTTAATCGATCCCTTTAATTCATAACCCTGAGGACTAGAGCCTTACTTTATTTTTAGCTGAAGGACAAAACTTGTTGGCAGTTCAAGGCTGCCCCAATCAAGCGAGGCCATATGTAATTCAAATATCTGCTCTAACTCTTTTATTAGACACAGGCACGAGCATCAATATTTTATTTGCAGCATATTAGATTTCTCTGTCCAGGAAGCATCTGGCACGCTGGGGGCAGGGTAGCGGTGGTGGGGGCTGGTGGAGTTGCTTTATTTGAATGAATCTTTCATCCCCAGTGCTCTTAAAAAATTTAAGAGGTTTTCCTTTTCCTCTAATGCAATTCTCTGGTGTTTTATCCTCTTCCTGGGGGAAGGTTAAGTCTCCTGCAATGAAGGACAATTGGACAGGAAGTCCTCCTTCGGGCGCAGTGTGGCCTTTTTCTGCAAGTGGCTGATGCTGACAATCTTCAAAGCTGGGAAGATCAATTCGCTCGCTGGTGGTTGTTTCCCTGAGCGTCCTCCTCTGCTGTGTGCAGAAGTGGTTTTGTTGGCTTCCTGCTGCAGTCTCTCCTTGCCTCTTTTCTTTTAACACTTTGTAGGACGGGCAAGACCTGTTACCTGCTTGTTTGGGTCTCTTCAGTTTGGAAGCCTTTAAAAAAACCCAATAACTTGGAACACCTGTGATGGGTGAGATGCCCCCATGTCCCTGTCTCTGAGGCTGACAAAGGGCTTTATTCAAGTTTGATTGCAGTGAAGGAAGGAGATGGACTTGGAGATGGAGAGGCATGTTAAAAATTGCTCCCTTCTGTATGACAATTAGCTTCAGAATTGAAAACCTCCCACTAGCTGCTGTGGGAGGCTTGAAAAAAAAAAGCCTCCAAAATATCCTAAAAGCACCAGATCTCATCAGATCTTGGAAGTTAAACAAGGTCAGCTCTGGTTAATATTTGGATGGGAGACCACCAATGAATCTCAATTGTTGGAGGCTGGATTTCAGAGAAAGGAACTGGCAAAACCACCTCTAGAGTATTCCTTACCTGAGAAAAGCCTGTGAAATTAGTGGGGTTGCCATAAATTTACAGGTGACTTGAAGGGATGTACACATACATTGGCTTCTGTGGGAGGTTTGGGGAAAAGCCTCCCCTTGGCTTTGGTGGGACATCTGGGGAAAGCTTCCTCTTGGCTATAACGGGAGGCTTTTTTTTCCAAGGCCAATTGCTCTCTGTGTGGAGGAGTGTTACTCTTGGGCAAAGCTGTAGTTTTAAATTAAGTTAAAAATTGCTTTTAACTTTTAAATGTTTTAATATTAGAAGAAAGGAGTTTAACAAACTGAGTAAATAAATTAATTGGAGGGTCAGGTCCTTTTTGAACAACAGGAAGCAAGCAGAGATCATTTCCTGCTCACTGCATATTTTTTTAAAAAAGCCCGTCTTAGGCCTAAATTGGCTGAGAGGGGTAGGGGGCAAAATGGAGTGGAAATGTCCCCCTCGCCCACTAATGGACATTTTGGGGGCACATAAAAGAATTGTAAGCATGATGGAAATGCCCTGCACACCCTCTAGAGTGCATCCATTATTTGACCCCTGGGGGACCTGGGGGCCACAAGAGGCCTATGGGCTGCATTTTCCTCCATCCCTGCCCTAGAGCAGCATGTGGCCCCTGGAGTTCTTTATGTGACCCTTGATCCCCCCAGACTTTCTGAACTGTCTTTTTTTTCTGGACCCCTGAAAAGCAGTTTTTCTCTCCTCAGTATCTCTAGGAGCTGGAATTTGCCATTTGGGTATAAAGGAAATTGCATTTTTTTCCACAATTAGAAGTGGAGTTTTGCCCACTTCCACCTTTCTTGGTTTGTGTGCTTTGACATTTTTTGGCAAGCAGTGTGGCCTCCGCAGGGTTCCAGGACAGAAAATTGGACCCTGGATCCACTGTAGTTACCCAGCCCTGTAGAGCGTGCTCAACCAAAAGTGTTTGTCCTGCAATAAGCATTGTCCAGAGAAGCTGAAGTGAGAGACAGTTCCCATCTTGTTAATCTGATGTGGCTGCAGATGTGTTGCAGTGATCCTCATGGAGCATCCATATCATGTGGTCTTTCTCCCCTCTCGTAGCAAATCACTGAGCTGCGAAAAGAGAACTTCAACCTTAAGCTGCGCATATATTTCCTGGAAGAACGCATACAGCAGAAATTTGATGGTCCCAATGAAGACATCTATCGCATTGTAAGTATTTTGAGATCGTTGTGTCTTGCTGGTATGGTTTGGAGGTTGTGACTGTTGGGAAGATGGACGTGCTCCCTCCTCTCTTTGCCTGTTTCTTTTTTCTGATTTTGGCTTGGAGGCAACCTCAAGCCAGGCAGAGTCCCAGAATTGGGCAAAAGTCATGTTGTTAATAGTCACATGGCTTAGTGGCTGGGATATTATGAACCAAGAAGTCAGGGGTAGAATTATGAAGATGCAGAAAAGAAAAATTAGAGTCATTCTTGGATCAGATTTGGGGTCTCTACCATTAGAGCAGCTGTTGCTTCAGCCTCAGATGTTGGGAGATGGCGCCCTTCAGATATGTTGAATTCAGAGCTCTTAGGAAGGGGCAGGCTGTCTGGGGATGAGGGGATATGTTGTCCCCATAGGCTGCATTTTTGCCGCAGGCACGCCAGATGATTCTGTCTTCCCTTTGTCTTCCAAAATCCTGACTGGAAGTATTCTTGAGTCACTTCCTGTTACCATTTGGGAGGGAAATGGAGGTATTCCAACGCTCCAGGGAGGCATTTGAGGAGTGTGTGTGGAGGGATGGGGGCTTATGGAAGGCCTTTTTATATTGGTGTGCATTTGGGGGGCTTCTCATCCGTGTTTTTGGGTGGAAATTGCTTGAAAATTGTGCTGAAAAATGTTCTAAACTTTGAGGTGGGTGGGTTTGGGGGGCTTCAGGGGCAGCAAAGGTGGGATCACATTATCCCCATGCCTACCCTAACTGTTACTGTATTCCTGACTAAATTGGAATCCCTCAAATGCATATTTACCTATTAATCGATTTGCCATGCCATGATTGATGTAATGGGTCTGCTACAGGTAGGATTTGCTCCTTGCTAACGTTGACAAAGGCTGGCAACTCCAGTGAGGATTTTCTCCTGAGCAGCCCTATGTAGGAGTGCCCTCTGGGGGGTTTCCTTCACCTGCCAGTTCTTCTTTTCCTCTTTCTCCTGGATGTGGTTGAACGTAATCTCCGGGTGTTGAAAAGTTTCACTGATGCCGCCTTCATTAGAATTCAACTCCGCGACGGGCAGTAATGAGGGGGTTTGTGTGACCTTTGTGTGATGTGTAGGATTACTTCTTAAATGATGCTGTTTCAGTGCTAAAATAAAACAATTGCATTAGTAGGAGTCCTAATCAAAGAACTTCCTTCCCACTTAATCTAAATTGCTTGTTCGGTCTGACTCTCTTATCAGTAAAACAAAAGCTTTCTGAAATTACGTTATAATCCTCCCACATCAAACTAACTCTGGCAGAAAGATGATTCACGTTAATAGAAGCTGTCTGCTTCTCTTACAGGCGTTTCTTCTTGGTCTTTGTTCTGCAAGGCTGTATGAAGGGGTGATCAAATGAAAGCAGGAGATAGTCTTAAGGTTTTTTTCCCCTTTTACTGTACATCCAGCTGTGGATTCCGCAAAAGGAGTATATGTGATATAGCTGTTAATGTGTAACTTAAACCAGGGATGGAGAACTATTATCACTCAATATTTGCACTACAGCTCCCATAGTTTCTTACGTTTGGCTGTACTGACAGCAGCTTCTGGGATGTAAAGATCCAGACATCTCATGGGCCACATTCCTACATCTGACCTTTAAGCAGCTGCTTCCACTTTTCTGATAAAATGCTTTTTGTTCATTCAGGCGTTGCACCAAACTATGATTTGAACAAGCCATGGTTCATCGTCCAAATCATGTTCTCAGTTGCCTAATGTGAAACTGGGAAACCCTGGTTATACACATTTGCTGCTTTATTTTTCATTTCACTGGGAGCTCTGGCTCCATCGATTGTCACACATTTCTCTTCTCAAGCTAAACATAGCCAGCTCCTTAAGTTTTTCTTTGTAAGGTTTGGTTTTCAGACCTATATCATCTCAGTCACCCTCCTCAGGACCTGTTCAGTGTCCCTTCTTGAACTGTTTTGTCCAGTTCTGGGCACAGTAATCCAGGTGAGATCTGACCAAAGCAGAAGACAGTGGCAGTGCTGTCTGGAAGTAGTACAGAACACCTCTTGGTAATGCATATGCATTTCAAAATGGAACAGTGGCTGTTAGCACTGAGAACAAACTTTGGCTTGCAAACGGGCTGCTCAAACATTTTCATTTGTGCCAGTGACGAACAGTGGCGTGTTGTCTTGGGCAGGAGATCTCACAGCTGAGATCTTATGCTGTTCACATTTTTGGACCATTTCCTGCATTGCAACCGCATCTCCCGGAGTGAACTTTTCTCTGAAAGCTGCCTGTTTTAGGGTCTTTTAATAGCATCTGGGATGGGGTTGGAGGAGAAGTTTTCTAGATATTAAAACATCCATACGATTGTTATCTGTGTCTTCATGACATGTCATTAAGTATACAAGGCACTGGAAAGGAGATGGCAGCCAAGATGACAAGCAAATAGTCTCAAGAGACTGGAACAAAGATAATGGAATTGATATGGGTCGTGATTTATGAACAGTAGATTAAGCTTTCAGTCTTTCCCACTTTGATTGAGAACTGTTTTAAAATACGGTGTAGATTCTATCTTCTGGCACCTAGAAAGCAGTGGGGAAAATGAGGTTTAAAGAGGCAGATGTGATTGGGAGATGGAAGTGGTAATAATGAGGACAACCTCCAGATATGGTGGAGATGTCCAATCACAGAGAAATGGATAGATTCCTGATAGATGATGCGGATGTCACTTAACTTGAAGTTGCCTCTGAAACGCGTAACCTATTTACTGGAACTCTTGAGAGGGACTTAAGACAACAACACCACAGAGCTTAGAGAGTTACATTTAAGAAGAACAAATACAGTGATGCTAAAGCCATCCATAACTGAGGAGTGATGGGTGATGTTCAGGGACTCAGATCATGTTTCTGCCCCTGTTCAGTTATGACTGGCTTCCATGTATCACTTGGTTTATTCTTCTAAAAAGTAACTTCTGCTCACAAGGGCAATAGAAAGCAGTAGCGAAATAAGTGGCCACAGCCAGAATCGAAGTGGGCATGTGGATGGATTATAGACTGAAGATTGGTTGGAATGGATGTCGAGTATGGTGAGTTACTTTTTGGACTGCAGTTCCCAGAATCCTGCCAGCTATGCTGGCTGGAGATTCTGGTAGTCCAAAAAAAGTAACATTTTCATGTTCTGATTTTTAGTGGCCATGGAAGAATTGGACTTCATTGTAGAAACATGTCTAAATGTGTGCCCTCCCTTAAGCTTGGGGAGTCAGGAATGTATGGCCCTGCAGAGGTTGTTGTTGTACTGCAACTCCCATCAGCCCAAGCCACCACAGCATGTGGTGAAGTATGATAATGGGAGCTGTTGTAATTTTTCTTTCTCATCCTTTTCAGTTTTTTGAAGACACAAAGTCTTCTGAATTTTCATTTCCCAGTTACAAAGGGATAATCAGTTTGCAATCTCCCTGTTTTGGTGGTTGGGACCTTGGTGAGGGTGTGATAATCTTCCAGAACTGAGCTGAGCCAGCTGGCTGATCTGTGTTCCCTGTTTTTTCCCTTAGAACATTGAACTGAAAGTCGAACTGGAAAGCCTGAAACAAGAACTGCAGGAGCGGGAATGGTTGCTCATCAAGGCATCGTACGTATATCATCTCCTTTGGGGTGGGTCTGTGTCCCCACGTCTATGTCCGGGGATTAGCCTTTGCAGGCTGTGTTCGAGATGGTGTCTATTAAGGCTCCGTTTCTGGGTTTGTTTGCAGGCTGTGGGAGGGGAAGTCCCTATCTTCCTCAAGAGGGACAAATTTCCCTCTTTGTAAGGTCTTTCCAAACAAACTGGAAGCTTTTTTTGAGCGAAGTAGTATTGACTCCTTGGCAGGTCTGTTCCCACACTTATCTATGTGCAGTAGGATGCTCCTACAGATGATGAGGACCCTGAGATAGGTTGGCATAGATGGAGCCTCCTTGAATTTCTCAGGCCCAAAGTTCCACATTACTGAAGTGAAGCCACCATTAGTGCCTCTTTGATTCTCTTAGCAGAGGAGTAGGCAGCTGTCAAGTCTTAATCCCCCTCATTTTTAGCCCCTAAATCCCCCTCCAAACATAGCTTAGGTGTTGTAGGAGGCAGATCTGTTTCATTCTGGGCCTGTCTTGGGCTGTTTTAGACCTGGTAAAGGCCTTTGTTCCTCAGGAAGTGACCCACACCAGGCCAACCTCCTCCCCTTAAATGCCAGGGATGAGAACCAGGAGATCCACCTGATCCACTTCTTCCATCTGCTGTCCAAAACATCTTTCAGGTCAAGTCACCGGGTTTCCCTTCTTTCCTCCTTAGCCAGTAGGTGAAATCAAGGGACCATTTTCTCTGCTTGAGAGGACACTGTGCTTTGTCTTTGCAGCAAAGCTGTGGAGAGCTTGGCTCAAGGTGGCGATGCCGAGATCCAACGTCTGAAGGAGGAAGCTCACAAGAAAGTCCAGGAAGTGGAACAGAACTTGACCAGCAGGATCAACCTTTTGGAGGAGGTGAGTCTGTAGATCTTGTTAAGTTCTTAGCTTCTTCTGTGGTAGTTTTGCCCAGAGAACTAACTTCCCATCAGCTCCAGCCAGAATAGCAAATCGTTGGAGAAGTTGTATGCTCAAAAATTTGAAGGATACCAGCTGGGTGCGAGCTGGGTGCTTTTTAAATTTCCTTGGTGATCCTTGTCTCCCTCCTGTCTTGCTGCATTCTCCTTGCTGCAGTGAGGTCCTGTGAGCTACATTTCTGCACTTATACACCCTTCTGTTTACTGGAGAACTTGGCTCACACACTACTTTGGTGCCTGCCACCGGAGAACATGGTTCAGAACACCACTTTGGTGACTATCACTCAAGAACTTGGCCCACACACTACTTTGGTAGCTATCAGTGCAGAACTTGGCTCACACACTACTTTAGTAGGTACCACTGGAGAATTTGGTTCAGACACTGCTTTGGTAGCTACCACTGAAGAACTTGGTTTATACAACTCCTACCTATAAAGTTGGTCCTTCCTGAATAAAGGCCTAATGTCTTCTGAAAGCAGCATTCCAGTTCTTCCCAACCTCAACATTTCATTGTTTATCTTTTGTGTTGCGGGTGCAGAATCTCAAAATGGCCCACGAGGAAGCAGAGAAAGCCTTTGCGATGACAGAGCGGGAACAAGTCCTGAGGTTGGCTGCCGAGCAGCAGCTGTCTTTGATTACAAATATGCAGCCGAAGGACCTGGATGTGATGACAGCGCTCGAAGAGAAGGACAGGTGAGAGACCCACATTGCTGGTGAGCTCAGTGTAATCCTGATTTTGCAGGTTGTCCTATTCTGCAACCCTGTCCGGAAGTAACAAGAATCCCTGGTTTCTCACTGTGAGAATGAGCAGTGACAAAGCCAAGGTTGATATACAACTTGACTCATCTTCTTTTCCTTCCTAAAGGAAAGGAACAGAAATTTCCACTTCTGTTTGTTCACACATCACAATTTCCTTTAATATTCAGACTTGGGGATTTTGTGTGTATGTGTGTGCATGGTTTTGTATTCCTGTGACTGTTCTGTGGAGAGTCCAACAAAGGGATGCGATTGAGGTTGGCTTTTGTATCCCCGAGACTAGCCAGCTGTTCTTTTTCCATGTCTCTCAGTTCCCAGCCATCACTTCCCTCAGTTGGACATGTGGCAGGCCTGCAAGAGGAAAGATGCCTAACCATTAGGCATGCCTCTTGCTCCGTCCTGCTCTGCCTGCATTGTAATATCTCAGCATTGACCTTTGTAGACGTATAGAGCAACTGAGCCTGTCGCTGAAGAATCAAGAAGCTCTGATCCAAAGCTTGGAAGAGGCCAGGTCCCAGAGGCAATCTGCAGAGGAGAGCTTGTCGGCAGAAAAAATCCAAGAACGTACGCTGGCTTTGATGCGAGAGAAAGAGCAGGAACTAGAGGTGAGGAGAGTGTCGGAAGAGCAGAGGTTAGTTCCAAAATGGTGGTGTGCACTCTCTGAAGACGGCTGCTTGTGCCTTTTCTCTGTTCTTCTTTTGATGGGTAGCCGAGACTTGACAATTGCGGTGGGCATTTGGGCTGAACTGGCCCTGAGCCGTACCTTTATTATTCATCCTTGAAAATTAGTTTCTGTAATGGTCATCGGGTGCCTTTGGTGACTTGGAATGTAGATTGAAATTGAAAAGCAGATAATTAAACATAACTGTTACTGTTGGTTAATATAAACCTGATTTTTTTTTAGCTCTTGCAAAAGTGCCTTTAAGTGATTTAAATACAGAAAGAAAATTAAAATGTGGAATAATATCAATCTTTTCAACATTTCTCAGGTTTTCTGCAAAGCTAGTCTGTTTGTTGTTAGTATCTTGACTCCCCTTTCACCCCACCTTTTAGAGTTTTGGGGATGTTGTGTGGGGTAAGACGTAGCTGAAAATCTTTGGTCCCAGGGTTTACATGTTAAAGTTCTAGTCATCATGACAGTTTTTTTTGCTGTGCTGCGGATTGGAAGTGTAAGAGTCATTCATGATTTGGGCTGGAGGTAAAGCATAGCTGTTCTGCTCTTGTAGGCTCTCAGAACAGAATTCAGCAATGAGAAAGGCGACTTTGAAAAAAGGATTCAGGTATGTTCCGACACCCTCCCCTTGGCTGACATTTACTTCCTCCCTTCTTGTGTGCTTTGGAGGGGTAATAAGTCAGAATTCAGTGGGTGATGGTGATGATTGTTGTTACTATTCTACCTTTTTTCC
Source organism: Ctenosaura bakeri (assembly GCA_948474755.1). Classification (NCBI taxonomy): domain Eukaryota; kingdom Metazoa; phylum Chordata; class Lepidosauria; order Squamata; family Iguanidae; genus Ctenosaura; species Ctenosaura bakeri. Next base: position 456,765 of record CAOLHI010000335.1, read on the forward strand.
AATTTTGGGTCTCAAGGCCCCTTGGAAAAATTAGAACAGATACAGCAAAAAAATTTACATTATACAAAAGTTAAAATGGAGATAAACTGATCATCAAAAAGAAAAATAAGAACTAAACAGTACAGTTCTGAAAGGCCCTTTCCCCTTGGATCAATGAGCCCTCAAAGGCCGTGACCAGGAGAATTTCAGCCTAGATCTTAGCAAGAGGAGATATGACAGTCAGTCTACATTTGGGCTGAGCAATTTCAGGCTGGGCTGGGAATCATCTTGTCTGTAATCTGCTGTGTTATACACAAGAGTCCCCAAGCTTAGAAAAAGTAGTATGTCAACTGGTGGAATGGGGTTCTAATTTAGTCTTTTTCCTTACACACTAGCTTTCTGTGTGCAGGATATTTTTTTTTGAGAGGTGGGAAGAAGCTCTGGAAGACCCCCTCCTGAAGGCCCAGCTGTAGTCTAACATGTACTGCATGTGGGGTGTGTTTTTAAAATAGGACGATGTCATGCTCTTCTTTCAAATCTTTCAGTCTCTCCAGGAGGAGCTTCATGAACGAGAGACGGAGCTTTCTGTCGAAAAGAGAAATGCTCTGAAACGAGACAAAACTATCCAGGGATTAACCCTTGCTTTGAAAACCAAGGAAAATGAGGTATGTGGATTAAATGCGCCTTCTGAAAGTACTTAACCATCTGCCCTACAAATAGACTGAAGGAAGTGAAAGATGAAAGAAAGAGACTTCTGATGCAGCTCCGAGGCTTGTCATGTCTTCCATCCCCAATGGCTAACCACTGGACCAAATGGGAACATCCACAACCCAGTTGTGAAGTGTGTGCCATCTTTTCCTGTTGTTGCTTTCTGGTATTCAGTAGCATGCATCTTCTGAAAATGGGGGACAGAGTTCCTGGTTTAAACACACATAACCATAGTGTTGTGGCTATCTGTCCATCTGACCCCCCCAAACCCACCTTAAAAGCCAGTCAGCTGGCTGTAGTGGTGGAGCTTTGTGCTTCTGGTGAGTAGGGTGCTGCAGGAGGACATGGAACAGCCTGCTACTGGCAGCAAGCGATGCTGCATGAAGCAGAAGTGTGGTCATGTCACAAGGCTTCATCTAAGCATTGTTCGCTGGCGGGGCTGTTCTCATTGTCCTGAAGCTTCCCACTCTCCATTTTGGCCAATACTCTGACTGGCAGTGCCTCTCCCTGGTTTCAGACAGATTCTTTCCTAGCCTTAACTGGAGATCCTTGCTGTTTGCTGGTGGTCCTCCATCCAAGTAATAACCAGGCCCATCCTTTTCTAGCTTTCAAGATCAGGTGTGTTCCAGTTGATATGACGGAGTTGTTTTGGACTCCCTGTTACTGTGGGAAGAAGAAAGTAGATGGGTAATTGCCAATGTTCCTTTTTGCCTCTTCTTGCCTCATGAGTTTGCTTTATTTTTTCTTTTGCTTCTTTCCTCCCCAAAGAATGAAGAACTTAGTTCTGAAATTGAAGGTTTAACTGCATCATTGGCCAAAGCCAGAGAGGCCACCCATAAAATTCAGATGCAGAATTTCAAGGTAAGATGCTAAGGATTATTATTATGATTGCTCTGTGGAATATTTGCGGGCAGAAATATGCGCTTTTGGCTGTCTGGCTCTTGGAATGAGAGATGTTAGTTAATGAAGCTGTTAAATACTGTGGCTCAGAGGGCATGGTTGGGGCTCTGCCTTTGCTTCCCCCTCCAGATAATGTGCTTATCTTTGACACACTGGCTGCAGCCTCTCTCTCCTTTGGGATGGCCCTCTCTGGACCAGTCTTGAGCCTCTCTGGCAGGGTGATTTGGTAAGCTTCTCAGGTCAGCTGTGCCCATCCTTAGGGCATCTAACAGTGCTTTCGTGCATAGTAAGGAGAAAATTTTCCTGTAACATGCATTTCACTTACGTGTCTAACCCAGTCTGTCGGCTGTACAGATGAGAAGGGGAAGGACCTTCTGAGGGGGTTGCTCCAGATAAAAATATAGACTCCCAGCATTTAGAAAGCTAACATGTCAGGAGGGATGCTAAGCTGTAGCTGTTCCTAAGTATACAAGTTTTTTACAAGCATTGATGCTTCCTGTGTGTATTTGTATTTATTACTTTCTTACTATCTACATTGTGTGCTGTCTAGTAGCTGAATCTCTGTAGAGCACTGTTTTTGTTCAGCGCTCGTACAGCCCAGATTCAGGGTTGCCCACCTGAGTGGGAATGCTGCCTGTGTTGGGTGATTTGAAAATCTCTATTTCTTAGCACACCCTGTAAAGCCAAGGAGGGCAGGAGCTGGAATGACAAGTGCCCTTAATTTTAAAACTGCTTCTGTTTCTGGACCAGAGTAGTCACAGCTCCTTTCTCTTAAGGAGCTTGCAGGGCTAGATGTGAATAAGCAGAAAGCCCATTTGATTCTAAAGCTGCCTTCTGGAGTCCCCTAGGTGAGTGGCTTGCCTCTTCTGCAAGCTTGAGTTGGCTAATTTTGTGGCTTGAGTTTTCTGCAAATAGCCCTGCCTTCTAGAGTTCTAAGTTACTAGATTGTCTTTTCTGTGAGCTTGGTTTGGATAATATTTTTGGGGCTTGGCTCTTCGGCAAACCATAATTTGGATAACTGGGGCCTGGCTGTGTGAAAATTATATGTCACTGAAAAGCTGTGAAAGGCAGGAAAGAAAAATATATATATATTGGAAGGACTTCTAAGTTGTGTGAGGTGCCCTGATGATCAAAGAAGTCCTTACTTTCTTCTAGGGTGCTGAAGATTCTCAAGTGCTCTTGCTGGAGAAAGAGAGCCTTCTGGCAGACTTGCGATCTGAAAACCTGACCAAAGACACCGAGAACCGCAAACTCCAAAGGCGAGTGAAGAGAGCTGAGCAAGAGCTGTGCGATCTGCGTCTTGAGAGGGAGAAGTTGATGAAGGAGCTAGAGGAAGCCCAGCTGCAGAAAAGCAGAAGTGACAAAACCATTAATGTGAGTGTTCCTTTTTTCTTCTCTGTTGAAGAAAGTGATTTCAGAGTGGTATGTCTGTCTTCCCCCAGGTGAATAAGAATGGGAATGAGTAGATGCTTTTCTGTTGTTTTTCTGAAATCCTCTTGATGCTGGGTGGAAAGTAAAGTACTTACTTGGAAGATCCAGTTTGGAATGGCAGAGGTGTGAGAGAGCACCACTTGTACTAAGGTTGATGGACATGGGTCTTTTCTAGCGCCCCACTTCACAGCCAACCAGTGTCCATTTATTTCAGGGTGGCAGTGGGGTGTGTGTCTAGCTGTCATTGTGCAGCTGGGAAGAAATAGTTTAATGAAGTACCGAATACCTCCTTTTGCAACAGTGTTGCATAGGAATAAATCAGTGAGAAGAGTCTGGGGAAAGGATTGGCTCCAGTTTTGATTATGCTTAAAGGAGAACCATTGAAATCAGTTCTGTTGACTAATTACATGGGAATCTAGGTACAGGATTACTCCAAGCTCCCTTTTTGGATAGTGCTTCCTGATTTCCCCTTCTGAGTAGCTGAGTGATTGACTTCCATGTGCACAAGTCGCTTTTCGGACAGGGCTCTGTGATCCCCACTGCTGGAGGGGCAAGTGCAAGGAGGTCTAGCTGCCGCCAGCGGGCCGTGCCTCGGCTGCTGCAAAGATCTCCTTCAGGGTCATTGGGTTAAGGGGGTGGAGGGGAGGAGGCTTGCAGACTGGCGAAGGCAACAGGTGGTGGGGCAGTGGGGAGACAGCAACAGCAGGAAGAGAAGGTGGAAGAGGGTGGAGGCTGACCCATTGGCCTTGGGGAACTGCTCTCTCTCATGAAAGTGTTGCTGCAAATTTCACGAATAATCAAACTCATGAAAGTTGAGGGCTCACTGCAATTTTTGAATCTGTTGACTATAAGAAAGTTGAAAACGTCAGTTGTGTATGCAGTTAGCCTTCCATATCTGTGGATTCTGTGTCCACGATTCAGCCAAGCATGACTTGAAAATATTTAAAAAAATTCCAAAAAGCAACCTTTGATTTTGCCATTTTAGATTAGGGGTTCTGTTTTACTAAGCCATTGTACATAATGGGACTTGAGAATGCATGAATTTTGGTATCTGTAAGGAGCAGGGTCTTGGAACTGCACCCTAGCGAATACCATGGACCCACTTTATTGCGGTGCTCTCCTTAGGTATATCTTCCTTTCGGTAGACTGAGCAGAAACACATTGTGAGGAGGCGGACAGTGATAGCCTCAGCTATCCGTACCAGGCTTATGAAAGATGGAATTTGGACCAGGGAGAAAGTGGAAGTCAGATGTGTGGGGTTCAGTTCACTTTGTCCCCCCTTTTGTGGGAAAATTAGAGACCCTGCCTCAGCTTTATATGCAAACAGAGAGATATTTGCAGTCTTGCTTCAAGCCACCAGAGGGATGTCTTGGTCCACCATCAGCAGCCAAGCCCTCTTCCTCCTCCTCCTCTCCCTCCGCCTCTTTCTCTACATAATCCACTTATGTCTGACTGAATAACAGATGCGGTCTCATGTCCCTGCTGGTTCTTTGAATTTCTTTCCTGCGGGATGAGCCTCCGAGAAACTGTACAGACAGCTTCCGCCGTTCCGGCGGGTGTGAACGTCTGAGAAAAGCGTCTCGTGGCCTGGAGCTTGTTTTGGGGTTGTCTGTAATTACCGTAGTTGGCGTGTGTGTGGTTTCTCAGCATCCCGGGCACCAGACTGCCTTGCCGGGGGGGGGGGAGACATTAATACAAATCCACCCTCCCTCCGACACTGTTCTTTTCATTGTGTGGGAGCTGTGAGCTGCCCTTTTGTCCGTCCACTGGAAAAATCATGATATACATGGATATAGTCGTTACAACTCTATTTGTTTGCAAGATTAGAGTTGGAGTATAGAACATGACAATCTGGGGCTGAGGGGTGTGCAGCTCCCACTGATGTTGTTGGACTACAACTCCCATCAGTCCTAGCCAGCATGGGGAAGGGTGATGGGAGCTGTAATCCAGCCCTACCATTTCCCCATCTCTGCACTAAGCTAGAATTCTCCAATTTTGGCTTTTTGTTCAGGAGCAAGTATTTTTTTAGTTTTGATTTCATTTCAGTTATTTCAAGATATTTATATTGTGCCCTGTATCTTGTGATCTTGTTCAGTAAAACAAATTTCAAACAGTAAAAACAAACAAACAAAAAACCCAAAACATCCAGGTTAGTCCCAATGCAACACCCGCTTAACTGATTCTAGCCTGCTAAAGCCAAGATCTTCAGAACAGGGATGGACAAGTTTTGGTGGATCCAGAGGTCTTTTTTCTGTTAGCTTTCGGGGAGCATATGGACTGTTGAAAGTGCCAAGAGACAGGGGGAAAGAAAATAAAAACCAAAAGCAAATCCAGAAATGACTAGAAGTTATTCTACTTGTTTTAATGATAAATAGGATGGCAGGAGTCTACCTGAAATATGGTTTGCTGCTCCTAGAGACTCCCATGAGAGGTTGTTTACCTCTTTTTTTTTTGGCCAGAAAAAAAAAGTTATTCTGAGTGACTTGGAGACCACAGAGCAAGTCTTGGTGGTCCAAGTTCAGAACCAGGGCCTCGTTGCCCACCCCAGTTTTGTGGGCCAAAGGATTCAACAGCCATGGCTCACCAAGATCCCAGAGCCCCCTGGAAGAAAGACTGCAGCTCAATTCTGGATTCTTGAAAGTGTCCTCTCTCTATTCTTAGACCCAGTACTGGCATTTCCCCCCCGCCTTTACATTGATTCGAAAGGTTGTACTTAAGGGATGGGAGACATGCCAGGAGGAAAGTCTTAAAGAGCACTTCAGTGAGAGGTTCGGCGGTAGCATGGAACTATGTACGTCTCATTCAGGGCTATGGATTTTTTGTGGTTGCCTCTTTTGCGGCATTAAAGCAGTCGCAGCTGAAGTTCAATTTAAAAATAGCTCAAATGCCATCTGATTGAGCTAAGCTTGCTGAAGTGAAGATTACTTGGTAGCATTATGTGTCTAAATCGACAGAAGCGTGTGGCCGCTCTCTCTCAGAGGTGTCTCTTCTCTCCTCCCTGGGGTGGGGGAGCACAATCTCAATGCAGCGCTTTGCCTGATCCCCTGAAGGGACCGAAACGTCTTGGTTAAAAAGAGTGGCCCCCGTGGCAAACAATTGCTTAAAGTGCTAAAACAAGTGAATAAGTAGTATGACGCGTGAGTGGGGCAACTTTAGATGATCCGGACCATCTGTCTTGTACAAACTGGAAAAGGATGGACATCCACACCCACTTTTTTTTTTTAAAAATCCTGGCCTCTTGTTTGTCTTGAATGCAGAAGACCCACTGAATCAGTTGGATTTATGTCTGTGTTGACCTAGTATCTGCAGGTGGCTTCAAATTTCTGGAAAAGTTTGTGAGGAATGTTAGTTCTCTCTCACGTTCATCCTGTACACATGTTGTACATGCTAAAGGAATGCATAGCAAAGTAATGGCCTTTACTAGTTGATCAAGTGGGCCTCTAGCAAATCATAATAATGTGACTCAGTCATTTGGTTGTTGAATCCCCTTCTCAGAGTTGGAAACCCACCAGATGACCTTCGGCAAGCCCCAGTCTCTTGGCCTTAGAGGAAGGCAATGACAAATTCTTGCCAAGAAAATCCTAAGAGGGGACTGCCATAAATCAAAGCCTAGCTGGAAGACAGGCAGTGTGGGGCAGTGGTTTGAGAGCTGGACGAGAACTCTGGGAGACCAGGGTTTGAATTGTCACTCAGCTGTGGAAACCCACTGTGTATCCTTGGGCAAGTCATACTCTCTCATAGAATCATTGAACTGTAGAGTTGGAAGAGACCACAGGGGCCGTCAAGTTCAACCCCTGACATAGAGACATACACCACCAAAGCATTTGCAAGAGATGGCCATCCAGCCTCTGTTTAAAAACCTCCAAAGAAGGAGACTCCAACACGCTCGGAGGCAGCAGTGTCTTCTTCCTCACATTTCGGTGGAATATCTTTTTGAGTGTGTGTTCCTGCATGGCAGCGGGTTGGACTCAAAGGCCGTTGTGGTCTCTTCCAACTCTACAAATTTATGATTCTGTGAGCCTGGGTGTGTCGGAATAGGGTGGGCACAACCTCAGCCCTGAGGATATTTACCTGGCTACCATTTGATTTGTCGCTTGGCCAGTTAGCTCTCCCCAGAGATGTTTGCCCAGAGGACCCAAGGCCTTGCTAAATGGAGCGTGGTGTTTTCAGAATTGGAACCTCTTGCTGCTTATTATATTGGTCTGTGACCTGCTGTCGTTGCCTGGGACTGGAGACATTTCACTGGCCCCCCCGGGTGCCTTGTTTGCACATCGAGGCAGCAGATGAGAGAGAAGTAGAATGGGAAGAACGCACAACCTTATTTTCTTCTTCAACAAGCAGGGACCCATTTGGAGGCTGCCGTGCGAGATCTTTGTGAGCAAACGCAGCCGCCCCACACTCTATTAGCACGAGCTGGGAGGCGGCAGCTCCGCTGCGTTGCCAGTCCATAAAGCTAACAAAATTGAGCTGCGCTAATTTTTTTCTTCTTCTTTACATCTCATTCTGAAGATTGAAGGATAACCACAGCTCCTGGCTGGGAAATGAAATGGTCTCTGAAACAGAAACATTGTCAAGGCAGGTAGCTTTTTCATAGATTTGGGCAAAGAGGAAGGATGAGGCAGGGGAGTGCCAGAGATGGTAACACCACTGGTTGCTTATTCACGGGGAAGCAAATGTGAGGCGATCGCGTCCAGTGCAATTGTGTGCTCTTTCCGCTCCGTTCTCTCACTTCCCTTCCTTCAGGCCTGAGCTGGATGTTACTGGCTGGTCATGCCTTGCTTTCTTTTGTTGTTTCACTCTCATCCACTTGCATTTTTAAAAAACTTGGATTGAATGATTTGTGAGCTCATTTCTGACTGCAACGAAAATTTCAATGCATTGAGAGTTAGGGTCGAGTTAGTGCAGCTGTAGGCAACTGCTTCTCACCCAAACCCCCTCCCATGAGCTGTATTCGCCCCTCGTAGGCTCAAATACCTTTGTTTTCCTCTGCACTTCCTCTCAAAATGGTGACAGGAAGTGATGCAATGTCATTTCCTGTTTCCATTTTGAGAGGGAGTGCAGAAGAAAATGGAGGTATTTGGGGGTAGTGCAGGGTTCTTGGCTACTCGAGGTGGTATTTTCATGTGTTTTCATAAGTTTGAGTGGCTCTGTGTGTGATTTGGGGCAACAGTTGGCCAGAAATCATACCAAAACCTTTTTAAACTTCTTTTCTGGGATTGATGGGCTTTAGGGGGCTGGTGAAGGGGTTCAGGGATGTCAAAAGTGGGGTCCAGGAGTCTTGTGTTGTCCATAGTTTGTACTGTGCCCACCGCTGTGTGAAGGTATAACAAGCTAGAGAGTACACTTGGACCCTGTGAAAATTCCCCTGACCCTTGAAATGGGGGCCAACCTTGCTTAGTTTTCAAAATCGTACAAGATGGGATGTTATTTAATTAATCAATTACACTTTTTTTTACTTGAGGTCAACAAATTTGGTTCTCCTGGCTGCATTCTGAGAGGCTGACCCAGTAGCGAATCTCCTTAGCGCTATATCTGTGCAATGCATTCAGAATTTCTTTCTCCCTCCCCCCTGCCTCAGAGCTTTAATGTTTTACAGCTTTGACTGGATTTCACACATATTATGAAATCCCCTGAGACTGCCGAACAAAACACAGCCTTGCCGAGGAGAGAAAACTCCTCTGACAAAGTATTAAAAAGAACTGAGCAGATAACAAGGAGAGGACCTTTTGGGTCCGGGGAGCAGAGCTTTAGCTTTTCGTAGACAAATCCCCAAATTCAAGCATTCTTTCCAGGCTACCCAGCTTGGAACACTTCTGCCAGCTATTTTACCTTGACCTAAATACAGCTGATTTAATAGGGCCCGTCTATCAGGGACCATTGCCTTTGATTAGCTGGTTGGGAATAGACAGGGGGTTGGTTTTATATAATCTCCTATTGTCCTGATTATCCCCTTGCCATTCTGCTTTTTCAGCTGCTTTTAGAATGTCCCGGTTTCTCTCCCCTCGTCCCATTTCCCCCTTTGTCCTCAGTTTACTTTTATTGCTGCCAGTTGAGTTCAAAATGCAGAAGTAATTTGCACTTAATTAACTCAGCAAGGGGACGAGGGGAAAAAAGGGGGCAGCATCTTACCCTTCTCAGTTGGTTCAGGCAAAACCAAACTGCTGCAGCCTCTCACAGCTTGTCTGTCCTCTGCCATTAATAGCTTCTGCCCTCTTGACCACGTGTCCCAGTTTTTACATGCGAAGTGCTGGAGGGTATGGTTTTATTTTGCAGTTGCTTTCCCCCGCCTCCCAATTTGAACTGAAATAAAGGATTGGGTGCCTTGTGTTTTAATTATTCATCCCTCCTGCTCCTAATATTTAAATTTGGCCAAGTGGGGAAGGCCATAGATCTGACCTTCATCATGCATTTGTTAAGTGCTGGGTTCCCCATTCATTTACTAAGTTCAACAGTTATTAATCGCCAAGCGGTCTCGGGAGACGGCCGGGCTTTGGCGGAAAGCATCTCTGAGCTGGAGTGTTCTTTTAGCTGATGTGTAGAAACCCATTGACTTTCTCCTAAGTGCTCTCGTGATGTATGCTTTTGGTGGCTGCACAGAAATGTAGTCTGTGAAAATACAATACAAATAAAATTTTGGCTAAGGTTGAAGACCTGAGGTCTCGGTTGTAAAGACTGTGGTATCGTTGCCGTGGTATAACTGGAACGGGTTCATTTTGTTTCTTTCTTGACTTTGTGCCCTGGGGTACGCTTTTAGGCAGTAAGGGCAAAGAAAGCCTTTTAATGGTGTGCTGTGCTATTTTTATTTTTTCCCTTTTTAATGGGAATATTTTATTGTTAACGTGCTTTAGAATCAGAGGCTGATTCTGACTTACCTGTGGTTTACTTGGTAAGAGGAGGGTTAGCTCTTGCCTTCCTCTGAAGCTGAGAAAGCGTGACTTCTCCAGTGGCATCTAGCTTGGCTGATCCAGGATTCGAATCCTGCTGTTCCAGAGTCTTAATGCAGTGCCATCACGTTGTTTGGATATATTTTAATTTTATGGACAGTTTGTTGTTGATGATGTGTGCCTTCAAGTCATTTGTTACTTATGGTGAACCTAATTTGAACCTGTTGTGGAGTTTTCTGCGGGCTGAGAGTGTGTGATGCACCCAGGGTTACCCTCTTGGTTTCCGTGGCTGAGTGGGGACTTGAACCCCAGTCTCCGGGATCATAGTCCAGTGTTCAAACCACGATACCATGGTGGCTGTCATGGATAATTTAGTTATATGTTAAAAATAATTTTTAGTATGTTTTTAATCAGATGTGTTTATCCATATAGTATTTTTTAAAGCTGCCTTGAGTCCTAGTTCTGGGAGAAAGGCAGAGTATTAATATTAATATTAACAGTAGTGGTAGCAGGTGAGATATGAACCAAGAGTGTTTTGATTTGTAGCTCAGTCTTTGCCTCTGTGCCACCTCAAGCTTGCTTATAGAGATGCAAAGAAAAATAGAGAATTCTGCAGAAGTAGAATGCTGTCCTTTCATCTGCTATGAAATAATGCAACATAATGGTTTTAAACATCTGAGGGCAGTCTTATTTATGCTGTGGCTGCCCTGAAAACAACGCTTCTCCAGCCTGTAAGGCTGTCTGGCTGCAAAGAAGTAACAATAAATTCTGGCTGTGGATTCGTCTAAGCCGTCACCTAGCCAGCGATGCTTGCTTCCATGTTTTCTGCATGCCAGACGGGTTTGTGTCCCAATAAACAGGGTTAGTGGAAAGAGCGTCAACTTCATTTCTTTATCTGGAAAGTGGATCTACTGGATAAATTCTACCAAGTGACTGGCTGAGCCTGCAGGGTGAAAAGCATAGTGGAGCTGAATGCGAAATCTGACTGGAGAAAGAAGGCATTTAACAGATCCAGCACAGTGTAGCGGTGAAAATGGTGATATCTTATGTCCTGGATAACTTGTGCTCAGAAACGTCACACGGAATTTCAAACAGAAATGTTTATTTGGAGCAAAGCAAGCAATACAGCAACTTTCTTAATGGATGGTTGGATGGTTACAGGTTTTATACCTTGTTGTACAAATTTAGGTGTGCACATCAGTGTTGTACAAATTTAGGTGTGCACATCAGTGATTAATGAAAGTCATAAATGTCACATCACTCTGCCAGCATAGGCATTTTCTCAGCCCTTCTGTTATCTACATATCTTTCATCCTGGGAGCGAGGTCCAGTTCCTGCTGCCTTAACTTTGCATTGTCTGTTCTCATAACACCTTCCTGCTACTTTTTCATTCCCCCTTCAGATCTTCTTCCCTCTTGCCTGGATACAAAGTGACACTGATTAATACAGCAATTTGGTGCCTTACAAGTTCCAACCATATACATTGTTGCAGGTAGCAATTAACAACTGAAACATAATAGTGCTTCAGCAAACTATAGCCCCACAATCTAGCAAAGCTATTCTGTTTCATATACTAATACATTTCAGCATAGCTATGACAGGAGCCAGGCATCCTGACGTGAAGTAGGATTAGTGAGATTTAAACTGAACCATGAAAATTCATGGGGTGGCTTTGGACTGGTCACTGTCTCAGCCTAACCTACCTCATGGGGCTGTTGGGAGCATCTGGTGGGTGGACAAGGGCCACACACACCACCTCAAGCTAGTCAGACGAAGGTGGGACAGAAATTGAACCAAGAATTGAAAATGAATTCACCTCCTGTATGTGTCTGCTCAGAAGTTAAGCCCCACTGGATTATTCCTGAGTACATGTGTTTGGCTTATTCCTAGTTGTGGCTTATTCCCAGGCTTATACCTGTGTGAGACGTCTTCCTGAGTAAGTGTTTGGCTTATCATTTATTCCCAGGTAAGTGTGCTTAGGATCATACCCCAAGGGTGCTTATTGTTAACACACCTTTTTGAAGGCAAGCATTTAAAAGCTTTCCTGCAACCTCCTCCCAGGAGCACAGAAGCAGTGAAAAGTTAACCGTAGCACGAACTCTTGCTTGGAAGGATTTCTAGAACTTTGTTTTAACCACAAGTTATATTATATGGTATTTTTTTCTTCTTTTTTACTTGCTTTGCTAACATCTCCCCCTCTCCTGCCCTTGTTTCCTTTGGCCAGGATCTTAGAAACCAGCTGGAGAAAACTCACGACGAAATGATTGAAAAAGAGAAGGCAATGGAGCATTATTACGGTGTCCTCTTGAGCGAAGGCAATCAGAAATTGCAGAGCCAGGAATTGGTCATCACACGCCTCACAGATAGCATCGCCCAGAAAGATGAGTTGCTCCAGGTAGCTAAAGTGAAAGATGGGATGTTTTAATGGTTGTTGTTGCAGGCTAGAGAGACAGATAAACTCTTTTTCTCTCTCTGCCTATGTGTATGTGTGTAATTTTTTTAATATACACACATGCTGTATATATACACACGCTTCTGAAACAGAACTTGGAAATATATATCAAGAGCAAAACATTTTAGCTTTTGCATTCTTCAGTTACCAAAGATGAAACACACACACACCCCCTTACTTCATTGGTTTTACTATTCTCACTTTCTATAATCATCTGTTACTTTAGATCAAGGTGGGCAAATGTATTGGAGTCAGGGGTTATTTTTCCCCCAGGTGGATTCACTTGACTCATTTCAGATGCTGCTGCTTTTAATATCTTGGTATGTTTCTCATGCTTGGTTTGATTTGTTATAAGCCATTCTGAGAACTCGTTTAAAGGGATGAGTAGAAATTTGTATTACAGGGTTGGGTTATAAAGGAAACTGTATTACAGAACTTCTGTTCCATTGAGAACCATCCTGGTGTTTAAACAGCCTCTTATCTTTGATCAGAAATGATCGGAGATGAAAGCAGAGGAAGGTCTGCAGGCTGGATGGGGACCTCTGCAGGTCTAGTCAGGCTTGTAGACTGGAATTACCTGACCCCTGATCTATAATACATAAAAATAAGCCTCACATTTCTTTCCTTTTTAAAAAGAAACTTGATGGAGTGGTTAAAGAGAAAGACACAGAGCTTCAGGAATGGGTTATGAAGTTCCAAACCCTTTCAAAGGATCAGGAAGTTCTCCAGAAGCAGAATGAAGACTTGATCAGAGAAAAGTCTGCTGCCTTGGCTCAGCAGCCAGTTATCACAATGTACGAAGAGTTGGAGGTAGGTTAATGTAAAGAGAATTCTGAAGTCGTATTTGTACTTTTATCCTAAGAATGGCATAGAGGAGTGGGGTCCATTTTCCGTGCTGTATCTGCCTGGTATGTTTTGGCATCCCTGAATTGATCCAATATTGCTTCCAGCTGCCATTGTGGCCAATTTTGGGCTGGTTATTTTTCCTTTGGGGGATGATTTTGGGAGAAGGGGTTAGGGGAACTGAACCACTGTGTTTTCAGGTAGTTTTGGATAGTTTTGACTGGGTTTTGGGGCAAAAATAATAGCCCTCAAATCCCCCCTTTTTAGGGTTTTTGGGGGCTTTAGTGAGTTTTTGGAGCACACTTAGGGGTCCCAAGGGCTGCATGTGGCCCATGAGTTAACCCTACCTGCCCTTTGGTGGAGAGTGTTAGGATGCCGTGTGGAAACTATCACTTCCAGTACCCACCCTGAACTCTAAAACGCACGGGGGAGACCTTGGACCACTGAGTCCCTCTCAGCCTAACCTGCCTCACAGGGTGGTTGCAAGGCCAAAACGTGGAAGAGAGACATGTGTATTGACTTGGGCCTGTTTGCAGAGAAACTGATCAATGTAACTGATCAATGAAGAGTCAAAGAGAAGATGCTTGGTGGGGCTCTTTTGTTTTTGAAAATCTACTGGACAGAGGCGTCTTCAGTCTCAGGAGGAGGGGATGAGAGATAGAAAGTCTTGTGTTTAATACATCCTTGGCATGTTTGGTCCTGGAGAAGAAATCCAGAATGAGCCGAGTTCTAATAAGAAGAGGCTCCTTCTAATCTCTCATGCTGGGCTGAGTTGAGAGTCAACGGGGAACGGCGACAGAGGTGGCAAATCACGGCACTCCTTTCATAGCGGCTGCCCTTGTTTCCTAATCATGAGCAATTGTCTCACGTACTACACCCCCCGTGCAGTTGGAGACAAAGAGGCTAATCACAGCTCATTCTTCTGGGCACAACCAGTGTGTAAGATCTCATCCCTTAATGACCCACGGTGGCATAAGAATGTGTACCTCCCAGCTTGCACCCACTGTTGGCTTTTCAATCAGTTGAGTTGGACCGCAAGATATCCTTATAGCAGGATTGGCTCTCAGGAGCTGTGTGACCACAGCCTGTTCTCTGAACGGGCTCCTTTCCACTGAATCAGACCAGTAGTTTGTATCAGCGGTGGGCAAGTGTTGACTTAACCCCAAGAGACTTTGGAGGGCCTCTCCCTGCAAAAAAGGAAAGGAAAACAGATCAGGTAAACCACCTCTCCATCTCAGGCCACACAATAGATAATTTGGGAGTTGGGGACTCACAGGAGTTTTGAGATCTTTTAGTATCCTGATATCATTGGTGCTCTGTTTGTGTTCTGTTGTTGTTTGAATGAAGCATGGAGCCAGTTCAGCCCAATACACAGTGCTGGTGTGTGTGTGTGTGTGAATCTGCTCTGAGATTTTTAAGGGAGCTATCCCAAGATGCTTCTTTGGGGATGGGTCCTAGCCCCTTGGGGAGCACCTTTAAAGTCTGATGAAAACCCAGAGCGGATTGGCTGCCCCTCTGCCCCTCCCAACATGGAAACCATCAGCTTTTGCTGGCAATGCTGGGAAGAGTCACAAATCACAAGCAAGGCTAGGCAGCTGTATCTGCTGCCATTGAAGATTGATTGGTGATAAGCCAGAGTGTATTGATGTGGTGAGAGTGGATGTGTCCCAGGGTTGGGAATTGATGCTGCAGTTGTCTGTGCCGTGCCGCAGATGCGCTGGCATGGTTGAAATGGATGCGGCTCGTCACTGGTTGTGCTGAGTCATCTTGGCTGTTTGAATGGATCCCCCGCTCCTCCTGCATCCCTTTCTGAGCACTCTGCCATCTCCTTTTCAATTGCCTTCGATGTGTTGCCAGCGGCCTCTCAAAGCTGATGGATGACATGGGATGGACTTGTCAGGCGAGGCAAGCCTATTGGTGAAAATGAGATTGGCACAGCGTGGAGATCAGGACGCAAACTGATGGTGACCTTTCTGTGATGTGTTGAGTACTCTGCAAAATCAGAGGTAGGCAAAGTGTGGCCTTAGGGGCCCAAGAAGTCAAAAATACCCTAAACTGCGCCCCCCTGGGAGTATTCATGGGGCTGCCATAGGTTGAAGATGACTTGATGGCAGATGCCAACAACAATTGATGTACTTACCTGGAAGCTTACCAGGGCTAGTACCTTGATTTGAGCATGGAAGTGGTGCAGATGCTGATGTAGTCAATGCGAGGATGAGTTCTTGGTGAAAACAGCCAAAGAGGAGATTCATGGAAGAATTCCGGGCAGTTCATATGAAGGAGAGGCAAGCAAAGAAGAAGTTAATAGCAATCTCAGTGGGAGAGTCAACCCCAGCATGATAGACCCCTGCAAAGTGAGCTTTGCCTGCAGCTTCAGAAGCAGATGAGGAATTAATTGTGCCGCCCACAGCGAGGATGAGGCATGCAGACAAAGTGCCAGCCAGTTCCCAGTTTGGTGCCCTTTGGCAAGTGGTGTTTGTGGTCTGACCAAAGTAATTCCCACTGTGGAGGTTATGTGGTATTTCTTTGTCGTAATCTGAAATGTGCCAAACACATTTCACAATTGTTTTCTCATGCCTGATGACGGGTGAGCAAGGGGAGGGGAGGAACCTGCTATCTCCAGTACTGGAGGTGGAACTGGCCTTGATGGAGACATCTCATGTGTACCTTTGCAGAGGTGGCAGCATCATCATCAGCCACAAAGGAGTCTCTTCCAAGGTTTCTCCAGGAGACTAGAATGTCCAAGGCCCTGGCCAGATTGTAATAGTACATTCATTTCTTTCAGCAACAACCAAGAACCCACAGCAGCCCAGGGACACTGACTAAGCCAATTGGAGCACAAGAAGTCACTAGTGCTTTCTTGCTCCGAACATTCTCCAAAAGAGCAAAGCCTTAACCTTTCGGGATTGCCAGAGACAGGGTGACCAGTGATGGAGGAATGGTCTGCTTTTTTCTTCATCTGTCATTGTAAAAACACAGGAAGGACATGCTGCTGAACAGCAGGAGAGACACATTATTCCCAAGCCATGTTACCTCCCATATTTTGGATCGTACCAAAGACAGTCTTGTCCGGCATCCTGTATGCTTCAGTGGACAGCTGGACGCCCTGCCAGCAGAATGTAATTGCTCCCCCTTTTGTTGTTGCTTTCCAGCAACTGCTCTGTAAGAACATAAGGAAAGCCCTTGGGATCAAACCCATGGCCCTTGTTTATACCTGTCTTTCCCCAGTGCCAGAAGAGTGTACAGTCACTGTCTCAAAGCCTTCTGTAAATCACTGGAAGAAACCAGCCCACGATAAAACCAATGCAGGCGTTTGGCAGCAGAGATCCATCATCTTTCCACAAGCATCCCTGCTAGGTCACATTAACCCTGCAGAAAGAAGTCCTCCAGTTGAGCTTCCCAAAGCTTGCTTTAATCCAGGTGTTGGGGAGATTTTGGGTCTTCTAGGTGTTTTGACCTACAACTTCCATCAACCCCGTATAGTAAAAGTGGCCCTGGCCATTAGGTAGATGGGTATTAGAGTCCTTGTTAGCCTCATAGCCAAATGTAAACAGCTATCCAGTAACATAGAAAGGCTCAATTTGGATTTGGTTAAAAGTATTAATTTGTTAGATGCTGATTGATAATTTTTTGCTTTAGCTTGGCAGTTTAAGCCTTTAAGGAAAGATAACCAGCTTGTAACTCTTCCATCTTTCCTTAGAGAAAGTGGCCAACATTGCTTGGGTTGCTTTTAATTTTGGAAACGAGCAGTCTCCCGAGACACATTCCTTTACTGTACGTTTTGTTTTCCAATCTAGAAAACAAAGGAATCTGAATTCGCTGACATGCTTGAAGCCCTCCGGAAACAGCGTGACATTTTTTCAACTCTGATCAAGTCCCTGAAGGAGGCTGATGGGTGAGCATCAAATTTGTTTTTTTTTTTGTATGTGTGTCTGTGCCTAAATGAAAAGGAAAAAAAAATGTCTGGCAGTGTGGTCACCCAATCAATGGGATGTCCTCCGTTTCAGGCTTTGACAAGCCTTTTGATGCAGCAAGTGGCGTGCAAATTGGGTAAATGAGCAGAACATGCAGCCAGGCTTAATTGCAGAGCGGAATGAAATGCTCTGGTTTTCTGGGTCATCTGTGAAGGCACAGAAGGCATCCAGAGGCCAAAATACTCTGTAGCCAGCAACTGGATGGCTTCAGTGAAAAAAATTGCCTTTGCTGACATCAGGGGCAGGCAGCTGTAGTGGTTTTGGGAAATCAAATTATCTACCCTCATCTCCCCTACCTTGGTGGTGTATGACCTGCAAAAAATGCACAAAAACCGACCAACCAACAAACCTGGAAGTGCCAGGGTGTTATGGTATTGCCTTTTACTCCTTTGTCAGACAAGGAATGTCATGTAATTTAAGGATGGATCTCAACAGCCATTCATTTGTCCACTAAATGGGGTTAGCCCACAGGAAATGGTGGAGGCATCTATCGTCATTTTTTCCTGGTCAGATGCCCCTATCAGTTGATTCACTCTTACCTTCAACTTGCATTTTTCTGGTTCTCCATCTTCTCAGTAGCAGGGTCCTCAAAGCACCATGCTTAATCAAGTAATGACCTTCATTAAGGAAATGGAGTTTTAGGCAAGACAAGTGGCCTGTTTGTTTTATTGCTGTTTTAATACGTCTTTGCCCCCACGCCAAAGGTTGCTTTATTTTGGAATCCATAATGATTTCTACCGTGCTCCCGTCCCAGGCTTCTCCTTTGTGGATGCAAGCACCCAGGCATCTCTTAAACCAAATAGCATGAGATCTGTGTCTTTCACTTCTAGAAGGAGTTCTGTTTGAAGCTAGGCGGGATTGCCTTGGAGTTCTGCGCAGCATGTACCGCCATTCGCCTTGCTTTTTTAAACGTCTTTTTAGTAGGTTCTCTTTTGGTTTGTTTGTCAGAGCTGAGCATTTAGTAGTACAAAATAAGTCTTTTTCTTCCTTCAAGGTTTTTTTTTGTTTAAAGTTTATCATTTCCCAAGTGGAGACTTGTTTTTAAAAAGCTGTCCCAGCAATACTATTGGGAGATGCAGATCTTGCTTTCTGTTGGTGTGGATACTTAGAACTTTCTATCTCAGAAATACTTTATGGAGTACTTTATGAGCCAGTGTGGTGGAGTGATTTGTCTGTGGGACTTAGATGGGGGGCAGAGTGGGGTTTGAATCCCCCCCCTCAACCATGGGTCACCATCGGTTGGAGTTGACTTGAATGGGGACATGTGAGAATTAATTTCCATTTCCCTCTTATGTAAAGATTTGTTTGTGCCGTACCTCCAAGATGAGAGGGTCATAGGATTTAAAGGGTGTTTAGTACTCGCTCTCTCTCCCTGCCTTTGGAGTGAATTCTTTTATGCGAGCCTTGATGTATAAAATATGCCAGAGGTTCACAGCAAAACGTTCTCTAGTGTTTGATGAGCCTTGAGCTATATCTCCTTACATAACTTGCAGCTTACTGATATATAATTTTTTTCCTTTATGTACATATATATGTTTTCCTTTTAGCATAAATAACCTGCAAGAGGAGATGAACACCATCCTCCTCTTGCGAAAGCAGCTGGAAGAGGACATTTTAGCTACCTGGAATTTACGGAAGGCCCTGGAGGATCAAATCAAGGCGAACAGGAGGGAAGGTGAGAGGGATGTGGGGAAAAATATCTCTTAATAAAAATATCTCTAGGGGAATTGGGGGGAATTTTTTGTAAAGAAAAGGTGTTTTCCTTCAAAAATGGGAGTTAAGGAGAGTTCTAGGGTCCTCAAACATTAACTCTAGGGGCCAGGTGTAGGAATCCCAACAGTATCTGGAAGGCTGTGGTTTTCTACCTTGCTGCATAATGTCATTTTTTGAAATGAGAGTGAAGTATACTTAACTAGCCTGGCCTTGCTCACCACCCATTGAGCTGCTCAGCGCACCCCTCCCTCCCTCCCTGCAGAGTGGTCTGGATTTGAAGTAAGCCGATTGCGACAGGTTTCCCTCCCTAAATTGCCCAGCCGAACCACGCGACCCATTTTATTCCCATTCACCTGCTGCTGTCTGTTGTGCCAGTGGGCTAAAATAAAAATTCTGCCCTGTTATTTAACCTGGCTTTATTTCCCCCCGAGACTTCAGGTTCGCTTTCTCTTTCTGTCTCTCTCACACACACTTGAATTCTAACTACCTCAGAATAATACATGTTTCCCTTTTTTCACCCCCCCACCCTTCTCCTTTGTGCCTGCCTGAAATTATTTCAAAATTCAATGCTTAAAGATGGAAATTACGATTCTGCATTAGAGTCACAATGCAAGCTGATCGCTAGTGGGGGGAAAAATTCCCATATGTCTAAGATGTCAGAAAGGCACAAAAGACTCCGAGGGGAGGAGGATTTTTTCCCCTTCTTCCAACTGAAGGGAACAGGTTGCGTGGGATGAAAAAGGTTGCTGCAGTTTTAACACTTCAGTACTTTCTCATAAACATATTTTGCATTATTGCTAATTATTATTATTAATGCTGATGATTAATTGTATCACTTTACTAGGCACTTTGGAAGAGATTAGAAAGTTGCCGCCCCCCACCCCATGTGGCTTAGAATTTTTAACTCCCCTTCCCTGAACGAGCTTCCTCCTGAATGGAGGGATGGTAAATAACCATTTTCCCCAACTGACAGGATCTGTGGTGCCTGGGGATGATGGGAGCTGTAATCTATCATGTCTCAAGGATGCTGTGTTGGGGGAGATAAAGAAGTGTGTTGTATTAGAGAATTACATCTTCCACAGAGAAGTTTATAATAATGGTCTCTTTGCTTGAACTAGGGAGATGTTATAATCCTGGAGGTGGGAGAAGGCGCATGTGCCATTTTACAGGTGCAAGAGAGGAAGTATAGGTCCATGATGCCACCTCCCCTTCCTCTTCTTTCCCTGACCTCATTTGGACCCTGGGTGCCTAATCTGTCCACTATGCTTTGGCCGCCTCCCACCCGCTCACATTTTGCAATTTTCCCACTTGTGTGGCGGTCCTGCATCCCTAACCCTAGCGAATGTGGAGGGCTAAATGTAATTTTTTGTTAAGACTTGGCAAGCAGAATGCCTGTTGCAGGTATTCAGGACCCTGGACAGTTCCTTGTAGAACTAAGATTAGGGGCTGGATTCAGAGCAACTCAGAGCAACAAACTCAGGCTCTTGAGCTTGTCCACAGCTTCTACTTTAAAATTCTATGTGCATTTTATGCACACATACACACAGAGTAGAAAGAAGGCAAAGCAAACTGCAAATCATGCTACATTTAAAATGCTTAGTTGAGGATGGAACGGAAATGTACACATTGGGTGTTTTTGGAGAGGGGAGGCTTTTCCCATTCAGGAACAGGGATCCTGAAATAATTATTGTGTGGTTTTCTTCTGGTTGGCAGAGGAAACCTTGTCATGTTGGAGTGACCAGACGTCTTACATGAGCATTTGCTTCAGAGGACGGGACCATTTGGATTTGCAGATCGACCACCTCTCTGTGGAGGAGCTGAAGAGAAAGGTGATTCTCTTGATATGTGTGTGTGTGTGTGTGTGTATGTGTGTATATATATATATACGTATAGCAATTCAGGCTGTAAGCTTGTAACACTGTGCATGGACAGGTTCCAAGGATCTGAAGGCCAATTTGGGCCTTCAAAAACTTCTCCCAAAGATGTTTGTTTGTTGCAGTATAACATGTGTGTTTTTGCATTGTTGCAAAATTATAACTCACTTCCTTTCTTGTCCTGTAAAAAATTGCTAGAAATGTTGAGCTGTTCTGCTAAACTAAGGCAGGAAGAAATGTCGACTGGGAAGCAGGACTATAAACCCAGCTTTTGGCACCAGTGCCAATTCTGACTCTGATTCCTACATAAACGGCAAATATATATTAATTTGTAACAGCAAATGTAATGTTCTGAAATGGTGGCATGAGGCATTTCTTCCCCGCTGTGTGAATTGTTAGGATTATTAGACTGATAGAGCATAAAATATATTTATTTAAGTATAAAATACAAGTATGAAAGGATATTATTTAAAGGGTCATATCTCCCTTTATGAGCCTCTTTGAGCTCTAAGATTATTTGGAGAGTTCCTTCTGTCTGTCTCATCACCCTCTCATGCTCATTTGGTGGGAACAAAATGGAGGGCCTTCTCCATGGCTGCTCCCAGACTTCGGAAGTCTCTCCCTAGGGAGGCCCGGATGGCCAGCAAGTCAAAACATTTTTGTACGGTGAAGCTTTTACAAACTGAGTAGGGTTGGGCTTTTAATGCTGTGCAGCTTGTATATAGCCTTTTAATATTTTAATGTTTTTAATATTTTAATTTTAATATTTTTAATGCTTGATGTTTTAACTTTATAAATTGTTTAGTTGTTTTTTGAATCTTATATTTGCACTTTGATTAAAACTTTTGCGTAGGGTTTAATTTGTTTTGTTTTAAATATGTTGTTAGCTGCGTTGAGTTCCATTATTGAGAGAAAGGCAGGATACACATTAAAATAATAATAATGATAATGATGATGATAATAATAATGTATTTCTCATACATTGTTATGATATCATAATTTTGTATTTTGAAACCAGAGTCAGTACCTTTCTACCAATTCTGGCTCCACTCCAAATTGCTTCCAGCTCTGACCCTGCAGCTCTGATTTCACAGCCCTGTTGGAAGTCATGGTTGCCATGAGTTTCTCCACATGGGTTTTTGCTATAGGTGGGAGTGCATGATGGGCTTGCCCCAGAAGGTGGCAGGCAGTGTGCATATGCGATGCATTTCCAGTTGTGACAGGAAATTGGTCCTTGAACCTCTGAAGGTTTCTTCTCTTCTGTTTCAGATTGTCGAACTCTTCACAGTCATAAAGGAGCTGCATTCGGAGAACCAAGATCTCAGAAGGAGGCAGCTCGACTTCTCCACCTCGGATTCTCTGGCAAAGGAGAGTCAGAAGGTGTTCGACAACAGTGAGGTGAGGGTTTGTTTCTCATTCGTGTTCAAACTGCTTTGGTGCAACTCTGCTTTTCTAGTGGGGTTTGTCTGTATGCAGAAGATGTGGGGGGCAGATGTCTGTGCTTAAACGAGGGGTGGGCAACTGTGTTGGGGAGTTTCCTCCTCAGTCTCCCTCTGGGTCTCACTCACCTCCCACAGAAAGCCTGAATGCTTCCATTTTGCTCTGTCGACTGGCTCAAAATGGTGACAGGAAATGACTTGCTACCCCTTCCCATTGCCATTTTGAGAGGGATTGGAGAGGACACCAAAAGGGTTCCAGCCTTTTGAATCAAATTCTGGCTCTTCTCCTGTGTTGGAGGGGGAAATGGACGCTTCAGTCTGTTGTCCTGCTCTCCTGTACCTCCTTGTCATTCGTCAGTGTCCATATTTACCCACCTAGTTCAATTGCATTCCTTGATGCTACTGCCATTCTTTCTTCAGGGATGATTTCCAGACTCTTTGCTTTCAGCC
This sequence comes from Ctenosaura bakeri, assembly GCA_948474755.1. NCBI lineage: Eukaryota > Metazoa > Chordata > Lepidosauria > Squamata > Iguanidae > Ctenosaura > Ctenosaura bakeri. Next base: position 479,412 of record CAOLHI010000335.1, read on the forward strand.
TTTAATTTCTACTGCCTTCTTTGGTACCTATACAGTCATCACCAGAATGAAAGGCCAGCAAACAGCCCTGCTGACTGACAGTTTCTATCTTGAGTCCTTAAATTGGGCTTCTGCCTCATAGAGCCGGAAAATGGAATGTTTGAAGAACTTGATTTTTGTCTGTTTCTAGTGGATTTGCAGCTGTGGGAGCAAATCTTATATTTACCCAGGTTTGATGGCCCTGCACTCGATTAAGGGACAGCCTTGCTGAATGTCCTTGTACTCAGGCATTAAGTAGGCCATTAGCTAATGGGGAAGGCCTTTCCTCCTTGATGGGTATTTCTTCTGCAGTTATCCTGGAGTTTTTGGGTGGCCTGCTGTTTCAGCATCACCGAGGTTAAAACCAGCACAACAGATCTGGCAGTGGTAATGCTTTAGGACGCTTTAGGTAATGCTTTTGCCTCTTAGGAGCAGAATGTGAGTATCTGAAGAGTATATGTTTGTAAGGCCAGTAGAAGTTTTTTTGGCAGGGGGGTATTTTTATAGGGAATGCCCCTGTGTGTAGGGCAAGGATTTGGATCAGCACTGCATTCAAAGATCTCTCTCCCATCCTAATTAGCCCTACATTTTGTAAAGTGTCACACATGTCTCTTAAAATGAGTACTAGACCACCGAATTTAAGATCTTGGTAACGGTGCTTTGGGTTGTATTTCAGTTCTGTTGCTTTCTGTTTTGACTCCACTCTGTGCTGGGGTTTCTTTTGTTTCCCTCAGCCAAGCTCAGAACACTTCTGAAAAATAAAGGGAAGGATAGATGATGGGAGATATTACCATTTTGCTATGACGACTACCTGAGGCAGGACTTTCTGCTAGTTTAAATGCACCAAATCATCTCTCTCTCTCTCTCTCTCTCTCTCTCTTTTCTCTGTCTTATTCTTTTTCCACAAAGAGACCAAACATATAAATCCAGTTCAGCCTCCATCACAGCTCCTTCCTAAGTCATGTCTCCCCTTGGACTGGCAGCTCAGAGCAGGCTGAGGTCGCTTTGGGCTCCAGAAGAAAAATAAAGAAGAAAGCTTGTATGCTTTCTCTCTTTCTCCTTGCTGCCTCCGCTCTCCTCTGAACATCTGCTTTCAGACAGAGAAGCCCTTGTGCTGAGTCCTGCCTCTCGGCCTCCTGGGAACTTTGCAAGCCAAGCGTATCAGCAATTCATTTAGGGACCCCCCCACATTTCTCAAGGTTTTTGGTGGCCATGGGGAGATTTGCAAGAGGCAGCTTTTATTCTCCGTAGACCTTTCCTTGGCCTTCAGCCATGTAATTTTGCACATCATGTATTTTTTTTCTTTCTGGTCAGACATTAAAGTTTCTTCCCTGGGGGTCCCTTGGTGGGGAGCTAACACCCAGCGTCTTATCTGTGGCTGCCTGCGTCAGCTTCTCTTTCTTTGGCTTCTTTTAGCTGTTGGCATTTAGGTCAAATAAGGCTTTTAGGGAACCCAGGACTGATATGGAAGAAGAAAAAAGCAAGCAAGCAAGCAAGGAAGGTTGAGTATGTGTGGGAAGGCCTAGTATGAGAAGTGCAGAAGGTGGGGCCCTCCAAAAACAGACAACTCTGGGCTGGATGTACAAGAGACAGCACAGTACAGCCCAGAGTTGTCTGTTTTTGGTATCTCTCCACAATCCCCAGCATAAATCTGTCCCATCATCCATTGTCATTGCTGCCGAAAGGGTCATCCTGGCTCTTAACTTCCAAGAAATATTTCTCTCCAGCCTTCACCTCCCACAGCACCACTTTCGGCCTAAAAATCCGGACGGGAGAATGTTTGGGTCTGCCTGCTGCCTTTACCTGCCTGCCTGGAGGGACGTGATCCAAGAGGATGGAAGAACGAGGCTGCCCGAAGGGAGATGGACTCGCGCTCTCATGACCTCCTCTATGTCGCTGCCAAGAGGAGTGTGAAATCGGCAAAGTATCTTGGGCGCAAGATAGCTGTAAAAAGCAGAGGCTGGAAGTAGAAATGTCACTGATCTAAACAGGCTGAATTGTTGTGTCAGCTGAGACACAGTTGAAGAATTTGAGGCAAAGCTGACATTTTATTATTATTTTTGTTAAAAAAAAGATTATTGGCAAGTGAACTGAGGACAATTCTAAGCCAAGTTTGTCTCCACGCTGAGCCTTAGGAGTTGCTTTTTGACTCCTCTTTTGCCATCTGCGTGACTACAGTGGGTGATTCTGAAGATATTTGAACCCATGCTCCCCCACCCCCAGCTGCTAGAAACTAGATCTTAAGAGCTGCCTGCCTCAAGCTGGTGCCCTCCCGATGTTACGGACTTCACTTTCCATCTGTCCCATCATGGCTAATGGTTAAGGACAGTAGAAATTGGTCCAAAACATCTGGGACACACTAAGTTGGGGAATAGAGGCTTACCAAAGATCTCGATAGCACTGAGAACTTCCTGGTGGATTGTAACAGTTTCCTTTATATTTAAAGCAGAATGTTTTTCAGGCAAGCTTTTGGAGAAGCTTCGATTTCATTTTTATTGGAATGTCATTAAGGAAATGGGAAGATGAGACTCCGGAGAATCAGTGAAGCTTAAGCCGCAATTGGCAAAGTCTGTTGTAATCCATGAGCTTTACAAGATATTGAACCAATTCCATGTTGGAACAAGCAGGGGGAAAAAAGGTGTTGTCTGACATCTTAAAAGATTTATTGTAGGATCTGATTGGCCGTAGAGGACTATAGCCCATAAGAACTTGAGCTGTAAAAACTTTGTTAGTCTTTGAGAATTTAATAGAATTAGGAGTGATGGTGGTTGCAGATTCATACTCTTCTAAGCTGAATACGGTTCTCCTTGTGTCTTTTTTATAACAAAGGAAAAGAAAATAGGAACTGGTGTGTAGCCAAAGATGTGGCTATTGACCTCCTCCTCATCTGTACACTGCTTGTCCCACAAACTTGGATTCAAGGCAGATTACAATTTAAAACCAAGAACAATATAGAAAAAAAAATACAAAGGTCAACATTAAAACCAAGTTAAACTAATAGAGTTAAACAATTTAGTAGAAGCAATATAGGCAAGACATCACTCTCTAAAGTGCTTTCGTTAAAAGCACAGATGATCCTGACCCCTGTATTCTTCTGTAAACCTTTACGCTTAAGGATCTTATCTCATTCTTTCATAGTTGCCTTTCCAAGTCCTAATCTTCATTTGTTTTCCTGACTTACAGTCTCCATTTTGATTTATGACTGAGCTAGGGCATGCAAAATCTTTGATCGTTTCCATGTCTTCATTATTAACTTGAAAGCTATATAAATCATCTGTGGTTATTATATTTTTGTTTTCTTAATATTCAGGTATATAACCCAGCGTTTGCAGTTTCTTCCTTGACTTCCTCAATAGGTGTTCCAGGGCTTGGCTATTTTCTGCTAGGGATGTGGTGTCATTGCAAAATTCCTTCTTTGAATTTTCTTGCCTCCTTCCTCCAAGTCTAATTCACCTGTCTGAATGATACATTTGGCAAATAAATTAAAGAGATGGGGTGATAAAATGCAGACTTGTCTGTCCTCTCATCAATGGGAAATCATCCTGTTCCTCGCTATTCCGTTCTGACAGTGGCTTCTGGTCATAAGTATAGGTTAAGCACCAGGACAATCAAATGTGGCCTGGTAGCACTGATGAAACCTAGATTTGCCGTGTCTACCTTTGCCTAGCTAGGAGACTAGATGGTGGAATAGGGGAAGAACTGTCTTACCATCTCCCATCCTCTCAGTTTCCTACTTAGTGGAGCAACAACAAACACTGATAGGTGTATGAATGGGAATATAGGGGAGAGACTGGAGAGGCTGGGAGGGGGCATTGGGATCAGGCCTTGCCAGGTCCTCGATTTCAGACATAGCGGATCCCAGATTCAGATTCTCTCCCCAAAGCCTTGTTTTTAGTGAAATGGGAATAATTCTGCTTACTGCCATTGGCCATCCACATTTGTGGGTTTGATTTTCACAGATTTGATTATTTGTAAGTTTCTTTGATCTGCCCCACCTACCTCAGGCATATCTTTTTCAAGGCAACTTTCCGTCTTGGTGGCTCCAGTCAGGCCACACTGCCCTTTAAAAACCCACCTCTGGTCCTCTTCCTTCTCTACCAGTTGCTGCCTGGCCAGCTCAGGATGGATCACAGCCTGGTTTCTCAGCACCACAGACCCTCTCCTGATGCCTCCCCCATACACACACAAACACTCTCTCTCTCTCTCTCTCTCTCTCTCACACACACACACACACACACAGAAGGAGGTGGGCAAGAGAGAGGCAGTATAAGGCCATCAAGCCAACCTGCCCTTCTTCCTTCTCCTTGCTCTGACCCGATTTGGACCCTGAGTTCTCCCCACCATGCCTCGGCCCCCTTCCTACAGACACATTTTTTATATATTTGCAATTTTCCCACTTCTGCAAGGGTCCTGCACGAACCCTGACTGTACAACCAATCCAGTTCAAGTCCCAGAAGGCTGTCCGCTTAATAGAAGTGTCAGAATTCTCTGTTGCTGGAAAGCCAGTGCAAACACTCCTTGAACTGAAATCAATACCTTTTCTTTTAAGTTATCTTCGTAGGGCCTCTAAATGCTATCTAATCCAATGTCTGTTACTCTGTTGCAGGCTCCTTTTTTTTAATTTTCTTTTTTTTTTAAGACATGACTTATTTGTACATGTTTCATATCATCTGCTTTTCTTTTGCCCGTGCTGCATTGTTCATATCATTCCATACTTTTGCATAGTTTCTGGAAAGCCCCGAAGCCAGCCGAACCCTGACGGAAGGTTTCGACGATGAGACAAGCATGCCGAGTTGCCAAGGTCCAGAGATGGTCAGCGAGGTGGGATTTTGTCAATATTTGTTATTGAGGGTTTTATTATTTCTGAGTTTGGCATATCGAGGCTTGAACTTCATCTTAAATCAGTCAAATTGTCCCTGTTGGATTTGTGTGAAACTGTTTGCTACTTGGGTGGAGCAAAGTTTCTGGTCCTAGTTGCCAACCATTTCATTTAGATGAGCTTTGATCATTATCTGGTTGGTAGCAAAGGTTCTTTTGATGGTGGGTGCTGCTCTTCTGCTTTTGGATATATTTTAAATGCTTTTAGATTATTTAGATTAATTTCTCAGATTATTTAAATCAGATTTTAGATTATGTCAGATTAAATTATATTGGGGCCTCAAAGCCCACATGCCCTTGGTTTTTGTTATATTTTAAATGCTTTTAAATTATATACATTGGTTTCTAAGATTATTTCATTTAGCTTTAAGATTGTGTCAGATTATTTAAATTATACTGGGGTCCCAAGGGCATGCTGTCCTTGGGACCCCTAAATGCAGCTCTTGAAGCTCCCAGAAGCCCGTAAGAGACCTCAAACTGCCCCAAATATGCCCAAACCACACTGTTTTTCTTTCCTTGACCTTCCAAAGTTCCCCAAACCTCCCCAAGATGCATTGCACGTAGACAGCAAACAAGCAAATTTAAGGAGTCTGTTTTGATGCGACCCAATTAAAAAGTGAGTTTCGGTTCCTGGAGGATTCCAGGGAGGAAATTCACTTTCTTTGAGTGGGTTGGAAAAATGGCAGTTGCTGGAATTTGTAAGGATTGAGGGCCATAAAGATGGTCTGAGGGCCACATATAGCCCCAGGGCTGCTCTTTGCCCATTGTGGCCTGTGGAACTACATTCAAGGAAGCCTTGTTCTTATTAACTGCGTACCTCTTTTCCTTTTTTTAAAAATGTCTCTTTTGGGAACGCAATAACCATAACCAAATTGGTGTTCGTCAGCCTCAGTAATAATGAACAGTATGGTGGGATATGATTACAGAGGCTATCTTTATCATGTAGATTAAACATTTCCCAAATGATAAAAGTCTTATTATGCAAAAGATCATGGCCCTCAAAGTAAGAGAACGTTGCTGTACGTGTCTCTGGGGTGGTTTTCTCTCTTTCTTTTTCATATGGTAACAACACGTTTTTCTTCCACAGGTAATTCCTTCTGATTACTCAGACAGACAATGTAGGAATCTAAATAAGCCCGGTCTTGAAGATGAGCTGGCTGTTGGTGCGGGCTTCCCTGGGAGCGTGGTGGGCGAAGAAGAATGCGACGCTCAAGAGGGGCGTTTGGATGTGTCTCTGTTCAGCGACAATGGAAGGGCGGTCCTCGACTCAAGGTGAGCGGGGGCTGGCTTAGAAGCAGCACTTTTGACAGTTCTTCTCTTGGAAGAAAGGAAAGAAAGCTGTTTGCAACACAAAGCGGATTTAGATAATGGCAGCACTCTTAATTTCAGCGGGGAGATTGGCAAGCCTCCTTCGGAACCGTTTCAGCCCACCGTGCAATTAAGTAATTAGGAGAGGCAAAGCTGAGCGAGAGACAGCGCATGGCAGTGGAGTGACAGATAAGGAGCAGGTCTCTTTAGGAAGGCAAAGATAACCGCGCAAAATGATAAACTGCAAAAGGACCTCCAAAATATTCCTCAGGGAAATGAAAAGGTTACACAAAAAAAAGGAGTTAGGAATACGATGAGTTGGGAAGGCAGGTGATAGGAAAACAGCAACCACCACCACACAAAATGTGCATTTTTGGTTCCTGTAGTTTTACTGCAGAGCATATATTTTGGCTTTTGTAGTTGTACTGCAGAGAGCCAGTGTGGTATAGTGGTTTGAGAGCAGGACTATGATCATGGAGACCAGGGTTCAATTCCCCTGCTTGGCCATGGAAACCCACTGGGTGACCTTGGGCATGTCACACCCTCTCAACCCCAGAAAACCCCACGATAGCTTTGCCTTGGGGTCTCCATGAGTTGGAAATGACTTAAAGGCACACACCATGGTCCACTTTCCTTCCTCTCCCCCAGTACCTTCAGAATCCCTTTGTTTTCATCCATATCTGCTTCCCAAAAGTCAGTGATGTCATGTTACTTCTGGCTGCCATTTTGGCAGGAGCAGAGAGGAAAATTGGGCTATTTAAAGTATTTAAAATATTTGAAAGTACCGGTTGAGTAACCCTTATCTGAAAAACCGTTGTGCTCCAAAACCTAAAACTTTTGAAAAGTGGAACACAGTCTTCTCCTCGTAGGGAATACGGAGGAATTCTGGAGGCTCCAAAGTCCTGCTAGTGAAAAGAGATGGAAGAAGGATCATCCCCCTACCCGTTGGGGGATGCTCTAGTCGGATTTCCTACACTGAGCAGGGGGTTGGACTGGAAAATCCATAAGACTCCATCCAACTCTTTCATTCTGTGAGGGGGCCAACCTACGCCTTTAGTGCCAGGGCGCTCCACTGTGTGGGAGAAGCCACTGAGAAGACTCTCCCCCTTCTTCACCTTCTTCACCAGCTGTACCTCTGATGATGATGTAGCAGCCAGCCAAACCACACAAATGAATGCCAGTCACCCATATAACATAGAGGGGCATGGATGAGGAGTAATCTTAAAACACAAATCTCCAGTATTGCCTCATTTCTCTGACTTGCCTAAAAGTTTGCTAACAAGCATTTCTACTCCCCCACTCCCCATTTTCTCTCTCTCTCCTAGCCATGTGGTTTTTAGTGCTCCGATGCATAGTCTTTCCTAATGCTGTGCTGTAAATTCTCCCAGCTTGGTTGATGCCAAGACAATAGGACTGGGGTAACTTTAATTCTCACAAATGGCATTAGATGCCGGCGCAGAGGCATTAAAAACATACTTAGCATTCTCCCGTTCAAACGCCGCTGTTCTCGGCAGCCAGTTGTATTTCAAATGGCACGAAACAGTTCTTTATGGACACACATGAAATTAAGGACGGGATTTGTTTTGCATGTCTAAATATCCTTTATTTAGATGTTGCCGGATTGCAAAATGGCTTGTCCAAACAGTGGTCTGTGAGCCTTGGCTGGCCGTTTTCAAAGTTGAAAGATGACTGCAGTATGTTCCCAGACTTGAAAGGCAGCTCTGAGTAGGATTGGTTTTTCAAGGGACATCTGACCACTCTCTGAATTTAGTTAAGGGTTGTCCATGGAGCTGTGCTCTCATTCATTTATTTGTCTCAGACACAGACTCTTTAGCAGAGAGGAGCAATTTTTTTTTTGGCCATTGTTGCCTTCTAGCATCTGCTGCCTGAGGCAGCGTTCTCAGGCTACCTAGCAGGAGGGCCGGCTTGGCTTTCTGTGGCTCAGATTTCTTTGCCTGTCAATATATGTGATTATTATACCTTGAACAGAACAATCACTAATACATAATGACAGTTCTGGAGACTATTTCTCAGATTGTAATCTTGTTTACTTAGGAATGCTTTTTTAAAATATTTTTCTTTCCTTTTTTTAAACTGGGTAAAAGCCGACAGGAACAAATGAAAATTGCAAATAAGTCGTTAGATCATCTGAATGCAACTGAGCGGGATGATTCAAGCGATGAATTCAAGAATAAAGATGAGAAAGATCTTAAGCAGTTGATTATTCAGCTGAGAGCCGAACTCAAAGAGCTTGCCCAAGTAAATAAATCCCAAAATCAGCAACCTGAATCACAGTCTACTGTGGCTGAAAGAGAAGGGCTTGATCCTGAACCAATGCTGCGGATTAGTACAGATATTGAATTGTCAAAGGTGGAAGTGAAAAATACAGCTACACAAACAGCAACGGCAAACGGAAGCGTTGGGAGGCTAAAACATGAAGGCGAAATTGCAACCTGGGAAGACAAGCCGAAGTCTTCCAGATTAAATGAAGATCGCCGGCAGAAGAGGAGCCCCACCAAGAGCAAACAGCAGGAGAGCCCTCTACGTACGAGTAAAATGAACAAAGTGAGTTGACTTAAGATACTCAAGCTGGTATTTGGAAAGGTGAAAGATGAGTTCATTTCCGATAGTGGCTGCATTGTTTTGGGGCAAAAAAACCCACCAGAATTCTTGGATGCCAAAAATATCTAAGAGACCTGTACGCACACAAATGTAGAGCTGGAAAGGTCATTTAGGCCCACCCCTGAAACAGGAAATATGGAACGTGAATATTCAGCCAGTTTCAAGCTGCCTTGTATTGCTTGCATTTATATCTGGCTTGGCTTGTCCTTTGTTCTTTGCAGAGTACTCTCTTTGCTTACACTCCAAGCCCTCTATATGGAGAGTGCTTAAAATGCTTGTGAATTAGAAAGCATACCCCTTACCAGCTTCTATTAAACTTGCAAAGAGGAGGATGTAAGGGGAACAAAGAGATTTACATCCCAGAGTTTGAAGTTGTTCTCTCTGCAGCTGTCTGATGGAGAACACTGAAGTGCACAGACTCATTGTAACAGTTGCCATGGTCAATTCCCCAGGGAGAGTCCAAAAAGAGAGATGGCTGGCAGACTCATATTGACAAACCGGCCCTGAGGCTTTCCATCTGCAACAAGAGCAGGTCTTTTGTAAGGTTAATGGTTCTTAATTGCCAAATGATCCCCTACCACAAATGCTTTGCATTACAGCAGGGGTCAGCACTGTACAGCCTTACGGCTGCTTTGTGGTCCTTAACCCCTCCAGCTCCCCTTTGATATCAGTTTTGGGTGTGCTCTTCACTGGTTAACATACCCAAAAAATCTTCATCAAAACCTGATATGAACTCTGGCTGCTTCCCTCAGTTCCCAAATTTCTAGCATTGAAGTAACTTAAAACTTCACCAGAGCATTTAGAGTTATAGTGGGCCCTCAGTATTCCCCCATGGATACCAAAATGCGTGGATCCTCAAGTCCTGTTAAAATGATAGAGACTGCAGGAAAATTTCATGGGGTGGTGGTGGCAAAATTCTTATATAGGGGCAGATGCTTTCATCCTCCATCCCGCCCCATAGCTTTTATGGCTGATAAGTCACGAGTAAACTAATCTCTGTGATTGTGCTTAATTTTTTTTTTAAACGAACTGCGTTACCAGCTATTACAACATTTGGTGACAATTTCATAAGTTAATGATGCTTTGCATGAAGAGCTACTTCCTTTTCTTTTTATCTGTATGGGAACTTTGCAGGGTTTCTGGAAGGATAAAATTGGATAAGAATTACTCTTTAAAATCTACAGAAATCTAATTTGTTAAGCCTACTTTTCAAAGCCTCAGTATAACAATGGTGAAGATTTTTATAACAATCTGAGCTGTATCTCCTTTGAGTGGTCTTGGAAGTTGGTTTTTTTTTCTTTTTGCTCCCTGAGGTTGTTACAGATCTCGCCAACAAATAGGGATGGACCAGATGTTCATGGGGGCTTCCTTTGGACATGAAAACCGTGGCCAAAATGTTCTTTAAAACAAGACTTGCTTCGTTTTAGTTGATTCCATTGCCTTTCTGGACAGGAGTCTTCTTTTTCTCTTAATGATCCATCCATAAAAGCAGCACAATGACATTGCGGTAACATGGTGCCCATCATATTTGGCTATATAACATCACAAAGCCAGATCAGAGTGAGGGCAATGTTTCCTGCTGTTACTCTGAATGAGCATTTGTCTTATTTCGTAGTCTCTTACCTTGAATTATTGCTGCAACCTGACTGGGGACGTGTGGGGAAATTTTTCAGGAGTTGCATTCCCTCCTCATTTGATACTCTCATGTTTGTGGATGCCCTGTTATTGACTCACACACACTCGGTTGTGTCTCACCCAGAGCGATCCTTGCCACCCATTCAAGAAATCGCGTTTGCCTGTTCCTCTAAAACCCTCGAAGTCCCTGGGCAGCGTTTCCTCTGGTTCCTTCCCCCACAAGCCAGATGTTCATCTTCAGCATCGCATGTTCAACCTGGATGAGGATCTGAAAGGAAGCTGCAGGCAGTGGCCCCAGCCACTTAATGAATTATACCCAAGCGAAGCTGAAAGCAGAGCAGGATCTGGTCACGATCGGGTATTGGTAGGAGGTAGGTAAGCAGATACAGGCAAAAACCACACAGAATGCATTTATCAGTGTTAATATATATCGTATTTATATCCTGTTCCTCAGCCACAAAATCTCTCAGAGTAGCCTGAAAGTGTTAATTGGACAGTTCCCTACCATCAGGCTTACAATCTAAATAAGATGCAGCACACAAGGAAAAGGGGTGGGGATCCATTCCTGTTTCAACAGCAGGGAAGACTGTAGGACTGGCTTTTGGCTCCGTGGAAGACGAAGAGGCACATTGGTTGCATCAGGTGTTAAAAAACAAACAAACTGTGCCTTAGGAACTGAGGACGATGACCTCTGTGAGTCCAGGCTGGTTGTTTATTTTGTCTAGTACGGCGCTCTCCAGGTGTTGTGGGCTGCCAGTCCAGGAGGCCCTAGCCAACAAGGCCATTGGTTGGGCATTCTAGTGGTTGGAGCTCTAAACCCTTGGAGGACACCAGGTTGCACCTGTTTGCCCCTCTCCTCTGACTGGCAGTGCCTCTGCAGGATTTTGGCAAAGGGTCTTTCCCATCACCTGCTACCCAGCTCTACCAACAGGAGACTGGAAATGGCCCAGGGTATGAGAAGGAGACACACGCTGCCACTTTGATTAAAATCCGAGAGCAGTTCAGCTGCTTTAAAAGATTTTCTTTTCAAAACGAAAAGAGGGGAGCATTCCAATTCTAGTTGTCCTTTACTGCATCTGTTTGGGACCGTCTGTTGCCTGCAGGGCAGTTCATTCTCGATGTCGCTGGATCAGCCCGCCCTGTCCAAACCCAATGTCACAAGGAAGAGACTAGATGCCAAGGCAGCTCAACTGTTTTAGGCTGCTCAACTGTTAAAGGAGATGGGTTCTTAGTTGCCTTTGACGCCGGACTAGAAAAGGAGGAAGAAATGCCACCAGTGGAAGACTGGCATGAGGAATCACTGCAGCAAACCATGAGTTAAGGAGGACTAGCACTTGCGCTCCCCTCACATTATCCAGAATATGTCCTTGCGCGCAACAGCTGCATTTCTTCCAGCAGCGCCAGACATTAAATCCTTTTCCCTGTCCACAGTGTTAAAATGATCTACTTTATCTGTCTCCAAGCAAACAAGTGTCTTCATAAAATTTTTTAGTGTTCTGCAACCGTTTTATTTATTAGACTTATTCTCTTATGTACCACTTTATCCAAGAGGAAAGCGCATTGGGGGACCTGAGATAATGTGCATAATAAATAAGATGCAGGCATTAACATTTTCTTTTTTCTCTCTCCCTCTCTCACACACATGTGCTGCCGCTACAGAACAGCAAGGGAGATAAGCAAGAGCAGGGAGCTGTCAGTAGAGGGTGTAAGTGCAGAGGGGAGCAGAAAGGCTTGGCCTGTTGTTCACTTCATTATTTCCATTTATTTAAGAAGAACCTTGTAGGAGCAAACCAAAGACCGACCCAGTACACCCTCCTGTTTCCTACAGTGACTAGCTAGAAGCCTCTAGGAAATTGAAAATGTCATGTCCTGGATAACTTGCTCTCAAAAAACATTGCTCAGAGTTTCAAAAGGAAGCATTTATTAAGAAAAGCAAGCAGCTTTTCCAAAAGTTGCTGGGACTAAGGCAGCTAAGATGGTTACAGGTTTTATACCTTGTTGTACAAATTTAGGCATGTCTGCTATTTCCCACCCCCACAAGATTAACTCAAGACTGAAATATTTAAATTTAGATTTAAATATTCAAATATTTATTTATTTATTTATTAAAGGCTTCTGGAGACTAGAATTCAGATCCCTGCTGAGACACTGGGTCCCTGTTGCTGCTGTAGCTGTTGGTGTCCAGCAGCAGGGCTTTGCAAGACTCCCTGTGAGAGGGCTCCTGGACCCCCAGGGGTCCACAGATCCCAGGTTAAGAAACACTGGCCCAAATAATAGGATTGGCATTCAAAATGACCTCGACAGATGGGTGAGGTAGACCAAAACTAAGGATCAGGTGTTCTAATGTGCTCTTCAGATTGCTCCACGTGAAGGTCAGCTGTGCTCCCAGATCACTGAGATCCTTCGTTCTTTCTATTTTCTTAGTCACTTCAATATTTATCATCATCTTCTTCTTCCCCCCCCCGTCTTTTTCCTAGCTGAGTCGTTGATCAAACTGGATAGATCCGAAGTGGATATTAGCTTCGTCAGTGTTGAGAGCAAAGGCGAAATGTCTGAGAAGGATCAAAGCACCTGCCAAGGTACCTGAGAGAGACCCACAGTGATATCAAGTGGGGGAGGAAAGTTTACTTGGCAAATAATTTGGCCCCTTTGTTGCTTGTATATGTAATTGCCCGTAACAATTCGTTTGCCAGAGTTAATTACTCCCTGTTTTATTTATTTATGTAATACCCCCCCCCCGGAAATGGAATAATAGCACTATAACAGTGCAGTGCAGAAATGGCCATAGTCTTGATTTTCCTGATCTCTTTGATGTGTATTATCTTCTCTCTTTCCACTTGTTTCCCAGCTGAGTCTTTGGTCCAACTGAACACCTCTGACATAGATGTCAGCTTGGTCAGTGTTGGAAGCCAAGAGGGAATGTCCAGCAAGTATCAGAGCACAAGCCAAGGTATGAGTTGATGCCCAGGGTTATGCCGGGAAGGGGAGGGAGCAGGGATAAACTTGGCCCAGAAGGTTCTTGATGACTTATGCTGATGTAACCCCAGTTGCACCAGCATAAGTACTTTTTTGGATATTGAGTAGGAAGGGATTTGGTGCCTCCTTGTGTAATGCCTATGCAAGGGTATGGGGAAGAGAAGGTGAAGAGGGGACATGATAGCTACGTTTAAATATTTGAAGAGATGTCATATGGAGGATGGAGCAAGCCTGTTTTCTACTGCTCCAGAGACTAGGACACGGAGCAATGGTGGCAAACTTTGGGAAAAGAGATTTCACTGAAATATTAAGAAGAAGTTCCTGATGGTAAGAACAGTTTGGCAGTGGAACACACGCTGCCTCAGGGTATGATGGAGTCTCCTTTGAAGGTTTTTAAATGGAGGCTGGATGGCCATCTGTGTGGAAAGCTTAGATGGTGTATTCCTGCATGGCAGAATGGGGTTGGAATGGAGGGCCCATGGGACTTCTTCTGGCTCTATGACTCTACTCACCCTAGTCTGCAGCTGGATAGTGACCTCTCTTGTGCCATCTGGGCACTCTTTAGCTATAGGGTTCACCATTGCTTGTCTGAGGAAAAGGAGCGTATTTGGTTCTGTTGGATGTCAGGCATAAGCATATGATCTGGGCCTGGGCCTACATCGTAAACCATTCCTTTGCTTACTGTTCCTTTGTGGAAGTTAATTGCCCTCCCCTTCACCACTGTTCATAGCTTTTCAGCATTACGTACCTAATTACCAAGCGACAACAGTCCCTGAGATTCCCACCACGGCCTCACAAAGAGCTGGACTTTTTTGGAAGAGTCACTGGGATTTGTGAGAACTGTTTCTAATAAGAATAATGAGATGTGTGCCCAACTCCCGATGCACCCAGTGCTACAGCATTTCTCTGATCCTGCCTGTGAATTAGGAAAAAGAAAAGAGTAGTTGATGAATACATTTTGAAATGCTTAAAGCTTTCCCACTGTAGCCTTTTCCCCCCTCTCCCCTACTGTGTGAATTTCTTGAAATGTAACTGAATTGCTTATTGCAGGTTGTAAGTCAGCCTAATTGTGTTGTGAGTCTGGTATGAAGGCTTCTCTTTCTCGAGACCAGAGAAGCTTCCAACGTTTCACTTCCCACCAGGGATATCCTCCCCTCTTGAAATGGAATCATGAATAGAAATTTGGGAAGAACACTTGTGGCTTGTGAATGTGCTGCTGAAGAAACCTGGTTTAGTTAGCAAGGAAATCCCAGCAGAATTATGGATGGTCCCAGGGCAGGGGAGATATTTGGATTGGAGGTTATGAAAAAAGAGTGTTAGATGGAGGTGTGATGGAATAGGGTGTCAGGTACAGAACACAAGTGTAAAAATTTCCATGCTTGCAGACTTTGCATGCAAAAGGCCCCACATCCAGTCCATGGGGGCCAGGGGTTAGCCCCCCACCATGGGCTGGAGCTCCTCAGCATCAATTCCAAATATCCCCATTTTCCTCTGCAGTACCTATAAAATGGAGGTATTTCGGGAGGTAACATGGAGTTCTAGTGGTGTTGCAGGTATGGATATTTTTGTGTGTTTTCATGTGTCAGGGGAATTCTGCATGATTTGGGGGCAAAATTGTGCAGGTTTTTTAAAAATTGAGATGGGAGCTTTGGAGTACTGGTGGAAGGTTGCGGGGGCCAGAAAAGCAGCTTTGTGGGGTGCTGCGCAGCCCGTGGGCCACACTGTGTCCACCCCTCAGGTTGGGCTTGGTAGGGGGTTGGGCTAAAGGGCCCTTCTGGTCTTTTCCAGTTCTGATTCTATGATCTTTGTCAAAACCTGGTGTGTACTGTTGTAAGCTGCCACGTGTCCTGAACCAGAAAAAAAGGTTGTGTGGTGGTGATGATAAGGGTGAAAACAAGAACAATAACAATGATGATGCCAGTTAGTGTATACCAGAGGTAGGCAGCCTGCTGCCTTTTTGAAATTTTGCACTGTAATCCAGGCATGTGTGCAATCGGGAAGCCTGGAGAGATAGAGGGCCACAGAAACAGCCTTAAGTGCCACATATGGCCTGATAGCACATGTCTTCCCTGTGAGCTAGATACCAGCTGCCTGACCCGCTACGAGCAAATTTCCTAGATGCCTGATTTCACCATTTAGAGAATTCCGGTGGCAGAACTGTGCTCTCTTATTCTGTCTCATTTTGCTTTCAGATACTGAAACGAATAAACCAGAGGCAGAAGCACCGACTTCGAAAGGGCTTGATCAAGAGTTCAGTCTCCCAGATAAGCAGGACATAGATACGACTACCATGGCAAGTGTGCTCTCTCTCAGGCTGAGCGGCACAAGCCTCGAGGCATTTGACTGTGACGCTGTTGATGATGTCAAGGAGCTGAGACAAAGAATTAAGGATCTGATGTCCAAGCTGGCAAAATGTCATCTACTGATGACCCGCTTTTCCGTGCCTCCTGAGCAGCCGCCTCCCAGCATTCATCTGAGTGTTGCCCAGAGCAATGAAGGCCTGCCGGTGGATGATCACCTTTCCCCAGAACCAGAGGGCGAGAAGCATGAGTCGCAGACCTTGTCGGAGGCACCCCAGCAAGTGGACTACGGCGTCCAGGTGGACGATCTCTCTTCTTGCCTCTTGGAGGAACAGAACGAAGCGATGGTGGAGAAGCTCAGGGAACTGCTTTTGGAGAACGAGGCGGAGCTTGAGAAAGAGCAGATTGCCAACATGCATCTCCTGGACAAAGTATGCCGCTTACAAACGAAGCTGAAAGGAGTTTCCCTGGACGGGTGAGTAGCTATTTTCAATTAAAAGAAAACATCCAAGGAAAGGATTTGGAAAAGAGTGGCATGGATAAGCAAAGGCACACGTATTTCATGAAGAAAATTCTCTGTGGGGCTCTGAGCTTATGCATTCATTTATTCATTTATATCCTTTGTTTCCACCCAAAACTGAGAGACCACGCAAAATTGTGACTTCTGTAATGCGGCTAAACTGAGGCTGTCGTACTTTGGCCATAGGATGAGAAGACCCGACTCTCTAGAAAAGATAACAGTGCTTGGTCAGGTAGAAGGTAGTAGAAAAAGAGGAAGGACCCCATTACAGATGGATAGACTCAATCAAGGAGGACACACATTCCTAAATCTACAAGCAGGGCAGTAACAGGGGGACTGGCCGTTCTCTCATCCATAGGGTCACCATCAGTTGAAGTTGACTTGATGGCAGGTAACAACAACAGCATTTTATACATCATAACTTTAGGCTTGGAGGAATTACATTTTTTATTAGTACATTTCAGGTTCACAGTACATGATAAGATAGGTGGAAGAGGAGGGTTCCCTTCTGCCACCTTTCTATAACTGATAGCAAAATTGTACAAATAGATACCGTAATGAAAAATATTTCACAAAACGCAGGGCAGACCCTTGCTCTGTTTGTTTCTCTG
Organism: Ctenosaura bakeri; assembly: GCA_948474755.1. Classification (NCBI taxonomy): domain Eukaryota; kingdom Metazoa; phylum Chordata; class Lepidosauria; order Squamata; family Iguanidae; genus Ctenosaura; species Ctenosaura bakeri. The sequence goes on from CAOLHI010000335.1 coordinate 496,280, forward strand.
TTAAAATGGGAAACAGTAAACAGAAGTTTGATTGGCTTTACTTCAAGATAGTTGCTTTGGGAAGTTAAATTGGTTCTAAATTTCACCACCGCTTCATATCTGTAAAAGTTGCCCAGCTCCTGACTTTCCCACAGCTCTGAATAATCAAGGCAGAAAGAAAAATATCCCAAACAATCATTGGTATTATCAACAAATATTATTAACCCAAAAATCTGTGTCTACGCTGGCAGTACAGTCTAAGCAAAACTTAATAATGCTTCAGCAAAAGAAATCTAAATTTTATTTTCACTGCAAACTGTGGCCACAGCACACGGTGCGTAATATGTTGTTGAATCAAATTTTCCTGGGTGAGCAGCCTGCTGCTTTGCAGATGCTTTAGACTATGGCTCTCGCTATCCCATGCAGCCAGTGATCAGGAATTTTGGGAGTTATAGTCCAGCACATCTTGAGGACACAGGGGCTGTTAATTAGTCCCAGCTAGAGGAATCTCATCAAAAGGATTGTTGAATGGTTAGTTAATGCACGGGTAAGTCCTATGGAGTTAATGGAGCTCCAGTAGTCAGGACAAGCAATAGGATCAAGGCCAAGTTTTCCTGTCCCTGAACTAGTTCTTTTGAATTATTTGTGTTTTTTTTTGCATGTGAACATTTTGGCTGTTTTAGTAGTAAGTGGAGAAAAATTGTTATTGTTGTGTGCCTTCAAATTGTTTCCAGCTTATGGTTGGAAACAAGGCAAATCCGTTTTGGGGTTTTCTGGGCTTGAGAGTGTGTGATGCACCCAAAGTCAATGGATTTCCATGGCCAAGCAAGGAATCGAACTCTGGTCTCCTGGATTATTGGCCGGTGCTCAAACCACTATACCATACTGGCTTGTCGGTTCCGAAGACCACTCCGCAAATAGTTTCAGGCACTTTGGGCATCTCCTCAGTCCTTTTCATCCCCTTTTTTGCTATCTCTACAGGCTCAAGCTGGTGGCCTATGTTTGCAATGTGATTTTCTTCCTCCCTTTTGCAGGCCTGACTCCCCGCTCTACTCGCCAGCGCCTGAGGATTCCTGCCAGCGCCAGAAAATCCAAGAGAGCCACCGCATCTGCGCAGCCTACCACCAGCACTTGACCAACCTGATCAGGGCGTTCGAGGAGCTCCTGCAGGCCAGCGAGGTGGACTATTACGTGGCTGAGGGCTTCCGGGAGCAGCTCAACCAAAGCGCCCGGCTGTTTGAGAGGCTGGAACAGCAATGTCTGTACGGTGGGTGGTTCCAACACCTTGCGAATAACGATGCGCAACAGGGAGGGGACAAAGCATATCCCATGAGATGATATTGAGCTGTAGTTCCCAGGCTTCCTCACCATTGGCCATGCAGTTAGGTCCTGTTTAGCAGTTGTGTTAAGCATTTAGCAAGACAATTGGCCCTCCAGATTTGTGGGTTTAACTTTCACGGATTTGATTATTTGCAAATTTCTTCGACCCCTGTCCCCCCAAGTACAGTCAGCCTTCCACATTTTCAGGTTTGACTTGTGGGTTTTGATTATTTGTGGGTTTCTTCAGTTCCCCTCCTCCACCTCAGGTGCTTCTTTACTGGGGGAACCTTCCTTCTCAGCAGTTCTGATCAAGCCTCACAGCCCTTTAAAAACCCATCCCTGCTCTTCTTCTTCCTCCTCCTCCTCCAGGCACTGTCTGGCCAGCTCAGGACAGCTCACAACCTGATTTCTCAGCAGCACAAACACTCTCCAGATGTTCTCCCACACCCAAGGAAGGAGATGGTTGAGAGAGGAAGTATAGGGAGCCACCCCTTTCCTTCTCCTTTCGCTGACCTGGTTTGGACCCTGGGTGCCTCCCATGCCTCAGACCCCCTTCCAACACACACACACATTTTGATATTTGCAGTTTCTCCACTTTTGTCGGGGGTCCTGTGCCCCAATCCTAGCAAATGTGAAGGGCTGCTTGTATAGTTTAGGAGCTGAAAAACAAGGGGCAGGGAAAGTGACCAAGGGAATGTGAACGCAGCTAATAGAAAAGTTCTAGGGGTGAATGATTTTCAGAAATGCAACTGCCTGCATAATGGCATTTATGCCAAAAGCCATAAGAGATTTCCTGCCAGCTTTTGGAGGGCCATACTTTGCCCATTCTTATCCGCAGTCACAAATCTCAGTTGTGAAGGAACACGAACTAGCTCATCATTTCCTATTGTTTTGTCTGCGCCCCAGAAGGTATAGCGATGCTTGATGGTTTGGCAGACTGTCTCTAAAGACAGTGGACTCTCTCCTTCATTAGATTTTTTTGCAAGAGGCTGTCTAGAGATATGGGCTAGAATCACATCAGTATGCAGATAATACCCCACCTCATATCTGTTGCTTCCAGCTTTTGAGCCTGGTGGACATAATAGCATAAGCTCCGTCTGGCAGCTGTTTGGAACTGGATGAAGCTGGAGAAAATTCAGATTAATCAAGATGTGATAGAAATGCTGTTGGTTGGTGGGGCATAAGGGTCCTAGGTTAGTTGTTCAGCCCATTAAAAATATTTTTAAACGAACAGAGGTCAAGATTGTATTGGGGGAGTTTAAAGTTCTGCCAGCCGAGTTGTGCAAGAGGTCCAAGGAAGGAGGAATGTAGGAAGGAGGAGGATAACCCAGTGGCATTCTCCCTGGTGTCTGCCCAAACCAGTCAGAGGCTTTTGGGGTCAGGGTGGAGCCATTCCCAGCATTGTCCAGCTGCAGCCTGGGGGAACCGTTGTACAAAAAGATCCTGGATACCCCCTTGTGCAACATCTGAGAAAGCAGAACCCCAGTTCAGCTGGGTACCAGTATCAGCAGAGGGCTGAGAATATGCCCCCTGGACTCATCAGAAATGTAGCTTTGCAGGTGCGGGCAGCAGTCGGGCCAGTGCTTCAAGCTCTGAGGTCATTTTGTTTGTAGGTGGGGAGAGATTTTCCTTTGAGCCACAGTGTTATGGCTTGCATATCTTTGCAATATCCTCGAAAGACTGAGTGTATTCAATTACCATATATCAAATTCTTTGCATTGGAAATAAGTTTCTCCTGCGAATAAACATTAAAATGCCTTTCCGTTCAAATCAGCAGATGGTATCATATATACTAATGAAGTTGCTGACAACTGAGACAATTCAATATATCTTTGCACAACAGGGTAGCATTGAATCACAAGTTTAAAAATAAAACCGAGGGCTAGAGCAGAATGTTCAAGCCTGCTGAGAATAGGAACGTACAGCGGCAGTCGGGGTGACTGCAGTGCTGGGGAACAGAGGGCTCTCTGGATGTTCTTGGGATTGCATATCCCATTGTCTCTGACCTGAAGGCTGATGGGTGTTCACATTCCACCAACATTTAGAGGGCTACAGGTTGCCCAACCCTGGTCTACCATTTCTTTGAGAACTGTTTCGTGGGGAATGGATTTGAGGTCTTCTCTTTGGTGTTTATCAGAAATAAACTTTTTGTTGTGAATGTTTTTCAAACCAAATAACTGACAGAAAAACAATCCTCTTGGTGTAGTTTTGAAGACTCTCTTTTTGTTCCCTTTTCCCCTTTGCAGGAGAGTCAATAGAGGATGAAATGGCTCAACTTGGTGGCCTTGAGAAAAGGTAAATGCAGCATTGGTGTTTGCTCACTGTTATTTCCCCTGGGACCTCACTAGATTTCTTTGAATTCAAAGCAGAGTGCTAGCATTTTGGGGTCTAAAAATTACATCCAGACAAGTGCTGGGAGTCCAGCTGGATCATGTTATACACCTTCCCTGAATGTTCTTTGTCATTTCTTCCTTTAAGGGAATCAAGGAACTGATAACATGGACAAAATCAAGGCCAAACAAGGGATGTGCTCACTTCTTTGTGCTCTCTGTGACTTGTGTTGTTGTTGTGTGCCTTCAAGTCATTTCTGACTTACGGTGATCCTCAGGTGAACCTATCATGGTTTTTTTGGGGCTGAGAGTGTTACACACCCAAGGTCACCCAGTGGGTTTCCGTGGCCGTGTGGAGAATCAAACATGGGCGACTCTAAAGTTTTTCAGCTTAATGACTTCAGAAACCTCTGGGGGGGCTGATGCAGGAACATGCAAGTGGGTGGAGAGAAAATCCTTGAGAGGGACAGACACTCCCAGTGTTTGTTGTGTTTGGAGGAGGAACAGGATTCTGCCTGGAGAGGGAAAGATCCTGTAAGAGTATGTGTGCAAGACTCCAAGTCACTGGCTGACTTAGCGCAACTCCATGAATTTCATAGGGCTTTCTTAGGCAAGGAATACTCAGTGGTGGTTTGGCACTGCCTTCTGCAAGCCAGCCTTCAAGCACCTGGTATTCTTTGGTGGTCCCTCATCCAAGTATTAAGCAAGCCTGAGCTGGCTTAGCTTCCAAGATCAGATGGGATCTAGTGCCTTGAATGTGTCTTTTAGAAGCTCCTGTCCAAAACTTGACCATGCCTCTTGTTCTAAACGCTTTCCCAAAAGAAATGGTCTCTTGACATAATCCAGAACTAGTGATTGGCTATCTGACCTCCTTCTTTTTTTCCCTCCCTGTAGATTATCTGAGATGTCACAAAAATCATTCTGTTTGGAATCATCCAGGCACAAAGAAGAAGCAGCAACAGCAGAGGTGGAGGGGGGAAGCTTGGCTGTTGAGCCCAGCAAGTTTCACCCAGGTAAACTCCCACCTAGCAGAGCAGGTTTTCTTGCATCAGTAGTGAACTGAACTCATTGACCTCTGAGATCTCCTCCGACTCTGTCATGCTAGATGTCTCCTACTATGCGCTTACTAGGTGTAGAGCAGCGGCACAGCCTGAGGGGTTGGTTAGATACAGCTGTCTGACATCTGGTGCATACTCCCTGTCAGTTCCTCAACAATTCCCTGCCGCTACCACAGCTGAATTTGTCCCCCAGCACATCTTGCTGATTTCATCCAGATTGCTGTTTCCCATGCTGGTGAAGAGAGAGAGACCTGTTAGGGGGCTTCGGATCAATTTTGACTTAAGGGGACCCTATCGTGGATAGATAATAGATGTTTGTTCTTTGCTAGCCGAAGGAATAGAACCAGGCCTAATGGTTTTAAGTTACAAGAAAGTAGATTTCAGTTGAAGATTAGAAGGAACTTCTTGATGGTAAGAGTGAGTTGGCAGTGGAACCTGTTGCCTAGAGAGGTGGTGGCGTTTCTTTTTCTGTGCATCCTCAGAAAGAGTCTGGACTTGCATCTGCAGAAGATGCACTAGTTGGAGATCCTGTGTTGAGCAGGGGGTCAGGCTCGATGGTCTAGAGGGGCCCTTCTGACTCTATGATTCTAGGATTCTGTGATTTATCCCTTCCCAGCTGCCATCTCCTTTTCCTTGTCTTTTGTGCCTTTTTCGATTGTAAACCTGAGAGCAGGGAGTTGTCAAACAAATGATTTGTAAACCACTCTGAGAGCCTTTCTGGGCGAAGGGTGGGGTATAAATGCTCTAAGGAAATAAATATCCAGAGAAGCGTTGCCATTGCCTTCCTCTAGGGCTGAGAGGGTGTGACTTGCCCCAGGTCACCCACTGCCTGAGTGGGGATGCAAACCCTGGTCTCCCAGAATCCTAGCCTGACCCTCAAAGTGCTACAACATGCTGGCTCTTCTTCTCTGCTTGGCCAGTAAGGAAAGAGGATTGGGTGTGTGTGTGGGGGGGTGTATATCAGAGACAGAAAATATGCACACTCATGCACGTGACTCGTGACCCCAAAGCCAGCGTCCCTTGGTGTCCTGGGGGCAAGGTGCATGGGATCTCCCTCCCACCCAGTGTTTCATCTTCTCTGTTTGTCTTTTTTTTCAGTCTCTGTTTCAGTTCCACCGCACTTGCTGCCTCATGGGTATTTTTTTTTCTTTTTTGGTAGTCCTTTCAAGAAAGAAACTAGGGTTTGACAGTTGATGATTAAATTACTTGGTTTCCAGCTTTATAAAAGCCGGGGTTGTGTTTCCTCGGGATTAGAGCACACTACATAATTGATAGGGGGAGTGTGGGCTGACCTGGAAATTTACACCCGGTGCAGTCAATGCTCGCCAGGCCGCTCTGCTAGAGGCTGAGTTGAAAGCAGGTGCCGCTGAGGAAAGGCTCGGGTAAAATAAAGCGGCGGGGTTGGTCCTTTTTCCCTTTCCCTTTTCTTTTTAATCGGCCAAGCAAGCCATGTGAAACGGGTAAAGAATAGATGGATTTGTGACCAGGGTGGAAATGTACAGCTGGTGGAGGGAAGCCTGTTCTTTCTCTACACGCCTGTCCATCAAAGGTACTTTGTTGAATCTGGAAGCATCGCAGACTTCTGGTATCTATTACTACCTGTTGTGTGAATCAGACATGTATTGTCTACCTTTTTTTTTTTAAAATAGAGTCTTCTAACCACATAGTGCCTTATAAGGTAATGTGGGGGAAATGGACAGGTCCCTGCCCCAGTGAACTTGCAATCTCCATTTCATCTCCAGAGGGTGGGGAGGCAAAGTCACAGGACTGGGAGTGCTGGAGGGATGGAGAAGGCAGGAGTTTCGAGGGATGAGGAGATTCCTTGCTGCGCTTGCAGCTTTCATTGCAATCCAGGACAGCAGGAAACGGAGAGGTCTTTCCAACATGGCTGCGGTGGCCGGCTTAAATCTTTCTCTGGGGCTCATGCTACTGTATCCTTGGCCTTTAGAGATTAAGCTGGTAGCTCCAGTTTTGGAGATTCTTTAAATCTCTTTGTCCGGCACCCTCATGATGGTCTTTATGTGTCCGACCCAGCAGAGTTTGCACTATTGAGGCTGGAGAGTGCTGGTGATAGGAGAGACCTGGGCGCTGGGAGCCTTCTGCTGCCTTTGCCCACTCCCTTCCTCAAATAATTCAGTCACAGGCTGTTTTCTTTACCTGGCTTTAGTTTGCAAGGAGCTGTCCTCCTTCTCACTTCTGGACTGACATGGCCGCTCCCCTGACTTTTCTTTAGAGCTGTTAATGGAGCATCTCCAGGAGATCCGCATGCTGAGGCACCAGCTCGAGGAATCCATTAAAACCAATGACCGTTTGAGGAAACAGCTTGAGCAACAGGTGTCAGATTCTGTGCAAGACCAAGGTAATGTGTAAAAGGTTGTGTTTTGTTCTGTTTTGTTTTTGGCAAAGGGAATGTTTTGGAACAAGGCTCTTCTGAGAAGAGAGAATTGTATTTTCCTCCCGAAGAAGGAAATGTCTACCCCCACCCCACCTTGTGGTGATCTGGTCTTGCCCAAATTTGAACAAGGGGGCTTGCATTTCTGGTCAACCCCACCTTACCCCCAAGATCCTCAAGTCATGTTGGGGCAGGAAACAGCAGAGGAAGAACAGACGGTGGGTGCTCTCAACCCCCTAAATAGATGTCCATCTCCTCCCGTAGGTCTGGGATTGCAAGTCCCAGAATCCCTACAACTCCAAGAAATCTTTTGAGACTGCAACTCCCAGAATGCTGCTCCAAGCCTTGCTTGTTATGATCTGGTATAGCATAGTCGTCAAGAGGCTGGGCTTCAGATCTCACCTCTGCCTTGTTCGTGCTGCGTATCTATTTTAGACTTTGAGGGGGTTGTCCAAGGCGCTGGATTCTTTAGGCTGTTTCTCTTTTTCTGGGGAATGACTGAGAGGTGACCCTTCTCTCAAGGACGCAGGAATGAGCCAGCCTCTTCCTCTTTTAATCCGACCATTCAGAAAGCTGGCAACCCGTCTGCACCATCCGACCATCCATTTTGTTGCCTAAAAGGGGTGCTATCGGGGAAATGGCAGCTACTCTCGGGAGTAATTTACGCTGATGGAAAAGTACCCATAAATGCCCCTGATTTTGTTCATGAAGTATTTACACGCAGCTGGAAAGACATCCCGTTCCTCGTGAAATGGCCACACCTGAAACCGTTCCAGCACTTTTATGGCTTCATAAAGATGTGGCAGGGTGGGGTGGGGGGGCATCTGTTAATGCAGGAGGTGTATTTTATCTCAGCACCTTTCCCATCCGTCTTTCTGTTACTTTTACCAAATGTATTTCTACCTTATGGAGGGGAGGGGGTTGGAAAGCAGAAGAAAAAAGAAAATGTGGGCTATTTACTGTGAGTATGATGGATCCTTCCCAGTTCTTCGTATTTTAGTCACGACAGCAAGAGCTATAGGGCTGGAAGTGTTGCAGTTTGGGAAGTTCAAAAGCAAATGGTTAACCACTGTGTGGCCACTGGGAGAACACAACTCCCTTATTGCAATGGCGCCACTGACTTCCAGTTCATTTGCAGGGACATTTCAAAGTGGTGGTTGTGGCCTATAAGGCCCTGCCTGGCCCAGGGTTTTTGAAGGGAGGTCTATCCCTCTACTAACTTGCTAGCATGCCATGGGGTCTGATGGGAAGGCCCTTATTTAAATCCTGCCACCCTTATAGGTGCATTTAATGGGAATAGAGGGGGTTCTTCTTGGTGGCTGTTCCCAGGCTATGGGACTCCCTTCCTAGAGATGCTAAACTGATGCCTTCCTTGCTGTCCTTTTGTTGACAAGTGAATCATCATCTTAGAGTGGTAAAAGACTACAAGTGTGTTGTGTGTGCAAGCTAAGGAAAGCCACACTTGGTCATGTAATTGTTCAGCGGAGGTTGTGCCAAGAAATCCTCCTTTTAGCATTCAGCAAATGAGTCCACCCACTGTGTTTTTTCCAGGTGTCTGTCTGCTTCCCGTGTAGTCATCTAGGGCAGCGATTCTCCACTGTTGGCCCTCCAGACTTCAACTCCCAGAAGCCCCTGACAATATGGCCAAGGATCAGGGATTCTGGGAGTTCAAGTCCAAAGCATCTGGGAAGACAGAAGGTTGAGAATGCCACTGCTCTAGAGGGCTTCACACAGAGGAGCGGACCTGGCATTTGTTGTATGCAGAGCTTTGGCTCATGACGGGGATGGGTGGATCAGTGAAAGAAAGCCATTGATTTCTTGGCATGTGGTTCCTGTAAAACTGGGCATGCTGCCCTTCTACATCACTGCAAGCTGGAGCGTACCGTTGGGGGAGCTTGGGTGGATACAGCTGTAGAACTGACAATGTGCTCGATCAACGTTGCTGTGGTCACAATGACTCTTGTTTGCTGCTTTCCAGATTTTGTTTCTATGCTCCTGGTCCCATCTGGTGCTTAAAACGAGCAGCTAGGAGTCCACGCAGAAGGTCTTGCCAGGGGACTGGACACCACCCTGTTACCTTTGTACCCATGTTATCTTTTCTGATGGAGAGAGAGGGCTTGGCTCCTTCGTTGTGGCTGCTGGTGTGGTTTTGTTTTATTCCCTGCCTTTTCCCCAAAACTGGGACTCGAAGGGGGCTTACGACCTAAAGCAAAGTTTAAAAATACAAGAGGTCTGCGTTCAAATAGAATAACACTGTTGGCAGCACTGAAAACAGTTTACAGCGTACGGTTAAAACAATATAATGTGACTATTAAAAGCCTTTCCTTGAAGAACCTTCAGTTCTCAAAAGCCTGTTGTAATGAAAAAGACTTTGCTTGCTGACAGATGGGGGAATATTAACCCCCCTTAGGAAGGGCGTTCCAGAGTCTTGGGGCAGCCACTGAGTAGGCCCTCTCACGTGTCCCCACTAATTGAGCCTGCAGAGGTGGAAAGAATGAAAGAAAGGCCCTTCCTCTGAGGATCTCAGGGCAGGTTTATATGGGTTAGATAGGACCTGTCAGGTGAGCTGGATCTTTAACCATGTAAGGCATTATAGAGCATAACCATACCTGGTTCCAGGCCTGGAAACAGACCGACAGCCAGTGGAGCTGTTTTAGCAAGGGATTTTCTCCTTCTTTCTAATCTTCTCCCAGATAGCAGTGCCTGAAAGTCCTTTTTCTTGTGTCTACTGGTCTGCTCCTAGTTGATGGAAATGAAAAAGAGACGGTCACCTCCTTGCTCCACTGGGAACCAAGGTGCAACTGCTTGGTGGTGGAGAAGCCACACCTGAGGAGGCACCAACTGATCTCAGGTCCACCAAAATTCTCCGTCTTGCAAGCCCTTGGTGGTCCTCCATAAGAATGAGAGGATGGAGGGGTTATACGACAGCCATGTTGTTTTGCAAGCCTGCTCTCACACTGAGGGGGAATTGCTGGTGATTAGAGGATCTCATAAATTCTTTCAATGGGTAACTTTTAGCCCTCCTGATCTTTCGGATTCCAAACTCTCACAACCCCAAAAGATATGAGAGAGGGGTTGTCTGAAACACCCAGAGGGTCAAAGCATCCCTGCTCCTCCCTTGCAAAGTCTATCTGCTGCGTGCCTGTCTGGCCTGATCTAATTCCATCTGAGTGGAGAGATCCCCAGCACAAAACAAATCTCCGTCTTTGAAAAGTGCTAATTTACTGGAGTGTTGAAAATGACTGCAAATCTGTCTCCGCACAATCTCTGGCTGGAGGCCTAAGATAAGTGCGGGCACCCGGCCGCCATTATCTGCCCAGGATAATTTGCAATTTTGCTGATATTGACCCGGCGTCACAAGTGTTGTTGGGACAGCTTGCTCAGAGTCCACCTGAATTACCTTGCACTCCGGTTGTGATGATAACCTTCAGAATATATAAGGGATAAATAGCTTTTGTAGCCTGTCTGTTCCTCCCCACCTGCTCCGCCTGCATTGTTTAAATTGTTCTTGTCTGGAAAAGTTTAATCTTTACTGACCTAGAGATGGCTCATAAATCATTTTTATGTATATATTTATAGGTTCTGCAAACGTTTGTATCTGTAGCTCGGAGCAGCATAATTCCCTGACTTCTGAAATTCATTTCCTGAGAGAACAAAATCAAGTTCTCAATATGATGCTGGCAAAAGGATCTCAAGGTAAGATAAACATGATGTAAGAGAGAAGGACAATTTCTTTTTGAGTTGTCCTATTCCTTTTAAAGTATTTTCTACCATCTTGGGTATTTATGTTATGAGCCTGCATCACACATGAGAGACAATATCACATCCATGCCGGTTGATCATTCGGCTGTGTTTTAGGTTTGGCTCGTTTCAAACAATTCCTTTTTTTTTTAAAGTGAGCTCTTTGGGAAAAAGATAAGTAAATGGTTCTCATTATTTTGATTAATTAGTTCAATACAATGTCCGGAATCCTATTGTTTGGCTCCAACTAGAGGAGACACACTGAATCAAAGGGTTCTACCTTTGTAGACTCACCATTGAGTAGTTGAATCCATAGGTCATGGGCTGAGATCAACCAATAGGCCAGTGTTTCTTGACTGTGAGTTACAGTTTACAGACAATAATAAAAACAGTAACAAGAAATGCTCAACGTTTTAGAGAGGCTTGTGCTACCACATCATGGCAGCCATGACAGGTCCAGAGTTCTCTAAATGTCCAAAAAGGGGATTGGGAGTGATGCGGTGTCTTCTCTGGCTATACAAAATGGCAGCTGCGACTACTCCGAAGCAACAGAGGAGCCCAAAATGGGTTGGTTTGGCCCTCTGGCTTCTAGAATGTGCCCACCTTGCTTCAAGGCTATAAACCTTTGCCATGTCTTGGTTCTTGTCTCTCCTGAATTTACTACCACTAGTTTCATTGGATGACTTCTAAGTAAGGATGGTGAGGCGCAGGCTCTGGGGCTAAATTTGGCCCTCCAGATTTCCCACAGATGTGCCAGACAGCTGTGAACTAGCAAAAGAGGCTCATCCGACCATCCTCCTTAACAAGTTTTAGCAATACGGAAGGGGCATAACACCTTCTCCTCGTCTACATTCTTCTTACTTATAATTTTATAGAACTGACTTACTGTAGGGGTTAAGTTTTTTCCCCCTATTTTTCTCCGATAACTTTTCTCTTCCAGTGCAGCTGAAGAAAATTGGAATGCTAATGTCAGAGGAGCATCTCATTTTGGTTATTACTTCTCGGGGATATGGATGTGTGTGTGTTTAATTATTTTTTATTTTTGAAAAATATAAGTCTTGAATTCCCTAGGCCCAAGGTGAGTGGTAGGTGTTATTAAAAAGAAGAAGTAGAAGAAGAAGAAAAACTTTAAAAAATTGAACCACATCCACAAAGCCTTTATTGGGCCAACAAAAAAACTCAAATTACATTGTGTAAGTTTTTGAAGCTTCATTGCCTTCTTCATCAGGCAAAGATACTCAAAATCATGCAGGAGAAGAAGAATGACAATGTTAGAGTCATAAGCCTATGTTTTGTCCTAGATGTTACTTCTGTTGTCAGTTAAGATGGTCTAAAGGGATATTAGTGCAGGCAGAATCCATTCGCCTTTTTGGCCATGTGTTGTTGTTGTTGTGTACCTTCAAGTTGTTTCTGACTTAAGGCGACCCTAAGGCAAACCTGAGGCTGAGAGTCTGTGATGCACCCAAGGTCGCCCAGTGGGTTTCCATAACCAAGCAAGGAATCAAGCCCTAGACTCCAGGATTGTAGTTCAGTGCTCAAACCACTACACCATACTGGCTCTCTGGCAGTAAAAGGCAGGCAATATAATTTCAAATCCATTAGCAGCGGCTAATTAAAATAATGGAAGCTCTTCTCCTTGTAGACAAGCAGAAAGAAAACGAAAAGTTGCGCGAGTCTCTGTCGAAGCAGTACTTGGCTGTGGAGCAGCTTCATGCGGACTGTGAGCACCTCAAGAAGGAGAACGGGAAGCTTCAGAAACAAGCTAGGAAGCAGGAGGAGGAAAATGGCCGCCTGACGGACGAGATTTACAGCATTCGGAATGAATTGAATAGGTATTCATCTGTGACCTTATTTCAGCTGCTAAAGCTAAAACAAAGGCTGGGGAGAGAAGGGAGGATCTGTGAAATAGCAGGATTGCAAGCAAGTGCTTGGTGTGAATGCATACCTCTCGTTGTTTCACAGATCCTCGCGTCTCTCGCCAGCCTTGTGTCTCTTTCCAGCCTGGCATCTTGTTTGTTTGCTACTTGTGTACGAGAAGCAAGGCTGGAGAAAGACTGAGGATGTAAGGGACCTGATACCTGTATTTTTTTAAAGAAAAGATCTCCTATACAGTATTGTCTTTTATGTATGTGCAAATACAACTATTCTAAAATATGGAAAAAAAATTCAAAATAGGAAACATTTCTGGTCCCAAGAATTTTGGATGAGGGATTCTCAGCCTGTAACGAGGAAGGGATTCTCATGTTAGCTAGCAATGCCAGAGTGTTTTAGTAACTCCTGGGGTGTTGGCCGGGTGTGTGTGTATCAGCTACATTTCTGTCACTCTGTGTCCTGCAGGGGGTTCCGTGTGGTCTAGCTTGGCTTCTTCTCCTTGTGGATCTGGGTGATGAGCTTGTTGATGTGGGACTGATTAACATCAAAGACTCTCCCCCAGGGTTGTTACTGCAGTTGTATCCTGGTCCCTTCCAGTTCTCTGGTCCTAAATTTTCTTGGGCAACATGGGCTTTTTGGAATGATGAGAAATGACATCGGGGCAGTCAATGCCTGTATTTAAAGATCTCCCACTGATTGGGTTGATGGGGCTTGTTTTAGGTTGCAGATGGAGCTAAACGCCAAGCAGCGTCAGCTGTCGGAGAATGATGATCTGCTGCATTCGCTACGGCTGGAGCTCAGGGTCTATGAGAAGCTGGACGATGCAATCAGAAGTCAAAAAGGTACAAAGCGAGGCAAACTAGTCTTGTTGTTTTCCTCACAGCACCAACCTGCAGGAGATCAGAGGTGTATGGGGGTGTAGCTAAGGGGGCCAAAATGAGGGCATTCACCCTTGCCCCCCTCCAAATAAAAACTGTTCCCAAAATTTCTAGCATTGCGCTAACTTAAAACTTTGGTTGAGCATTTAGAAGTACAGTTCAGGTCTCCAAAGGAAAGGGGCAGGCAAAGGGACCCTCATTTTGGCTTCCCCTCTAGCTACGCCCCCTGGGGGATGGTGGGAGGCATTTTTATTTTTGAAAAATTGACGTTGGAGACCTCAATCTGGAAGAAAGCGGGAAGGAACAGATGGAAGATGGCAAAATTCTCTTCCTCTTCCTCCTCTCAAAGCAGAATTCAAAGGGCTGGTTATAGCCTTTAAAAAGCCCTACATGGCTTCAGTCATTTGAAAAATCTTATTGCCCCTGAATGACCCCGGAGCCACCATGGATACCCGCATCTGATTTGCAGGTTCTGCTTATTGTCACACTCTCTTATAACTCCAGTTTTATTTTTGCTCCCATCATATAATTTGCTGGATTCCTTTCTTTCCTTTCCAAGCCATGTTTCTCAATGCCCTTCCAAATATATAAATCTTTTACTCGTTCCCACCTCTTAATATATATAATTTTGCCTTGGGTGTGCAACATTAGTTTTTATAGACAAAGTGAAAAATAATTTTTGGTTCTTTATTAAATCTTTGGAGAGTAAAAGAAATTAAAGCTTAGAGGCCTCTGTTTTTCCCCCCTCCCCCCTCTTTTTCCTGAAATTATTATCTAACTCCTGTTTGTCATTTGCTCTCAATATCTGGCTCGAAAGTACTCATTCAGCATTTTGATAATGGCCGTTTTAATTGTTCACAATGGTAATTAAAAAGAAAAAACTCTGCATCTCCCCAGATTGTGGCCACGATAGAGTCGACAAATGCCGGAAAGACCAGAACTACCCACTTGACTTGCACGAACTGTTGACCGAAATACAGAACTTGAGAGTGCAGCTTGAAGTAAGCATCAAGGCAAACAAGATATTGCACGAAAAGCTAGAAGAGCAGTTTTCAAGTGGAAAGAGGGAGATTGGCAGCTCAGGATCAACTGTGAACATCAGCTACCTTTTCAAGCAAGGATCGCAGCACTACCCTGGAATAAATGGTAAGGAGTGCGGAACGGTCAGGCTTCCATATCCGAGAGTTCAGAGAGGTCTCCGCAGATCCGGTCTGCCAGAAACAGAGGTGGATTGCAGGCACAGCCATAGGTGTATCACTTCAGAGGTCTTAACCCACTCTGGCCCGTGCCAGATTCATTTCAGTGGCACACTGAAGTAAAACGAAGCCCGCACTGATACAAAACCACTGATTTATTGATTACAAGTAGATGATCAGTGGATGCAGTTATGGAAATAGAAGCAAAGAAAGTTGTCTCATGTCCCTTCAAGGCAAAAGCAGACCCGACTGGTGTGTATCTGGTGCAGTATTTTTGTCCCTTGTGGGGGGGGTCACAAAAATATCCCTGGGGGTGCTGCATGAGCTTGTGGTCCACATTTGGTCCACTCTCATCCTAGAACAAAAGAGAAAGAGTATTCAAGGGTTGTGAAAAAATCAGATAATTGGTTTCGTCTTGGCCTGTGTGTGTGGGGATGCAGCAGTCATACTCCAGATCAGGAAACTGGTCTGTTGAATGCGACATCTTGTTCATCGTGAGGGCCCTGATGGAGAGCAGTTGCGATGAAGGACTGCTTCGATCGACGGAGGGAGGTGAGCTACCCTTGCCATTGCCTTGGGTTTTATTGCTGCATCTCGCTTCATATCTCATGTAATCAATAAGCCCTTCTTTTGGTGCACCTGTGACTACATATCATTTTGACAGACCCTTGAGCTTGTGTTGGCTTGGAAACGGAGTGTCTCGGGGCCCTGGACTTGTTAACATTTGGTTTTTGGAGGTACACAGAAAAACTTACACTCCTGGACTCACCAAATCTCCTAGGTGAGCAGCTGGTTCTTCTCTCTCTAAGACTAAGAGAAAGAGATACTCTAGTGGATGTAGGTTGTAAGTCCCACTGAGGTTTGCCTTCCAGAAGCAGCAGTGATGCTTACAGGTTGGAGAAGGGAGCTTTCGCCCTTCCCTGGGACCCTCGGGACGGGCAGAAGGGAAGATGCCTGTTAACAGGGGAGACAGGTCCTGACCAGGAGGAAGGCTGGCATGAGGAAGCCCCAGCTGCAAAGATGTTTAGCTTATACTATCTCTACCTTGCCTGGTTTGCCTTGGGGTCGTCCTAATGGGTTGCAAGAAATTCAGGTCAGGAGAAAGACGCCTGCCGATCTTAACCTCTAGAGGCCTCTAACCACCTTAAAGGGTGTATATATAGCCAGGCAAAATATGTAAGAAATAAAACATAGAAGAGAAAGAAAAAACTTTGCACTCACAGGCCTAAATTTTGTGTCAGATGTTACCTCTGTTGTAGTTCACTTGATTTGGGGAGATTGCAGTGCAGGCAAGATGACTCTTCTCTTTTGGCTATGTGGAGAATGAGATAAAGAACAGTAAAAATGTAAAGTTCATTAGCAGCGGTAAAGTAACTTTTCTTGGGATCCAGGATGTCTCTGGAGTTACTTTGCTGCTTAATTTTTGCCATCCTTTGTCTCAGTTCCTCCATGGCCAAGAGGGATGTGGCCCCTGCCTGCACTGACATCCCGCTAAACCAACTGGACTACAACAGACGGGTATCACTCTTTTGTGAATTTAGGATTTGTGGGTTGTTTATTATTATTATTTAAGTTAGGGTGGGTGGCTTGGACTTCAAGGGAGGCATGGAGCATTCAAGAACTGCATGGGAAAACACCCTGGGCTCCGTGTGGCCCATGGAACACACTGTGTTCACCCTTGCCCTAGTCTGACTAGATGTGATGGCCAGGAGGATTAGGTTAAATTTCCGTACAACTTTGCTTACCCAAAGTTCCGTACAACTTTGCTTACCTTAGGTTGTCAGATGCGGCTGCGCTCGCTACAGGCGGCTGCACTTTGCTCAGGAGCGATCAATATGTGCTTTAGATGGCTTGTGAATAAATCAGTGGAATAAATTCAGTGCCCTAGAGGGATACTTTCCCCCTTCTCTATTTGCATTGCTCTTAGATGAAGGCCTCCAGCAGTTGAGAGCCTGAAGGGTGTGGGGAGGCAGATATGTCCGCACGCCACACGGAGCGAACATCCTTGCAGCACTACAGAGCGAACAGCGAGTGGCCCTTAGTTCAAAACACGACAGGATGAACAGACCATTCTGTTGGGTTCAAACTCGTACTTTTAACCTTGTTGAGCAATGCTGAGGCAAACACAGGCAGACTGCGCTGGGCTAATATGTGCAAGAAGGAAGAAACATGAAGCTTGGCATTTATTGCAGATTTGGAGTGGTAAGGGTTACCATTCCTTTGCAGTAAGAAATGGGCAGTGCCAACCACTGAAAACCCATTTTTGTTTGCTTGAGAATGTTTGAAGTATCTTTTCTTGAAGGGTAGCTTATTTACTTATTTCTGCATTACGTCCCATTGTGGAATAGTTCACTTGTTGGCTGTGATTGTTTTTTTACAGTTGATTTGTCTCCTTTGTGTATCTCTGTTGGTTGCTTTAGGTTTCCCTTTTGGGGCAGGCAGGCTGCAAGTCACTAAGATGATGAAAGTGGAAGAGGAAGAAAAGTCTCTTTGAGGCACTGGGTTAAGCCACAAAGTCACTGGCTGCCATTTTGCAAAATCCTGTTGATGACTTCCATTTTCGCGTGGCTCACGCTAGCCTTAAGGGCCAGGGATCTTGAATGTTGTCACACAAAATCCAGTTACAGAGGCTTGTGTCTGTTGCAGATTGCTGAATACTCTTTAAAACTTTACAGGATTTAAAGTAACCAGGTTTGACTGGAACCTGCCCAGTGTGGCTGTTTTTTCTTTCCCTGTGGGCCACCAGATGTCAAAATGGCCACTGATTTGCCTGTCCCTTTGGAAGAGAAGGACTACTTATGGTGTCATCTTAAAGATGTCTCATGGCATCCTCCAGATGTTTTTGAGCTGTTACTTTTATAATCCCTCACCATTGGCCTGTATAAACTCAGGCTGATGGGAACTGGAGTCCTGAGACATCTAGAAGACCACAGTTGCTGGTGGATGCTAGGAACTTTTTTCTAAATGGAAAGCAGGGAAATGAATGATCGGTGTCAGACAATTAAATCTTGGCCTTTGCAGCAAAATTGGCTAAGTGTAGGAGGCATTCCACAGACGAACAACCTTCTCTCTTTCTCCTCTTCTTTCAATCTGTAGAATTCAAGTTCCCCAGCACAGACAGCAACGTTCTTGAATTGCAGCAGAGGTACTGGGGATCCAAAGTACCATTCCAAGCAGGTATGGCAACAAATATTGGGTATGGGAACTTAGTTTATGTTCCAATACTCTTTCTAGAGCAGGAGTGGGCACCCAAGAGAGGGTGACATGCCCAAGGTCACTGGGGGTGGGATTCCAGGGCTGAGTGGAGATTTGAACCCCAGTCTCCCAGAGTCTAACTTTACTGTTCAAGCCACCATACTGCACTGCATGCAACATGGTGTATAATGTAGTATACGTCTCTTTGGAGTCGTACATAAAGAACAAAGTAGTAAAGAAGGTATGACCTGGCTTAAAGTCATGGGGCAGAAAGGCAGCTGGTGAAGATGTATGGGAGGACTGGGGACATACGGAGGAGCCAACTGGATGATATGGGAAAGAGGGTTGATGCTCTAGGTAAGTGTGGCTTAGACTTGTGGAAGGTGACTGGTCACTCTGCTCTCCTGATTCTCAGATAAGGAGCTGGCTCTGGATGGTTTGGACGGCTCTTCCCGCTGCAGCTCACCTGCCAGCAAGTCCCGCGACCCGTCCCCTTTCCCTCGCCACTGCGTGTGGGCGGACAAAAATGGCCGCCACGTCCTGGGCTTTGTCGAAGATTACAATTCCTTATGGAAGCAGATTTCGGAAGGCCAGAAGCTATTGATGGAGCTGGAGCTCGCTCTGAAAGAGGCCTTGCTTCAGGAGCCGGGAATGACGGTAAATGGCATGGCCACCATGTCCCTGCTAGGAACCACGTCATGACACACACACACAAAAAGGGGAGACAGTGGGTAAGGGGATTAAGTCCAGCAGAACCTGCCTCTCCTTCTGTCCCTCCATGGTGGGGCCACTGGCAGTCATACTCTCTCAGCCTCAGAAGGCCATGCAAACCCCCTTTGAACAAATCTTGCCCAGGAAACCCTATGATGGGGTTGCTGGAAGTTGGAGTCACCTTGAAGGCACATAATGACAAGATGCGTGATAGCAATGTAAATGTTTCAGTTTGTACTCTGCACCTTCTTTTCGGGGAAGAACAGGGCGTTTCTACCTACAGTGAGAGCAAGAAAAGAGCCTTCCACCTGCCCTGCCTCCAACCCTCCTCAACCTCTCTTTGTTCCACTCCTTGTTCTCTCCCTTTTTTTGCAGCCTCCCCATTCCTCAGGTTGGCAGCTGCTTCTATTTGTTTTCTCGTCTGTCTGTGGAAGAAAACATTTTGCCTTGGCCCCCAATAGTTAGCTTGCTATTAAATGGAGCCGTTTTAAAGGGCCTTCAAAGGGGAGAAACATCTATATTGCTTAAATTAATGTCGGAAGTCATTTGACTTTCAAATTGCAGGCCGCGAAATGCAAATCAGCAAAAGGAAAAGTCTTTTCCAAGTGGCCCGACTAGTGCCATAAACGTAGCCCGTTATTAATTACTGTTATTGATTAGGCTCCATCCCCATTTCCATGCTTGAATAATACATAATTCAGCTACCTTTTTAACCTAACAAATTAAGTTTGCCAGACACACAATACACTCGCTCATCAACCTGGAACTTGGATTCGTTGCAAATTGGATTCATGTCGTTAATTAAAGCTTACTTTTTAAAAAATAATCTTTTATGGATAAACTACCAAACTCTTTTCTTCCCAGTGTGTGCTGTTGTCTTGTAAAAATCCTGCCATGTTTTGGTTCCATACCAGGCCTCCCTGGGCAGGATTTCAACTGCCCTCTGCACAGTACGGCATAACCTGGAGGAAGCGTCCCGCCTCTTGAAGCTCCTTTGGAGAGTCTCCCTGCCGATGAAGGTCGTCCACAGTGCTGCTTATTCACTTCAGGTACGTCCGGGGAAGAGGGTGCCCCTGTAAAATCTATAGCAACGTCCCGTGAGTGGAAAGCAGCCGGGAAAAGGTTAGAGCCTCTGATCTAATCAGATGAATTAACCATTCTGGGCTGCCCAGAAGGAGAAGATGGCAAGCCACAGTCACATCCTTGTCCTCATTTTTGCGGTCTCAGCCACTCAGCCAGACACAAATGACCAGGGAGAATCCAGAGGGCCCCTGTTTTCGGCTCCAATGGAAGGTTACACCGTGTCATTTTTTTTTTACCAAACTGGGAGTCCCTTCCAGATTGCCAGCTTTGTTGTCTGGGGCCTGCTGCCTAAATTGGCCCACAGTGGGCCCTAAATGCCCCCCCAACCAATTAGATTCAAGAAAATGTTTGCTGAACAGGGGCCATGTTTTCTCTCTTTTAAATTTAATTTCGTTTTAATATTTGTGCTGCTTTGTTTCTTATCCTGTTCCCCTCCCTCCTTTTGCTCTTCCACACTGTAAGCTGTCCTGACTCCTGTTTTTGTGTGGAAGGCATGATACAAATCCAATATGAAACTCACAGCAATCAGGCTGCACACAGCAGTGCCTTGGCTGTTGACAGCTCATCCGCGTAAACGGTTTCCTCTCCCCGCACTGCAGGATGAAGCCATGCGAGCCGAGCTACACAAACTCCGTCGGAAGCTGGCCGAGCAGGAAAAGAAGCTGCACAGCACTGTCAAGCGCTTGCACTCCACCAACCAACTGAAAGAAAACATGGAGAGGGTGATCATTGATCAGTGTGAGTAACCTTTGCTTCGTTCTCTTTTCCCTTTTATATTCCAGCATTAAGTACACTTCTGCAACAGGCACCTCTGTGAGTCTCTGTCACGCTGTGGAAACTGATTGGATGTGTTGGGCCTGTATCTGCCAGGCCTCGTTTAAAACCCTGGAGCCTTCCTTTTATGTCATAGTTTAGACCCGCAGTTCCTCCACTCAGCTACACTTCTGTTTACCCATCGTTTCGCTCTGTGCTTCTTAAACTGATGTCACGAACCGGGTTTCTTTCCCACTGTGCCCAGGACCAGCACCATATTTCTGCTCCCCTACGGCCCTTGTGTCTGTCTTTCCTGGAAGCTTGTTGCGGATCAGCATCCAACAGCTCGCTGATTGGGCCTAGTCCACAGAGCACTGCTTTGAGTAGCAATGGTCTGCTGTATAAGATTTGAGACTCGCCTTGGACAGAGGTAGCTCGCCCATGGTTCTCCATCAAGTGATTATTCCTGTGCTTGACTGCTACTGTTTGTTAGGTCCATATGGCCCAGCATTTTGTTCTGAGCAGTGGCCAAACCCATACAGTCTAGGAAACTCCTCTCCCGCTTACAGCAGAGGGCAAAGGCAATGGATTGTTCAGATTTACCCTTTTCAATGATAGCTCTGTCCCAAGGTCAGGGTTTGCTTGGCACTGTGGAGCTGAACATCTATCTATTTAGTCCTTAGCATTTCCTGATGGGTGGGAGGACAGAGGTGGTACCTATACGGTGCAGAAGCAGGAGTTGCCCATGGGAAGCATATCTGAATGGGAATCCCTCTCTCCTTCCCTTTTTGGAAAGTAAAAAGATATTTCAGTCCTTCCTTGGTTAGGAAGAGACTTCCTTCTTGATGAAGGGCTACTCTAGCTCAGTGGGCAGTTACATGCTAAGGGTAGTAATTAATCCAACATTGAAAATGCCAGATTAACTCCCTTCCCCACCCGCCTTTGCTCCGGAAGATGCAGGAAATGGACCCGCGTAAATGTCACAAGTTGCTCACGCCACCTGAGTGAAGCATGCTGTTGCTTTTGATTTCAATTATTAGATCCCGGGCCCTCTCAAGTATACATTTTTAAAAGGTTAATGTGCATCTTTTCATCCCCCACCGCTACCGGCTCATCGTTTAGACATTATGTTTTAAAGAACAACTGCTTCCCCACTTGACAAATGACACCAAAAGCGTGTCGCTGGCTAGGTCTGTCCTTACAGAGCTGTTGCAAAGACATTCCATCTCACCTTTCCTAAAGTTCAGTTTTCCATGTACAAGAGGGTGGCGCTTTTTCTCCCCCTCCTCAGTAGACTATCAGCTGCTTTCCCATAGTTTTGGAATTCCATAGCTGGTTTGGTCAGTTGTAAGAACTCCTGGTATTGCTGATCACCCATATAACCTAGAATACAGCAGTCCCCTCTTATCCATGGGGAACATGTCCCAAGCCCTCCTCCCCAGTGGATACCTGAAACCACCGATTGTACCAAACCCTCTCACTCTTCTGGAATCATAGAGATGCTTCGTAGTATGAAGTATGATAGTATGAAGGTTCTCTGGGATCCTTGTAAAGCTAGAGTTCTGCTTCTGGTGATGGTAGGGATGTCTCCTGTGATGATTTTGGTGGAAGAGCAGTTAAAATGTGGGCCAGGCTGGCAGGACAGCAAGGTGTAGGTGGTAGGACGCAGAGCAGGCCTCATTGATGCCTTCTCCTGAATGCCAGGGGATGGCCTGGGGCACAGGGTGGGCGGGAGAAAGGTGAATCCATGTGAGAAGAGATTGATACAGGGGTAAGAGAGGATTACTATCATTCATCTATGCACCAAGCACATGCCAAGTGACTACAGATTCTGTGGGTCTTTTCACACCACACAATCATAGCGCCTTATTTCCACTTGAATTGCCATGGCTCTGTCCTGTGAAATGATGGGATTTGCAATTTGGGGAGAGGGCTTTTAGAATTCTCCTCCAGAGAGAGCTCTGATCTGCCTCACCAAACTACAAACCCCAGAATTCGAAGATGATGCATCCATGGCAGTTAAAGTGAAACCACAGTGCCATCATTGTGTAGTGTGGAAGGACCCCTAGGGTGTGAGTTTAGAGAGGGGTATTTAGAATTCTCAGCCAAAGAGCCCCAGTGCCACACCAGACTACAAACCCCAGGATTCCGTAGGAGGGAACCCTGTCAGCAATTGTGTAGTATGAAATGGCCTTTAAAGCAAAGGATCCTGAAATTGCCATCCTACGGCCACTTCTCACATTTCCTCGTGGAGCTCCCTTACTTCCGAATCTTCCTTTCTCTACTAAGCATGTTCTGGAGGCTTCACTCAAATGTCAAATCAACGTAGCAAAGCAGAACATAATCCTCTCTGTGTTAACTTTTAATATTTCTGAACAAGTGGGGCGAGATAGGAGAAGAAAATGAATTTATCAACAGTGGCATTTATTAGCTGAGTGCACCCACCTACACAGAACGCCCCCGACGTAATTTGCTCTAAAGTCTCATTTGATTATGGGGATTACAGATGTCACTACCTTTTAGCTTTTAGAGCTACTTCAGGTTAGGGGGAGTTGAAAGTGCAGATCACACTGTGTCACAGTCATCTTAGTCTTGGCAGAAAGCACATGAGTGCCAGGAGGGAGAACTCTGCAAACAAGATCCTGTATAAGGTTGACATAGCAAAGGTGCATTTTACTTACACAGAAATAGGCTGTTCTGGTCACGGAGATAGTGCTGGTAGAACTCTGTCCAGGCACCGTTGAGCTGTGGGCAAACAGAGATGGAGGTTATGTTAAGAAGTATTCAGTATCACCTTACGGAAGTTTCTTAACAGTACAACCACTGAAGTGATCGAGAGTTGGGGTACTTTTCTTGTGTCAAAATGAGAAACTCGAATCCAATCGAATCTCGGCCTCCGGAGTCATAGTCCAATGTACAAAACACTATGCCGTGCTGGGTTTTGCTTTAAGTTAACCTATGGGGGATGAAACCTTGCTGAGTTTGATGGAACTTCACATCCAGCACCCATGCCTCGGATACACAACATAGAAAATGGAGCACAGAATCTCCCATGTTCAGGATGAGGCTGTGCTTATGACAAGCCTTTGCCGCACACGAGAGCCCATTGAAAAGAAGAACTCCTGCGTGCTGGCTCAACACTCCCCAATGTATTTTCTCTTTTGCAGTGGCTTTAACTCACGATGTTTTAAAGAAGGCACGAGGAAACTTGGAAGTAAGTAAAAAACCACCATGTCCATTAATTAGCCCTCGTTATCCTGCTCCCTTTCCCTTCTGCCTGCTCCTGGTTCATTTATATGAGAAGCATAAATTGCCTTGTTAATGATATACTTGTGTGCGTTTCACAACCTGTAGCTCAGTTTCCCACCCGGTTTAACCCGCTATGCCTTGATATTTAATGTCGGCATGGCACATTCTGGTTGGATCATAATGCTGACGGCAAGATAAACTAGCTTAGGCTTTAATTTTTGTAGGTTGTGATGAACCCTTCAATGCATGTTTCATTAGGGTGGGGAGATAGAAGGAAGCAGATCAGATCACTTCTAGATCAGTTCAGCTCCAGTTTGTCAAGTTGTTTCTCTTCCATATTATGAATGCTTGTACCTGTCTCACATCAGAGGACAGGGTTGGTCCTTCAGCCACAGTTATGGCCCCCTGTGGCAGGCTGCAGATCCCCAGAATCTTTGGTAGACCAGAGAATATTTTTTTTAATGAAGATGGAGGCTAATATTCTACTGGATAGTGGTTGAGTGTTAAGGCTCCCCATCCATCAGTTGGATGGTGGCGGTTGCTGAACCGCCATGGCTAATCAGTAGTGATTTGGGGATGGGGACAGAGCTGTGCCCGAGCACCCTGTGGCTGCTGTTACACAGCTGGAGGAAAGGCACTGTGTAAGGAGGTACCACATTCCTCCTTGTGCAATGCCCAAGAAAGTTCTTACATTGGCACAGTAGGGATTGCAACCCTCTAGTCACCAAGAGGATTCAGGCCTGGATCTGGGACTCTCTTTACATCCAAGGCAGGCACTCTTCCCCTGAACAATAGTATCTCCTGCTATGATTTACTGGCTGCTGTGCCCAGAATCAGCTTTTGCCTCCATACCAGTTTTGATTTCATTCCTAGTTTTCATTTAGTGCTTCATTTTGCAGTGGCTTGTGTAACTTGGAGGTGTTTTTGAAAAGAAAAAAGCCCTGGCAGATCTTTAGGGGGGCACAGAAAGGGCCTGGGGGCTGCCTGTTGCCTGCCCCGCCTTGGTTTAAAGTCTACTAATGTGAGTCTTTGGTAGTATGGGGTCATTCCTCTTAACTTCAGATGTTGCCTTCTTCTCCAGCTCCAGCCAGCTGAAAACAAACCGCCATCCTTCAGCCTCAGCAAGACGAGGGTCCTGTGAAAGCCATGCCTCCCCCCTAATAAAGGCCTTTTCTTTTCTGCTGAGCCTACACTTCCGACTGATTCTTTCCTCTCAAAAGCCTTAAATGTTTCTTGTTGTTGCAGACTGGTTGTGTCCAAACGGCTTCTCCTAGGTCTCTCAAGAGCATCCCAGAGGTGGTGGACAACCGCTCCCGTCATCCCCACCCAACACCAGCTGCCTTTTGGGATGATGGGAGCTGTAGTCCAACATGCCAGAATGGGCACACCTGCTGTATAGCATTGTTTGGCTCAAAAAAGGGGGGAGAGCAAGAAAGAGCCTTAGAAAACAGCAGAAAATGCATTATTTTAAATATGTTGGTGGTTTGATATAGATGACATCACAAGCTAGACTTAACGACCTTGTGGATTTCACCTTTATGACTGTGGCTGCATTTGTCATGATTGCAAATGCCACCTAAAACCCACCTTAAAAGCCTGGAGCTGCAGCACAACCGAAACCAAGGGAGTTCTGTGGCACAGGTGAGCAAGGTGCAGAAGGGCTGATGTGTCGCGTCCTGTCCCCTCCTGCCAGCCAGCTGTGGTGTCACAAGCGGTTGCAACAGAAGCCTCTAGGGGTCGCTCTTGCTGCTTACTTCACCACGGCTCCCTGGCAGGAAGGGGGCTGGATGTGTCGTCCGTCAGCTCCCCAGCTCCACAGAACCTCTTTGGTTGGTCTGCCTGCCTTGGCTTCTAAGGTGGGTTTTAGGGGGCTGGCTTGGGAGAAGGATTGTAATTAAGTCTCTGTGGCTGTGGCTCCCATGTGGGATCTCACCTGTTGTATTGACTTGGCCTTCATCTTGATCCAAATCAAGATTAACGTGATTCTTCTCGAGTTGCGTCGTTCCCCTTTCTGTAAAAACAAAGTGTCCAAAATGTTTTTGTTTGTTCGTTTGTTCAGTTGGTCGGGTATTTAATTGCGGTACGACATTGATTAATGTTAGAAATCCAGAGCTCAGGAAAAAAATCACTTGAGTGGACTACAGCAGTGCTGACTAGGGGATTCTGGGTTTTGTAGCCCACAAAATAAATGTAAAAGGATGGGGAAAAAATGGAGAAGGAAAAAGGAACCCGCCATCAATGCTACACGATCGCAGCAACGGTTGGTGGAAGCAATTTAATTTCAGGTACCTGGCGCTTGGTTGAGGTTGTTTTGGAATGTAGCAAAATGTTGAATAATAATATATTTTTTAGAGAAGTGTTGTCATTATTTGCTTCAAAGGCTTATCTGCCATCTCCCCGCTTACAGCACGCAAGCTTCTAATCCAGGTCATCACAGCAATCTGATAGCAGACTTGGGAGATGTTAAATTGAATCAAAATGTTGATTTTCTTTTTTTGGCAAGACAGCTGCCAGCTTCCCCCCACCCAATCCGTGTGTCAGTCTTGCTGCCGAATTGTTGCCTCTTTTCCTACAGAGCAGTAGCTAAACTCAAATGCTTTAAAATTTCTTCAGGAATGAGTCAGGTCAGTGTGCCCTTGGCTGGCCCAAAAGGAGGGCTGTTGAGCAGAGATGTTTCTTTGGGGGAGTCCTTAATCCTTCCTTGTGCATTGGGGTACTTGCTGGTTGACACAGTTTTGTGTGCACGGCAATAGTGCTGATCAATTTAAGCAAATGAAGGGGGTTGGTCTTACCTCTGAACCCTTCAGAGGCCACCCCAACCTTAATGTTTGGCTTCCCTGGAGAGGAAAGTAAAAAGCTGTTGTATTCATTCTCTGGTGAGCTCCCCCTTCTTTCTTATGCTCTGGAGCAGAAGTCCCCAAACTTGGGTCCCCCAAGCATTTTGGACTTCTGCTCCCAGGAATGTCAGCTAGCTTGGCCAACAGCCAGGAATCCTGGGAGTTGAAGTCCAAATCGTCTCTAGCACCCAAGCTTGGGAATCACTGGTCTAGAGCAAGAGTGGGTGTAGTGTGGCCCAAGGGTTGCGTATGGCTTCCTCTGGACCTACTTTTGTGGCTTCTGAAGCACCGCATCCAAAGACCTCCTTTTTTTAAAAAAAATCATGGTTTTAGAGTAGTTTTGTTGCAGTGCATACAAAGCTTTGTGGGCCAGGAATGAGTTTTGGCCCCCTGATCACATGGAATCCCACCATTCATAAAACTCCCACCTCACAAGCATTCCAGAACATTGTACAACTCCACAAATGCTTCCGTTTTCCTCTTCAGTCCCTCTCAAAATGGCGACAGGAGGTGACAGGGCTCCACTTCCCGTTGCCATTTTGTGAATGACTGTGGAGGAAACTGAGGTATTTGAACTTGTTGTTGGTGGAATGTGGCCCTTTAGAGGGGGAAGATTGGCCCCTGGCTCCCAAATAGTTGCCCATCCCTGGTCTAGAGGAACTGCCCAGCTTAATTTACCCGAGGCAGGAAAGTATGTGCAACTGCTGAGAAAGAAGGGCCTTCTTAGTGGAAGCCTCCCCTAAAAGTGGATGAAGCACATTCCGCTGGATACATGAGACGCCATTCTTCTAAGACATTCCTTCTTAGCCATTTGTTCCTTGTAGAGGAAGGATGGGAGTGGGATGCCCTTTCGAGACAAATTTAATATGGATGCACAACCAACATTTTGTCTTCCTACAACCACGTGGAGCATCCAACAGAATCAGAGGCTTAGCTTCCCACGCTTACCTGTGTTCACAGCGTGGTTCTGTGGTTGTATCTGAGGCTTCCTGCTCTCTTCCAAGCTCAGCTTTGCTTCTGACATCTGGCGCCTGACGTTCTTTGCGGGGCTGGAGTCTACGGTACGTCGGTCGCTGTGGAAGCGGAGAAAATCCACAGACGGGTTGGTGTGTCTCCTTTGAATGTTCAGTGTTAAATGGAATTGATGGTCAAGTCAAAGTGGCCTAGAAGCAGTGTGTGACTCTGAGCATAGGCTGTATGACTTGACGGTGCTGAGAGACCATTTGTTTCTGATCCAAATGATTGTTTTCAATAAATGGATCTCTTTATTAAAAAAAAGTGTGGTTTGTTCCTAAATCCTTTCCACCAATTTGACCTTCTCCACCTAACCTTTGCTAGACGGTACCTCCACATCCTCTCCTTTGATTTTTGAATTTCAGCCTCCTCACAGTAGAGCAAGCATCATGCCCAAACATTTGTGCCCTTAAATTTCGAACTAGGTGACAGTGAGTGCCAGTCACTCAGAATTACATGCTGTTCTTTGCTGGAGACTTTTAGAACCTTCCAGAAAGTAGCCATTTTGCACAGGTAGACACTGCATTACGTCTTGTCCTTGGCACAGGAGACAATTGCCCAAGGTGGGCAAAGCGCAGCCGTCCGGATGATGTTGCACCGCAACACCAGTCATCCTTCTAGGACAGATGGGAGTTGTAGTTTGATATCATCTCTCCCCATGTGTGCATTTAATGTGCAAAACAGCTAACTGTTCATCTGGGGGTGAACCACACACATTTCATTTCCTGTATCCAAAGCTGCAGAAGAGACTACAGAAAAACCTCCATGGGGGGGTGGGGAGGGTGAAGCCAAAGGGCATTTAAAAAATAAACCTCAGCAAATTGAAGTTTAATTTTAGATGTGAGCTAATCAAAGGCAAAAGTTGTTGGCATCATGTTCTGAATTCCTTGCACATTGTCTTCCCATCTTGCAAGAAACGTCAAGTTAATTTTACTAAGTAGCTAAATTACAGATACTCAGAGGTAATCAAAAACGATGCAAATTTCCAACTTTCAGAATTAATCACATTCTGGTTGGGGGGGGATTGTTTTTTCTTTTTTGGAGGGGGGAGGTGGTTCGCAACACCTGAAAGAAACAGCTGGATGGCTATATATAGAACACCACTCTCGTGCGGTCTTTCTGCATCCTTTATTTGCACCATCTGTACTTTCCTTGCACGCCACGGCGTTTGGGCTGCTTGGTTGTATTTTTCCGCTCCTGTCCCTTTCCCAGAGCCTTTCCAAAACGGATGGCCTGGCCTGCGGAAAAGAGCAAAAAGGGATATATGCACCTGCAATTGGGTCAGCAAGAGAGAAAGCGCTGTTCTCTTGAGCTTATCTCATTTTGGAAAGAAAACCAAAAAAGAAAAAGAAAACTCTTCAAGAAGAAATTGTTAATGAACTGAACCTGTTTCAGTGCACGACAAATGAGAAGCACACCTAGCAGACGGACGAGCTGGCCCGAAATACTCCCCCCGCCTTGCCTGCCCCCGCTTGCAAAACTTTGATCTAATTAATCTAAATAGAGCTTTTAAAAAAAAACACAATTAGAACACCGGGGCAAAAGCAAAGCTTTGAAATGGAGGAACATGTGTTTAATGAGCACTAACCTAGAATCATTTGATGTCTGGAGAATGCAAAGGTACAATCGTCTGGCAGGTCAGGTTGATCTGGGACCGAGGGCTCGGTGGTAGCATTTGGGGGGGGCTGAGTGGGCCCAAGGCACCCTCTTCTCAGAACCAGCTCTGTGCCTGGCTCACACGCTAAAAGAAAGCCCTGCTTGGTGAGCCAAAGCTGGATTGCTTTCTCAATTTGAACCGTCGATTTGGAAGAGACCAAAAGGACCCTCTTGTCGGACCCCCTACCATGGAGGAACGAATTCAGAATGAAAGCCTTCCTAAGAGACGGCCACCCAACTTCTGTTTGGAGACTCCCAAAGAAGAGAGTCTACTCCACCATCGTACATCTGGAAGTTCTTCCTAGTGTGTAGGTGGAATCTCCTGTAATTCGAATCCATAGGTTCCTGTCCATCATCTTGGCTTTGAGAACCGACAAAAGGTAGAGACGGGGAATGTGGTCCTACAGATGTTGGGCTGCATCTCCCATCATCCTTCAAATGGGGCGACATTTTGTATGCCTCAAAGCTGCAGCTGTTTGGAGATTGCTCAGTTATTTGTGTATTTATTTGAGACACATCTACATATAGGAAGTAGAAAGCCCTGGGTGCTGTGCCTTTTCTTAAAACTACAAAAACTAAAACATTACGGCAACCCACTGATGCCATTAAAATTTCAGATAAATTCATAAGCAAAACTCACCGATCTGGAAGAGATGGAGTTCAAGCTCATTGAGAAGGTGTTCCCCTTTCTTTTAGGCACTCCTTTCACCCCTGAAGAGCTGCTCATGTGGAGTGGAGGACATCTTCCAAAACGACTGCCTGCTCCAGTAGAGTCTGCAGTGAGACAAGGGAATGCACCAAATGCATTAGACAAAAAAGGACTACTGTGATGTTTAACCCAACTTCCATAAAATATCCATCTTATAATGGAAGATGGAGCAAGCCTATTTTCTGCTGCTGCAGAGACTGGGACATGGAGCAATGGCTTCAAACTACAGGAAAAGAGATTCCATGTAAATATTAGGAAGGTCTTAATGGTAAGAGCAGTTGGACAGTGGAATACACTGCCTGGGAGTGTGTTGGGGTCTCCTTCCATGGAGATTTTTAAACAGAGGTTGGATGGCCAACTGTTGGGAATGCTTTGATGGTGTATCTGAACTATGATCGATATGTCTTCTTTCTGTCTGTTTATCTATTGTATAAAGGAGGGCCTAGGTCATGTCTGCACTAGATTGTTATAGTGCTATTATTCTACTTTCAACATCCTACGGAATCCTAGGGTTTGCAGTTTAGAGAGGGGACTTTGAGGCCAGCGTGGAAATGGCCTTCGAGTGTTTGAAAACTCAGTGATGTGGATTGTTTGGTCCCCCAAATTTACATTTCCCCCTTTAGCCATTAGATGGCACTCGGACGCTGAAGTTTTCTTTATCGAATGTGTCACCAACTCCAGCGTGTCTTTCATTCTGCATTTCTGCTTGTCAAGTTTGCTGCTCTCTCTCTCCCTCCCCTCGAAAAGCTACCTATTTTTAAACCCTCCGAGGTTATGAGACAGCCCCGGCAGCGTGGGACAGGGCTGACTTGGGCTGAAGCAAACAAGCAAGCGAGGGGGGTGGGAATGGCGTGAAGGGATTCACGTCAAAAGGAAGCAAACGAAGAAAACCGCATTGCTTTTGCCCTCTCTCTTTGCCTGCAGTGCTTAATTTTGAAAAAGAGAGTCAGGCTCAACCAGAGCAAGAAAACCAGCCGGCTCTGTCCTTTGCAAGCAAAGCCGATAGGGACTCGAGACAGGGCCTGCTTGGTGGGGGCCCTAGTTTCCAAAAATCCCTTCTTAGGACAGACGGTTTGGCCCCCTTCTTTGCTGTCCTTCCCTCAGCAAAGTTTATTTTGACAGGTTTTTGAGAATTGAAGGGTTTTGATGGAAGGACTTGAAGATTTATTTTAACCTTTTAAATTGCTTTTTGTCATTATTTTTAGCCTGCATTTTTTTTTTATTAATTTTCAACAACAAAATGATTTACGTAAGGGTGGAGACTTAAACAAAATCGTACAGTTATAACATCGAATGCAAAGAAACAACAGAGGCAAAATAGGTTCCCATACTTTTTCTTACAGTGTTTAAGTTTACACATATCTGATCTACTAATATATTTTATTAATTGCTGGCTTTTTGCCGTAACAACAAACGTGTACTTGTAATATATTTTATTCTCTCAAAGCAGTGACTGAATATCTCTCCCCCCATTTTCTCTCTAGGTGATTAAACTGTCCCAGTCTTTCTGAAATTGGGAAGAGGAGAGAAACCGGGACATTTTAAAAGCAGATGGGAAAGTGGGCTGACAAGGGGGTAATCGGGACCGTCCCTACCAAGTCGGGGCGGTTAGAGAGCGTGCGCTCCAGGTTAAGTCTTGATCCAACACATAATGGCAGTATGTGGAAAGCGGACCCTCTGTCTAGGCATCCGCTGGACCCAAGTGACTCAGAACTCCCGGCACTAGGAACAAATCCCCCCACAAACGCTGCTTGAAAAAAATTTCAAATTGCTACCTGAAGAGATTAGGTATTAAAATACCCGGCAATTTTACGCAACCGGCTAAATTAAATCCAGATCCCTGTTATTAATCAAATAATAGCCGACTCGGAAAGCACTTCTGGTGAGCCTATAAAGGGAAATTAATACCATAAAAATGACCACCCAACATCTCATCTCGTGTGCGTTTGCTGGCCTTTAAGTACACGTTGCATTAAAAGTGCCGCTCGCGGCCACAAAAGATTTAAGAAAAATAATAATAATAATGCCAAGTGTGGGGGATGGTTTAATCTGGATTGCGGTCCACAAAGTGAGGGGGTGTAAACCTTCCCTCCTGCCACCCACCCCCCCAAAAGCTGCCCGCTGCCCAAATCTGGTTGCAAAACAGAAGTGGGAACCACGTCTCCCATCGACGCCAAAAGGAGTTGTCATCATCAGACGATGCTGTAGTTAAAGTTCTTAGAGGACATCTGGTGACAATTTGCCAGAAGTACTTGGATAAGATTAATCAACCATTTCACAGCTTCTTATGAACAACTGAACATCTCTTTCTTTTCCTATTTGGTTTTTTTTTAAAAAGACAAAGCTGTTTATGCGCACAAAAGGAAAACAAGCTCAACTTCCTTGATTTTGAAATAAAGCAGGGTGGGAAAAAGTTGCATCTTAAAAAATATTAGTTACAGATCCAAGTCTTCTCCTCCGCTACAGTGGTTGGCATTAGAGTTACACTAAAAACAAACAAACCTTGGCAGTCTGGTGCTACGTTAAAGACCAACAAGCTTTATTTAGCGGTTTGGTCCTTTTCCTCCTCCTCTCCTTTCCCCTCTTTTGCTTTTCTTCTTCCTCTTCCTTCTTCTTCTTCTTCCCTTTTCTGCTTCCTCTTCTTCTACTTCCTCCCTCCTTCTTCTTCCCCTTCCTTGTCCCCCCTTTCATATGTTCTTCTTCCTCTTCCTTCTTGCTTTCTTGTTCCACTTCTTCTTCTTCTTCTTCTTCTTCTTCTTCTTCTTCTTCTTCTTCTTCTTCTTCTTCTTCTTCTTCCAGTTCCTCTCTCCTCCTTCATTTTCTTTTTCCTCTTTCTCCTTTTCCACCTCCTCCTCCTCTCCTTCCTCTGTCTCTTCCTTCTCCTCCTCTTCCTCTTTATTTCTTCTTCATTTCTTTTTCCATTTCCTTTCTCCTCCTCCTTCCTTTTCTTGTTCTTTCTTGCTCTTCCTTCTTCCTTTCCACCTTCCCTCTTCCTCTTCTTCCTTCTTTGTTTTTCTTCTTTTCTTTTTCCACTTCCTTTTCTTCCTCCTTCCTTGTCTTGTCCTGTCTTGTCCTGTCTTCCTTCCTTCCTTCCTTCCTTCCTTCCTTCCTTCCTTCCTTCCTTCCTTCCTTCCTTCCTTCCTTCCTTCCCGCCCTCTTCCTTTTCATATATTCTTCTTCTTTTCCCACTTCCTCTCTCCCCCTTTCCTTCCTCTTCCTCTTCTTCCTCTCTCCCTCCTCCTCGTCCCTTTAAATTATTCTTCTCTTCCTTTTTCTTTTTTTCTTTCAAACTCCTCTCACCTGCAATAGTATATTTTGAATCATTGCATGATGTCCGTGGTTGGGGAGAACTTTGCTATTGTACCACACAGACTTTATGTGCGTGTGTATGTATACACACACACACACCCTACCAACTGATTCAGTGCCTTTAGTCTCGTCGGTATACTGTGGACTGCTACGAAGACAAGCTAACAGGTCCTTGAGGAAATCAAGCCTGAACTCTCCCCGGAAGCCAAGAGGATTCGACTGAGGCTGTCCTACTTTGGCCAGATCACGAAAAGACAGGACTCCTTAGGAAGGACGAGAATGTCTAAGTACGGTGGAAGGCAGTGGGGAAATAGGAAGACCGCATTTCAGAGAGATGGACTCAATCAAGAAAGACACGTCCCTGACTCTGCAAGGCCTGCGCGGGGCAGCTGAGGTTGGGGTGACCAAGGTCTCGTCCATACTGTTAATATAAGTCAAAGTTGATTTGATGGCACTTAAGAATAAGAAGATCTAGTTGGAACTAACCATAGGATTAAAGCTCACCGGGTTTGTCTAGTGGTTCATTCATGAGCCAAATAGCAAAGTGTGGGAGACGTTGTTCCTTACAGGGGCACGTGCAAAATCTTGCTAGTCCTGTGGCAGGCCAGCGCTGCAGGTACAACTAGACAAAGAGAAACTTGGGCCGCCTTTTGGGTCAGAGCCCCTGCGAGCCCCGCTTTGGGACGTAACGGCGGGGAGCCGCCGCAATTCCAGGACGGGTGCCTCGGTTCCCATCTGGAGGCATTCGAAAACACAAAACACAATAATGCTGGAATCATAGAGCGGCAATCTTTAAATTATATTCCCAAAAAGATGCTCCGAGCATATATCATTGCATTATAAAGAGCTTTGGCAGCTTTATTGATGATGTTGAATCTGGCTGACAGATGCATTTACACCAGATAAGCATTGGAAATGCTGGCGTAATTGCTTATTAGTCTAGTCGCGAGGCAAAACAGCAGATTGGAATGAATAGGAGCGCGCACGAACACAGAATTTTGCTGCCTTTGTTTTTTTCCTCCCCCCTCCCCCTCTGCAAGCTCGCCATCTGCTAAGCATCTGGGAATTTCCAAATTTTTTTTTTTTAAAAAAAACATCAAAATCCACATCATGCACAGGTGGGAATTATGGGCGACACATAGACCAAGAAATCCAAACCTTCAGCCACAATGTGATGGAGACTTTACTGCCGTTATAACTCTATATTGGATCGGACTGGATTTCGGAAATATAGGGCCAAAATCCTGCTGGTGTTCGGTACACCCAGAAGTTCCCCTATGGAAGCAGTTGGATATTTTTGTCCAATCTGGAAGGCCCCCATTCCATTCAAGGGGGAGGTATTAGAGTGGCACATGGTGCATAGGTGTGCAATGTGCATGTGCATTGCACATAGACATTTGTCCATGGTATGCACAATGCGTGGGTATATATTGTCTGTGCACACTATATATCCATGTTGCCCAATGTCACAATTTACTCGTGAGGGGGCATTGCACAACAGTTAGCCCCCATCGTCATGACTCCCTCTCTGGAGCGGGAAAGTTCAGTCACAGAACTGGGGTCCCTGGAATGCAAGGCATTTACAACTCCTGCTGTTGGAGGTCTTTCTGAGTCAGAAGTGAGAGGGGCTGAGGATAATGGGTGCCCTACTCCCCAGGGGGAGCTTGAAGAGACAGTGCAGCCATTCTCCAAGTGTAGGAGAGAAGTTACATGAGTCCCAGAGACCCTTAAGTAGGAAATGCTGACTAGTTAAGCACCTGGTACCTTGATACACTGGGCTATAAATACTCTAGCAGTTCTCTGAAGGCTCCATTGCTTACAACCATCCACCTTGGTCACTGGTCACTTTTTGGCATTTTTCCTGGATGTTGGACTGGTCATTGTTTATGACTGTTTGGCTGGCTTTGTTTATTTGGACTTACTGCGTGGCTCCTGGACCGGCTTATGACCACGCTCTTGCTTGCCAAATAGCCCACGAGTGACCTGAAAAGGCTCAACTACCTGACTGCTCTTGCACTCCAACTTGCTTCCTGGGACACTTACTGACTGGAGTCCCCTACCCCCCAAAACACCCCATACCACACACATTCTCCCTCCGCAGTTCCCCTCAAAATGCTGGCAGGAAATACTGAGATGTCAGTTCCTGTCATTATTTTGAGTGGGGCTGCAGAGGAAAACTCTGCATTTGATATTTGGGCTTGCCATGGGGTTGGGGATTAGGGGAAAATTGGCCCCAAGTCCCCACACAATTGCTCACTCCTGTTCTGGAACAGTTCCAACATGCCGCCCCTTCCCGCAAAGCCAGGAAGTGGATAATTTGCACAATGAATTTATTCAGAGGTCAACTGTGTCTCAAATGCACCGGGAAGAGAAAAAAACACACACACACACTGATGTGAGGTCAGGTGCATTTTTCTCTCTGACATGATATGGGATATCATTTTATAGGATATGGGCATAGCCATAAAGACTAAAATTACATTTAGCTCTGGGAAGGCTGTAGTTTGCACGATGTGTTTATTCAGAAATGGGCCAAGCTCGAAATATTATGGGAAACATAGTGATGAAGTAATGTTCTAGGCGCTCTTGTTATGATAGTCAAAATAGTTTGTTTTGCAAAAACAATAATATTTGTACAGCATTTTTAAAAGGCTGTTATTCTGTTTATTAATCTGGTTGTTTGTTTTCCATTTTTGTTGCCATTATGTACTTATAATACGTTCGTGCTTGCGGCTGTGTGTTTTATATAATAACCTGGGAAGGTGGTTAAATTTTTCCGTGTTTTGTCTGGAAATTGCTTTATTAAATATGCACGCATGGACACTTCTCCTGAGCTGCACTACAAAAACATGGTATCAAATCCCACTTTTGGGTGAAGTTCAATTATTACTAGCAAATGAGTCACCATGCCAATGGTTAGCACGAACATAGTGGAAATGTTGTCAAATTCTGTGTGTTTAGCCAATGATTCTACGATCTTTTAGGATGTGATGGAATAATTTTGCAATAATTTTACAAGTACGGACTTCTATCATGGATTGCTAATGTAGAAATATAGCACATTCTTTAACATCAAGTCTTGAGGTGTGAATTATGAAATAAAACTGGAAACAGTTCTGTGCTAACAACGTGCTTTGTCTGTCCGCCTGTCCAACCACAAATCCATCCATCCATCCATCCATCCATCCATGTCCGTCCGTCCGTCCGTCTGTCCCTCCATCTGTCCATCCATCCATCCATCCGTCTGTCCCTCCATCTGTCCATCCATTCATCCATCCATCCATCTGTCCCTCCATCTGTCCATCCATCCATCCGTCCATCCGTCCGTCCGTCCGTCTGTCCCTCCATCCATCCGTCCATCCATCCATCCATCCATCCATCCGTCCATCCATCCGTCCATCCATCCGTCCCTCCATCTGTCCCTCCATCTGTCCATCCATCCATCCATCCATCCATCCATCCATCCATCCGTCTGTCCCTCCATCTGTCCATCCATCCATCCATCCATCCATCCATCCATCCATCCATCCATGTTTGCCTTAAACAAATTGATTTTGGAGTTGTTTAGACAGACAAAGAGATAAAAAGATGCAAATAAAAATGTACATATATTTTGTTGGCTATCAAGTCAACTTCAACTTATGGTGAACAGAGAGAAAGAAGTTTATAGCATGAGCTTTCGTAGAGCCAGTCTGTTTCATCAGACGAAGGAGTGAAGCACCCATGGGCAGGCATTTATAACGATGGATAGGCGGTGTGTGTGTGTGTGTGAATACTAACACAAACGCAAAACAAGTAGGCATGGCGATAAGGCAACAAGTCCAGTTTCAACAATGGTTGTAAAGAGTAGTTAGTGGATGAAGGTGAGAGAGAGAATCTACATAAAGCCAAGATATAAACATATAAATCAGAGAATAGCCCTCCAGATGTTGTGGACTGTAATTTCCATCATAAATCAGAGAATAGCCCTCCAGATGTTGTGGACCGTAATTTCCATCATCCCTCACCACTGTCTTTCTTTCTTTCTTTCTTTCTTTCTTTCTTTCTTTCTTTCTTTCTTTCTTTCCACTGTCTCCCAGCACAAGTTGCAAACATTTGTAGATCATTGCAAAGAAGGGCACACCAAAAAAGCCCCATTGAACAAATATTCAACCCAGACTTTGGCTGGGGATGGTGGGTGTTGCAGTAGAGGCCCACCTGGCTGGCTGGTCCTCTGCACTAGCCTCATAGGAAGAATTTTATCTGGACTTCAAGGGAAGTTGTAGCCCTGGAACAAAGGAACGCTGGGTCTATCAGCAAGTACGCAAATCGGAAGGTCTCTTAGCAACGGGAAATATCACATCTCCTATCTGCTTAAATGCAAAGGTTCCTATATCGTAGTGGCACATTTTATGAATTGCCCGTGCCTTTCAGCGGCAAGTTTTTTCTCCTTCTCTCCCCTTTTTTATTTTTTGGTCCCAGTGTTGTCGTCAATAGGGATCTCTCACAAGAAGGCAGGGTAATTGCTACTAGAAAAGTTCAGTGTTTGAAGATGGTTTGATTAGGGAACTGTACAAATTCAATTTCTCCCAACCAGATTCAATTCTAATCTAATCTAAAGAGAGAAAACTCCAGTGTAATCATGACACATACACACACACACACACACACACCACCAAAGGATGACGGAACAGACTATTTAAATGTGGTTTTTTCCCCCCTCTCCCTTGTTGTTGAAGAGAAAAGAATATGCTGGTTTTGGGTTTAGAGACACTGGCGACCTCAATCTCACAGTGGCGTTCGGTATGCGCGAGTGCACCTGTGTGGCTGGTTAAATAACCCAAGAGCTCACACGGGGAGGAAAGTATGTGCATGCATGTGCAAATCTGGCCACCGTTCTACGTCCAAACCCCTGGAATTTTCTCTTCCTTGTAAGCCAGTGTTCGGTACCATCGGGGAGGAAAAGGAACGAGGTAATGCCCCAGCCAAAGATACTCTTATCCTGACATAATTGTCATTTGCTTGCCTTGTATGATAAAGCCCAAAGTATATATCTCATGTGAGAGTCAGCACTGTGTAGAACACCGGACTATGACCCTCGAGACCAGGGTTTCATTTTAGAAGGGTTGCCGTCTGTGGCTAAGTCTTTGCAGGATTCTGCCCTCAAGGATCTTGGCCTTGACTCTAGTCTTTGCAGGATCCTGCCCTGGGCCTCAGGCCCAGCTGGCTGCTCAAATGCAGGGCAGCTGGAGCAGCCAGGAGCCAGCTATATAAGGGCTGGGTTTTCTCTCGGCAATGTTTGTCACAGCAGTGTGGTCTCCTGAGCTGCCTGTAGCCTCTTTGGATGCCTCAGTGGGCCTGACCTTGCTGATCCCTGGACTCTGACCTCTGGCCCTTTGGACTCTGGACACCAGGTAGGCTCTGTTGCTTTGGACTTGCTGGACTTTGATCTCTGGCCCCTTAGACTCTTGATATCAGGTCAAACCTCTGTTGCTGTGGGCTCTTGCTGGACCCTGACCCTTGGCCTCCTGACCCCAGTGCCCATTCCCTGTTTCAGCCCCGGTCCCTGAATTTGGTTAGCCTTGCTACCCACACCCTGGACCTTCCCAGATTCCCTGACTGACCATGGAAACCCACTGGCTGACCAGGGGCATGTCACACACACTCAGCCCCAGGAAACTCCGTGATAGCTTGGCCTTAGGGTCACCATAAGTTGGAAATGACTTGAATACTCACAATAACTACATTCTGTATTGGCTACTTAGTTAAGTAACTACCTATAGGAGCCTACTCATACTCTGGAGGGGAAGGCCTTTCCACCCCTATCCCAGGGATGTTTGGTGAGGACATTAGAAAAGAGGGAACTTGTGGAACTCCTTGTCAGGTGTCTAGACCCTGTTGGAGAAAACAGATGTGCTATCTGAGAAGATAGATTTAGCTCAAAAGGGATTAGGGATTGCTAGCACTACAATGTTATCTTTTGTTAGCTGCTACTCACTGCAGTGCATTCATTGCTAATTGCCATTTGTAGTAATGTATCACATACTAATTGCTGTTTCTGGTTTATATTTGGGTATGGAGTCAAAGGACTTAAGGCACCCAAGGAAATGATCTGGCAATATTTGGGGCCCAGGGTATCTGGCACCAAGGGAGAGAGGATGAGATGGGGAAATGACTTGAATACTCACAATAACTACACAATAAATACAATACATTCTGTATTGGCTACTTAGTTAAGTGACTACCTATAGAAGCCTACTCATACTCTGGAGGGGAAGACCTTTCTCTTGTTTCCACCCCTATCCCAGGGATGTTTGGTGAGGACATAAAAAAGATACCAGCAGCAAAGTGTTATGAGGACAACCAGATAAGAGCACAGGAACTGGCCAAGTTCCCAAGATGAAAGTATGTAAATAGGGAGGCCTGAGAAACTCAGGGATCTGGTGAGGTGACATTTATGACCTTCATCAGTCAATGCTATTATGCCAAAAAATTGGATGCCACTAAAGCCTGTCGCCCCACAACACATGCCAGTCGTAGCAACTTTTGGAAGCCGCTATGTTGCATGCCAAATTCTAACAAATGCATGCCAAATTCTAACAAATGCTGCTGCTAGAAGTCTTTGAATGTTTCTTTGCAAAGCAAATTAGCCAGCCCATGGCACCCCCTTCCCCAGGAGGTCCAATTGGCCTCCTCTTTCTGCCAGCAGGTAAAGACTTCTCCATTTAAGGAAGCCCTTGGTTTTTAGTGATCGCAGCAGATGGGGCTTGTAATGGGGGTGAGTGGGTGTAGTCTTCTTACTTTATTACACTTTAAGCATCTTTTTCTTGTTTGTAACCTGTTTTTTAAAACTTGTTTTTAACTTGTGTGTGTTTAAATATTTCAGTTTAATTGTGTTTTAACTTTTGCATTAAGAGGTGTTTTTTTAAAAAAAGGTAAAGTGTGTTTCACTTTTAAAACATGCTGCCTTGGATACCGTGCTGGGAGAAAGGTGGGATAGAAAATACATGTATACATAAATGCATAAGTAATTTTAAATAGCAAATCTCAGGTATTTAAGTGTTTAAGATTACTTAAGAGTCCCTTCCACCTCCAAACGAATGGAAATATAATTCACTTGTGCTTTGCTCAATGGACCTCTTTCTCCCTGTGCAGCTGATGCTTGGTAAAATAGATTGAGATTGTTGCAGTAGTGTCACAATCATGACTGAAGAGCAATTGGGAATACGGTCTATAAACCAATTAACTCTTCTGCATTCACGATTGCTACTTAGGCTACTTCCACACTACACTGTTACAGTGCAATTATTCCACTTTCAACATCCTAGAGAATGCTGGGGTTTGCAGTTCTCGGCCTGAGAGCGCTTTGGCCCCAGTAAACTACAAACGTCAGAATTCCACGGGATGCTGGAAGTGGAATAATAGCACTATAACAATCTAGTGTGGAAATTGCTTTAGTCATTAATTTTTTTAAAAATTTTTTTGTATTGATTATACAGAAAAAAAGCAAAACAAAAAAGTAAAACACCATGTGATACACATAGTAGTGAAACAAAGAAATTTCATCAAAAACAAGCTTACATTATTATTTCTCTCTAATACCATTACAATCATAAACTTATTCAGCTTATTCTGTATCATACTACTTGTATACTTTTGTTACCCATCTCTAGACCTCATTCTCATTATACTCATTATTATTATTATAATAATTTCATTCTTAATTCTATATTTTCCCCTTACATTTAATCTATTGCTATTACTAAATATAATCTTATTACTTAACGTATCAAACTATCTCTAAAGGTAAACCCACTCCCCAAAGGTTTCAACTTACTTTTTTTTTGTTTTGCAAAAAAATTAAACACAAATCCAATATAAACAATATCCCACATAATTAACAAAAAAGTGAATAAACCCCGCCCCCAGAGTCAACTTTTTATTTAATCCAGTTTCCAAAATTGCCATTCTTCTTGTGAAAGGGTAGCTTTACCATCTCTTATCAAAGCTTTTTCCAAAAATATTTTCCAAATTTCTTCAAAATCATTCCCTTTTACAAGACCTGTCATAAATCTAATTCTACAAGTTAATTTATCATGAATTGCAATTTTCCACACTTCTTTATACCATTCCTCTATTTGAAGTTTTTCATTTGTTTTCCATTTTTTTGCTATTATTAACCTCGCTGCAGTTAACAAATTTGTTATTAATTCCTTCGTTACCTGGGTACGCTCAACCTTATTATATATAGACAACAACCCTATATTTGGCCTTAGTCATTAATGTGGCACTATTGGCAGGACTATAACTCGCTCCCCGCCACCTACTTTACCTGGCATCAGTTGCATGGGAACCAGAAGATCCGTTCCGCCAACTAAGTAGTTGATACAGAATATTAGCCATATTTTTTAAAACCAGCATCATCAGTCCAAGAATGCAGACTCAGCCCCACTCCAAACTTGCACCCCATTAGATTACTTTTGCTTCTTTCTTTCCCTCAGTTAAAGGACATCCTCCCCTAAAGAAACTATGAACAGTGTCCTTGTAGTTGCGTTGTTGTGCAACTGTGTGCCTTCAAGCTGTTTCTGACTTCTGGCAACCCTATGGTGAAGCTATGGTGGGGTCTTCTTAGCTAGATTTGTTCAGGGGAGGGTTTGCCTTTGTCTTCCTCTGAGGCTGAGAGAATGTGGCTTGCCCAAGGTCACCCAGGGGGTTTTCAGGGCTGAGCCCTAGCCACTGGAGTCGTAGTCCAATGCTCAAACCACACCATCATTCTGGGTCTCTGTTAGCTGCGTACTCAAGCACAAGTCATCCTTAAGTGTGTGCATGTCTTTCTGTGGTCATTGCAAAGGTTGATATTCTTTTCCTTTCCCAGGACTCACTGCGTTGCTGCAAGATTCACCCCCACCGTGGCCATTTTAAGGCGGGCCACGTCCTTTCCTGTACTTTTGCTGCTGCCATTTCAGTTTGCAACACTTGAAAGGCTGAAATGACTCAGCTTTCCACTCCCTGTCTTTAAGGGCTACATGTGACAGTCTGGGCCCTGCTTCCAAAGCAGGGCTACTGGCCTCTTTTGGTTCCCCCTAGAGCCTACGATAAGGGCCCAATTCTTCCTCTGTCTTGTCTGAGGAGGATTCCTCCAGGTCAGACATCACACACCAGCTTCCAAAATAATCACTAATAATTGTTGTTCTGCAATGGCAGAACACGGAGGCACGGCGCCTATCACGTTCTGTAAAGCAATCTTGTCCTGTCACATAACCGTGCTTGCATAATTTTACATTACACAGCTGGTGAACGAGATAAAAGAATAATAAATTATTGAATACCAAAACTATAAATAACAGCCTGATTCCCTATTGTTTAATCCCAGGTAGAGTAGACCCGTTAAGTCAGTAGAATTTATCTGCAGGTTGATTCACTATTCAACAATGGATTCAATGGGTTTACTCTAGCTGGAAGTCAGGTTCTTAAAACTGCAACGTAGAGATGCAACAGATTGTGTTGAGGCCACGGAGACTTATGGAGGGGTTTCATCTGGAATTATTCTCTGGCTTGGATTTGAATCGAATAATTTAATTTAAGCTACTGTCTGCCTCAGAGTGGATTTTGTGGAGGGTGGGCTATCCGGTACATGACACCTGTGCAATGCAGGAGGGAAGTGAGTTGCTGATGGGAGGAATATCCATGCGCACAGAAGAGGAGTGGGCACCTCTTCTTCTTTCTTCTCCTTCTCAAATCCCAAGCAAATTTCCACCCTTCCTGATATCTTTGGTGCTGAATTGGCTGGTCAGAGAGCTCACAGAAAAGCTCCTGCTGCAATTTGTGGCCCTTTTCCGCACTAGAGTGTTATAGTGCTATTATTCCACTTTCAACCTCCTATGGAATCCTGGGGTTTGCAGTTTAGGGAGGAGCCTTTGAGGAGAGGAGGAAGCGGAAGTCCTTGAGGCCCCTCCCAAAACTGCAAACCTCAGCATTCCATAGAAAGTTGGAAGTGGAATAATAGCACTATAACACTCTAGTGTGGAAATGGCCTGTGTTAGCAAAATGTATCTGAGGATATGAGGTTGGAGCCCATCCAGCGGGGCCTTCAGGTCCCTGTGCTAATGCATGACAAATTGGCCACCAACACACATGAATGCTCTGAAAGAGAGCAAGTGAGCAATTCCTTAATTCTGGGCAGGTGAAGAGAGAAAAAAAAAATCCCTTTCTGTCTCTTCCATCAGCCAATTTAAACATGAATAAGTGTTAATGTGGCCTAATGGCAGCAGAGAAGTGATGGAAAAGGAAGGAGAACTAGCGTCCACAAAATATATACATATCTAATGGGCGAGAGATGGAGTATAATAACCGACCCTGTTAGAAAGTCCAGGCAGGGTTTTCTCAGCTCTGGAGCCACTTCCATGCCAGGGCATTGGCAAGGGATGCCTCCTGCTTCAGAGAAGACTGTCTCCACTCCTAGGAAGCACCTTGTATATTCAGGGTCACAATTTGCGTGGGCCAGAGGTCTTGTGGGACACCCTCTCGGCCCCTTCCAAACCCCCAGAGATTTTAAAATGGAAAATTTCACCTCTAGGGAGATGATTCCCAGTTTAAATGTTATTTCCTGCCCCCTCCCACAAGCCTTTTAGGTATAGAAGCATCTATGCCTCATTTTGCAATAATGTGTTTCGTCTTAAGTGGACAATTAATACCCATTAGAATGCTAGCATGGTGTCAGGATCTGAGCCTGGATGAGCAGAGTTTGACCCCCTGCTCAGCCCGAAAACCCACTGCATGAGTTTGGGCACATCACACACTCTCAGCCCCAGAAAACCCTATGAGGGTTGCCATAAATTGGAAACGACTTCAAGGCTTTACAAAGGTCTCACTCTTGAGGCAGATGAGAACCACTAGCACTGGTTTATTGGCATGAACTTCTGGCTATCGGAAGGCAATCCTGAGCTTCCAGATTTATCATTTCACCACTGGATGAGGGTGGTGTACTTCCATTTTACATGTCACAAACACACACATACATGCAGTCTGATGTTAAGGGGAATTCTACATTCCCTGCCATTAGCCTCTTTTCCCAACAGTAGGATTTCTTCAAAAATATGTGCCTCAGTGAGCTAGTTTAAAAAGTAAGCCTCTGTGTCTCTTGACCAACGACAAAACAAAGGATGGTCAAATGCGAGATACATTAGTAAGGGAAAATCATGTGTTGCTATAACAGACATCTTTCACCACTAGAGGGTGCAACTGAGTAAAGACCATGCTAAATATATCATCACGGCTGACCCTGCTTGACTTTGTCCTCTGACTTGACCCATTGTTGGATTGCTAGGCTCTCTGCCATATGGAAAGGAGTGTGGTTTGCTGGATGTGTACTTAATCACTGCATAGAGATTACTGTGCATGTCTGTTAGATATTGGGCATTACCGTCGCAAAGCATCCATTGCTA
The DNA here is from genome assembly GCA_948474755.1 of Ctenosaura bakeri. Lineage (NCBI taxonomy): Eukaryota > Metazoa > Chordata > Lepidosauria > Squamata > Iguanidae > Ctenosaura > Ctenosaura bakeri. Next base: position 540,985 of record CAOLHI010000335.1, read on the forward strand.
AATGTTTATTGCTACAACATATCCAGAATGGTGAGAAGGGGAAGAACAGGTAAGAGTGAAAACAAAAGTTCAGACTAGACAGATGCGTTGTTTTGAGAACCTGGAGCTTGTGAGATTAGAGCAGGAAATATGCGATCAAGGTTGGTGGGCAAATGTGGCGTGCACTGGCCTGGGGAAAATGTTGGGGAGGTGGATTTATGGCTCTCACCAATCACTGCTTTGCATGCCTTAATTTGTAATGCGAACCCATGAACGCTGTAAGCTTTGTGTATGCTTTAACGGCAGCAACTTCTGCGGAAGTGTGCTGCGTTGGTCATGCTTATCCATTGGATAAGCTACTGTCTGCCTCAGAGTGGATTTTGTGGAGGGTGGGCTATCCGGTACATGACACCTGTGCAATGCAGGAGTCTGCAGAGGGAAGTGAGTTGCTGATGGGAGGAATATCCATGCGCAGAGAAGAGGAGTGGGCACCTCTTCTTTCTTTCTTCTCCTTCTCACATCCCAAGCAATGGCAGCTGGTTGCAGAGAGCCAACGTGGAACGCGAGACGGGACGTGTACACACGGAAGCTGTTTGTGCGACATGGGGTGAATCCCCTCCTCATTTGCATATTGATTTCTCCTTTTAGTAATTATCTGTAAAAAGTCAAATATTTGCTTTATCTTATAATTCAATTTCAGAAATGCCTCTGGGATTCAAATTAACTCTCTTGTAATATCTTCATTGAGAAAGAAGATTAATTATGCTTACAAGGAACCTAATTTAACTTATCAGACCTTTAATGTTTTCAGGGATCAGTAATGCATTTAAAATTTAGGATTAGAAGGGCGATCGGGTTCCATTAGCTGGGCAACTTTAATATTTGCCATTATTTTTATGCATGGGGGAGCCTTGCAACCTCCCCCCCCCGTCTCCCTGTCCCTCCTGCAATTCTCTTCCAAGAAAAATTAAAATATCAATTAAGATGATAATAAACATTATATATTGACATTAGTTATTATGCTTCTGGTGTTTTAAGAGTGCATTAAAAGGCCTTCGTGAATGGTAGGGGGAAAAAATATCAGAATTATTAATACTGGATGAGCTTGAACTGACTCTAGCTGCCAAATAATCTCTCCCCCCACCTTTCTCTTACGTCTGTACATACAGTGAGAACATCCAGTCCCAAAGAAATGCTCCTCTACCTATTTTTCACACCTGCCAGAAGCTATACTTGCAGCCCGTCCTTCTAGCCCAGATGCAGGAATGGCACAACTCTCCAAAGGTTGTGAGACTGCCAATCCCAACAGCCCTTGCCAGCATGAGCAAAAATTTGGAGTTCTAGAAGGGGGTGTCCAGCCATATCTTTAGGGCTCTGTGATTCCTAGCATAAAGCATCCCTGGTTAAACTGCAACAAAGTCCTCAGTGAAATTTAACTGGTGGGGGCGAGCGGAATATCACATCCTCCAACATTTCAAAGGTGGAAACCCAGACATGTGGCCAAGCAACGAGCCATGTTCTGGCTAACTGGCTCTCAGGGTGTTTAACAGAATCATAGAATCATAGAAATTCAGAGTTGGAAAAGACGACACAGGCCATCCAGTCCAACCCCCTGCCATGCAGGGAGACCCTCAAATCAATCCCGACAGATGGCCATCCAGCCTCTGCTTAAAAACCTCCAAGGAAGGAGCCTCCACTACACTCCGAGGCAGCAGATTCCACTGCCGGACAGCCCTGACTGTCAGGAAGTTCTTCCTGAGGTTCAGGTGGGATCTCCTTTCCTGCAGCTTGAATCCATTGCTCCTTGTCCTGGTCTCTGGAGCAGCAGAAAACAAGCCCTCTCCCTCCTCTACGTGGCATCCCTTCAAATATTTAAACATGGCTATCATGTCCCCTCTTAACCTCCTCTTCTGCAGACTAAACATCCCCAGCTCTCTAAGTCTCTCCTCATAGGGCATGGCATTTAAGAAAAGCAAGCAATGCAGCAGCTTTTCCCCAAAGTTGCTGAGACTAGAGCATCTAAGTTGGTTATAGGTTTTATACCTTGTCATACAATGTTTTAGTGTACATATCAATGACTAGTTATGTCATAAATGTTAAGTCACCCCCACCAGCACAGGCATTTCCCCAAGCGTACAGTTATTTACATATCTTTTATCCTGGGAGCAAAGCCAAGTTACAGTCTCCTTATCTGTACATAGCCTATTCCCATAACACCTTCCTGCTCTTTTGCTGTTCCCCCCTTTTGATCTTCTTCCCTCTTGCCCAGATGTAAAGTGACACTGAATAGTACAGTAATTAACTATTTGGAGCCTTCGGATACTTTAAGAGTTTCAACTGGATTCATAGTTGCCGGTAGCAATTAGCAATGGATGCACGATAGTATTTCAGCAAGCAATGCTTGATTTGATCTAATGTGGCTATGCTAAGACATCTACTGACGCATGCATATGATATATTGAGTGCCAAGAGATTCCATCTAAATATCAGGGTCCCAATCAGACGGAAATGACTTGGTGGCCTCCAACATTAACCTCTTTAGTGGTGGACATTCAGCTACAAGGCTTCCTAATCAATGATGATTCTCTGAAGGTATCAAGGCTGACCGCAGCACTTTTAGCGCATCCCGCAGACAGGCCACTGTGGTTTCCTCTTCCATTTGGCGGCGTTTGCTGACTCAGCAGCAAAGCCAGATGATGGGCCATCTGCGCTTCCTCTCATTAGCTCCCTTTTCTCCCCTCCCTTATTTCTTTGCCTCTTCAGAACACCACCCCATTGAAACAGGGAAAAAAGGGCTGCCGATGGTGCTGGCATGGGGGAGAGTCAAGGAGGGCTGTTTGAAATTGACAAGTTAGGAGCAGCAGATGGGAAACCGAGAGCGCCTAACGAACACTCTCTGTTCTTCTGAAGGGGGCTCATTAGCAGGATGTACTCCATGCCAGGGAAGCTGGGACCCAGAAAGTTATCAGTGAGGTTTTGCTGAAGTAGTTCTGGAAAGGGCAACTGATAGAACACCTTCCCGTGGAGGGATATGCACTACTTAAAGCATGTCCAGGAGGCCAGACCCCTCTCTCTTCCCCATTTCCCCACTAGCCTGTTATAGTGCTATTATTCCACTTTCAACATCCTATCGAATCCTGGGGTTTGCAGTTGAGGGAGGGGCCTCAAAAGCACTCCCAAAAGATGCCCCTCCAACCTCTGTTTAAAGAGCTCTGATGTGTCCGGTTGCATGTTTGCTGGATGTGTATTAGAGTAGGTTGGGTAGCTAGTTTAGGCAATTGCTAGAATCCACTAGAGCCCCCCAAAACATCACATGCCAATAATTGATTGCAACTATATATCTTTTTGTATATCCCCTCCTGACAGATGGCTGTCCAGGCCTCTGTTTAACTTTTTTTAGAAGTATATTTATTTATTTTTAAAAAGACACAGAAGGAAAGAAAACAATTAGACAGTACTAAGTTGAAAAACGCCACACAAACTGCTAAAAGAAAGAGTGGAAAAGAAATTCAAAGAATACAAAGAAATGCAAGTACAAATACAAAAAAATAAAGAGGAATATATAGATATACAGACAGACAGATACATAGATATACAAATAGGACTTCCCCACCTGGTAAGAGTACAACTAACATTAAGAAATCTGAATTAATATCTTTTCTGAAAAAGGAGAAAACTACATGTCGATGTTGTGTTATATTGTGTGCTTTAATGTATGTATTCATTTTTTTATGTGAATTCAATAAACTTTATTTTTAAAAAAAAAGAAAAAAAAAGGAAAAGAAGAAAACTAAATAAAGATGTACTCCAATAGGTCTCGACTCATTCCTTAAACCTAAGTATACCATTTGAGCTAAACAACATGAAAAATATACACTGGTCTTTACATCTTTCCAGGAACAAAATACAACATGAGATTAAATATGCAAGCTCTGTTAATAACCCAGAAAAAAAGAGGGAGAAGGAGAGGAGAAGAATTTTGTCAGAGGTTTCTGTTTGCCAAGAACAACCTTCTATGAAGATCATCTCTGCCAGACCTCTGTTGAAAAAACTCCAAAGGAGGAGACTCTGCTGAACTCCGAGGCCACGTATTCCACTGAACAGCTCTTATGGTCTGGCTTGTTGTATGTCTTCAAATCATCTCCATCTAATGCAACCCCCTAAGGTGAACTTATCATGGGTTTTCCTGGGGCTGAGAGTGTGTGACATGCCCAAGGTCTCCCATTTTCTTCCCATGGCCAAGCAGGGAATTGAACTCTGGTCTGTAGGGTCACCGTCCATTGCTCAAACCACTGGTTCTTTTACCTCCAGGAAGTTCTTCCTAAGGTTTAGTGGGAATCTCCTTTCTTGTACTTTGAAGCCACTGCTCTGTGGTTTTTATCACTTTAAATCACGTCAAGGTATCAAACTGATTTTATTGCATGCTGCCCTGATATTGTTGGACAGAGGATGGGATGTAAATATTTTCACAAACATTGTGATAAGATACATAAAGATACATAAACCTTATAAGGAAATAAGGATGGATGTCCAATTCAATTCTGCCTTGTCCAAGCAAGACAAGATGAAAGCATAGATGCACTGATGAGTATCAATCCCCAAAGCATTACACTTTCTGACCTATTGTCAACAAGAAGAGTCATGCACACCAGAGGCAGGGTTGACAGATTAAGTACTTAACGCTGTAATTGAGAGTAAAAGCTGCCAACATTAGCATACAGACCTTATCTCCATCCCATAATTAAATAAGACCCTGGCCGTTAGAGCAACCATCATCAAAGAAGCCTTCATGCACATGTGTGTAGAGTGCAAAACATTCTGGATTTAATAAATGTTGCAAAATGAATCTCTGACATTAAACTTAGGATGTATTCTTTTAAAAATCTCCATGTTGGAACAGGCCTACAACAGCATCAGGTTCTGTGATATCCATTGGGAGGAGTGGGAATCTCAAAGGTACAACTATGGAAAAGACAATGTCCTTGGGGTCATATATATATATATACACACAATAATATCAGCAATTAAAGGTCATTGTCTTTTGCATTTCCATAGTTGTACCTTTGAGATTCTCACTCCCCCAATGGGTATCACAGAACCTGATGCTGTTGTAGGCCTGTTCCAACACGGAGATTTTTAAAAGAATACATCCTAAGTTTAATGTCAGAGATTTATTTTGCAAACAAAAAAAAAAAAAAAAAAAAAAAAAAAAAAAAAAAAAAAAAAAAAAAAAAAAAAAAAAAAAAAAAAAAAAAAAAAAAAACCCAGACCCAGACCAAACCAGACCCAAGACCAAGTACCGGGGCAACCAAACCATACCAAACCCCAAACCCAATACCCAAGACCAATACCAAGACCCAAGACTTCAAACCCAAGACCCAAGACCAAACCCAAACCCAAGGTACCAAACCAAGACGCCAGTAGCCAATACCCAAACCGAATTACCAAGACCAAACCCAAGACCAATGACCCAAGACCCAAACCCAAGACCCAAGACCCAAGACCCAAGACCCAAGACCCAAGACCCAAGACCCAAGACCCAAACCCAAGACCCAAGACCCAAGACCCAAGACCCAAGACCCAAGACCCAAGACCCAAGACCCAAGACCCAAGACCCAAGACCCAAGACCCAAGACCCAAGACCCAAGACCCAAGACCCAAGACCCAAGACCCAAGACCCAAGACCCAAGACCCAAGACCCAAGACCCAAGACCCAAGACCCAAGACCCAAGACCCAAGACCCAAGACCCAAGACCCAAGACCCAAGACCCAAGACCCAAGACCCAAGACCCAAGACCCAAGACCCAAGACCCAAGACCCAAGACCCAAGACCCAAGACCCAAGACCCAAGACCCAAGACCCAAGACCCAAGACCCAAGACCCAAGACCCAAGACCCAAGACCCAAGACCCAAGACCCAAGACCCAAGACCCAAGACCCAAGACCCAAGACCCAAGACCCAAGACCCAAGACCCAAGACCCAAGACCCAAGACCCAAGACCCAAGACCCAAGACCCAAGACCCAAGACCCAAGACCCAAGACCCAAGACCCAAGACCCAAGACCCAAGACCCAAGACCCAAGACCCAAGACCCAAGACCCAAGACCAAGCCAAGACCCAAGACCCAAAACCCAAGACCCAAGACCCAAGACCCAAGACCCAAGACCCAAGACCCAAGACCCAAGACCCAAGACCCAAGACCCAAGACCCAAGACCCAAGACCCAAGACCCAAGACCCAAGACCCAAGCCCAAGACCCAAGACCCAAGACCCAAGCCCAAGACCCAAGACCCAAGACCCAAGACCCAAGACCCAAGACCCAGACCCAAGAACCCAAGACCCAAGACCAGCCCAAGACCCAAGACCCAAGACCCAAGACCCAAGACCCACTGTGCTACCTTACAGCAATTATGTGCTATACAGCTATAGAACCACTATTGTGTGTGTGTGTATGTATACATGTGGAGAGAGAAACAATTTCACATGTTTCATTTGTGTGTATTTGGAGAGATTACATTAACCCTGTGCAATCACTCCACTTCTTATAAATAAAGACAAAACACAAACTATGTTAGTGTTGGAAAAGTGATAAGAGCATCCAAAGCCGTACAATCCCCCCGCCCCGTTCCTTTATTGCTGGAATGCTTCCTTCCAGTTTGTTGCTTCTGTGGGTTTTATTAGCACATTTTGCTGGAGTAGATTTGCTCTGAAGTGATAAAAAGCCGACTATAATCAGAAAGCTTTTGTTATCGGGCAGCAACCACTGGTAAATGCCACCTCAGAAGGGGCTCCGTTCAATGCCTTTATTACGGTGATTAGTCTGAGACACTGTTAAGATCGCAACAAACTTCAGGCTCGACTGATAAGACGTGGTTGAGAAGGAAGGAAGGAATGGAATTGGTGAGGGGGAGAAGGGGATGACTTCAAGCACACGTGAAATGTTCTGCAATCCTCTGGTGGAACATCAGGAAGGATTTACGGATCTGGCTCATGAATCCGATGAGAAATGCATGAATGAGGTGCAAATACAAAATGAGAACTAGCATGGTGTAACGGTTTGAACATTTGACTATAACCCTGGAGATCAGAGTTCGATTCCCCACAGAAACTCACCTTGGAAGCATCTCATACTTTCACGTCCTAGAAAACCCCATGGTAGGATGCAGCCATAACCTAGAAATGACTTGAGGGCAAACAATAACAACACCACCTCTGAGCTTTCCTTGACAAAACCCTATGAAATTCATAGGGTCAGTACAGGTCAATGGGTGACTTGAAGGTACATGGCCACCACAATGCTCAGAGTACATGGGCAACATGACTCATGCCTGAATAGGGTATCTGTCTAGGGGTAAGGTATGCATTATGCATTATGAGGAAACATCCAACTGTTGAGGTTTGCATCTGGCTCCACCCATTTTACATTGGCCACACCTATTGTCCTTCTTCCCACCCTTATGCTCTTAGATCTGCTCCCAATGCCAGAATGTGGCCCCAGAGATCCTCCCCAAGTTGGTGTAAGGGTTTGGGTCCTTGACTAAATCTTTGCAGAATCCTGCCCTCGAGGATCTTGGCCGTGACTCCTGCCCTGGGCCTCAGGCCCAACTGGGTGCTCAGATGCAGGGCAGCTGGAGCGGCCAGGAGCCAGTTGGGCTTTCTCTCTGAAATCATTGCCACAGTAATATGGTCTTCTGTGTTGCCTGTAGCCTCTCTTGATGCTTCAGTGTTCCTGGCTTTGCGGACTTCTGACCTTGGACCTGCCTCTTGCCCCTTGGACTCTCGATACCTGGTCATACCTTTGTTGCCTTGGACGTTTGTTGGACTCCGGGCACTGGCCTCCTGACCCAGTGCATGTTTTCTGCCCCAGCCCTGGTGCCTGCATCTGACAATCCTCACCACTCGTGTCCCGGACCCTGACAGTTAGAATTTGGCTTCTGATCTGCACTCCTTGCTTCCCATCCAAGGTGTAAGCGCCACTGAAGAGAGGGGAACTTGTTGTGCTTGTTGCATGCTTTCAAGTCATTTCTGACATACGGTGACCCTATCACGGGATTTTCTGGGGCTGAGAGTGTGTGACGTGCCAAAGGTCACCCAGTAGGTTTCAATATCTGAGCAGGGAACTGAACCCTGGTATGCAGGGTTATGGTTCATAGTTCAATGCTCAAACAACTACACTTAATTCTTAATGTCATGGGATCTGTGTTGGGAAGGTGCTTCCATTGTACAGTAAAGATAACGGCACATAATGAACAGAATGGGTATTTTCAAACTAATCTGGCGGCTTAAGTTCTCCCTAGCCACAGTTTGGAAAAGTCATAATCTAATAAAGGAAGTGGCTAACACTAAAAAGGTCAAAGTCAGAACATGAAGTCCTCATTAAGCAAATCTATGGCTTCCACGGGAAGGCATAAAAGATCCGGTAATGAGAAATACCTGTCAGACGCAGCCCTATGAAGGAAAAAGAGGAAGGTGTGTGGAATCAAATGAATGTGGCACCAGAATCTGGGCTGAGAAACTTGACAAGAAATAGTTCTGTAATGAAATTTTAGGTTATTGCAACAATACTAGAAATTTGAAAGCTGAAGAAAAATTTCAAGCAGGGGGGCAGGACTCTTTATTCGAAAGATTCAGGGTCATCCCATCCTAATATACCCATAAAGTACGTCCTGTTGAACTCGATCATCTTCCAAGCTTCCGTATCTAGGCTGGCACTGTTGAGCAGACAAGAACATCAGAATAAGGCACACCAATGGTTATATCCAAGAGTTAAGGTAAGAGTTCACACTAATATGACGTTACAAAGTGGAGTCTTGCGGTTTTAACAGTCGTATAGCAGGGGACTTTTTTTTGAGATGACATCCCAAACCAGTAAACAAAAATATGAAAGGAAAAGGAAGGTTTTCCTCTGCTGCTGGTGCCCGTTCTAGTAGAAGAGCGTGAATTCATTTACGTCGGCAACCCTAGGATGCCCAATGGCGTTCTAGCCAGCTGTCACCAATTCCCACTTCACGCAACTATGATGATAACATGGCCTTTTATAATTATGTGAATCTTGGTCTCTCTAGTGCAATGTTGTCAGCAGTTGCCAGAACCTTGTGTCACCATCTATGGTATGTAAAAAATTAGCTGCGTAGCTGAGATGCTAAGAAACCCAGCTATTGAATTGTGAAGATGTGTAACAGGATGTTGGCAAGGGTACCCAGTAGACATTGGTGCCTGACGAAGACACCAAGACGGAAGCAATGTGCGTCAGGACTGATGTACTACATATCCCATTGTGCATCCGTTGCATTCCACAACCATCCCTTTGCTGGCTTCCCTGCACGGTTAGTGTGGCAGCAGCCCTTTACTGGATGCCAAGATGACAGAACTCTTCAATTGTAATCCCCAGAGATGTAAGCCCACTTATGGAGACCCAACTCCCCAGTAGAGTTCTGGCCAATGGCTGCAATCAGAATAGCATAAATATCCATGCACGGAGATAGGCTTTGCAAGTGTTATGGAAACCCTATGCAGGATACCAACATGGCGCAACACATGTCAGTTCAGTTTTGCACACACACGTAATGTCATCTATAGAGCCAGCGTGGTGTGGCGGTTTGAACTTTGGACTACGACCCTTGAGTCCCGGGTTCAATTTCCTGCTCGGGTGACCTTTGAGTGTGTTACACACTCTCAGCCCCAGAAAACCTCATGATAGGATCACATTGAGTCGGAAATGACTTGAAGCCAAACAAAAAATCGACATGAAAGCTATTTGCAAAGACCTAACACCTAACTTTCAGGCAGCCAAGCTGCCCAGTATCATAAAATCGTTCTGCCAATAATGAAGGCATCGCAACAAGCACATAGTGATTGTAAAACTCCAAGGAATAACTTGTGATGTCCTGGGTAATGCAGTTACATTTATGTTTCAGTTACTGCTGTCTTCACGGTAGGTGCTTTATTTTAGAATTCTTGCATGCGTTTTATACCATGTGGCCTCACTACTTAGTGCAGGGACGGGTATAGTGTGTCCTAGATGTTGTTGGACTGCAATTCCCAACAGCCCCTTATCAGCACAGGCAATGAAGAATGTTGGAACGTGCAGTTCAACAAAATCTGGAGAGTCATTAAGTTCCCCTTGCCAACACTACACAATACAAAATTTATACCAGGCCAGTGGCTTGTGGCAGTCTGACAGTTCCCAAAATGAAATTAAAGAGTGATTACTAATTTTAATTTTAATTAATGTTTGTTTTGATTTAGTTACTTTTGCATAATGAGAAAGCAACTCACTTTTTTTTTTTAAAATACAATTATAAAAGCTACCAATTAGTCTGTATGATAAAGGCGATGAATTATTTGAACAAGGAGTTTTATGAGCACTGGAGATTTTGGAATCTGAAAGAAAACATGGTGTAGGGGCTGGAGTCTTGGACTAGAACTCAAGGAGATCAGGGTTCAAAAATGCAAACCCACCGGGTGCCCTTGGGCAGGTCACACTCTCTGGCTGGCATCCCATTGGTGACACACTGGTCTGCCTCTGGCTACGGGGACACAGCCAGACACTTCTCTAACCTCTCTCCATTCTCCACCCGCCAATGAATGGACATGAAGCCGGGGGAGGCTGCAGCAATTAAACAGTAAGTTTGGTGAGTGTTGAGAGGAGAGATGTAGCACAGTTCCACCTGCAGAAATATCATGCTATGGTGTTCCTCACAAGATCTTGGGCAATGAGCCCGAGAAGAAGGAAATAGCAAACTTCCTCTGACTAAATCTTGCCAAGAAAATCTTGTGACAGGGTTGCCACAAGCTGGGCACCCCTCAAAAGGACATAACAACAGGAACAAGATGGGGAGGGGAAGTCCTGTCAGATTTCTCCGATGGGAAAAGGAAAGATGTAGTACCTGGGCCAGGATTACTCTTATTCTCTTATTCCTCTATGGATTGCCTTCCCACACTGGTGTCGCTGCGTAAGACAACATCACTGAATGGCCTGGGGGCCAAAGACAATGGTACCCAGTAAATGACTCCTCCAGTAAGGCTTACAAAAGTCCTCGCCTAAATTATATTTGTTCACCCCAGTGAGGCTGTAAAAGGAAATCAACACTTGGGAGGGTCTGTTTTCTGAGAGATGGGAGATTTACTGCACCACTAGGACCGTGCAAAAACTTCAGTTGACCAGGAGTAGCAGCTACATACACACATGCATGCAAACTCATACACACAAATTCAATGTAGCGTGGAGATTTAAAGGCCTAAAAATGGATTGCAAGTCCCAACTAGAGCAGAGCCAGTGAACTGACGGGATTTATGTGATTGGCACATGAAACTATCATCTAGGAATGGATTCCGTGAGTCTCCTGCAACCGGGATCGACAAATGGATTGAAGCTTAACATTTTATGGTTGCCTTTCTTTTGAAAGGTTGGGCCTCAACAATTCAAAAGGCAGGGTAGGTATCTGTGCTTGTGCAAATAGGGAAGTGGCTTCCTGAGTCCTTAAGAGCACAACAAAACCCAAAATCCTCTTTTGGTTTTAGCCCAACCCCTCCCCTTTGCTGAGTTAGGAGGTTCTCTAGGCTTCCTCTTCTCCTCCTCCTCCAGCTGACCTTGCAAGATCAAACATCTGCCTCAGAGAGGAGCCGCTGCCTGGCCGTTGGTAAGCAAGGCCTTTCCTACCACCGTCTCTCTGATGCACGGGAAAGATTGGAGCGAGCTTATGAAATAATAAAACAAATGCAGAATTGGAGATGTGATGGTGGGGAGGAGGAGACCGGAGCGAGGTAGAACTTCCGTGGAGCCACAGAAACAAAACCTTGCAGATTTATTTCTTCGGTTTCCACTGGAGGTCAGTGCAACATTACAAGTTGGGGGGGGGCTTGTATGGTGCGCGCGCGTGTATATTCCTGAAATACTGTTGCTTCTTCATTTTGAACTAGCATAAACACCAACTACAACTCCCTCATTCCTAGATGCCAGCCTGCTTTATCGAGTTGTTGCATAAAACTATATTTGGCTCTTAATAAATAGGGACTTTAGAACAGAGCTCTGGGGCTATATTTGTCACTGCCTGAGTCAGGTTGAGAAAGGGTACGAATGCTTGGGTGTTTGTTCAACAAACTTTGCTCTGCTGGGGGTGGTAGGAAAATGGCATTTAGCCTTTTCCTCCCTTCCCAGCATCTCCCCTCCCTCTCCACCTGGAGACAAATGTTCCATCTACCCAACAAATGGGTCAGGAGTTGATGACTCAGCTACGTGGGATTGATGGCGGGAGGACTCAATGACTAATGACAATCACTCTACCCAGCACCTTTTAAAATAGCAACAGAGCTATTTTCCAGGAACAGAACAGCTCGTGCTTCCCTTGCAAACATGTACATGGTCAACACAGGCCCTGGAGAATGTTGTCCACCTTTCTGACCCTAGTTAGATGTTCTCCCGTTACTAGCACTTCAACATCACTTTTCTCCTTTCTCTTCCTTTTGGGAGGACTTAATTATGTAGCCATCAGTTCAGATGTTGAGATTATGGCAATGAGGGTAAACAAAGACAGTTCGGAGGAAGGGTGACGCTTTCTGCGTCTCTCTGCCCGGTGGGTTTTCATGCGGGGAGAAAGAAAGCCGAATTCCTGCTTCCCCACCTCTTCAAAGAGAGGTTGAAGAATAACAGGGACAAAAGCTGTAAAAGGAGCCCATAAAATTTCAATTCTCCATAGCAGCTATAAAGTGTCTTCCCTTGAGATCAGTTCTGACCTTGCTCAGTGAAGCCAAAAAAAAAATCCCTTATTTTGACAGAGTTCAGTGATCTTCCTAGGAAGATCTTACAAGGCCTGGGCTGGAGATAAATTTAGGTATGACAGGCAGAAGCCATTTGGATCGCTTTACTTTGTTCTTGAAAATCAACTCTCTGTACGGAATTGCAAACAACCCATTTTCTTCAGCTTAACATTTCCCTGCTTGTGACCAGATTCTTGTTCTCATGGTGGTGAGCTTTCAAGTCATTTCCACCCTTAAAGTGAACCTATTATGGAAACTTGGCAAGATTTGTTTGGGGGGGCTTGCCCTTGCCATCCTCAGAGGCTGAGAGAGTGTGCCCAAGGTTCCCCCAGTGAGTTTCTATGTCAGAGTGGAGATTCAAGGCCTGGTTTCCAGAGTTGCAGTCCAAGGCTCAACCCATGCTGGCTCACCATTAAAGACTACTTAATTTTTTTTAACTTTTTGGAAGCTGCCTTGGGTCCCATCTTGGGAGAAAAGGTGGCATAGAAATACAATAAAGTAAATAAAAATACTTTGTATAAAATCAAGTGTATGTGTGTGTGAGAGAGAGAGACAAGGGGAGCAAAAGTAAATTTCTTGCTCTATAGATCAATTAGGAAGGAGTGACCATGTTGTCATGTGCCCCTTTTGTGTTTCATTTAATGGTCACTGCTTGGCAATGGGGACTACCACGTCAATGGGGTGGGGAATCCACTCTGGGCTTTAAAGGATCTCTCCAAGGTGCTGAACCCAATTCCCAAACGGATTCCAAATCTCGGACAGCTTCTCTGACGCTATCTAAAACCTGGAGCAGAACTATTGCTCTGCTAACACGGTAGCTCTCAGTCCTGACTGTGCCAGAAACGGACTGAGAAAATTTATGCAGAGCAGAGCCCTTCCTTCAAACCTCCTGGAAAACAGTTAAGGGGAAATACTGTTAAAATAATGCCAATTACACAGTATTGCTTGTAGGGAACAGCAAAGGCTGTTGGAATGATTACTGACGAAAGTTAAGGAAGAAAGTGCACAAGCAGGGTAATAGTTGAATGTGGAGAAGGCAAGAATAATGACCACAGATGATTTACATAGCAGGTGATGAATACACTGAAATAGTTAAAGATCTCATACATTGGTTAAATCATTAAGCAAAATGGAGACTGGAAGAGAACTAAAACTCGGAAGGGGAGCCATGAAGGAACCTCAAGGCTTATTGCTAAATACCAAAGTCAGATTGATAAAAACTGTAGTAGTTCCAGTTCCTGTGTGTTTGGTTGTGAAAGCAAGACAGTGAAAGAAAGATAATGGGAAGAGAATCAATTCATCTGAAATGTGAGGCCAGAGGAGCGTTCTAGAGATACCGTGGGGCTGCTAAAAAGGGAAATGAATGGCCTTAGAGCAAGTCAAACCCAAACTCTCCCTAGAAGCCAAGAGGACTAAACTGAGATTTTCATACATTGGACTCACTGGAAAAGACTCAATCAAGGAAGTCACAGTCTTGACTTTGCAAGACGTGAGCAGAACATTTGATGACCTTGGAGTTCTCTCTTTCACAGGGCCACCGTAAGTCAAAGTTGGCAAACACAAACAACACAATGCCACCCAAGAGAAATATGGAAAACAGAGTAAACTTTGGGTTTCTGTTACCACCAATGTAATCCATCATGGGGAATTTTTTTTAAAAAATTTTTTGCATGTTTTTCTTTCAGCTGGCCTTTTGGAAAGAGCAATATCTTTTTCCCCATAGTCATCTCTGGTGTTATTTACCTTTGGTTTCACATGTGTCTCTCTTTCCTTTTTAAAATGTTTGTTTCAGTGTTAATGGTCCCTCAAAGTTCCTTTAATTGGATTCTCTTTGTGAGGCCGGGCGGGGGGATTCTTGAAAGTTAATTAAAAGTTATCCGCCTTTAATTGTGCAAAAAAGCAGACTTTCTGCTCTGAAATTAACTTCCATAATTAAAATCCCATATCTGGTTCCTCGTATAAATGGAGTGTTTGTTACTCATTCATTATTATTGGTGACAGCAGTGAAATTTACAAGAGAGACAGAAAGACCCCCCCCCCACTGTTCTGCAGTGGCTACGTCACAAGGTTTATATTCCTTCTCTGACCTGAACGTTATTATTCTTGTTGGTCAAGATCCTGCATCACAGATGTAGTTACAAATGTGTAATAACATATTATCTCCTGTCCCAGCTTCTCAAACCCACCTTGACAGCCAACAGCTGCTCTGGGTCATTGTCATGTGCCGGTTAACTGGCTTCCCAAAAAGCCACTGAGATGCATCAGCTGTATTTTTACTGAGGTAGCTCATGCAAATTGGTGAAATGTGCATACTGTCTCTGTGCACTGCACATCTATTTTCATACTGCAAGGGTATTTAGTCAAAGGACTGGATAGTACATACATCTCCCCAGGAATATTTATATTATGCTGAGACGGGGTAGCACCTGGGTCGGAAAATCCCCCCAAAAGGAAGCTTCCCAAACCTCCCTGGCATCTTTCCTAAATTTATTTACAGGTACTTCTGCACTATCTCCTCTAAGTTTCTTCGGAGAGGCTGGCCAATGTGTTTTCCCCTTATATTTTTTCAGGAAATCCACCCCCTGGGAAACATCGCATGCTGCCCAGCAGCTAGATCCCTGATATTAACTTAGCCATTCATCCGGTGAGCTCACAGGACGGGCGGCGGATTTGGAAGCTGTCTGTATCAATCCCCTTTCTGCCAGTGAGGCTCTGCAAAGCTATCATGGCTCATATTTATTCAAAGCCCAGATAATTGGGAGGGAGTCCAAGAGAGCAACAGAAGCAAACTTCTCCCATGGGGGAGATGGTGTTGGTGTGTGCGGGGGAAGCTGGATTCCTGGTTAGATACATGGCTCGCTTTAGGCCACGAGATGGTTTATCAAGTCCAGCCCATATATCTCCCCAAAAGTATTATTTCCAAGCTACATTGGTTGGAGGAATTATGGGAGCTGTAGCCCCATAAGTATAATTTCTAAGCCACAATGGACAGCAGAACTTTGATACCAGTAGTCTGAAAATATCATTTCCAACTACTTGGGGATTCCAGAAGTTGTAGCCCAGAAATATCATTTCCAGGCCATGTTGGACTGCAGGATTCTTGGAGTTGCGGTCCCAAAGTACCACTCCCAAGTCCTGCTAGACTGTGGGATTATCATTTTGAACCCATGTTGCCCTGAGGATTCTGGGAGTTGTAGTGCAAAATCATTTCTAAGCTATGCTAGACTTCAAGACTCCTTAGTCCAAAAAAAAAAATCACTTTCACAAACTTCCTGTTCAGAACAGACAACTCTGTCCTGCAAAAGAGAGGAATTTCTTTGAGGGTTCAAGAAGAATCTGTGTGTGGGTATGCCACCCCCGGCATTTGCTGCCTGAAGACAGTTGCCACTTTGCCTAACAGTAGGGCCGGCACAGCCCCTTAGTCTAAATTTATGCTGCATAATGGAACTGCTACCTCTGTGTCACGCAGGGAGCAGATGGTAGCAGGAGCTGGATAATAATTACACTTCTGATATTATCCAGGTAAATAATTCATTTTCTTTTCTTTTTTTTTCCCCTTTAAAAAAAAAGAGAAAAGAAAATAACACTTGGGAAAGAAGATCTGCTTCTTATTCAAACATTTACTGAATAAACAGATTGCGCATTTCCTATCTCGCTGAGTCCTCATCCTTCAAGGCTGCAATAAGTGACCTTTTAATCCCAGGCAACACACTGCGGGAGCAGCTGGAATGGAAAACTGAAAGTGTTATTTTTATTCCTCCACCACTTCACTAGCCCAATATCCACTTAATTTCAAGCAGGAGAGAGAGAAAGAGAAGAAAAATAAGTTTTTAAAAAATCCCCATCACTGTCAAATTGGAAGATGTGTTTGACTCATCAGCCATTAAGATAACACTTTGCTTTTGCTCTCTCTCAGCCTCTTTCTCTCTTACACAAGCCACACACACACACTTGATTTCATACAAAGTAGGCTTTAAAGGAGAGCTAGTGGAGTGGATTGGTTTGAGCGCCGGACTGGACCACAATCCTGGAGACTAGGATTTATTTCCCTGCCCAGCTGTGGAAGTGCATTGGGTGACCGTGGCCACATCACACTCTCAGCCCTAGAAAAAGCCATGATAGGTTCACCTTAAGGTCTCCATAAGGAATGAACAACAACAATGTAGGTGCTGTAGGCTCTATTTCAGAGGAAGGATCTGGCAAAATCACCTCTGAGCACCCCTTGCCTAAAAAGACACTATGAAATTTATAGGGTCACCATAAGTCAACAGGGAACTTGAGGGCACATAGAACCATACAGTTGGAAGACACCCCAGGGGCCATCCAGTCCAACCCCATTCTGCTATGCAGGAACCCACATCAAAGCACTCCCGAGAGATGGCCATCCAGCCTCTGCTTAAAAACCTCCAAAGAAGGAGACTCCACTACACTTCACTGAGGCAGCAGCATCTTCCACTGCCAGACAACTCTGACCATCAGGAAGTTCTTCCTGAGGTTCAGGTGGAATCTCCTTTCCTCCAGCTTGAATCCATTGCTCCTTGTCCTAGGCTCTGGTGTAGTGGAAAAATGAGCCCGCTCCCTCCTCGACATGACATCCCTTCAAATGTTTAAACATGGCTATCATGTCCCCTCCTATTGATGCAACCAAGAATCATGCTGGCTTTCTTGGCTGCCACATCACACTGCTGACTCATGTTCAGCTTGTGGTCCACCAAGACTCCTAGATCCCTTTCCGGTTATGGAGTGCATTGAGAACATGCGTGTGGATGCTGGAGAGACTCTTTGGGATCTCGCCACAATAGCTGCATCCCATGGCCAGGAGAGTGCTCCGGATGTCATTTCCCTTTCTGCAGTGCCTTGGAAACCCTTTGGTTGGGGTGCTGCCAGGCTTAAAAGATATGATTTCTTGGGGGGGGGTCACATTTGCTCATTGGCAATCCTAAACATGAATCTCAAAAGTTATGAGAGCATAAGTCCATTTTAGGATCTTGTAACTGATGAACTGGTTGCCAGCCACTCAGTTCAAGATCATAGAAGTGGAGCTGCACAGACAATGCCAGCGCACTCATGGGTGCGTAGCTAGTTGTGCACTGCACTGCTGATTTGCTTATGCATTCAGCGGCACATTCATTTGCACATTAAGTTGAACATTTCATTGTGGCATCGAAATACATGCTATTTGTAAGTTGTTTGCCGCCTCGATCCATATGGAGAGGCGGGATACAAATAAATAATAATAATAATAATAATAATAATAATAATAATAATAATAATAATAATAATAATAAAAAAAATAACTCGGCACATGGTGACTTTAGCCTGTGCAACCCTGATGCAAGAATTTGGCTGATCTCCACAACACCATATGTGCAACCTGATATCTTTCCCTCTTCCTTTATTAGTTTTTTTCTCTGTTTTAAGTCTCTCTTTGTTTGGGAAAACCAGAAAAGGACTTGACCTTGGTGGAGCCAAGCAGCGATAAGTCTGTGTCTTCCTCGCCCCCCCCTCCTTGCCCTGCTGGTTATATATCTCCAATCGAAATGATCCCACTCTTAAAAGTACTTATCCCAATAATTTCTTGGCGTGATGGACAGACTCAGCAATAACCTGATCCTACAATACACTGAATAAACACTTTAGCATTTAGTGCGCACACGCTAATGTGCCTTGAAGTAATTGCTTAGAGAGAATCCCAGCTCCAGGAGAATAATGCAAAGGTTGCACATAGAGGCTGAACAAGGAAAGGAAGGGGAAAAATTGGCTAGTGAGCAAATTTTTTCAAGTCTCTCTTCTTTCCCTTGCTCTGTACACTTTATGCACAAAAGTACTTCAATTACAGAACTGGGCACTTGCAAACAAACTTTGAAAGCCCTGGAAGACCGATCGCTCAAGGCGAAAGAGCCTTTGCATAACGGGCTTGGTTTTCCCCATTTTCAACGATTTATGTTTTTTTTAAAACTCAAAACAGTAGAAAAACCATAAAGACAAATTAAAAAGAATAGCTGCAGACCTACGTGCCCATCTTTACCATTACAAAATCTAAAACAATTTCATGCACTTCCCACCACCTTTCATTGGATTTTTTTTATAATTTGATGATTTAAAGAGTCTTCTATTTTTTGTTTCATACTTTTATATTATCTGCTTGTATTCCTCTACTTAACTCTTTCCTACAAAAGATAACATAAGTGACAGGAGAAAAGATTAATAAAAGAAAATTAAAAAGTAAACTGAGTTCATGTTTACAATCATACCTCTATTTTATATTGCTTTTCCCTCTACCCTGTATTTGAAGGGGTGCGTGTGTGTATATAAACACACACACACATATATATACACACAAAAATAAATGACGAAGAATGAGACCTAATAATGAAATTTATGGAGAGGAGATTTGAGATTTTTAATTGAGGGTTTAATATAGATACAACTTTCACTCTAAGGAAATCAGAGACAGACAGATATCTGATTTCCTCATAGTGAAAGTTGTGTCTCTTTTAAACCCTCAATTAAAAATCTTAACATTCTCAAATCTCCTCTCCATACATATCATTATCAGGTCTCATTCTTCATCATTTATTTTTCCCAGATCTTATCATTGATCAGGAGAGCTAATTTATCTAATTCTTTCACTTCGAAGAACTTTATCAGTCTTTAAACTCCGAACTTTATCGGCTGATGACAACGACAACAGCAACACACTGTATTGGCTCTTTTAAAGATTTTAGGGGCCACAGAAACAACCCTGGCCCAGAATACACTATGCTGAGCTCACTTTTTGAAGGGAAAAAGCAACCCTTTCCAACAAAGGATGAGCACCAGTCCCTTGCAAAGACCTCCAATGTTACAATTAATAACGTGGCAAATCAATGACAGCATTGCAAAACTTAATTGGACAGATGAAATGACAGATCAATACATATATAGGGGCGTTGATGGGGGTTTGGATAATCGTGTATCTATAGCAGGCCAAGCTGTAGGTAAGAGGAAGTCAAATAGAGAAAAAAAGTGCATTTATATTGTGATATACGCAGTGAGAAGCTTTACTAGGCATCAAGAAATAATTGATTGTAATTGTTAACATCTTACATATCCCTATGTTGGTAAATGCACAAGTGAAATCGCTTAAGTTATTTTTTAAAAAACATTTCGTTTAGGTATTCTAGTTGTATAAAGAAATTAATTCTATCTATCTATCTATCTATCTATAGAAAAGACCTCCAATGCATAATACAGTCCTCTAATTTGTAGGGGAGAGTCATTCATTTTTTTTTTAACTTTTACACTTGCACCTGAAACATTTGCAAAAGTCCAGGGGCCACCATACTTCCATCTTATCCGGCCTGAGTTTCATTTTATTGGCTTTATTGGCCCTTTAATATTCTGCCCGATACGCTATAGGGCTTCTGATAATACCTTGCCCTACAATCCAAAATCCCTGCAACACACCAGAGCACAATAAAAAGTCTAAAGCATTTTCCCCCTTTCAAATACACTACAAATTACATGCAATTAGTTCGACTTAAATATTTAGCAGTACGAAACGACGGCGTTTTCACTTATGCAAAGAGCCGCTCTAGCTTTCACCCAGAGTGCTTTGCTCCTTTTAATGGCATTTATTAATTAGAGACGGCAATATATTTAAATGAAAGACTAATTTGGCTATTTTCCTCATTATTAATTGAGAAAAAAAAAAGAGAGAGAGTCTCTCCCTGAGATATTCAGAGCTTGGGTGTAATTGAGAAAAGTTTTGTCGATTCTCCACCCCCGTCCTTATAGAACAAACAAATCTTGCAGGCAATTAAAGCCATATTAGTCTTTACAGAAGAGTGATGTTGTCAGTTGCATTAATAAAAAAAAAGGAGGGGTTGGTTGGAGAAGAAAACAAGATGCAAAACCTTCTGCGTCTGAGGAGAAAAATAAAATGAAAAGACCAGTGTAGCCAATGTATTATTAATACCAATAAATGGGAGAGGGCGAATTTAAAAGCTGGGACGTAATGTGTTCTCCAGGAGCTCTGAGCCTTTAAACAAGTTGCAGTTATTGAAAATGTGTAGTAAAAAAAAATGAGCAAAAAGAAATATCTTTTTTCCCCCTCCAAAGGTGGCATAATAAAACACGGGGTATGTTAACATAGTCTAGATAGAAAGCATATCTAGGAAAGCATACCTAGGTTTAATGGACTTGACTCCAGAAAGTAGGCCAGAAGCCAACGGAAGTAAGTCCTATACAAATGCAAGCCACAGGCGAATGTTGCAGTAAATTCCTATATCCCAGAATAGGGGTGAGGAATACAGGGTCTCAAGGTAGTTTTGGAGGGGCCCGAGGCATGATTCACGTAACTGGAGGCTACAGAAAGTAACAGCGGAGATGCTGCACCGAGATACATAGAAACAATGTGGTGGCTATGATCTGTTTTTGGAGATGACCCCCAAATTGTTGTTGTATGCCTTCAAGTCATTTCCAACTTACAGTGAACCTACCATGGGGTTTTTTGAGTCTGGGAGTATGTGATGCACCCAAGGTCACCCAGTGGGTTTCCATGGCTGAGCGGAGAAAGGAACACTCATCTACGACCATGGAGACCAGGGTTGGATTCTCTGCTTGGCCATGGAAACCCACTGGGTGAGCGTGGGTGCACCACACACCCCCAGACCCAGAAAACCCCATGGTAGTTTCACCTTAGGGTTGCTGTAAGTTGGAATGACTTGAAGGTAGACAACAAGAACATGCCAGCCACTATATCTACAAGTGGGAGCCACAGTAGAATGTGGCAGTAGATTTTCATTTCCTGGAACATGGGTGAGGAAAAGTGTGGAGCGCTCAAGGCTACTACTGCACTCCTTCCCTATTATTTATTTATTTATTAAGGTAAAAATTGATTTGCCATGTTTTTGAACCCCCCCCCCCCATGAGTTCTCTGAAGCCCAAGAGAGACCATTTTTCAACCAGGAAGGACATTGGAAGCTTTCCGATTTTTAAAGGCATTTTCCAAGTGCTGAATCTGTTTTGGGGCAGGCTTCACCACCTTGGAGAGATCCCCTAAAGTTCTAAAACAGGGATGCCCAAACTCTATTCCTCCAGGTGTTTTGAACTGGTCAGCGGACCACCGCTGCTCCTCTGCCAGGCTAGCCATGCTTAGCTTAGTGGCACCATAGCTGCATTCCCTTTGATATTTGGGTAACAGGATGGGGGGGCCCTGGTTGGAGCATGGGAACCAAGGCCATTCTTACAGACTGGTATGATCTGGTGTGGCGTGAGAATGGAAGGAGTTGGGAGAGGTGTGAGGGGCTTCTTATGATCAAAAGTTGTATTGTATCTTCAGTTCTGGCAAGGACATTGTCTGTGTGCTGAACCTAATCTAATCTATAAAAATCAAAGTTTGTCTGTCTGTCTCAGGAGAAAATCTCATATGACTGGCTACCTAAGAAGATTCTATGGAATCCTGGGGTTTTCAGTTTAGGGAGGAGCCTTTAGAATTCTCATCCAGAGAACTCTTGGGCCTGGCTGGTTGCTGTGGAGATGAGGCCTAGCAGCAAAGAGGAGGGCCATGTATTCTCTCAGGAACCCAACCTGTTTATGTTAATAACTCTTAATACAGATTGGATTGGGACATATGGGGAAAAGTGACAGGTAATGGACAAGACAGTTTGGGGAATTAGAGACACAGTATCTCAAATCTTTCTAACAAGTATTACCTATGAGAAAATAAAATCCTGGGCGATGCCAGGTGGATACGCTAGTCCTTAATAAAACCTTTCTGGACCTATCCATGAAGACTGATTATTGAGTTAGGACAAGACAAGACATTGCAGGACTTCAGCTTGCAGAAGCCCTGGCTGTCTTGGCCAACGACCAGTAATTTAGCCCTGGATGTCTTGGCCAACGACCAGTAATTTTGGGAGCTTAAGTCTGAAAAAACTGGAAGACCAGAGTCTGGGACACACTATTCTAAAACTTGGGGCAGAAATTGCTCTCTCCCTGATATGGAAGCCACCACTGTATGAATACATCTAGTAAATAATGAAAAGAATAAATGATGCCAATTCAGCATTTAGCAAATTGTTTTTGGCATCTTTGGTTTCATCTGCTATGTGGGAGCCACAGCAGAAGGAGAGTTTAAATCTCACACTGGCTTCGTGGCGGAATCTACGGTTGGGTGAACAATACGGGAGACAGAATTATCCACGGTAATGCTAGATTGATGAGCGCCAAGCTACGCTGACTAATTGATCCATCACCTATCAACACAGCGCGAGGCAAGAATTAGTCATCAAAATGAGTCAAATAATCTTTGTTAAAGCACATAGTTTTAATAACAAATGCAGCACCTTCTTCTTTTTCCCTTAAAGTTACCATCTGCTTTGTGGGCAGTTTGTGAACAAAAAATGTAAGAGTCTTGACTGGAAGACGTGATTTGTTATGAATTATTTGCCTGGCTGTCAGCAATAATATTTTGATCTCGTCTTTCATCAAGTGGGTCTTGAATTTGGGGAACGTGTTGCTGGTTTTCCACAACCGTGGTCGCTACAACTGCTGTTCGCACGGGAAAGAATTCAGATGGGGAGTGCCAATGTAACTTCCCTCAACGTAAGAGGTCCTCTTTTTAGGAGACCACCATGGCTAAGTGGTAGGGACACCGGTTCCCAAACTCCTGTTTTGGACTTCAGTTCCCACAGTCCCTGACCATTGACCAAGGTGGCTGAAGGATCTGGAAGCTGAAGCCCAAAACACCTGGAGAACCAGGATCTCGGAACCACTGTGTAGAACAGAAGGTCCCAAGGTCCTCAATATCTGCAGCTAGGGTTGGTGGAATCTCCTACCAACAACCTGTTGGTTGTTGGTGAGGTTGGACTTCTCTATGAGACTCCACAAAGACCTAACTATCTTCAATCCACATTTTAAGCTTTTGCAGCCAATTGCTAACATAGTTATTGACTGACCCATGCAGAGGAAGGGGAGGTTGTGGAAGAAGATGTCTGTCACTGTGCATCTAATTGTAGGAATACAACTATAGGAATGTAGCTGTTTGCTTTTTTTGCTTCCCCTGCTCCACTATTGGGTGGGGGGCCTGACAGCTTAAAAGATTGGGTTTTTTAGTCGGGAGAGGGATGAAAAGTAGATTAGAGATGGAAAGGATATTTAAAAATATCTGAAAAATGGTTGGAAAGCATGTTTCCCGAGTGAGAATCTTTGTCTGATAAGAATTTTTCAGTTCAGGATTTATTCTGCACAAAGTCTGTGCATGGCCATTTTGCATGGAATTTTTCTATGTGGATGATGAGATTTCTGTGCAGAAATATTATTATTATTTTCTTCCTGAAAAACAAGACCAGGGCATGGTTGGTCGGTCCCAAGTGAGCCTCCATAAGACCTTTGCCCTTCCTACAGTGTAGTACATGGGTTCTGCTTTTCAATCAATTACATCTTCTGATGGTATTCTAGTCCCTAAATGGGGGAAGCATGCATGACTATTAAGTATTACACAGTGCTGTAACTATGGAGCTACATAGTGAATTCCAGCTGGACCCCCTCAAACCCCACTGCAAGTCCAATATTTCATTAGTCTTTGCAATGCCAAGCTGTGCTCTTGTCTTTTTGATGATCCTGAATAAAACTTTTGAAACCACAATTCCTTGAATTTGGGGGCTCTCAACTCCTCTTCATTTATTTGCTTTGCTGTATCAGAGGTGCTTCCATCACAGAAACACCAACTGGCATCTATCTCTTTTTTCTTGCAATTCCCCCCCCCAATGGATCACCCCGGACAAATGGGGGTTCTAACCATAATCTCCCAGAGACCAAGTCTGATACTCAAACCACCAGACCATGCTGGCCTATTTCAAACCTTGATCTCTGAGAGACCTAGCTTGAAATTCAAACCACTACACCACGCTGCCTTGAATGAGAGCTAAACCTACTGAATTCAATTGTTGGATGGTGACTCAGCAGAGAGGGAAATTTTATTAATGCCATGGAGTCTGCTCTGGTTGAGATGAAAAGCTGAATATGTCCCAAGAACAAGGGGGAAAAAAGCAAAAAGGCCAGCCAAGAAAAACTCTATATAGATAAGCAGAGATAGCTCCACACAGTTGTCAAAGCATGCCAAGCTGCAGAAAACACTTTTAACAGCAAATGTACTAAACCAGTAACACTCACCCACTCAGCTTGTAGTCTTCCAATATGGAGGCTCCTTATTCTTTGTTACAGCATATATTTACAAAGTCCAGATGGCGATCCAGCATTTCTAGCTTGCTCTTTCCAGCAGAGCCAGCAAGCACCATATGCTCTTGCTGGCTGGGACTGTGCTTCCTTTATACAGACACCTAGCCAATCCTGGCCAACCCTTGTATTGTCTGCACCTGGTGCTCATCAGCCTGACTCAGCACAAACTAGCTCAGCCACATTCCTTTCCACAGGTGCACTTAACAATTAAAGCAACATGACATTTACACTTACATCACAAAGCATTTTTCTTGAGGTTTGGCCCAACCTTTTCTGACAGAATACACTATGGCAATTGGAAGCAGGATCTCTGCCCCAACTTGCACTGGGGGTTGCTGGTGGGAAGAGAGTGGAAATGTAATTCCTGATCAACAGGACAGCAGATGTCCCTGTGTTCCTCACAGGGGTTGGGTAAGGTAGGATTGGGGGGCTTTCATGGTCCCTCCGTATTTCCTACACTATTGCATGTGTAGGGATCATGAGTATGAATCAGTTATGGGTGCATATTTCTAAGTTACACATTCTGATTGTGATTGTGGATTCCAGCCAAGATTTAAAGAACTTGTGGTCAAGTTAGATTCTGTTTTGTTCCTTTAAGGTTGTTTTTGGTGGTTTGTGTAGCACCTCTCCATGTGAGTCAAGGCATGGATAAATCCATTGATTCAACGGGTCTACTCCAGTTGGGTCTAACAGTAGGATTTAAGCCATAATTTTAAAAATGCTGAAAAGCAAACCTTGCTTCCTTTGTAAGAGGCGGCTCAGACTGAATAAAACTGGGGAGGGAAGACTATTATAGTTCCTTCCTTCTGGTTTACCAAGATACACAGTACCTGAAATTAGCCAACGTGTTTTGCATACTGACCTCTCCTCCTCCTCCTCCCTTCACGTTCAAAACCAGAAATAGATCTGAAGACTGATGGACAGAAGTTGTTTCCCCCCTTCAAGTCTCACATTTTGCAAGCACAATAACCTTGTTGGTACCTGCCCTGCGCTGTTGACGTTAACATACTCAGCGCCTGAATTTTTCATGAACAAAATGTTCTTACGCAGTTTGGAAGCTCTGGGTTCCTCCATCCATTAAAAGAAAAGGAAAAAAAGAACAGAACAAAAAGAAAACTCCTCGGAGATTGCATCTCCCGACAGCATAAATGGGAGATGTTTCTATCTCCCTAGGTCAACATACACAGGAGTGTTGCTGTCTCTTGTAATATACCACGGTTATTGTAAGATTTGGTGAAAACACGTTAGTTTGGTTTTTCCCCTCTGTTCTGACCGTTCCAAAAAATCCTCAATCTAACTCAGCACCACAAATATGGGCTGATTAGGTGGTCAAGATCGCATCTTTTTAAGCCTTGTAGTTTGTTTAATTTAATGCTTGCTTTTACGGCTTCCCTTCTTGTTTGTTGGCTTTAGTTGTTTTTATGGTTTTAATCATTTAATTGTCTTTTAAATTGCATGATAAAGCTGAGCACTTAACGGCCGGCTACTAAGTTGTTCTCCCTTTGGGAGTCCCGGACTTTTCGACTTTCAGTTGGAATATTTCAGCTATCGGATGGAAGAGTAAGGATGGAAGAGTAAAGGACCCTAGCCTTCCAATATTTTATTAGTTTTATTTTCTCTTGGCAGAGGATAAAGGAGGAGGATATTCAAACTGGAGGCAGGAGATGTTTGTGTTTTGCTTTGTGACTTCTTTTGTTGTGGGACCAGATTAAAGTTGTTCCATTGGCTGGAAAAACCTTTTTTAAAAAAATTATTAAATAAGAAAAACAACACAATCCAAACGTACCAAACAACAAAACGAGACCAAAGAGTACAACTATACAAACATTGTCAGACATCTACACATAATTGAAACAAAAACTAACAAAACCTTAAATAAGATTCATTCCTGCCCTTGTTGCAACCAGTTCATACTACTTAAATTTACACCTATTAAATCATACATTTTATTCCATGATTACTAAATGTTGCTCATTACTTAGCATTTTAATTACTTACTTAATTTCTCAAGTTCATAACTAACTGTTCACTTATTCCAGATTACTTTACATTCAATCAATCATCAATATAAAAATAGCACTTTCAAATGATTAAAACGTTAGGATTTTTTTTTTGGAGGCAGCTGGAGAAGAGCTGCAACTGATATGCTATGATTTATTTTTTTTTACCATTATTGACTTTTTCTAATTATTCTCACTAGCATAGCACTACTGACTTCTCTTTTGTTTTATTTTTTTGTCTCTTTGGGGGAGAGACCTGGGAATTTTTAGACTGCAGGATATTTGTGAGGTGGGAGTTAATGAGGAATTAGTTTCTAGTCCAGAAAAGATTGTAGGTTTTTAACTTTAATTGCTGCAGAAGTAATTACAAAGGGCAGAAAAAGAGGCATAATTCCTTTAGTGATCCAGGCCAAGACTCTACATAACAGTCTATATTTCACGTGTTTATAAATCCATAGCTGCATTGCAGAAATGCAAGAAAACGTTTAATTGTTAGTGGATTGTGAAGATATGCCTCTGAGCAGTAGCCAGAACGTACACTCAGCTATGGTGCATCAATCACTCCACCACTGCACAACAGATGACCACACATTGCAAAGTCATGGCAGCTGCAGGTGAATATGGACACTGCAAAACTATTCAACACAATTTTGTGCACACGTAAAGCCACTTACAGACTCAAGTCACATGCATAACACCAGCCTCTGTCTTAGAATATAAAGCACCCTGTGAACGAGCATTGCCTCTATGCTCTGCCTTTGCTTGTTGCACATTGCAATTTGCACCATGGGTTGTCAACCACGCGCATAGCCCCTTGAACCACATGCATGGTACTTAAGTGCAGGGGTTGCCTATCTCAACCCCATCATGGGATATTGACACTATGCTGACGCGATGTAGGTTGTATGTTCCACCAAAGCTTAGAAAAATCCTAGGAATCCATCTTTACTTTCAACCTTTTCTCCCACCCCCTTTCTTTCTCTTTCTCCCTCATGTCTCAGAAGTGTTTCTTCAAAGAAGCTCTTTGAAAATGCATCAGCTTGGAGAAGGAAAGTGTCCAGAGGTAGTGATAATCCTCCAACATATATTGGTGGGTGTGTGTATATATATATATATATATATATATATATATATATATTCACGAGATCAAATTGATAAAACCGGTTCCTTCATGCTTCCTGATTTATCTGAGTCACGGTTATCGGCTGCATATGTGCCGCTTTGCTATAACTGTCATGGATGATACAGGGATAAGACGAATAACCTCTACAGATTTCAGGTACAAGTAGGAAAATGTAATCATAACTCACTTTAGAAGCAAGTGATACATATTTATACTTTGCCTATCAGAGCTTTGCAAGCTTTGGGCTCTTTATTTTTGCATTCAGGGACCTCCGGTGCCAATCCATCATGTTTTCTCTTGGTTAATACTCTTGTCAGTCAAGCAAAATTTATTGGGGGATAACTTACGACCAACCGAAAGGCAGTTGGGAGGCCAAAGCATGCTCTTAATTTAGGGAATTCTTTCTCTCAACATTCATATTGGTGAGAATCCTATGGCTCAGCCCCAGCTAGAGTAGACTGAGAGACCCAATTGTTGAATGGTGAGTCAAGTTGCCACTGATTCAAAAGGTCTACTGTGGTTGGAACTAACATTAGAATTCAAGCCACACCATAAAATAAAACCCCATTATTAATAATGGAAAGATACTTGCCAAAAACTAGGGCTTCTCAAGAGAACCAGCATGCTGTAGTGCTTTGAGTGTTGGACTGCAACCCTAGAGACCTGGGTTTGATTCCCTCCTCGGCCATGGAAATTCACTGGGTGACCTTGGGACAATTAAACATTTTCAGCCTCCAGAAAACCCCATGATAGGGTTGCTATAAATTGGAAAACGACTTGAAGACACACAACGACAACAACACACAACAACACCTCCGAGTATACCTTGACTAAGAAAACCCTATGAAATTCATGAGTAACAAGGTGTCTATGCTTGGTGAGAGCAATAGCAATAGCATTTATTTCTATACCGCTTATCAAGTGAGTGTTATCTAAGCGGTTTACAATGTGTTTTAGCTAATTGCCCCCAACAAGCTGGGTACTCATTTTACCGACCTGCGGAAGGATGGAAGGCTGAGTCAACCTTGGAGCCCGGCAGGATCGAACTCACAACCTTGTGGTTGCAGTACTAGCATTTAACCACTGCGCCACCAGGGCGATTCTGCAACATGGGATAAGCGCTCAAATAAGACCTGAATAGGGTATAAATACAGAAGTAACAACAAAATGGGGTATACACAAAGAGAGATAAACTCAGAAAACACCATGAGAGATTTACTTTAGGGTTGCCATAAGTTGGAAACGACACACAGCAACAATGACAACACATGGCAGGTGGATACAACGATAGTCTTCTCCATGCTGGAAGTAGCACCACCAGATGGGGGAGAACATTCTCCAGTTGGTCAAAAAGAACACCTATCCTTTGCAAATTCATTCATAAAGGTCATAGAAAGAACTGGATTTTTTTTTAAAGGGTGAATGCAGATTGCAATATGGACAGATCTGTCCGTCTCTAGTTTCCGGCATGTTGCTAGCGTACTGTGTAAAAGTTACTTTTTTGGACTCCAGCTCCCAGAATCCCCCAGCCAGCAGGGGATTCTGGAGAGCTGGGGTCTAAGAAAAGTAACTGTTCCACATGCTGGCTTCACGGTGGCCGAGGCCCCCAAAAAGTGATTATTTCATACGCTGGCTTCAATTCCAGACTCCCAGCTTCCTCTTCACAGTAACAATTTTTTGCTTCACTTTGGTGGGGTGGGAGCAGGCAATGGAAAAATCCGTACGGCTTTCTCTGCTCCCGGAGCTGATTTGCCCTCCCAGGTATATTTATATGAGAACGCCTCCTGTATTAATTAAGCAAGGGAGAAGGAGCAGAGCAGGGTAATTGTGTGTCTTGGCCGCTCCTGCAGAGAAATATCCATTCCCTTGATCAGACTTTTACCTATAGATTTATACAACTCTCAGACCTCGAGTTCCTGCGTGTAATCGCTTTGGCATTTTCGGACTTGTCTGCCACGTTTCATGTGAAATAATGGAATTTATTGACAGAGACGCCGGCATGGCAATTTTATTCTTGTTTAGAAAAATTGCCCATCAATGAAATGTCAGTATAGGGGGGAGATAAGGAGCGTGAGAGAAGAGATGGGAGAGTACAAGTAACTACCTCCAAACCCCTGTTGAAAAAATTACTGGAGGACAGAAGGCAAAGAGAAGGTGGGGCTGTCTTTCCAAAAAACCAGAGTACCTGTAGGGGTAGACAAATCCCTCTGGCAGAGATCGCATGTGTTGGCATAGTGCGAATGTCCAGTGGTCTGAGCGCTGGACAATGGCCCTGGAGACCAGGGTTCAATTCCCTGCTCAGCCATGGAAACCCACTGGGTGACCTTGGGTGAGTCACACACTCTCAGCCCCAGAAAAGCCCATGATAGGTTTGCCTTAGGGACACCATAAGTTGCAAAGGACTTGAAGGCACGTGACAAAAACTAAATATCTATTTGAGAGCCAGTGGTTTTGAGTGCTGAACTAGGACACTGGGAAATCACTGGGTGGCCTTGGGCCAGTCACACTGTCTCAGCCTCAGAGGAAGGCAAAAAGCAACCCCTCATTTGAAGAAATTCTGCCAAGGAAACTCTGTGATATGTTTGCCTTAGGGTCACCATAAGTCAGAAATGAATTGAAGGCACACAACAACAGTGACAACAACAGCCAATTGATGGGAGTTATGCTAAACTGGCACAGTACAATCTCTACACTGAATACAGATTAACAAAGTAGATGTGTTCATGGACATTGGCTCTTTAACAGGGAATTTGGTGCTGGAGGCAGAAAGAACATGAATCAAACAGGGATGTGTTCCTACACCATGGAAAAGGAGAGCAGGTCAACATACTTCAGCAAACCTTTTATCCAAAACTGACAATAGACTAAACAATCAGGCCAGGTTAGTCTTGAGCAAGTAAGCAAAAAGGTTTTTGAGTCTTCCAGAAACCACGTGCTTCCAAGATTCATTCATTTTCCTCTTACTGGCCTCCAATTTTTCTTATGACAATTTCCATTTTTGGTGGTCAAACTTATGGCCCTATGCTTTTTCAACATGTTGAGGGGGTGGTTGGTGAAGCAGCCTTATCTGATTTCTCTCTTTTGATGTGCATGCATGCTCAATAAAGGATTCTAGAGGCAACTGCTATTTTACTCTGCCTGTTATAGACAGGTGTACAGAGCTGCAGTAGGATAGGCTACAGCAGAATCCCATTTTTCCCCAGCTCAGTGCTGATGCTGCTAACAAGCCTCCAGCTGGACAGGGGATGAGAAAAATAAGTGGAGATCTGAATAGGTGCAAAAAGAATTTGTTGAAAGGGGCCTCTTTGCCAGAGGTTTGTTATCGGAGTTGTGCTGGTACCACTGTAGCACAACTTATGAGAAATGGTGAAGGTTCATAGCTGTCACCTCATTGCACAGCACACAATGCATACACTGGCACATTATTCTTGGTGCATTCTTGTGCATCTGCCATGGTTCTGGATGCAGAGTTCTGCTGCCACCACCGTCATCTGGTTATGTGCATTATGCAATGTCAAAAACACCCCCGTCATTCTGCATGTACGGTGCAACTTCTACCTCTCTGTGTCACCAACAGGATCCCAGCCCTGGTACTCAGTCCTTGTTAGTTTTTCCTGCATCCAGGTCTTGAATCTCTTCAACCCCATTTTCTTCATTTAGAGGCCTATGCCAGCATAAATGGACATTTAAACTGTGTGCGCTCCCTTACCCTAAAACGCATCTTTCAGGATGCTCCAGCTCATACGAAATAGCTCTGCTGAACAGCCATCATGAATCGAAGTTGGCTTGATGGCACATAATGACAGAATTGTGAAGGCTGCAAGACGAAGCCCAAAATCCATACTGTGGTAATGTCTTTATTAAGCACCCTGCTTTGAGAAAGCTGAAAAAGTCCTCTTTCCTCCCCCTTTTTAATTGCTCAGATGGAAGAACAGTATAGCTGCAAAACAAATGTGGGGCTCACTCGCCAAGATTCTACATTGGGTTTGCATAGTGTAAATCTACACTGGTGTACAACAATTTTTGCAATTTGATGCCTCCCACCCCCCCATTTTTTTGTACCCCTAGTCCGGATCAAGAGTTCTGGAGTGATATGCAATTACCGTTGTAGAGTTTGTTGGAAACATGGTGGTTTGGGTCTTTTATTGGTCTGGTGCTTTCATAGAATCCAAGAACTGGAGTAAAAGGGGGTGTCTCCAACTCTCCCTACAAGGCAAGATGGCTAAACTGAGACTGTCATGCTTGGGACACACCATGGATTCAGCACCATGGATAGAGCTCATTGGTCTGAATAGGCCATTTTGGATTCAGCACCATGGAGAGCCCATTGGTCTGAATTGTCCATTTTGGATTCAGCACCGTGGAGAGACCCCACTGGCCATTTTGGATTCAGCACCACGGAGAGATCCTATTGGCCTGAATTGGCCATTTTGGATTCAGCACCATGGAGAGATCCCCATTGGTCTGAATTGGTGAATTCCAATCAAAGTAGACATGAACCAATTATTGCATGGTGGGCCAACACAAAGATGAATCTTATGGATTCAATGGGTCTACTCAGTTTGGAACTAACAATTGGATCCAGTCCACTGACATCCAAGGCACCAGCCGTTAAAAAATATCTTTCTTACATCAAAACTGAGACTGTTGTACTTGTACCCGTGTACCTGTAATGTGGCCTCCCTCTTTTCCTACTGCCTTACCAAGCCTAATTGTATTTTGTAATGAGTCATGTCTTCTCATTATATGTCCAGAAAGGAAGGCCTCTTTACAGGTGGGTAGATTCGATCAAGGAAGCAATGGCTCTGAATCTTCAAGGGATGAGCAGGGCTGTTGATAACAGGGTGACTTCACAGTCTTCCATTCATAGGGGTATCCATAAGTCAAAGTTGACCTGACAGCAATTAACAACTCTCTCTCTCTCTCTTTCTCCCTTTACTTCTTTTTATGCACTCAGCATATCATTTCCTTTGGTGTCAACAACAGTCCATATTAATTCTGTTATCAACTATCTGTCCAGCTTGTCTCATTTTTTTGGATCTAGGCAGGCACTTAAAAGGATTTATACCTCTCCTAATGTGGCTTAGTTGCCGGTTTGTTTTTAATCCATTCTGTTCTGTGTCTGCAATTACCGTCCAGGTCTGTCCATCACTGAGGGTTGGAGAGCTGTAAACACTGAAGGACGTCCAAACACTGTCTCCCTGCTCCTTGCAAATTGGGGTCGGGGCATGCTCCGAGGAGGGGGAGAAAGAACAAAATACCCAAGCCGTTTGACGATTGCTGGTTCTCTGATGGAGCAGACGCTCTCAATCTGGAAAAGTGCTTCCAGGCAGGAATATTATTCACAAAGTGTAAAGCTCTCTTTCGACCTAATTTGTAGGTTTGCAACAGAGAGAGGCACACTGCTAATTCACTCTTGATGGCTTTATTCTGCAATCAATGCCTTGGCCCTGGTAATGAAAGAACGGGGCTCAGAGATCACTCTAATTTCTTTTTTTTTTAAAGAGTATAGATGAAAAGGCATAAGGGATTTTCATTTTCCTGTAAAATGCAAAAGCTGGCCAACAAAGGTACCAGTGCAAACAATGGGCTGGATGAGAGTGATGCCTGCCTCTAAACCAACTTGGATTGGGGGGGGGGCAACAGCATCATCTCCCTGGTCCTCAGGGCTGCCAGGACACTTTGCCACCTGAGACTGAGCAGCAAACGGTGTCCCTATCAGCCCAGCTCCCATCAACTCAGACACTGTCAGTTTACACAGCTGGCATCTTCTGAGTCATATGTTCTTGCTGCGTGCCTTCAAGTCCTTTCCGACCCTAAGGTGAACCTATCGTGGGGTTTTCTGGGGCTGGGAGTGTGTGACATGCCCAAAATCACCCAGTGGATTCCATGGCTGAGTGGGGAATTGGACCCCCCCAGCTCTTCAGGGTTGTAGCCCATATTCAAACCACTAAACCATGCTAGCTCTCCATGAATGGCATTGTATATATATGTCTGTCTGTATATCGTACTTGGATGGAAGACTATCAATTAATACCAAATGCCATAGGCTATATTCAGAGGAAGGAACTGGCAAAACCAGAATCCCTTGCCTAAGAAAACCTTATGGAATTCTTTGGGTCAACACGCAACCTGAAGGCACATATACATGTTCTAGTTAGGACTAAATTTAGATATAGCTTCCTGGTAATCATCTATCACATTATTCTGGGCAGCGTTGGGTAATGGGCCTGGTTTGCCCAGTTAAAAGTGAAATTTTGCAGCCCCTTAGATGTTGCTCATCTCATCTTCTTTGCCAAGGAGATAAAAAAAATGTTTTATATTTCCCACCATCTCTCAATCCAGCAGCTCATCTTTAAAACATCTGAATCTGAAGAGTAAGAACTCAGCAAACTTCCCTCAGTCTCTTCTAAGCAGTACCAGCTTCTGCCTTCCAGAGCTCTGCCTTTCTTAAATTAAACAACAGACACATGCTAATGCCATTCCCTTTCAAGCGATCAGCTGTTTGACTTCCACTCTGAATATTGTGGCACCACGACGGTGAGAATCATAGCTTCCCTTACATGAGAGAAGGTGGACCCGAAAAGCTGTGGTGCTAAAAACCAAGGGATGAAAAAGCCTTATGGTTCTGTTGTACAGCCACTGTTTGGAGAATGCACAGTGCTCTCCTTCATGTCGTCCACCATACTTATGGAGCTCCATGCTTGAATGTGGAGCTCCATATTTCTTTGACTGCAAATCTCCTTCAGGTATACAACTCCATACCTGAATGTGGAACTCCATTCAGCTCCATTGAAAATCTTCTTCACCGTTTTTCGTTCACTGAAAGTCTGGTTCAGGTATGGAGCTCCATACTTGAATATGGAGCTCCGTTTTTCCATCACTGAAAATCTGCTTCTGGGTCAGGGTTGGCCCAACTGTCAGGCCACTTGTGGGCAATCACAGTGGACCAGGGCAACAGTATTGCCCATTAGTTGAAATCTATCATGAGCTAGACTGCCTTCAAAAATGAGTTTTTCCCAACACCTTTTTTTTAACTGGAAATGACTGAAAGCTCACTCCAAGCTTTGGAAAACCAAACAGGCAACCATTTCATGTGCATAGCACTGCATGCTCACACATGGAGCTAAACTAGATGAGCCATATACAACCCCTGACTTTCTGAACAGCTCCTGAAGCCCCCTGAGGAGCCATTCTGTGCTTCGTGGAGAGAGGGTAGGGATGTAAAACACCTGGCTTTGTCTTAGGATCACAGACTCATAGAGTTGGAAGAGACTATAACAGCCATTGAGTCCAATCCCATTTTGCCATGCAGGAACACACACTCAAAGCGGCCCCAGCAAATGGCCATCCAGCTTCTTCTTAAAAACCTCCAAAGGAGGAGACTCCACCACATTCTGAGACAGCAAAATATTCCACTGTTGAAGAGCTCTGACCATCAGAAAGTTCTTGCTAATGTTTACATGGAATCTCTTTTCCTTTGGTTTGAATCCACACCAGTTTTCCCCTGTAGTTTAAAACACATAGTTTTAGAAACCAACTTTCTTTAAAAAAACAGATTCTCTGTTTCTGTACGGGATGTGTATCTGAGGGTGCTGAATCAAGTGATATACAATTGTGGGAAAGAAGTAAGAGTTTTGTTAGTACTTTCGTTATCTTGCAGAGGACATGATTCTGTCTTTGGACAATTGAAATGAAATGCGTTCATTCACTTGATCAATAGAGGAATGTAGGTTAAAAATATAGCTCTTTCTGTAAAAAAAAAAGTGCAGTTCTTTCTTTTTCTCCTTCTTCTCCTTTAAACTGTGTTTTCAAGAAATGCATTTTGTGGGAAGGAAGACAATTCAGTCCCTGGCATCCAAGGCCGTGGAGAAAACGAGGTCACGTGTCTAATTAGAAATGTTGGCTGAAAGGATTGAAAATCCATGCTACTGAAAGGCTGTGCATTGATTCCTCAGAGAAAGCTTTCATGCAAAATATTTAGGACAACCACTAATGCACAGACCAAGGGATGGGACCACGGCTCAGCAGCAAAGCCCGTGCTCGGCATGCAGAAGGTTGCCAGTTCAATCTCCAACATTTTCAATTAGAGGGCCAGAAAGACAGTGATGGGAAGGATCTTCCCTTCCTCGAAATCCTTGGTCTGTCTGGAAGCATCAGCAATGACTGGGTTATCCTGTCTTACACAGGTGTAAGTTCCCCTATGGAGGTGGCTGGATATTTTTGTCTGTTCCAAAATAGCTTCAGCCAAGGTTGCAAAAGTATGGCACCATCTTCCTTCATCACCCATTAGACTGCTCAATGTCACAGCTCACTAAAAAAGCAGCATTACACAACCATAACACCACACTCCGCCTCCTTGATGTAGGAGTCCCCAGATTGTCCCAAGTCACACTCTCTCAGCCTGAGAGGAAGGCAGTGGCAAACTCCTGTAGAATAAGTCTTGCAAAGGAAACTCTGCAATAGTTTTGGCTCTGTGATTTTAAGGGAATGCTTTGATGGTGTATTCCAGCATGGCAGAATGGGGTTGGACTCAATGGCCCTTGGGGTTTTTCCAGGTTTATGGTTATATCAGGATTGCCTTAGGCTGGAAATAACTTGAAGCCACACAGCAAGAAATGGAAAGCTAGGGAACCAGGATATGTACAGAAATTCCAGGATATAGCTGTTATACTCCTTTTCCCCTCTTTGCACCATCCTTTTGCCTAATGCTGACATTTCCAGCGAGTGCTTTTAACAGAGCCGTATCAGAATCCCGGGAGCTGAGACAGAGATCAAGGATATGAGCAGTGAATTAAGGGTGAGGGGGAAGCAGAGATTCTGATGGAAACTTTGCACTCAGCTCATTAACAAAAGTGGAAGTCTGTCTCTCAGGGACTCAATGAAACTCATGTTATGAGGTCTAATGGGGCTTCTGCTGCTGTCGTCTCGCCTGCCGCTCGACGTCTAGCCCTGCTAATCGGAACAGAAGCGGCCGCCCTTTGCTAAGTAAAGGAGAGGCCCATTAAGGTGAATTTTTCAGAAAGGCTGATCGGTAAACATGAAAGAGGCAGGCGTCTTTATTATCAAGGAAGGAGCAAGGCTCTCGGCCTGCTAAATTTCCTAGAATCACAGAACGGCAGGCTGGGATACCGCTGGTGTCTTAACTCAAGCATGAATTTCCCAATGGAAACAATTGCACATTTTTTCCTCCAGTGCTGAATGTCTGCATTGCACTCACGGCTGTCGAAGGACTGGAACGCACAGAAAAACACAGCAGCAAGGGCTTCAAGAGACCAGTGGTGGGATCCTAGCTTGGCTCCGGAGAGCTACCTGGGCAAGTCACATTCTCTCAGCCTCAGAGATGGCCAGTGGCATACCTTCTCTGAGCAAAGCTTGCCAAGGGTTGTCATAAGTGAGAGTCGATTTGAAGCCACAGAAAAACAGCAACACCCAACGTAGGATCTCAGTCATAGAGTGCCAAGGGCCATTCGTCCAACTCCCTGTTAGCCTTAGGAATCCACCGCTACAGCAAGGTGGCCACACCCAACCCCTTCTTCCATTCCACCACCAAACATCTCTTTACTGCCAAGAAGCTCTTCCCAATATTTAGCTGAAATATCCTTCTTTGTAATTTGAATCCATCCGTTCATGTCCCAATGCCTAGTTGTTCCATTTTCCACTTTGTATGGAATATCTCAGAAGATCAGGGCCAGAATCCTACCAGTTAGCCCCAAACAGAGTAGACCCATTGAGTTTGCTCTTGAACGGTGGGTCAACACACAGGCAAATTTCATTGATTCAACCGGCCTGCTCTAGTTGAGACTAGCAATAAGATCCAAACCCTGTTAGTAATAGACAATCCTTCATTTTTGAGATTTGTCTCTTCCACGTTTGGGGTTCACACTGTTAGGTTCCATCACGAGGCTCCTCCCCCCTGCAGTCTTCAACATCTGAGTTTATCAAAATCAAAGCCTGAAGTCTTTTATATCTGCATCTCCATGAAGTTTCTGCTTGTCTAACTTGCTTATTTTTCTTCCCGGGTATTGATTGCACAGCATCTTCTTAGAGTCTCTTGCATCCTCCCCTTTCTCAAGCACGTAACGTTCGCTCAACAGCTAAACTCTCAGTGCTCCATTTTTTTAAAAAAATCTCCTAGTAAAATTTCTCGGGTCTTTGTTTATTTCTTTCCCAGATAAAATTAGCAGCTCTGATATTGATATCTCCCTGTTTACCCTGGGGGAAATATATATATATTGGAAGAGTGAAAAGAGAGTAGATAACACATTATGGAGCCTAGGCTGAGATAAACAGGTTGGTGGTCTATAAATGCACAGATCTTCAGAACAAGGAAAGTGCGCGAAATTTCCTGGCATTGACCCCCACCCCACTCAGTGGCTGAGTCCTATTTGTGATGAAAATCTCCAGGAACTGACAGAGCACCAGGTTTTTCCCCAGACAAACCCTTTGCACTGTCTCCGGTAAGGATGAAATCGGCCTGTGGTTATTTACTTAGCTATCGACATTGCAGAAGTTTTAGAACTCCTCACCCCACATTCTGGCTGCATCAAGCCTGGCAAAGGGCCGGCACAGACTTTTTAGAGAACCATTCCCGCTAAGGGTGAAGCCAAGGGCCTGAAAGCTTCGGAGAACCGTGGAGGAGAGCAGTTGGTTTAAGCGATCTTTGATCAATAGTCATTTCTGCAATTGCTGGATTTTGTTTATCCCAGATTCCAGCAGGTGTTTTACCACTTCAGTGGCTTCCAAATGGAAGGGGGAGGGAAAGAGAAACAATCCAATAATCCATTGAGAGCTGCAGATATGGTTGGGGTGGGGCATTGTTTAAAGACAGAGTGCTGGGCTTCATCGGAGAAAACCGTTGGGAAATAAACCCTATAGTAGATCTGGAAATGCTGCACAAAAATGCTAGGGGTTCAATGCAATTTAAGCATTGCAAAGGAGCAGGAAGAGCCAACCAGGGTTGTAACTATGGGCAGCAAAATAAGTGCATTGCCCTCTCAGCACAGAATTCTGCTCCTGAATATATTTTCTTCTTGTAAATACAGCAATGTTTAGTGCTGAAGAGTACAAATTCCAACTCGGCCGTGGAAACCCCCTGGGTGATCCTTGGGCAAGTCACATTCTCTCAGCCTCACAGAAGGAAATGACAAACCTCTCTGAACACATCTTGCCAAGAAAACCCTATAGGAAGAGAACCTCAGGTTGGAGCTGAGAGCCTGTGGAGGTTGGAGAGATGGAGTAAGACCCCGGGAGACCAAAGTACAAATCTCTGCCCAGCCATAGAAAACCACTGGGTGGCCGTGGGCAAGTGATGGAATCATAGATCTGGAAGAGACCGCAAGGGCCATCCAGTCCAACCCCATTCTGCCATGCAAGAATACATGCATTCCTGACACATGGCCACCCAGCCTCTGTTTAAAAACTTTCAAAGGAGGAGACGCCACCACACTCCTAGCAGTGTATTCTACTATTGACCTGTTCTTACCATCAGGAAGTTCTTCCTAATGTTTGGATGGAATCTTTTTTCCTGAAGTTTGAAGCCATTGCTCTGTGTCCTAGTCTCTGGAGCAGCAGAATAAAGGCTTGTTCCATCCTCTATATGACATCTCTTCAAATATTTAAACATAACTGTCATGCCTCCTCTTAACCGTCTCTCCTCCATCTCCCTAAGCTGCTCCTTATGGGGCTTCATGGTTTCCAGGTCTGACCCTCTAGTCTCAGAGGAGGGCCATGGTAAACTCCCCCTGAATAATTCTCACCAAGAAAATCTCATCATAGGTTCTTCTTAGGGTTGCCAAAGTCTGAAATGATTTGAAAGCTCTGCAGAACCAGAACCTAGTGTTGGACTAGGACTTCAGAAAACCGGGGTTTGAATCAGTTGTGGAAACCCACAGGGCCAAGCCACACTCTCTCAGCTTTAGAGGAAGGTCATAGCAAAACCTCAATGGGTAAATTCCCCCCCCCCAAAAAAAAACCAGTTTCCCTAAGCTGGAGTCAACTTGAAGGCACAAAAGAACAACAAGAAATTCAAGTACGGGTTAAGATCCAAACAACGGTCTCCTTACTCATGACTTTGTCCTCTTTTCCCTGCGTCCTACATTTTCTTCTCGGTAGAAGTCACACATTCCAAATTCTATTGCCTTGTGATTTTTGCACCATTTTAAGATGTGTGTGGTTCTCTTGGTTGCTAAATTTCCTCCCAGCAGAGGGGGGGGGGAAAAAAAACCCATCCCAAAATGTAATTCCTTGTACACATCATCAAGAAACTTAATTGAGGGCCTGAATCACAAGAGCAATTGAAGGATTTATTTATCAAACCTTACAGCACACCCTGTACGTGTCAACAGCAAGATTTAAAAATAGGCTTTGGAGAATATCAGAGAGAAATGAAAACATTCCAGGTAGGAACTGTCTGTCACCTGGCTAGCAGGAGGCAGAAATGCAATCTACAGCTACAACAAGTCTGATCCCATTTTGCTTTTTTCGTTGGTTCGGTGCAAAGAGTATTTGCTCCGAGGGAAAAACTGTATATTCAACTGTGTAGCGATGGGAGGGAGCAAGGGTTTATAAGACAACCAGGCTGGAATCAAATCTTGGAAATAATGCAGTACAAGTAAAGTGGTTACACGTAGCTGTCTTTGGAAATAAGGCAGTACCTGTTCTGAAGTTACAAGTAACAGACCTTGGAAACAATGTCCTTCTAGTAGTGAAGTTATTTGTAACAGGCCTTGGAAATAAAATAGCACAAGTAGAGCTGTTGCACATAATCAACCTTGGAAACACTGTGGTTCAGGTAATGCAGTTACTTGTAACAGTCCTTGGAAATAACATAGCAGAAGTATTGCTGTTACAGGTAACAGACCTGGAAACAAAGTAGTTTGGGTAATGCAGTTACTTGTAACGGACCTTGGAAATAACATAGCAGAAGTATTGCTGATCTGGAAACAAAGTAGTTTGGGTAATGCAGTTACTAGTAATGGACCTTGGAAATAACAAACCACACACAGAGCTGTTAACTACAACAGACTTTGGTAATAAAGTGGTCCAAGTAACCCTGAATAGACGGAGGTTGAGATTCCACGTAATCATGGTAATACACTATATATATTATAATTATAGCCATCTGTAAGATTAGACTTTTAATATTAAACACCATTAGCTAATAATACATACTAGATTTACTAGGATTTTACTAAAAGCTGTTACTACAGGAGTGGGATCTTCTTTTCAATTTAGTGTCAGTTTTGTTTGTCTAGTTTGTTTAGTTTGGTGGCTAGTTAATTTATAGTTAGTTAGTCCTTTATTTTGTCTATGATGTATTGTATTGTATACTGCGTAGTGTGTGTTTTGTGCATTTTGTGCCTTTTTATATTCTGTATTCTGTGTACTTATGTTAAAAATAAAATAATAATATAAAAAAAGAGATTCTGCATTGCCCAGCACTCCATTTCTCCCACAGACACTCTTCACCAGCCACAGAATGGCCATGGAGGGAGGCTACAGCCATGAGTTCTGGGGGGTTGAGAGTAGGAAGCCATAGTGGAAATCCACCTAGAGAACTCTTATATTTTCTGTAGGTGGATTTCCACTATGGCTTCCTACTCATGGCTGTAGCCTCCCTGCACGGCCATTCTATGGCTGACAAAGAGCGTCTGTGGGAGAAATGGAGAAGCATCCGGCTGTGCCCCACAACCAGAGGCAAACCCATGGCATCTTATAGAATCATAGAATCATAGAAATGTAGAGTTGGAAGAGACCCCAGGGGCCATCCAGTCCAACCCCCTGCCATGCAGGAACACCCTCAAATCAATCCCGACAGATGGCCATCCAGCCTCTGCTTAAAAACCTCCAAGGAAGGAGCCTCCACTACACTCTGAGGCAACAGATTCCACTGCCGGACAGCCCTGACTGTCAGGAAGTTCTTCCTGAGGTTCAGGTGGAATCTCCTTTCCTGCAGCTTGAATCCATTGCTCCTTGTCCTGGTCTCTGGAGCAGCAGAAAACAAGCCCCCTCCTTCCTCTACGTGGCATCCCTTCAAATATTTAAACATGGCTCTCATGTCCCCTCTTAACCTCCTCTTCTGCAGACTAAACATACCCAGCTCTCTAAGTCTATCCTCACAGGGCTTCATGGCTTCCAGGCCTCTCACCATTTTGGTCGCCCTCCTCTGGACTTGCTCCAGCTTGTCAATATCCTTCTTGAATTGGGGTGCCCAGAACTGGACACAGTATTCAAGATGGGGTCTAACCAAAGCACAGTAGAGTGGTACCAGTACCTCCCTCGATCTAGACACTTCTGAGGTTGGCCAAGGAATCCACATGGAATGGGCATGAGGCTTTCTCTTGAAAGGTTGGGTAACTTTGCTCATTTGCCTCTTAAAACTGTTGGCCTGTTGATTTTGCCATCTAAATATGTACACACAGACATAACCCAACAGTTAAAGAGTAAAGCTAAAAACATCTCAATCTATCGAGAAGAAGATAAACATAAAAACCGCTCACACGTTAGTAAGAAAAATAATTTCAGTAATACGGATATGATCCAACTCCAAGATGATAAAATGCACCCATCCATTAAAATCCTGATTAAAAGAATTCAGCAGATACTTCCAGGGTTAAACACTGCACTTACAGCAACCCTAAGGCAAACCTATCACAGGGTTTTCAGAGAGTGAGGGTACATGATGTACCCAAGGTACCTGGCTTCTATGGCCAAGCGGGGAATCAAACCCCGGTCTCCAGAGTTGTGGTCCAATGCTCAAACCACTGAACCACACTGTCTTTCCGTACCATCTCACAAATGTTCTCCATGGCTCAGTCTGGCTGATACACCTTCCTTCCTTCTCCGTGTGAAACTGTTTTTCATGTCTCCCCCCATACATACGCACGCACTTTCCACACAGATTAAACTGTAGAGCAGTGCTAAGAAGCAGCTACCTGAACTCTTAATAAATCCTACTAGATTAGCCAGAGTAAGAGATCAGAACATCAGAGGGACTTGATTAATAAGGCAAGGGATTATGTCCAGAGATCTGAATGCCACATGTGGGAAAGTGTGCTTATATAGGTGTTTTTTTTTTTTTTTTACAAAAACACCTTGTGCTTAACGATGTAGAAAGGGGCTAATAATTCTAGGTCACCTGTCTGTGCCGGACAGATAAAGAATTGCAAAATTAGGTGAAGCACTATTCCACATTATGTCACGGAGTGCTAAAGATGGAAGTGCCAAGCAAGGGCTCCTCTGTTCCTACAAGGTTTGTGCATGGATGCCATTTGTTGTGGTTGTGCGCCTACAAGTTGTTTCTGGCTTATAGCAACCCTAAGGTGAACCTATCGTGGGATTTTCTTTTCCAGATTTTAGGTGTACAAAGCTGTGATTAGAGAGGGATCATAAATTTAACGCCACCCTGCATCTTTAGACATTCCCCAGACTTGCTGTTGTTTACCCTTCTTGTCATCCTTGCGGGAGGAACGTATTTCCTGTCCTTTATCTCTAGACACTCTGAGCTCCCCAAACACTTTTTGGTACCATCGTTTTTTTCCTGTTCTGATCTTGTCTCCCTACAGTAGTGGTCCTATGGGAAGAGAAGGAGAGAGAGGGAGGGGAGGAAGCAAGCTAGCAAGCTATCCGTGCAGGAGAGAGAAACCAGGACACTTTAAAAACAGCTGAGAAAGTGGAGAGGCAGAGGATTAACCAGGACTGGGTTTACCAAATTGGGACAGCAGGAAGGTATGAGCTTCATATATAAGGAGTCGGGCTAGGGCTGCTACGGGATCCCACCTCAACTGTAGTGGAGTGGCACATTTCTTCCAAAAACAAAATAATTTTGTGGCTTTGACTTTTCTGCCAGAGATAGGTGCTCACTGGAGATGGAGAGATGCCCCCCTTTCTCCTTCCTCGTCTCTCCAATTTTAAATAAATAAAAATGCATCTTTTTGCCGCAGGCAAGTTTCTGCCGGCTGCTTGGCAGTCTTGCTCGTTGTGATTCACTTAGCTGTTATGAACGTATTTAACAAAAGAAGGAAGGGGTGGGGAGAAATCCCAGCGACTCAAAAGGAAACGGCGCCGTGTTTTGTGGAAGCCTCTGAGTGGATCTGAAGTAAATCTGGGAGGGAAGCTGTCAGGTACAATTCCGAAGCGCCCTCATAAATAGGCTAGGTTTTGCTTGTGAAAAATAATAATAATAATAATAAAGAAG
The DNA here is from genome assembly GCA_948474755.1 of Ctenosaura bakeri. Lineage (NCBI taxonomy): Eukaryota > Metazoa > Chordata > Lepidosauria > Squamata > Iguanidae > Ctenosaura > Ctenosaura bakeri. The sequence goes on from CAOLHI010000335.1 coordinate 585,267, forward strand.
AAGAATTGAACTGACAGGTGTGAAAGTACTGAAGAATTTAGCGAGTCAACATTTTTATTTTATTTTCCTTTCTGCCTTCAGAGCTGAAACGTGCAAGCTGGGCCTTAACCCTCATCCAGTTGGGCTGGGTATTTGAATTCCCCAGAGTTAACATTTCGTTGCAGAACTCAAAACAGAACTATAGCTACAAGGTACACATTTTACTGCATTCTCACCAGAGGCAACATTGGGTAAAATTGCAGGGCTTCCTTTGATAAACCTCCAAACCACCCAAAGACAGGTCAGAGTCACTATCCCCATATTACAGATAGGAATACTGAGGCTAGCAATCCATGCCTTGCCCAAGGCCAGCTTCCGAACACAACTGCTCACTCCTGCTCTTGAGTAGGAGAGGGGACCTCTGAAGATCACCTAGCTGCAACCATCCATTGATTTAAGCCCCGTAATTCTGTAGCTCAGCGGGAACTTGCTGGGGAGTTTAACTATCTCCATCTCTGACTCTGCAGAGACTTAACCTTCCTCCTCCCTATGGATGATGGGAATCCTATATATGCACACATGCCCACACACCAAACAAAACAGTGTGAAAAGAGGAGGTCTTCAAAAGCAAAGGTTCTACTCTAAGCGAGCAATCCACATTAGCAAAAGAGTATCTTACGTATGACGGCATCTTCCTTCAGGTATCACTTGCAAAGTTATAGACGCAGACTAAATCATATTCAGCCATGGTTAAAAAGAGCCTTCACCCTAATGTGATTAGCTAAACATTCCTATTCTACTCATGATAAGGAGGAAATTTTGGGTCCAGATGTTGGTGTGAAGCTGAGAGTCTGCAGCCCCTTGGTCCAACCTATGACTAAGCTTCCTAGAGGAGGCATGCAGCATCTCCTACTTCATCAGGCTCTTTCTCTCTCTCTCTCTCAGCCCCATGGCCCCTGAGGCTTCATAACCTCTCACTTGGAAGCATCTCAAAGCTTTGACAAACTTCTCCCAAACTCTTCTTCCCCCACAATCGTCTCTCATGATCTCTGTTGCTCCTTTGTGACACTGACCCCCCAAAATGTAGACTCATAGAGTTGGAAGAGACCACAAGACCCATCAAGTCCAACCCCATTCTGCCATGCAGGCAGAAACCATCAAAGCATTCCCAAAGGAAAACCATCCAGCTTCTGATTAAAAACCTCCAAAGGAGGAGACTCCAACACACTCTCAAGCAACAAATTCCATTGTCAAACTGCTTTTTTACCATCAGGAAGTTCTTCCTACATGTTTAGATGGAATCTCCTTTCCTCAAGTGTTAGAGGTTCCACCTAAACTTAGGAAGAACTTCTTGATGGTAAGAGCAGTTCGACAGCAGCAGAGAAAAAAGGGATGTCTTTGCCAATGTAGAATCATAGAACTGGAAGAGACCATAAGGCCCATTGAGTCCAACCCAATCTGCCAAGCAGGAATACACCATCAAAGCATCCCCAACAGAGGGCCATCCAACTTCTGTTTAAAAACTTCCAAAGAAGGAGACTCCAACACACACTCCCAGGCAACATATTCCACTAAACTTAAACCCAAGACATCATTAAGTCTCTATTTACCTGGAGAGGAGACTATACCCCTCAGCTATGTTGTTCAGATAAAGGAAGAGCTGATGATCACAACAGCAGAGTGAAGATTTGAGTTAGCAGTTCCCTCAGCCGTACTTCAACCTCTGCTTCTACAAGATACCAGTCGGCACTCAACTGTGAGTTTCGTCTTTAAAGAAGCACTCCCTTTCTGAGCCCCATACCTTTTGCGTGTGTTTTGGATGTGGTCTCGAATCCTACCCTGCCAAGTAAGCCTAGCAAACAGTTGTTCTTTCATGGCATTCATCGTGCTATACTATTACCAGTTCTGGAAATGGCTGTTTGCTCATCCACAGATCCACCTTGCTATTTATCGCATTGTGTTGGGAGAGAAAGAGACAGAGAGCTTGAGAAAGAGAGAGAAAGCTCCGTCTCATGCCCCGATTCAAACAGGCGCTGCAATTCGAGTCTATGTTCTGAGTGGCTTACCGTTGTCGACATACTCCGTCAAGCTGCAAGCGCTCAGATCTGGCAGAATGCATTTCATCCCTTGTCAAGTGGAGGTTCTGACACCTTTCCCCCTCTTTGCGTCTTGCAACAAGCCTGAAAAACAGATGAATGGAGACCAGTGAATACATCCCAGGGAATACATCCCTGCTCAGTCGATTCTCCCTGCCTGCCATCTTATTTTCATGAGTATTTCTGAGACCCACTGTGCTGTAGTGGTTTCAGCATTGGACTAAGACCATGGAGAGGAGGGCTTGATTCCCTGCCGCCATTCTGCATCAGAGAAAATTTTTCCAGGTGCTTCCAGCTTGCAGAAGTCATCAACAAGGTTTCAGGCCCAGTAAGGGGGGGGGATTTTCAAGTAACTATTTGCACCCAGAGTGGTATAGTGGTTTGAGCACTGGCCTATGAGCCTGGAGACTAGGGCTTGATTCCCTGCTCTACCATGGAAACCCACTGGGTGACTCTGGCTGTATCATATTCTCTCAGCCCCAGAAAATTCTGTGACAGGTTCACTATACGTTCAAAATGACTTGATGGCACACAACTTTAAAAAAGCCATTAATAAAAAAGTTAAAAACCAATTAAACCATAATTCTGTTTAAAAAAAACCACAAGTTAAACACCCCATAAGTTAAAAACAGTCTGAGTTTTTAAACTAGGTTCTTTCCATCCCAGGTCTGAAGAAATGTGTCTAGAGGAGGATGACCAAAATGGTAGGAGGCCTGGAAACCACGAAGCCCTGTGCGGAGCTGGGTATGTTTAACCTGGAGAAGAGAAGGTTAAGAAGCTATGTGATAGCTATGTTTGAAGGGATTTCACATGGAGGACAGAGCAAGCCTGTTTTCTGCTGCACCAGAGGCTAGGACATGGAGCAATGGATTCAAACTTCAGGAAAAGAGAGTCCATCTAAACATTAGGAAGAACTTCCTGATGGTAAGAGCCATTCAACAGCGGGATATGCTGCTGTGAAGTCTCCTTCTTGGGAGGTTTTTAAACAGAGGCTGGATGGCCATCTGTTGGGAATTCTTTGGTTGTTTGTTCCTCTATGGCAAGGGGTTGGACTGGATGGCCCTTGCGGCCTCTTCCAATTCTAGGATTCTACGCTACAATTTTCTGTTTTCTGTTGACCAAGTAGGAAAGCCAGTGCAAATACACCCCAGACAAAGAGATTAGACACAGAGCAGCTGATCTGTGAGAGAAAGCGCTGAAGCTGGAGTAGAGCAGAGAGAACGAATTAAAGACCTATTTAAATTCTCCAAAATAGACTCACGACAGCAACCTGGCCATGTTTCACTTACCTTCCTATTGATGTGAATGTTGAGAGGAAAAAAGGTGGACCCAATATAAGGGAGAAGGGGCTACTTGTTTTCATATGGATGATCAAAAAATACCACCACCCCTTTTGGGGTGTTTAAAAAAGAAATTATGATAGGAACATGTTGCATGCTTACTCCTTTCTGTTCAGTTGCTTTTAATAGGCTAACCTGCTTAATAATATTATTATTATAAATTTTAAAGTTGCACTCATTATCTAATTTGCTGTGAGCTCCCCTACACCTCAATATTGGGAGAAAGATGGAATATGTAACACCACAAGAGAAAGTTTGCATAACTGCGCCAACGGTAACTCAATCCAGCATTCATGCTAGACACCTCAACAATTTGACAATGTTTTTGGTTGTCATCCAAATTGCAGTGCCATGTTTCAGGCTGAAACTACAAATGGAGGGGTTTGCTAGAAGGAAAAAGGGGAATTGCCCATAACTCACCAGGAACTCAAGGTGGACACCTCAACGTCTGACACGAGTGTTTTTGATTGTCATACAACTCATAGGGCCCACAGTCAAGTTGGAAAGCTGACATTCCAAAGCTTTCTGTAAACTGGTGATTCTTAACTTGGGGCCCAGGGACCCCTGAGGAGTCCTCACAGGGGGGTCTGCAAAGCTCTCCTGCAGCAGCAATAAGGACATGGCAGCAGGAGGGGGTTGCAGGTGCTGAAACCACTCCCTCATTTGCAAAATGCAAACGAGGGAGCAATTTGTGCTATGATTCCACTTTAACCCTCATGGTTGCATTCTATGGACTTCTGAGGTTCAGTGAGGCACTAGATCTCTTTGGCTGAGAATTCTAAGTACACCTTCCTAAACTGCAAATCCCATCAATCTAGAGGATGTTGCCATGGCAATTAAAGTGGAATTGTAGTGCTATAATAGTGCATCCAAGCTCTGAAAAAACTCCAGCTTTCACCATGGCCTCCCAACGCCCATTATGTTTCTGCATTTGGAGTTATTTTAAAAACAACCAAGTCGAAACTGTTCAAATTCTAATTTTTGTCCGTTGTCAAGTGCCACTAATTTTTCAAAGGGAGCTTGTGATTGCAACACTAAAGAAACAGTCTCCTAGAAAGCGGAGCTTCTTCCAAGTTTTTCCAGTTGCTGAGAAGTCCCTGGGGGTGGGAACGGTTCCACCCGTCAAAACTCGCCTGCAACTTCGTGTCGCCCAATTATAGCAAAAGGCACCAGCAATCCAGGTTGGCTTTGATGGACAGAATACCCCAAACTAAGCTTTTCACCATCTGTTCATCCGTGAGTTTTGCAAGCGAAAAAGAGCCTATTTCGCCACAACGTCAAGGGGAAGTAAGATAAATGCTATTTTAATGCATGGGCGGCATATGTTCTCTCTCCTGTGACACATTTCAGTGGCAGTTCTCTCTCTCTTCTCTTGCATCCCCCGGAAATGGAAAGGAGTGGGACCCCATCCCAAATATTCTTCAGTATTGCGGGAACAAATGGGCACAAACTATTCTGAGCAGTGCACTGGTGAAAGTTGTGGGAGTTGTTGCCTATATATCCCTCCACACAAGTACACACAGTTCTTTCCTTACCCCCTGTGAAGTGCATCCACACTGCACAGCAATAGCACTTTGATTCCACTTTAACTGGCATAGCTTCACCCTCTGGAAATCTGGGAACTATCATCTGGTGAAAGACTTACGGCCTTTCTGCACTACGTAACTATTGCAGTATGATTCCACTTCAATTGCCATAGTTCTGTTCTATGGAGTCATGGGATTTGCAGTTTAGGGAGTGATACTTAGAATTCTCAGCCAGAGAGCTCCAGTACTTCCCATTCCATACGGGGGCAGCCATGGTAGTTAAAGTGGAATCATAGTGCAACGGTGTCGTAGTGCGGAAAGGCCCTTAGTCATCTCTAGCACACCCCTTCGAACTCCTCTGCCAGGACTCTAAGTCTATGAATCCTAAAATTCCACAGATAGAACCAGGACAAGCAAAGTGGTATGAAACCAATATAATTATGCACGTGGCTACACTCTGGTTTCCAAGAAAATAGTCCCAGTCCTGTCAACCGACAATGCACCTCCTTTTTTCATTGCTGGTGCCTGGCTTTTTGGGGACAAGGTGGTTAGTTTGCCCAGGCCCCTCTGACCAGCCTGGCTCCCCTTCCTTGTGGTGGAAGCACTTTCTCCCCTGCAAGGTCTCACCTCAGGTATAGAGAGAAGGTCTGGTGGGCTCTTCCCAGCTGCTGGCTTCCCAGTCCTCACCCTGGAGAGATTTGTCCACCTCCAGTTGGAGCTGCCTTGGAAGAAGCCTGTTGTTTAATTCCAAAGCCTTATAGGTCTTCCCCCAGGGCCTTTTGCTGCTTCCTCCTCCTCGCTTCAGCAGCTGCACCTGAGGACCTGGGCTGTTGCCAATCAACCGACCACCTGAGAGTCCTGCTGGAGGCTTCTCTGTCTTTAAAGGGGCCACAGCACCCGTGGTGGTCGCCTGGATCTGGTTGCGTTTAAATCCTGCTCTTTGGCCATCTCCACACTACACTGTTGCAGTGCTATTGTTCTACTTTCAGCATCCTGTGGAATTCTGGGGCTTGTAGTTTACTGAGGCCAAAGAGCTCTCTGGCTGAGACTTCTAAATGCCCTCAACCCCAGCATGCAACAGGATGTTGAAAGTGGAATAATAGCACTGTAACAGTGTAGTGTGGAAATGGCCTCAGTCCAGCACTCAGACCAGGAGAGTTTGGGAAATTTGCCTTATCAGAGCTAACAGCTTGTACCATGCTTAGCTATATGCCAAGAAAGTTTAGATATAGCATTAAACATATGACAGTAGCAATTAATCACCAGCGTATGGCTGAATACTACTGTGCTATAAATTGTACTCAGTGTCCAATTAACGGGGTTCAGATGGGCTGATTCTTCCAAGCAGGTCATCTGGATGTCTGATCCTGTTTCTTGTGGAAAAGGTCTATATGTGCTCTAAGCTGTCTCAAATAAAAATGTTTTTCCCCTGGTTGTAGTACCATTAAGGCACCAGATCCTGTCCTCTGCTTTTCCATATTTGAACATATTGGACAAGTTCCTCTACAATCCCACTGGACTGTTCCTCTGGTCTTGAAGGCAGGCAGCATCCACAATGTAGAGGTATTCTTCTGTGCAAGATCCAATTAAGCCTGTGGGCTCATTATTCCACAAATAAATCACCATTTATTTATTTATATTATTGCTTTATTGTTGTTGTTATGGTTCATCATGTTGAACATGGGCCAGGACGGTGATGCTGCATCAAAGAAGGCAGATGCTATTTCAGACTGCATTAATAGAATTATAGAATCATAGAGTTGGAAGAGACCACAAGGGCCATAGAGTCCAACCCCTACCATGCAGGAACAAACACTCAAAGTACCCCAGCAAATGACCATCCAGCCTCTGCTTAAAAACTTTCAAAGAAGTTGACCCCACCACACTCCCAGGGGGCATATTCCACTTTAGAATGGCATGGTTTATAAGTCGAGGGAAGTAATAGTCCCTTTAATGGATGAACTGGAGACCTTTTACTTATTTATTGGCTGTTCTTAAAAATCTATCATAAATTTTATAACTTTCTGTGTCTTCCAATGTTTTAATTGTTTATATGCTTTTAATTTTTTTTCTTTTAATGTTTGGGAAGCCACCCTGGGTCTTACCTTGGGAGGAAAGGTGGCAAATAAATTCAATAAACGAATAAAATAAAAGGAGATGCTGATACTTTTGCAAGGCCACATTGCATCTTCCAAGGGCCACATGCAACCCATGGGCTACATGATTCAACCTCTGAAAAATAAAATTAGAGACACAGAGGGAGTATGAAGAAGAGAGGCTGAGAAGAAGAGTGATATGGAGGAGGTACCAGTAATCACATGGAACATGAGACATATATAGCTTCCCACCCTATGATTAAAGCTATAGGTCCCTTCCATCAACTGTCAGCAATCTGGGGAAACCGATATGTGTGGTTAGCAGGTACAGTCAGAACTGTGTTGTGCGAAGGAGCACTTCGTCCTAAATTTAACGCCTCTCTTTTCTTAGACAATCACTTTGTGAGCCAACTGTGGGGTCAAAAATTCCTCTGCTTGTTCTCTCCACCCTCTGCTTTGTTGCTGAAGCCTCCACCAATTGCCTCTCCCCCTCCCACTTTTTAGTCATTTCTTTCCCAAATTAAGAAACCCCACACAACAGTTGTGTGGGTCCTCCACAATTGCACCCTGCCGCACCAGGATGAATAAGAACCGTGGCACAGACCCTGGATCAGGAGATGTAATGGGAAGTTCTGCGTAGGTGGAACTGAGACCCATTTCTCCCTCACCTTCCAGCATACCTTCTAAGCAGCTTCAGTTCCTCTTCCCCATAAATGGAAATTTATTGGCCACTGGAATGCAGGTGGGTTAGCAGACAGGCATCCTTTGGGATATCCCAGGATCCTCTGGGAGCATGATGTCATTGCCGTGCGGGAGCATGATGGCATTGTTGTGCATCCAGCCACAGGAACGTAGCTGGAGACAGTTCCCCCACCAGCACCCCTCTCTCCATGGGCCGGTTAGTGGCCATATTGGGGCCAGGGCTGCAGCAGCATCAGCTATGGGTTTGAAGGGAGGTAGTTCTGGTTGTTAACACAGTCTGTAGAGAATGCCAACCTGTGCAACTACCAAGGCACTCAGTTATGCAAGTGTAGGTTGGATCTGAGTCTCGGACTATGGCCCTGGAGAACAGAGTTCGATTCTGTGTTCAGCCATGGAAACCCACTGGGCGATCTTGGCTGCTTCATGCACTTTCAGCCTCTAGGAAATCTCATGATAGGTTTGCCTTAGGGTCACGATAAATCAGAAATAACTTGAAGGCAAACAGCAAGTCTTTAATGTTTCAAGGCATGATTCAAAGCGCTGGTGAAGACAGCCCAGGCCCAAGTTATTGAATGACTGTATTCTTGAGAACAAGCCTGCCTGCATTTTGGGATCTTCTAGGGAGTCTCTTCTCTCCTTCCCATCATTGTCACAAGTACATTTGGTAGTGGTTTCAGTGTGGGACTTGCACTTTGGGAGACCAGTATTTGAACCCCCATCTTGTCCTGCGAACCCACTGGAAAAGCCTCCACTCTCCCAATCGTGGAGGAAGACAGACCACCTCTGAGTGAATTGTGCCAAGAAAGCCCCATGATATCTTCACTTTAGAGTTGTCATAACAACAACAAATACATGAGTGGGTGTATATATAGCTATATATGTGTTTTTCTTTAAATAAACAATCCATAGAGTTAAAACCATTTAAAATTCAGGAAAATACAGACTACAGGAAGAAAATAAATTTGCATTCTGGTGCTGGAGGAGGGTTCTGTGGATACCATGTGTTGCTAAAATGACCCCTAAATGGGTCCTGGAGCAAAGGAAGAATGAACTCCTGTTAGAAGTCAAAATGAGCAACCTGAGGCTCTCACACATTGGCCATGTCATGAGAGAATGGAACTCCCTGGTAAAGATGATGAAGAGGAAGGCAGTAGGAAAAGAAGAGGAGAACGTTACAGGTGGGTAACCTTAATCAAAGAATCACGGCTCTGAGTCTATCAGACCTGAGCATGGCTGTTAATAATTGGGTATAGAATCACAGAACCAAAGAATCACGGAGCTGGAAGAGACCACAAGGACCACTGAGTCCAATCTCCTTCTGCCATGCAGGAAGACACCATCAAAGCATTCCCAACAGATGGCCATCCAGCCTCTGTTTGAAAACCTCCAATGAAGGAGACTCCACCACACTCCGAAGAAGTGTATTCCATTGTCGAACTGCTCTTACCATCAGGAAGTCCTTCCTAATGTTTAGATGGAATCTCTTCACCTTGCTCCATGTCCTAGTCTCTGGAGCAGTGATATCTTTGAGAACGCTCATTCACAAGGTCCCCCTAAGTCAAAAGCCAACTTGGTGGGTCATAACAACAACCAATCTTGGTTAGCTTCTTGCAAGTTCACACTAAAATCTGGAACAGATTCACAGTGCTTCTGACCTCAAAGCCATTAGCCACACCTGGGTTCAACTACTTGTGGGGAAGAACTGGTCTTGCTAGTGGTGGTAGGAGCCCGACACTCTCAGAAATAAAGGGAGAGGGAGCAGAATTCCCAGGCGACACCATAAACGTGAGTGGAAAGGCCTGTGTATCAAAGCAGGATGGAAGCAGGACTCTTGGAAATTTCTCACTCGTAGGACCATCATAAGTCAAAGCTAACCCAATGACAACTTGCACCAACAACAACAACTGCAACTGCCCTAGATTGCAATAGAAAACAGTCGTAATCTAACATTTAGGATGGGAGATATGGCAAGCTGGCTTGATCATTTTGGTTGCCTCTTTCAGGCCCATTTCTAGTTCAAACTTATCCTGCTGGCGCCTGAACAAGTAAAACTGGACAGAGTCCTAGTACACAACTTCTTGAAAAAAACCAAAAAGTACCACTGGGAAATAATGCTAATTGTGTGTCCTTTGGCAAAACAGTTTCATTTCCTTCCAGGAACAGATCTCAAGAGGGGGAGTGAGAGATTCAGAGGCTCTAGTTTTTTTTAATAGCTATATGTACCCTTTTTTGGGGGAAGTTTTTTCTTCTTTTTTTTGGGGAAATGTTCCCCTTAATCATATCTTGAATTAATGTGGGGCTTGTTCATTCGGAGCTCTCATTACCCTCTTAATTAACTGTGCACAGATGGAAAAAGTCGAAATTGCTTCACTCGAGTTGTTCTGCTAGTTTTCAAATGAGATGGCAGATGGAGGACAAGGCAGAGAAGGGGGAAAATAAATAAATAAAAGGACTCCGCTCAGAGGCAGGTTACAAGTTTTCAAGCTGTCACCGAAACGTCAACAAACGCTCCATCTGCTTAGGAGAAGTACCAGGCAGGGGTGGGTTTTGGATGATATGCTGTGAACATGGGTTCAAAGAATTCCAAACAATAGCAAGAGATGGGAAACTTTAACCCTCTCAACCCAAGCGGAGTAGGCATGGGAAAATCCACTTGTTTTGATTTCTGTTCCCTCTGAATTGGTTAAAACTCACATTCGTTCCATTCCCAATGTGGGGAAATGTGTGGATCTGGGTAAATCATTGCAAAATGAATGGAAACGAACTTCTTTCCCTATTTGCTTTGGCTGAACTCATGTTGCATCGGCCTGCTATGTGCAGATGTTCAGAGCCAGAAAAATTTTTTTTTTCTAAGGAATTACTTGGACAAGTAGTTACTGCAAAAAACTAACTAGGTGTCATAGTGACTCCTTAGAAAAATGAGTTACTCTCTCTCTCTGCACGTCTACATCTGTCAGGCAGGTATGGAATGATCTAGAAACGAATTTCCTTTTTTTGGCCAGTGATGACCACAGCTGTAATTCATGATTTTTGGTGGAGTAGGAATGGGGTTTCACCCTATTAATCATTACTTTGAGTGTGGGCTAATTCAGTGTGAAGAATGAGAGGGGCAGGAAGAAGGATCGTGTGGGTGATTGCCCCATGAGTCACTTGAGAAGGATTGCTTTGCAATGTCTTTGACATTTCCCCCCAGAATTCTTAAGATGCAATAACTGAATTGGTCACTTGGGGGAACCAGAGAGCATCTTTTTGCATTTTCCAAATAGCACAATAATGACAGTAACGGCAACTTGTTACTGACTTCAGTGAATTACCTTTCTGGACTTGAGGAACAGTAACAAGCAATGGCTCGTTAGGTGACCAGAGTAAGTGAATAAAGTAACTAGTACTTCTTAAAAAGGTACCATTCCACGATCTGTGGGTGTTAAATATGAGAGGCATATCAAGAACAAATTGCTGGCATTTCCAATTCAGCATCACTGATATAGGTGAATGCATAGGGACTTTAAGCTTACTACTCTCTGAATTTCATGCCCCCCCCCGAGCATTTATCTTCCATGTGAAACATTTGGCTTCACATTTGATGTCTTTGGTTGCATATCACAGTCAGTGCATCACTCTGTGTGCAACGATCTAGACTACACAACCTCAATGCTGGTTCTTGATCACCTTTTTGTTCCATTTGGTTGAAGGCAAATGTTTCCCTTTTAGGCTTTCTCCCTCTCTCTCTCTCTCTCTCTCTCTCTCCCTACCCTCCACAACCCCTGATGTTTAAAAATCACCCCTGTGAAAAATAAGCATGTTTGCTGACCCAGTCTCAAGCCAATTTCTTAAGTCTCCAATAACAACCTTCCTCTCCCTCGCTACCATCCTTTTATCTCTGGCTTGGCTTGGCTAGTGCGGCACCTTAAATAGAAACTGCTGTCTTGGCTAAACGTTGCATTTCAGTGATTACAATGAATGTCTGTCAGTGGGGAAAAAAATGAGGGAAAAGAAGAGGTAGAGAGAGAGAGTGATCTTTTTTGTCACTTGGTAAGTGGGAAAAAAATGGCATGCAGGTTGGATTTTCCTCCACCCCCGAAACATTTCCTTTTCTGTTTCCCCCCACTTGTGTAAATTGCTGTGAATTTTTCCTTGTTCTTAGGCCTTTTCTAAACTCCACTGTTATAACTGCTATTATTCCACTTGGAACATCCTATGGGATCCTGGGGTTTGCCGTTTAGGGAAGGGCCTTTAGGATTCTCAGCCAGAGTGCCCTTTGGCCTCAGTAAACTACAAACCCCAAAATTCCCCCAAGGGTGTTGAAGGTAGATTGATAGCACTGCAACAGTGCAGTGCAGAAATGGCCTTTGTTTTCTCCTGCATGGCAGGGATTGGCTTGGAGGATCCTTGTGGTCTCGTCTGACTCTACGATTCTATAAGGAGACCTAGCTAGGTATCTTCATCATTAGGCAGAATGAAACAAGCTTGCTGCAGGCACTGTTTCTAGAGGTGTTGTAACAGGGTAGCAAGGGCTTAGTTACATCCATTTTTATGATACTCTGCTAGAGAGGGTGAGAATGCTAGGAGAATATGACAGAACACCCCGGCTAGCTTTGGGTAAAATGTGCCTTCACTTAGGTAGCTGGGAGGCATTTTTTCTCTCCTTCAGGCAACACAATATTCTGGTATGACCCTAAGAGTTCTCTCTTTCTGTCCTAGAGAGGTTCATGGACTTTCTTGATGTGTCAACTACAGTTGGCCTTCCATGTTCGTGATTGTTAGGGGCTCAGGAGCCCGGCAAAAGTGGGAAAATTGCAAATATCAAAGAGTGTGTCTGTGTGTCTGTGTTTGTGTGTGTGTGTCTTGGGAAGGGGGCCAAGGTATGGTGGAGAGAATGGGCACGCAGGGTCCAGATCAGGTCAGAGAAAGGAGAGGGAAAGAGGCTGGATGGAATGGTAGCCCAATACTTCCTCTCTCCGGCCCGTCTCCTTCCTTGGGTATGGGGAGGCATTGGGAAAGGGTTTGCGGTGCTGAGAAATCAGGCCGTGATCCATCCTTAGCTGGCCAGACAGTGGCTGTAGAAGGAGGAGGATAACCAAAGGTGGGCATTTAAAGACCTGCACAGTCTGGTCAAAGCTGCTGAGAGGGAAGGTCCCCCTGGAAGAAAAGCACCTGAGCCGAGGGCCAGGGGTTGGAGAAACTTGCAAATAAATCCACGAAAGTCAAATTTGCAAATATGGAGGGCCAACTGTGGTTGTTTTCTATCTTGATTATAAAGAGTCTTAAGGGAACCTCCTCTGGTAGACCTCCTTGACCAGAAGTGGGGCTTCCCGCCTTCTAGGAGGACTAACTTTATAGTCCATGTCCTAGACCTCTGGTCCTCCAGCTTGTTAATGATCCTAAGCAAAAGTTTTGGGCAGCTGGTGACCTGGCGTGATTCACATAGGTAGAAAAGACCAATTCTAGTCATGACAAGGCACAGTTACCTGTTCCTAAATCATTATATTCCCCCCCCCATCTCTTGCCTCAGGCTGTTTCAATCTTTAAATGGCAGAGGCTAATTTAATTAGCACCTGAAAACTGGAGAAATTAGGTCACTCCTTCCCAAGCGAAGCTTTGTGCCAAGATGGGTAGATGTCTCCCCCTCCTTTCCTCTATGTTTTCTAATTGGGTAAATATTAATTAGTTGGAATTTCGTGTGGAAGATGAAGACATTAAACTGTCATTAACAAACGGGTCTCTTCCTCTTCATCCCCCAAAACACCTTGCATCTACCGCACTAAGTTAGCAAAGCGCTGCAAGAGAAGGAATAAAAAAATAAAATAAAAACCTCCAGTGATTTATGTCAGCTTCCGATGGAAAAGTAAAAGCAATGAATCTCCCTTATCAGCTAATTATCTTCCGAATGATACATGGAATTCTCTCCAGGCTGAGGTAGGGAAAAAATGCCCCCAGAGCAGTTGGGAATGAATAACTATTTGAACATCAGCATTTGCAGGTTTTGAACACGGCATTGTGATAAACTGAGAGCCAGCATGGTGTAGTGATTTGAGCATATTGCCATGAGCCATGGTTCGGTTTCCTGCTCGGCCATGGAAACCCCCCTCGGGTGACCTTGGGCACATCACACACTCTCAGCCCCCAGAAAACCCCATGATAGGTTCACCTTAGGGTTGCCATAACTTGGAAATGACTTGAAGTGTACAAGAACAGTAGAGTCTGGCAAAAGCAAATGGCCGTAGCCTCCCCAGAAATCCCACTTAGAGTCACCATAAGTTGGAAGCAACTGGAAGGCACACAACACCAACAACAGCTAATTGTCTTCCCAGCTAGAGTAGACCCATGGAATCGGTGGGGAGTTAGTCAACACTTATGCAAGTGGCATTGATTTAATGAGTATGCTAAAGTTGAGACTAGCAAGTAGTTTAAGGTCCTTGGGGAGTTCCATACCCTCCAACATCCTGCTGATCAAAACAGGGATCTGAATGGTTAAGCACCATTAGAGTGCGCTCAAGATGGAAAAAGTTATGAACAGCGAAGAGCACACAAGCCAGGAGATGCTCATTAGTTTGTTTTTGCCTGAGCCTACTGGGAAGTCAAGATCCTGTCCCCTCCTCTCTATAAAAATGTGAACTTTGAACTCAGGCTCTTACTGAACACCTTACTGGCATCCCACATCATCCCGTCACACTGCCAAGATGGGAGCAGGAACCGAACACTCTCCTCCACACCCATCTGGCTGCCTGTGGATGGGTAGCATGAAGGACACACTCCTTCCAGGCATTTTCTGTGCTGCACTGGGGAAGGAAGTGCTTGATCACGCATCTGTCCTTTCTGCATAGTCACCGGCGACAGGAGTGTTGCATGATCAGAGGCCATTACCAGATTTTCTTCTGGTAATGGTATACCACAGGATTGCAGCAACATTGTATTAAAGCATGACTCACATACTGGCAGCAATGTCTCCCCATGCCGGGACAGTGTCGTTGTGTGGAAATGGCCTCAGTTTGCAGCAACTGAAGAAAGCTGAGCACCAAGGGAGAAAGTGGGAAGGGGAGAGAGAAACTGGGACATTTTAAGAGCAGATGAAAAAGTGGGATGGCAGAGGAATAGTGGGGACTTTCCCTGCCAAATCAGGACAGTTGTGGAAGGTATGAAATCTTACAGTTTGTGGAAGAGCCAAACTATTTAGTTTTACCCCCGTCTTTGAATAGAGGAGAATCTAAAACATTTACTGAGAACCGAGGATGCTGACTCAGAATAGAACAGTAATGGAAGGAAATGGAGTATCTAGAAAAAGGACATGACTGGTTGGTTGGAACCCTAAATGTTGCAGAATTTTGTTGCTGATGTTCTCTTTTTCTTTTTAAATATCACCTATTCCCATTTTAGGCAGAGAGCAGAAACCCAAGGAGAGGGTGAGCCAGTAGCAAAACATACCTGCCCTAAGTCTCCAATTGTTATTTATTTATCTGCCAAAGGTTTTTTTTACGTTTCAGTAACTTTCTCATTCTAACCCAAATAGGCCCTAAATGGGGAAACCTTATTTTGTATCTCAGGATAAACATTGCATTAAGGGAGGTGGGGATGGGAAAAAAATCCAATATCATTTGGCGGCACTAGAGGGGGAAGAGAAGGTCTCCAGCCCTGCGAAGGAAGGCGGAGAAGTGAAACTGAAAGTGACAGCAAAGTTACCGAGACTGGGGAGGAACAAAAAAAAACCAGAGAGGGGCTTAAATCAGTTTTTGTATCAGCAGCAATTCAATCAGCTGACAAAGTGGAAGAGTTTGAGATTTGGAAATTGAGTAAAAACATCCGTAAAAGCAACACTCCCCCCTCCCAAAGCACTGCTACCTTTGCAAAGCAGGCTGGGTTGGAAAGGAGCATGGAGTGGATCGAAAATAAATAGCAGGAACCAAGGGAGGGTCTGGAAAGGAACGAAAAACCCAGCCAAGAACTGGAGGTGTGAAACACACAAGCCAGAGGCCTATCAGTTTGCTTTGGTCTGAGCTTACTGGAAGAAAGGTGGGGGGTAAGATTGTTCCCCTTCTTTTGCAAAAGTAGGAACTGCTTTAACACTTTGCGCTCCATTTGCAACAACTGAAGAAAGCTGAGGGCCAAGAGGGAATGGTGGGAAGAAGAGAGAGAAACTGGGACATTTTAAGAGCAGATGAAAATGTGGGACAGTTGAGGATTAATCAGGATGGGGTGTCATGCCCCCACCCAAGGACCCAGACAGGACCCTTCCCAGCAGCTGCACCCCAGAGACATGGGAAGGACAATATTTACAGCACCCAGTGTAGGTGGAAAAGGGGAGCCCATGCTTCTCAGAGCCTTTATGTAATAAGGACTCATTAATTAGGCAAAAAGTTGTGGAAGACTCTGAGCCTATATAAAGAGATACCAGAATGGGAGGAAGCCGTTGCAGCCAACTGGTCCTATTGGTGGAAGCAGCCCAGCTTACATTGAGATTCCTTGCTTGTGCTCCTAGAACCCTTAACTTTTGCCTCATCTACAGATTTTGCTACCGGACTGTGTCTCTAGATTTACTGTGAACTCGGATTGCAAAATGACCAGGAATTTGCTTACAAACTTTGCTCATTAAGTACTAATAACAGGCTAATTAGGCAGCTGTAAGCCTTGGTTGGCTGCCCGCACAGGACAGTGTCCCTGTCAAATTGGGACATAGAATCAGAGAGCTAGAAGAGACCACAAGGGACATTGAGTCCAACCCCATTCTACCATGCAGGAAGAGAGGCTGCCAGGTTCCAGTTAGGAGAGGTTATTTAGTCAAGTATACTTAATGAAGTAGCTGATTGAGAATGTTGATCTTAAAGACCAACTCCTTTTTAAGTGCCATTTTAAGGAAGATTCCAATTTAAGTGCCATTTGATTGAAAAAAAAATACACCAATGGGAAGATTTGCCTCTTCTTAGATAATCAAGTCTTCCAGTTTCCAGATGAATAGGTGCAGGGCATTTTGGGCAAGCCCCTAATCCTTTCATTCAGAAACCAGAAGAAATCAATAAAAGATCAGCTGTCTTTAAAGCAGCAAAGCAACCTGGTGGAACCATGGGGGATCCTAGCCATTGAAAAGGCTTTTTCTCCCATTAGCTCTGAAGTCAAGAAGACTTAAAGGAAAGTGTCACTCTATCAGTGAAAGGTTGGTTCAGTATTGTGTGGGAGAAATGAGTCCTTCAACGACCAAAGTTAAGACATTCCAAGTTTTAAAGGTCAACATAAAGAAGTTTAGATTGTGCAGGTATTGTCCAAGGACCGGTGAGAGACAGTCACTCCGTAACTGGTCCCAGTAGATGTGGCTGTTAAAGATTAATGTTGAGAGTGTTATTATTTGGGCAAGCCTTCCAATATACCGTATTCATACCTTCCATCTTTTTTTCATGGCAACATAGATACTGTAGAGATTCTATATTGGGGTTATTGCTGTCGTTCTTTTGTGCCTTCGAGTCATTACTGACTTATAGAGATGCTAAGGCAAGCCTATCACAGGTTTTTCTGGGGCTGAGAGTGTGTGATGTGCTCATGTCCATAAATCTTGTGCTTACACCAGGTGTGCCTTCTGCAGAGCTTTAGCATGTTCAAGAATGGGAGTGTTGCTCCTTTTGGAGCAAACCTTCCCCGTCTTCTGCATGACAGCCCTTCAGATAGCAAGGCCCTCCTCTGGACGCCCTCCTCTGGACACACTCCAGCTTGTTGATATCCTTTTTGAATTGAGGTGCCCAGAACTGGACACAGTATTCCCAATGAGGCCTAACCAATGCAGAATAGAGTGCTACCATTACCTCCCTTGATCTAGACACCATACTCCTATTGATGCAACCAAGAATCGCATTGGCTTTCTTGGATGCCGCATCACACTGGTGACTCACGTTGAGCCTGTGATCTACCAAGACTCATAGATTCCTTTCACACGTACTGTTATCCAGCCATCTGTCTTTCTTAAAAGGTCATACCTCAAAATGGAATACTGAGATAGCCATTCCGGTTTCTTTTAGTTACCTTGCCCATTTCTTATTGGTCTTCCTGAACTGGGAAACTTGTAGCATCCTGAAGGCTAACCAATTCATTTGGGCAAGAAGTTTTAACAGACTGTAGCAACTTTCAAATGCATCTGCAGAAGTGCTCTGGAGGCCAGGACAGCTGATGTTGAGATAAATTATTTACTCTTAAAAGATACTCAAGACTAATGCTTGTTTCCCCTCCAATACTCTGACATTTATGTCTGGATTCTATTGGTTGAGCTTGAGTGGAGTAGATCTGTTGATTCCATTGCTGAATGGCAAGTTAACACATGGATAAATCTCAATAAGTCTACTCTTTTTGGGACCAAGAACAAGATTCTAAATATTAATGTGAGTATTCCTTTGAAAATGGATGCAAATGGACATCTAAATCCCTTTGCTAGTCCCAAATAGATTAGAAATCTACTTGGGGCTAGATTTTGTAATGTGGAAGAGCACTGTACACTGAGCCAGAGTCTATCTCCTCTTTAATCCCAGTGTAGGGATGGGTAAATCTTCCTGTTTCACTTTCTCCACAATTGATTTCTTTTTTTTAAGACCCTAGTTTCCTTTCATCAAATTTATGAAGTCTTCTGTGCATTTTGGGAGGAGGGTCTCTAAACAGCACACAGTTGTCACAAATGACAACTGCAGACATTAGAGCTGAGAATGCTAATCCCATCTCTCTTTCTGAAAGTTTTATTGGTGTTTGGTTCTGCCAAGGATAGCACATAATGTTCTGCATGAAACATCTGCTGGCACCATTCGGAAAGGAAAACATCTGGCACTCTGATCACATACCTGGGCTTTTGCGATCTTGTCTATTTGCTTCTGGGGAAATCTGGGAAGTGTATTATTTTTGCAAAGTTGGTTTATGAGCCCATCACGCTTAAGAGTTTAGAGTCAGCAGAAGTCTTTGTACAACATGCGGTATTGACTTCACTGAGACGTTGTCCTCCGTGAATTGAAGGTGTCTCTTGAAAGGAAGGAATGGCGCAGAAGCAGAACCTCATGGCATCTCACTTTGCAGTCCAATGTTGTGGAAGTGGAGTTGAGCATGTGGGTTGCCCTTGTGTGTCGATTCCCATGTGCCATGTATGTGGTTGTGCACGAAGGCACATGCACATTACCCATTGAGGTACTTTGTACATTGTGCATGGATGCTCATATGCCTTTGGTGATGCAACACCACAGTTCCAGTTCAGTTTATTGAGTCTATAGACCCAACAGTACAATCAGAACCTGAGAAAATGGAATTTGAAATGTTGAAAGGGGTTTTTGGAGGCTAATTGGCTTGGAGATGTTTGCTTAGGAACATTGTAAGATCTCAAGAAAGAGCCAGCTATGTTCCATACTCAGTCCCTGTAGTGACTGAAAGGAAGAAAAGGTCTGTTTCTCCACCACCACTAAGTAACCATTCTGGCTCTAAGTCAAGCAAAAGAAGGAAAAGAACTTATCTCCTGCAGGTAAGAACAGTTTGATAAGCTCCAAATAAGGCAAGATAGAAGAGCATGTTGCTCCACAGACTTAGAATCATAGAATCGGAAGAGAGCACAATAGCCATGGAGTCCAACCCCTTGCCATGCAGGAACAAACACTCAAAACACCCTAGGAAATGGCCATCCAAAGAAGGTAACTCCACCACACTCCCGGGCAGCATATTCCACTGTTGAATGGCTCTCACCATCAGGAAGTTCTTCTTGATGTTTAAGTGAAATCTCTTTCCCTGTAGTTTGAATCCATTGCTCCATGTCGTAGTCTCTGGAGGAGCAGAAAACAAGCTTGCTCCATCTATAACATGACATTATTTCAAATATTTAAACTGGTCACCTCGTAACCTTCTTCTCCTGTGTCTGAGATAGCCACACTGAATAGGTTTGCACTTCTGAAGGAGAGAGAAGGCGAAGAGGAGGCAGTGCCAATCATATTGGGAGATAAATTACTGGAAGATATAGCTGTAGTTCCAGTGGAAACTTCCCCATTATTTGAATTCTATATAAAGTTATATTTCACTAACATCATGGAGTTATCCACAAGGTTGCATAACTCCATGAGTAAAAGGTTGGAACCAGAGGCCAATAAAGCTAGATTTTTGCCAGGGTCCCAAGAAGGCCCATTGTCTACAGCAGAAACAGGAACGATGGAATTACACTCCATCTCCTTGAGGCAGGATTGGTTTGTTTGAGGAGTTCCTTGTGTCATTCCTTTGTGGGCATTCTCAAGTGGTACGACTCTAGCCAATAACACAATCTTAGTTTTCTGGAGTGTAGTTCCAGCCACAGTCCATCAGTGGGACAATCAGGTTATGCAAAGAGAGGCATGGCTGAAGTGGGGGAAGATGGGCACCTGAGAGGAATGGGTATTTCACCTTTTACCTGAACAACTTGGGATGAGTTACTAGCTACCAACTAATGAAAAAAGGGGGGGGGAAAGTGAAAGATGGAGGTCTTTAAAAAAGTAGAAGTCCTAGCGCTACTGCTTAACAAAGAGAAATGAGACTCCAAAGCCTTAAATTTGTCCCAGTGTCTAATTCTAGAAGAAAACAGATGACACCTATCCTGGAATCAGTGTTTGGAAATCTACAACAAAAGGAGAAAGCTTTATTAACACTGGAAATGTACTCTTAAGCTTAGATTTCTTTTTTCCAACACCCAGCTTGTTCATATCACAGCTCAGTGAACTGTTAACATCACATATTTCTTCTATTTCAGCAGCAAGTCCACTTTCCGTCTGTGCTTCTCTTTTGCTTTTTTTTTCTTCTTCCCCCGGACCACAGAAAGACGAACACCATCTTTCCTAGAGAGCAAGAGCGGCTGAAGAAGGAAGATGGATGAATCGATGCCCAGGACCAAGGGGGGAAAAAGCAGTGGGTTGCAGGGCTGCACTGGTAGAAGGTATTTGTCTTGAAACTGGTAGTTCCATCATGTTTGCATCTGCAGTGACTGTAGCTGGCCACTCATGGTATCAGCTCTAGAATGTTAAGAACTGATAGAGGATGGAAGTTAAGCCTTATGAGGAATGACTTAGAGAGCCAGGCGTGTTTAGCTTGGAGTGGAGAGGGCTGGGAGGTGACATGATAGCCATCTTTAAATGTCTGAAGGGATGTCACGTAGATGATAGAGTGAGGTTGTCTTCTGCTGCTTCAGCATCTAGCAGGAGAACTCACGGACTCAAATGACAAGACAAGAGAACCCATTGGGAAGAACTTCTTGACCAAAAGAATGGTTTGATGGTGAGATAGACAACCTTGGTTAGGAGTGGTTTCTCTTTCTTTGGAGATCTTTCAACAGATGTTGGATGGGGAACTTTCAAGAATTCCGAAGGTGTGTATTCTTGGGCCAGATGGTCCTTGTGACCCCTTCCAACACTACGTTTCTAAGAACCAAAATCCAAGAACAATTCTGCCACAGCAGACTTCTTGAGCTTTCCTAACATCCCTTCTAATAACTCACAGATGAAAAGAGGGGAATGCTACTACATGGTTCCACCTGTACCAAGGGTGCTGAAGCCTGAATCTTATTAAAGCAGACTTATTAAATCAATGGAATTGACTTAAGTGTTGATTGTAGAGAAACATAGTTTTCTTAATATTTGTCTCCTCTCTCCCCCAAAAAACAGGCTTGGCATCAGTGCACCTCATCTTTGGGCAACTGTTAGACATTCCAAAATAACCCATTATGCCTGATTTCCCTATCCCAAGGAAGACTGGATTTTATTGGCCATGGTTTGGTTGGTGGCTACCGTTTTGTTCGGGTTTTCCCAATGCCCCAGACATTGTGCCTGTCCACTAATGGAATGGCCAAAGGACTTTGTTGCTCCTTTCAGTGTCTTTTCTTCTGCTATGACAGATCCAGCTCAGATACAGGATGTCTGAAGGACCATTTCTCCCTGTCCAAGCTCTAAGATCTTTGGGGAAAAGGCCTTTTCTCAGTCTCACCAGCTTCATAGGTGTATTTGGCAGGTGCCAGTAAGAAAGTCCCCCTTGGTAGCTGCTCCTATATTTTGGAATTCCCTCCCTAAGTATGCTTAGATGTCTGACTCCTTGTTGTATTTCTGCTAGTAAGTGAAAATTCTCCTATCCACACAGGGTTTTTTTTTTTTTTTTTGGGAATTCATTGCTATGGGCTTTTAATGGTGTGTTGATTTTTATATCCTGTCTTTTAAACAATTCTCTTTAAAAAAATGGTTTTAATTCTATTGATTCTTCAATGGCTGCCAAAAATAGCTTTTATATATGTTTTACTGATGCTTTTGTCTGTTTTTAACCTGCTCTGGTTTTAATACCTTGTAAGCTGTCTAGAGGAGAGCCAGCGCGGTGTAGAAGTTTGAGCTATGACCTAAAGCTCCGGAGACCTGGGTTCAAATCCTTGTTCACTCATGGAAACCCACTGGAGGACCTTGGGCAAGTCACACTCTCTCATCCTCAGGGGAAGGCAAAGGCAAACTCCCTCTGAATAAACTCCACGATAGGTTTACCTTTGGGTCATCATAAGACTTGAAGGCTCACAACAACAACAAGCTGCCTATAAACCTAATAGTGGGAAAACTTTGAGATATAAATGAACACAACAATAACTTTCCCCCCAAAAGCTAGGGGATCTCCCCAAATAGGGAGGCCAATTTGCTGCAAACCCCCTCTTTCAAGTACACCTTGTCTATGGGTCAGATAATAGAGGGCCAGTGTTGTGGCATGTGGTGATGGGATTAGATTGGGTTGGAGACTTGGGTTCGAATCTCATCTGAGCCATGAAACACGCTGGAGATCAACGGTCTAGTCTCTGTCTTACCTCCCAGGGTAGTCATGCAAATAAAACAGATAGCCGTGTGGGCCACCTAAAGGTCAGTGTTGGAAAGGCAGGTTGCAAATGGAACTACGGTTTTCCTCAACACAGCAAATGATGAGGCTGGGTTGCTGGTAAACCACATTGTTTCTTCCCCCTCAAATATAAAGAGCGTGCATTCATCGCTTCTGAGGTTTTTGTCGTTCTTCAAGAAAAGCCTTGGTGTCTTAGCTCGACAACTGAGCTGGGCATTACAGAACCAGATGGAGCGCAAGCACCAGCATCAATAACTCATGAGGAGACGAGAGACCAAATTCCAGCTGGTACCCTCTTGATCTTCAATTTGCACACTCAGTTATTAATTAGAGGCCTCTCAGCTTGGGGTTGTGGAGACTCCCCAACCATATGGTGTTGGGTGACTTCACTCCCCATGATGGGATTACTTTCCTTTTTCTAGTTGTAATAATCCACCACTAAACAGTACCGGGGATGGGGGAGTGTTGGTACACTGGAGTCCATTCACACAGCACAAATAAAGTGCTACAATTGCACCTTAACTGCCATGGCAACGTCCTATGGGAACATGGGACTTGTAATCTGGTGAGGCACTAGAGCTTTCTGGCTGAGAATTTGAAATACTGCTTCCTAAACTATAAATCCCGAGATCCCATAGGATGTTGCTTTGGCAATTAAAGTGGAATCGTAGCACTATATTTGTGTAATGTGAATAGGCTCCACAAAAGCTCTCTGATCGAGATGTAGGACCCCAGGAACAGAGGAACCAGAAGGTCCAAGTGGAATCCATAGAATTTACTGTCTTTTGTGATAGTTTGAGGCTCTTCTTCTTTAACATCTTCTCAAGAGGAAGAAGGCAGAATCATAGAATCATAAAATGGAAAGGTGCAACAAGGGAATCTAACCCATCCTTCTGCCACACAGGAATATACAGTTAAAGCACTCCCAAGAGATGGCCATCTAACTCCTGCTGAAAGATCTCCAATGAGATCTTCTGATGAGGTCTATTCTTGTGTTGAACAGCTCAGGAAGCTTTTTCTAATGTGTATATGGAATCTGGTTTTTTTTCCCTTTGTAATTTGAACCTCTGGTTCGTGTGCTAGTCTCTGGAGCAGCAGAAAACCAGCTTATTCCACCTTCTACATGACAGCCCTTTGGATATTTAAAGATAGCAATCTTGTCATCTGTCAATCTTCTCTTCTCCAGGTGAAACAAGAACCAAGAAGGAGTCAGATGAAAGGGGCAACTGTGAAACTCTTCAGTTGGTACCTAGACTACAGACTGATGCAATGGTGCATCCAATTCTGCTTCCTGATATCTGTTGGACAGCTCCCTGGTTTTGCAGAAAATCTGTTTGATCTGTCAGATATTTCCTCAGCCTGGCTAGTAAGAGGAGGCTCTAACTTGCACAAAAGTGATAGCAGGAAGGGGACGCTCCAGTAGCAAGAGCTGGAAACGGTGTCTCTTTAAGGCTGTCGGCTGAAGCCAGTGTTTTGAAGAGAACTCTTTTATTCTTTTGAAATGCATTACACCTGCAGATTACGGAGGGACAAGACAGAAGTTTGACAGCGGAGAGTTGAAAGAAAGGATTAGAGTTGGCGAGAGCGACTTTAAGCTGCGACAGTCTTTGAGGTCAACTCAAGGATGCCCGTCCTTCTGTCTTTAGAAATGCAAGTAATTTGAAAAAAGCACTTGGCAATTTTGAAGTTTTCTTAATCAGACTTTAGTATGTGAGCCTAGTGACTAGCGGTCTGGACTGTCAAAGAATCTCTTCTTCAAATGCCCTCTTTGTCACCAAGTGTGTCGGTCAAACACCATCTGTCAGCCGTATCTACCTTATTGGGTTATTGTGAGAATTAAGAGAGGAGTCATAGATGTAGTCATGAGCTGTTTGAGTGTTGGACTACAACCCAGAAGACCAGGGTTCAATTCCCTGCTCAGCCATGGAAATCCACTGGGTGACCTTGGGTGGAACACACTCTCAGCCTCAGAAAGCCTCTCGTAGGTTTGCCTTAGGATTGCCATAAGTTGGAAAGACTTGAAGGCACACAACCACAAATATTGTATCATCTCTCAGTTTTCTTCAAGCTAGGTATTCCCAGCTCCCTAAGTCATTCTTCATAAAAGGTTGGTTTCCAGATCTTTGATTGTCTTGGTTGTCCTTCTCTGGACACACACTCCAGCTTGTCAATATTCTTCTTGAACTGTGGTGCCTAGAACCACACATGGTATTCCAGGTGAGCTTTGACCAAAGATGAATAGAATGGCACTATTACTTCCTTTCTTCTGGACACCATATGCCTGCTGATGCAGCCCAGAATTACATTGGCTCTTTTGCCCACCACATCATACTGCAGAGCCAAGTTTAGCTTCTGGTGTGTTAAGACCCCTAGATTCCTTTTCATGTGTACTGCTTTCAAGCCAGGTGTCACCCATTCTACATTTGTGCCTTTCATTTTTCCTGTCTAGACGTAATACAGTCCTCCCTCCACATTCTCAGGTTTCACTTTTGCAAATTGGATTATTTGAGAGGCACATGCTTGCCTCTCCCCCATTCTCCTCGCTTGCATTCCTCACCCCAGGCTTGTGAGGCTTATGTTTAAAATGGACTTTTTTTCCATTAAGGTGAGCAAAGCCCCCCAACTGCTGGAGGTATGTCCCCTCTGCCACATGGCTGAACATTCTGCTGGTAATGGCTGTTGATTTGTCAGGGGCTGTTTTTGTTCCTACTCCTCATCTCTGGGAGGAATCTCCTTTTTCAAGATGGCAACTGGAAGTAGCTAGAGCATCAGAACTCAAAGCTCCACTCTTCTCTGTCTGATGGGAAAGTACCAGTGAGCCCTTTATCTGGTCTTTTCTCTCTCCCCCTGCCCCTGGGAATGCCGGAGCCAGAGGCAGGGGAATGGGAGGGAGAGGTCCTGAGGGGAACAGGAGGGAGATCACATGGAAGGGAGTTATTTGTGATTTTTCCACTTTTGTGAGGGTCCTCTGCCCCAAATCTTCATGAATTTGAAGGGACCATTGTATCTTACACTTATCCCTGTTGAAATGCATTTAGTTTTGATACAGCTGCCCAGTCTGTCAAAGGTCATTTTGAATTCTGATCGTGTCCTCTTGAGTATTAGCTATATCTTTAGATAGCTTATTTGAAGCTCATACTAAAACCTGGAGCAGATTACCTACCCCACTGACATGGAAGCCACCAGCCACCTCTGATTATAATTGTCCACATCCTTGGGAATTTTGTACTGCATCTGCAAAGCTCTTCCTGTTACTCATTCTTTGTGTTCCGGTGCCATCCAAGGCTTACAGGGCCTTTGCATCTTTAGCTTTGCTTTCCAGAGCCCTCCCAAGCGATTAGAAGCCATTGCGGGCTAACCAACCAAGAAATTTAAACATAAAGGTGGCTGAAGTCTCTCCTTGAAGTCCATTAAATACATATTTCTCTTTTATTGCCTTGCTATTTACAGCTTTGCATTTTTTTAAAATAAAGGAATACAATGAGCCGTATCCTTTGGTGGGTATAAAATATCCTCATGATGCAAATTCCAGGCGAACATCAGATCCTGTGTGTTTTATGATCTTTCCTTTTCTTGGCAATATAATTATGTCTTCAGACCTGAAATGGAAGACTGGGACATGCTAAGCTGACTTCATGCTGACCTCTTAAGTACCTGAGGGAGGATTCAGAATACCCTGAGGTGTGACATAATGCTATGATTGCTTTTAAGTTTGCAAAATGATGGGCCCATGGTAGGTAAACTCCTCAATGGAGGAGGTGCTCCCACTAGCAATTTAACCTACCCAGACTCCTTCCAGCATGCCCAAGTATAAATCAAACTCTAAGAGCAATTTGGACAGAAAGTTTTCACCCTGTGCTGGGGAAGAGTTCCCGCTCTCTGGCTTAAGGAGGGAAGGAGAACCAGCTGCCGATCTCAATTAAAGCCTTGCAGTGGGGTTTGCCAAAGAGGACAACAAAAGAGCACTGAATAGCTTTGAGGAGAAGGAACTGGATGGTTGCAAGACAGGAGAAGGGTTGCAAGTGTCTCCTTTAGACCTAAGTTCTGGAGGAGGGAGGAGTGCTGGAAAAAGACCTCAGCAACAGCTGGACTGAGACCTTCCTTGGCTGCCTGACTTAAAGGACATCCAAGAGAGTTAGAAGTGTAGAGAGACTTGGAGGGAGCCAGGAACAAGCCCTTCTACAAACAGAAAAACCAGACAAAGCGGCCAGTGAATAGTGGACTTTGACAGCTGATGTGAATCCCTCTTTGTGTCTTAGCAGGTACAGCCCTGTTATTGGTTTGTTTGTGGCTTTGTCTGCTTCTTGAGTTTCCAAGACACCCAGCGTATCCCTGCTTGGGTTTCTCATCCTAGAATTGTAGAGCTGAAAGGGGCCCCAAGGGATCACAGAGACTGCAAAGACCATACAGGCCAACCCCATTCATTCATGCAGGAAGACGCCATCAAAGCACTCCTGACAAATGGCCATCCAATCTCTATTTAAAACGTCCAAAGAAGGTGACTCCACCACACTCCGTTGAACAGCTCTTACCATCAAGAAATTAATCCTGCTCTCCAGGGTTGTGGTCTGATGTTCAAACCACTACACCATGCTAAAATCCAAAGTGGATTTACCATCCCAATGATCAGGGGTGTTCAGCTGCTACAGCACCAACATATAGGCCAGATGTTTAGCTGTAGGTATAAATGACTTGGGCTATTTCTGCAGGTTACCTTATCCCATAGTCTTCCACTCACAGTCCTGGCTGCACCTCTGTCATGGTGGGATTGTGTTTGCAATGCTCCCCTCCACACTGGACCAGCTCCCTGTGAAAGGGAATGCAATGGACACACCTCTTCCTTCAGCAACACATCTGGGCTCTTTCTCATGTTGTGCTGGGGCAGGAATTGCCTCCATTGCACTTCCAGGCCTTCGCCTGGGCAGGTAAGTGTGAGATGGTCACATGATTGGGAAATCCCATCAATTATTGACTTAATGATTGTGCCAGCTGGCGACAGGAGAAGGATGGGACTGAGATGGCATCTTGCAGAAGTTTCATTGTGGTCGTGCTCTCTTTCGTCCTGATGCTGGGACTCAGTCCTTAAGCAGAAAGGGACTTGGTTGGAGTGTAGCAGGGGGGATAGTCTGGCATTTTTGTTCCCCTTCACCTCTGTTTGTAGTCTTCTGAGAAAGCCATGGTAGAAGTGTAAGTATTCCATTATCTGAAAGAACGAACTTCTCCTGGAAGTTAGAAATGGAGGCAGCGTGCTAATCGCTTACAAGCCGCTTGAAATCCAATGTGTTCATTTAAATGGGTTTCTCAGCCCTCTCCGCTGAAGTGTTCTGCATCCAGGTGATCTTTCTGATAATCCTTTTTAGATTAGTGTCAGGCCTTCCAATGAAAGGCGCTCTCCATTCTTCTGCCATGTTTACCAGGCTGATATCCAAACACTGTTTCATATGGATTAGGCAGAGAGCAACGACATACTGCTCATATGTTTCTCTCCCCCGTCCCCATCTTCCTCTCGGTGCATCTCAGCACCTCATGAAATTACATTATAGATTCATTGGATAAATAGAAGATGGAACGCAATTATGGGCTGAAACCCCCCGCCCATGCTCTCTTGCAACTCAAGCGAAATCCCGCAAGGTGAAAGTCGATGCGACCAAACAGAGGCTGTGTACAAACTACTCATCCTAAATTGCTCACACGTTTTATCTATTTATTACGGCTGTGAGATTTAATCGGTGGAATCATCATCCACAGCAACACAAGACTGTGTGTCGGGGAAGAATCTGAAGCCGCTGGGATGGAGCGTTAACTTTCTCCAGATCATTCTTTCTTTTGGGGTGTGATATACTCAGGAGGGACCGTGAGAAGCTTTGGATGTTGGAGAATCTAGAACCCAACTCCCTAACTGACTTCATGGTTGAGTTGTGCAATAAATAAATAAAATCAACTTTGTCTCCAAGTGTTCTCCAGTGGATGTGAGAGCATTCTTGCCATGCTTTGGGGTCCCCCGACTTATTTTAAGACCATGAGAGACCCTTTTGCCAACAGGAAGTGACCCAAATTTGCTTCCTCTTCACTTTCTGTTTTAGAAAATGGCCTCTCTTGAGCCAGAGAGGCAAAGGCATGGCAAAAAATACTCCCATACCTCCCATGAGGGCATTTGAGAGCATTTTGGGGGCAAAGGAAATTTTTGAACACTTTTCTTAATTTCATTTTTCGAACCTACCGGCAACGACAGCCTCAAACTTGGCTCTGGGGGCCACATGGGGCCTGATGTTGCCATTTTGCCAGCCAAATGGAGATCCATCTGTGAAGCTTACATGCTGTTGTCACATAATTTTGAGACACAAGGGTCTTTCTGCACTGCACTGTTATAGTGCTATTATTCCACTTTCAACATCCTCTGGAATCATGGGCTTTGCAGTTTAGGGTGGGGCATTTAGGATTCTCAGCCAGAGAGCTCTTTGGCCTCAGGAAACTACAAACCCCAAAATTCCACAGGAGGTTGAAAGTGGAATAATAGCAATATTACAGTGTAGGGCAGAAAGGCCCAAAGGAAGGAAGCACGTGGTTGTTTTCTGTTGATATTCTGGATTAGAATATCTGCTCATTCTGCTCCCGGTGTTGTCGTAGGTACAACGAAAGCCCCAGTCCTCATACTAGGGTTACATTTAAAACCATTTGTTTTCATTAAAAACATAAAATGATTCCCCCCCCTTCTATTGGACTCCATTCTATATCTGCCTTGGGGGAGTTTGCTCATTCTTGTGTAACAGAGAATGAACAAAAAATCATGAAAGCCGGCTTTTGCTTCTATTACTCAGCGATAACTTTGTTTCAAAGTCTTTATTTAATTTTCTCACCAGTGGAACAAACATTGTCTTTAAATCCAGAGGGTAAAAATAAGAGCAACTTATCAAAAATGGTGGGGAAAAAAGGGATGCTGTTGCTTACGAAATCAGAGCCTAAGGACAAATTCTTACACATTGTTGACTGGGAAGAAATCCCCACACGGGTTAACAGGACTGACTCATAGGCAATTGTGGGTTTATTTGGTTGTTGTGTGCCCTTAAGTCAGCTCTAACCTATGGAGATCATGTCATAGGGTTTTCCTGAAAGGATTTATTCAGAGAAGAATTTTGTTGTCATTGCACATTCTGCTTTCATTCATATATATTTGCCTAAGAGGGTAACTGGTCCTGGAGTGAGCAAGCAGAGGATATATAAATAAATAAAATAGCTAGCTTCCTGTTAGTGAATTATGATGGTGTAAATCATGCTTACATCATTAGAACTCCTTTTTTAAAAAAATGATTGATACAATTTCTCTTATAACTATGCACCAGGCAATGACATCATCCACAAGGCCCTCACCGTGGCTGGCTCAGACTATCCCTGACCCTATGCCTCCAGCTATAGCAGTGAGTCCCAAATTCCAGTCCTCCAGGTGTTTTGGACTTCAACTCCCAGAAGTCCCAGCTGCCTTGGGTGACGATCAGGGATTCTGGGAGCTGAAGTCCAAAACACCTGGAAGACCAGGCTTTGGGAAGCACTATAGTGTTGGTAGTTGTCTGCTGCTCCCTTGACCCTTTGGCTGACTGGGTTTGGGGGCTGCAGCTGAGAAAAGGTGGGGCTTTGGGAAGCCTGGATGGGAGACTATCGTAAGCTTGCAGCCAATATTTGGCTATGTGTGTGACATATTTGTATCAAGCTGGAGTATTGCACAGCAAAACTCCTGACGGGTGGAAGACCATGACTTTGACCACCTCTGACCTGCCCATGTTGCCTGGGCTTCTGAGGACTGAATGAATAAGGAACTGAAGACTTGCAGAGGCACACAGCTGTCTGCTTAAAGACGGGAACAGAGCATTATGAATAAATGCATACTTCGTCCCTTCCCTCCTCTCCACCCCTCATTTTTATTTGCCCTGGAAATGGAGTCGAGTCACTCTCTCTGTCAGAAAGCCTAACGCGGGAGACATGATGAATAAGGTTTACATTCAAAATACCCCTTGTCAGTTCCCATCCCTGTAGCTTTAAGAATAATGGCCTGTTATTTCTTATTAAGTCAACGGCAATTCATTCACCTGCGGGGCCAGGCAGGAGCTCTCTCTGCCTCTCTCTACCCAGGGAGGAGCAGAAGCTATCAATAGCAAGTCTTCCGCCTGCTTGGTAGCACAAGGGGCTGCTTAGCATCCCAACTTGAAGGATGGGCCAAAACAAGTCTTCAGTCCTGGCAGAACTAGGCTACGGCTGGAACCCTGGTCGTAGTTATGGATGTGCAACCTAGAGCAACCATTCTCAGTGAGGTCCATGGCACATTTGAAGTGGGAGTGTGTGTCACAGACTGAAAACTGTGAGAAGGGGAGCCCCAAGGTTTTATGGGGGCCCTGGTAACTGAACCAATGCAATACCCAAGTAGCAACCATAGCTTCCATCCCATTTATAATATCTTTCCAACACACTGCTAGAATTAGGCATGCTTGGTACAGGGATGGGAACTGACAAGGGGTATTTTGAATGTAAACCTTATTCGTCATGTCTCCCACGTTAGGCTTTCTGACAGAGAGAGTGACTCGACATTGCTTAAGGTCCTCCCACACCTCAGTTTAAGAGCTAAAATCCACAAAAGTCCATAAAATCCATGACAGCCATGCAAGGTCTCTCACACACAGCCTCACTTCAAGTTTTAAAGTTTTTGTCCAATATGCTGGCATGCTTGAGTTTTCTTGGTGTTTCCTAATAAATGATTTTCCATCTGTTTGTTTGTGTGATATCCCTGTTTGACAGAAGAGCCCAGGAGCCTGAGAAGAGCTCCTGAGGAGGCTTTGGCCAAAAAGGAGTTTAAAATGGCTGTCCTCAACTGGGGAGGAATGGCCATATTTTGTGTCCCCTTATAAAATCATGGTGTATGTGTTGGAGAAACTTCTCTGAGAAGCTGCTGCCTGCAGTTCTCCAGCTCCTTGCAGGGGGAAGCACTGACTGTGAGCATCTCCTGGCATTGGTCCTCTCTTGAATTGCTCACAGGCAGAGTTGCTGTATTTGCACAGTGGGTCAGAGATGGGTGGAAAGAATGGATCTCTTCCACTATCCATTCATGTTATCAGCTAGACAAGGGTTTGTTCATGCATCTGCTCAACAGCCTGTTTTCCTCCTCTTTCCCCTTAATTTATTTTTATGTTACTATCCTGCTCAACTCCAGATGCCTAAGGCCATCCAATGGGATTCTGTGGATAGTGAAATTTGGGAATGGGAAGAAAAGGGAAGCAGTGCTTTCTAGTTAATTGATGATGGGTTTTCTTTCTTTCTTTTGTTCCTTAGTTGTATGCATCCATTGAATACATACATTATATGCAATAAATTGCACCCAAAGCAATGTCATGGAATTAATTGGCTTAGCTTAGCTTAACATTAGCTTTGATAGCTTTAAAAGGGGATTAGTGAGTTTCCCAGAAAATAAATCTATCAGTGGCTATTAGCCATGATGGCTATATGGACTTCTACCCCAACCCCCCCCCAGCTCCTGATTTTAGCGGCAGTATGAATACGTGCTACTCAGGGGTGGAGAAGGAAGAGTGAGACAGAACCACCATTTCCACATCCCTCACATCCCATTGTGAGACTTCTGGACGCTTCTTGTGCTTTGGGAGAATTGCTTGTTTGGACTAAACCTCCTACAATCTCCCACCTGGCATGGTCACTGGTCTATTTAGTGGACACAAGGCAACTTTAATTGGCCATATTTAGCCCAAAGTTTCAAAAGCAGAATTGCACACACAGTGGGTTGTGCATAGATGCACATGTATGATGCACACTGCATGTGGGTGCACAGGTACATCAATGTGCAATGCACAGTACACAAGCAAATGCCCAGGTGTGTTCTTATGTGTACCTTCAAGTCATTTCCAACATATGGAGAACCTCTCATGTCATTTTCTTGGCAAGATTTATTCAGAGGGGATTTGCAGTTGAGAGTGTGTGACTTGCCCAAGCTCAGTCAGTGAGTTTTCATAACTGAGGAGGGGATTTCAACCCCAGCCTTTCAGTGTCCTGTTCCGACATTTAACCACTACATGCCATCTTGGCTCTTTTGCCCATGCACATTCTGTTCCAAATTTGGTTACGTAGTGTCGCAATGAGGCAATGTTGCACAATTGTCAAATCACTCCTTGAGTGTGATGTTATGTTGTGTGGCTCCTGTGTGGGATTCTGGCTTCAGTGGTTGTCTATCTGTCATGCTCCCCAAAGCCCCATGGCTGACCAAAGGGCTTTCTGATGTTCTGGTGAAGTTTCCAATGAACTAAGAAGGGGGAAAAACACAACTACACACTTCCTTTCTTTCCAATGAACTAAGGGGAAAAAAATCCCCACAACAACACATATTTTCTTTCTTTCCAACAGTTACTTTGGCCTGAAAATCAGCACCACTCACTACTGCTTATAAAAGGACATAATGCTTTTTCCCCAAGCATCATTTTCCAGAGAAAAGCACCCTTGTTAAATAGAGGATAGCAAGAAAGGAAGGAAAGAAGAAGGGGAAAGAAAAATTACAAAGCACAGGGCCACTTGGATGCATTTTGCTTTGGCATTTTGCACAAGGCAGCATGGCCAATTCACGGCCAAGGTAATTCTGGATAAATGCTGAGAAAAAAATATATGTGCCACTCAGAGGTCCCCGAGATGCTAAAAATTTCACTGTCTGGCAATCATGGGAGAACAGCACGAGCCTTTTCTCCCAAGTAATACTGCCGGTGTGTGGTAATGAATTTATTGATTTTGCCATTTTTTTTTCAAAGCACAACAGTTATTTCAGAGATAAATGCCTCTCATTTGCAGTCATTAAATCTGCCATATCGAGGACAGCTGGGCAAGTAATAGTCCAGCGTTGGAAAACTGGGGCTGCTGGGGGAGGGAGGGTGGAGGACAAAACAGAAACATGGGGCTACCTCCTCATTTTCCTTTCCTTTTTTTCTTTTTTCTTTCTTTCTTTTTTTAAAGGAGAGACAAATTTAATGAGCAGCCAGAGGTTTTGGGGGCAAGGAGAGGAGTTGGAGAGGTAGTCACTTTGCTGTGTTTTGAGTGGGTTTTTTTTGGTGATGGGTGGGAAGGGAGAGGGTCTTCTTAGCCCTTGGATGGAATCCCCTGCTTGATGCAAGAGCGAGAGCATCCCTGAAGAGCAATCACTTAACAGTGATGGTTCTGAGATCCCAAAAAGTAGTTAGCATAAATTGCTGTTACGCTTGTTGTGTGCCTCCAACTCATTTCTGACTTCCAGCAGCCCTAAGGCAAACTTATTATGGGGCTTTCCTTGCAAGAATTGTCCAGAGAGGGTTTGCCATGACCTTTTGCAGAGGCTGAGAGAGTGTGGCTTGCCCGAGGCCACCCAGTGGGGATTTGAACCCTGGTCAGTCTGGTGTACTGGTCTGAATGTTAAACTATGACCCTGGAGACCTATAATTATTTATATTTATGTTAGTTTTATTCATGTTTTTTTGTACATGCTCTTAATTCTATAATAAAAAGATTTATATAAAAAACAAAGCCCACTGGGTGACCTTGGGTGTGTCATAGACTCTCAGCCCTAGAAAACCCCATGATAGGTTTGCTTTAGGGTTGCCACTGTCTTCTGAGGGAGTGTGACTTGCTCAGGGTCACCTATTGGGTTTCTATGCTGAATCCAAAATCCACAGGAGAGTGATACTGTTACTAGCCAATCAAAATGCACAAAGTACATCATGCAAGCTTTCAGAGCTCCACTGGTTTCTTCATCGGGCAAAAGAGGTTAAAAGAAATCACACAGGAGAAGGAAAAAACCCCTCAAAGGTGTTGGAATCACAGGCCTGCAGTTTGCATCTGATGTTGTTTGGTTTTTGTTCAATTGGTTTGAGGGGATCTCAAAGCAGACAGGGACCACTCCCCTCTTGGCCATGTGAGGCCCAAGACGAAGGACAGTAAAATTTAAATTCCATTAGGAGAGCACTCATTGATAGGCAACTTGGAGGTCTCGCTTTCCGAGCATTGCCGTATGTCGAAGTTGATTTGTTGGCAACGAACAAGAACAAAAAATGAATAAAATTAATTAACAAAAAAAATATCCTCACAATAAATATGCTGGAAGAGCCTGCTCTGGCAATATTCCTTCCTTCCTTCTTGCCTTCCCAATCAGGAAAATGTTGATGTCGTTCATCCTTGATGTTGGTGTCATGCATCCAGTGGCTAATGGCCAGCCTTTGGCTGGGAGGCAGAGATAGCTGGATGTCGGAAAATTTCTCTCCAGTGTGCTCTCTCCCCAGTCAAATTCACTTCAGGAACGGAGGGGAGGAGAGGAAGAGGGTAGGAAGAAAAGCTGTTTGTTTGCCAAACAACTGTGACATATATGGAACGCTGGAGCATGAAGCCGCTGTTGTTTCCGAATGAGCTATGGTTCGAGATAGTTAACCTCCCGCTATTGTGGAGCTGTTAGAAGGAGGGACGGAGGCAAATTAAAATGGATTTTCACAAATAGCCAGAACAGCCCTTTATCTCTTCATGGTTCTGTTTTCTTTCAATGGAGAGCCTTGTCATTCTTAATTCACGTCTGACTTGGAGCAAAATGGCCATTTGGCCATTTGCCCAAAGGGCGCAAGGCTTGTGAGGAACACAGAAAGACTTCCCTTCATCCACTTTGACCATTGGGGGAGAGGAGAAGAAGCATTTTGAGATGGCTTGCACTCCTCTTTCCCCTTTCTCTTCCAAAGCTGTGAATAAAAACAAGGGCTGAGGTCCTATACTGAAGGGACAGAGTGTGCATTTATGAACTTGTAGTGATGTTGAGGTTGTGCAAAATGCCTCATTGGTGAATAATGACACTGCTGTCCCAAGTACTCCATGAAATGTGCATGCACTTCTGTGTGTGATGCACAGCAATGGCCCCAATCCTGCATCCCCTCAGCATAGTATAAATATTCACATGTGGACCTGCTCTATGTTGAGCCATGCCTCCTTCCACCAGTTTATTGAGAAGCCCCCAAAGCTACCCTGCATGACCATTCTGTGCTTTCCAGTGAGCAGGCAGCCTCTGAGAAACATCTAGAAACATCTAACAACAACAAGCAAGTCCTGAGAGAGTGTGAAGAAATTATTTCTGTGAACCATTGCTCCCAAAATCTCCTACCCAGTAGGCAGCCATGGTGGGATTCCAGATATTGCAGTCCAAAAAAGGTCACTTCTAAGACCTTGTAAGACAGAAGACTAGAGGGTTCCAGGAGTTGTACTCCAAAGAGTAACTTTTCCAAACTCTGGTCTTTTGTAGGGCAGAACTGATGGCTGTGTGTTCCTAAGAACTGTGACAATAACTTTTCAAAGCTCAAGAGTTCCATGGCAAAAGACAGAGCAAACGTTGTGTTATCCAGCAAATCTGTTTAACAAGAACAATCTGTCTATCTGGGCACAACATTGTTTAGCTCAACACTCTTGTTCAGATTTCTGAACCTTCACCTCAATTCAAATCAATTTGACTCATTTTAATTTTTTAAAATCTCTATGTGTTGAACAAGAGCACCTGGGCAACCGCAGAGTAACGTACCAAGCCATCCCAGTATCCCTGCCATCGCAAAAGGGGCAACCATACCCTTTGACAACCCCAACAAATAAAGCAATTCAACACAACAACAATGCTGCTTGGCATTCCTTGAAGTTCAACAGCGTGTGTGTATATCTGCACAACCAGAACCAAAAAAAAGAGAATATTGATGGCAGAGCAAGTGAAATTCTGCATATTCATTCCCCTGTTTCCTTTATCACTTATTCTGTAACAGCTGTTTAATTAATTGCTTGAGCGCCTTCTTAATACATCTTATTTACATACAAAATTACAGAATAATGGTTTGCCTTTGAGTTGAGTGAGGATTTAATGCCTGCTTGCCATGCTTCACAGGATATGACTACTCAAGAAGAAATAAAAGTTCTGGTTGGTTTCGACTGTCACGGTTACCTCTCTCCTCCTCTCTCCCCTCCCAGCTTAATTATTAGAGCTTATTTTCCCCAGGTTTTGTCAGACTCGGTTTTTTTAACAGGTATTACAAGATGATGTTGGAACGATAACAGTGAGAAAGGATGTTTCCTTTCAGAGATGAGTCCGGGATTTGCATCCCTGTTGAAAATAACCCTGGGTAGGCAAGCAAGGAATAAGTGAGTATTCATTTCCCTTTAGGTCCCCAATGATTTAACCCTCCCCTGTGAAAACAATGGAGCAATGGTGAGGATTCTGCACATTTCGCAAATCTTTGGGATACTTTTTTCTATGCAAAAAGGCACACAGCTTTTCTGCATGCGCACCCCAAAACACCATTTTTTGCATAGAAAAACATGGTATTTTTTGGACAAACAGGGCTGGCGTTCTACTTGGTGGCCTTGAGAATTAGCACAGTATAGTGGTTTGAGCATTGATCTACAGAGTTGTAGATCAATGCTCAAACCACTATACTGTGCTAATTCTCAAGGCCACCAAGCAGAATGCCAGCCCTGGAGACCAGCACTGGATTCCCTGCTCTGCCATGGAAATCCAGCGGGTGACCTTGAGGATCTCACACACTCTCAGCCCCAGAAAACTCCATGATAGGGTTGCCTTAGGGTCGCCATAAGTTGGAAACAACTGGAAGGCACATGACAATACTGTGAGAACAGAGCCAGCAGAGCCCTGCTTATTTCCAAGATCAGACATAATCTGGTACCTTTTGGGGTATTGAGGCCATAAATTCCTTCATCGGTAAATTTTCCATGACCATAACTGCTCCCCATCTACTTTACTAGGTGTCAGTTACATAGGAAGATGGAGGTCCATTTTGTTGGGGATTAGAACATGGGCTTTTTGTGTGGGGGGGGAGGGAGAGCATTTCAGGCTTGTCTTAGATTAAGAAAGAGCATTTTTTTCATTGAATAAAACATTTCTGAGAATATTGAAAATCCTAGAACATAAGTTTCTGGCACAAAATGCTGTTTTCTACATTTTTTTGTATAACTTCTGCTCAGAGCAAGCTCTGCACTGCAAACAGTTTTCAAAAACTATTGCATTTCCAAAGTCTTTTGTGCAAAAGGAAGAAAAATTCACAACTTACACATTGCTCCTTTGAGAAGAAAATTAGCAAAGAATTACTTCCTTTGTTAGTCCCAAATAGAGGAGACCGATTAGACCAATAGGTAAATGATGAGTCAACATGTAAATAAATCTCATTGATTCAATGGGATTACTCTATTGGGGACTAAACAGTAGGATTCAGAGCAGTGCCTTTTGTGCAGAAAACACTCTTTCCTGTGCAAAAACTGCATTTATTTCTGCAGAGGATCATTCCCCCAGGGGCTTTGCAAAAGTACAACTATCAGTAGAATATTGCACAAAGACCTTTGTATTCTCTTGCAGTAAGGAGAAAAAAAGATGGAAACTATTCATCCTTGCCTGCAAGGAATACAAAGACTTGCCTTCCTAACTCTGTGCAACAGGGGAATAAATAAAGAAAATATTTGCATTATGAAAGGGAGGTAGGGAGGGGAGAAAGACTATGACGTTATCTTTTCAGTTCAGAACGATGTCCCACGCTTGGTGGAGTTTGTCTAGATGCAAAATGGGCTTGCAGAGCCAGAAATGGCTCAGTGTTGGCAATCTGTTTTGCAGCTGGACACCCCTTGTCATACGTTACCCCTTTCCTTCTTTTAAACATGGAGGATTTTCCCTCCAGTTCATTATACCAATGCCACAGATTAAGATAAGGTCGTGTCAACTGTGGTTTCTCCCCAACCCACCAACCTCATTATTCTGTCAGCATCCATGCTTGTAGCGACAGCCTCACAAACTCATCAGCACAGCGGCATAAAATGGAAAAGCTGTCAAATTCATTTTTTTAAAAGACAGAACAGTTGTCATTTTCCGCAACATTTTCTCCTTCTCCCCAATTTGGGATAAAGGGTGTTTAATGTCCCTGAAAAACGAGGAACTGGAATTCAAGGTATGAACATCCTCCTCCCTGAACCTCAATCTTTGCCCTCCCAAACCTGGAGAAGTTACATCTTAATAATTAGCTATGGTTACAGTTCCAGGGTCTGGATTCAAACTATAGGGAAAGAGATCCCACCTAAACATTTGGAAGAACTTCCAGATGATAAGAGCAGGCCAACAGTGGAATACTCTTGGAGTGTGGTGGATTCTCCTTCTTTCTTTGGAGGTTTTTAAGCAGAGGCTGGATGGCCATCTGTTGGGAGTGTTTTGATTGTGTATTCCTGCATGGCCAAATGGGGGTTGGCCTGGATGGCCCTTGAGGCCTCTTCCAGCTCTGTAATTCTATGAATAAGTAGTCAGTTACTGGTCTTGTTCTGAAAAAGTAACTCTTTACTGTCTTTACTATTCTTTCCTATTATGTTTTTATTTTTACTAAAAATGCAACTGATGTAGATATTTTGGCTCAGGGGTGGGAATCTTGTGGCTCTCCAGATGTTATTGGTGTAAAATCCCAACACTGTACACAATTGGTTGTACTGGCTAGAGCATTTGGGAGTTGTAGTCTAACAACGGCTGGCTTCCAGTTAGGGCATTATGCCTGTGTAAGTTACACTATGCGTGTTGTCCCCCTCAAGTCACCATTGCACAATGGACCATTTCACAAAGGGCAACGTTGCACAATCAGCAACCTGGTGATAATGGCGGAAGTGGAATTCCTTAGATAACAAGTCCTAGTTTCTGGAGCAGGAGAAAACAAGCTTGCTCCATCCTCCATGGGACCTCCCTTCAAATATTTAAACATGGCTATGATGTCACCTCTTAACCTTCTTTTTTCCAGGCTAAACATACCCAGCTCCCTAATCTCCTCCTCATAGGGTATAGTTTGCAGGCCTTCTCTCTATCTCTAGGGTGGAGAAACATCTAAAAGCTACCCAGCTGAGCTGCCTCACCCATTGCTTCCTTTTAAGTAAAAATTAAAACACCTAAGAGTCCCAGCCATGAGCCTTCTGCATCTTGCCAGCCTTGTCCCTTAAATCTATTTGTTCATTTAATCCATTTATATACCCTTTACCATATCTGAAATGACATCTCCAAGTGGCAATATCTCAAAGCTGTTATTTGGTATGATTTCAGCGATACCTCTCCCAGCTTTGAAGGAAGGGGCTTGTCTCATAAATCCACATTTGGAGAAATATCTCGTAGTTTTTCCAAAGAATATAGAAAGGTTGGAAGGGAGGAAAGAACAGTTTTGATTAATATAGTGTATATTTTTTTCTGAAAAAAAGCAAATTTTATTCACTTGTCTTCAGCTATGTATTCCAACCATCTCTAGGGGGTTATAAGCAGGGAAAAGGCAACGTTTTCAGCACCATCTCCTTTTGTTAGGAATAATGAAAAGGAAGCAACAATCATTCTAGCTTTCAAACACACTTTGGCTGCTCCTTATGGGTAGTTTTATGACAAGTGCACAACTTAAAAGTAATTTCTATCTATGTATTGGGTTGCATTTTGAGAAGATGGGTGAGGAACACAATAGCTGGGCTTCTAATTTGTCCTTTATCATTGTTAAAATGCAAAGTTATACCTGTATCTATAGCTATATAGATTAGATATAGATAGATCTACATGTATTCTGGGCTTCTTATAGCCTTCTCCAACCACATTTCTGCACTAGCCTGTTATAGAGCAATGATTCCACTTTCAACATCCTCTGGAATCCTGGGGTTTGCAGTTTCGGGAGGGGCCAGTTCTCTGGGCACAGCCATGATGAAAAGTTTGCATCCAGCACCTGTTTCCAAGATAGATCATTTCAACCTGTTGGTGTCCTTCTGCAGTGCTAGGGTGGCCATTTAGGTGTCTGTTTATGATACACTTGATACACTTCACTGATACTTGAGGCTTTCTCAGAAGTCATTGATCATTCACGAAAGCTCATGCATGATTCAGGCATCCTCTTCAGGTTCCCCTGCCAGCTATTGATTCTGTTGGCATTGCTAATCAGTTACAAAAGGTTTATTCCATGCAAGATTCCCTGAAAAGAAAAGTCTGCATTTTTTAATTTTTGCAATGTGATTTATGGGGAGGCCAATGTGGGCTATATGAACAATTGAATTTGTGAGGAAGGGGGACTGATGAACCTCAACAAATAAGGACAGATCAGAGAGTATGTAAAAGGTTGGTGAGAAGCTGGTTTTTCTTGGTGTCCTAGCAAGATAAGATGTTTCCCAAGTTTCACCTAAAAGGGGATATCTGGAGAACATGGGCACATAGTTTGAACTGGAATGGACCAACTAGAAGCCAAAGTTGCCATCTTGTTGGTGTTTTATGCACCTATAAGTACTCTAAAGGCAA
The DNA here is from genome assembly GCA_948474755.1 of Ctenosaura bakeri. Classification (NCBI taxonomy): domain Eukaryota; kingdom Metazoa; phylum Chordata; class Lepidosauria; order Squamata; family Iguanidae; genus Ctenosaura; species Ctenosaura bakeri. The sequence continues at coordinate 626,142 of CAOLHI010000335.1, forward strand.
CAGAACTCCTCTGATTGTGGAAGCTAAGCCCTAGTTAGTATTTGAATGGGAGACCGCCAGAAAATACAAGGTGCTTTAGGCTGTATTTCAGAGGAAGGAACTGGCAAAATCACCTCTAAGGATTTCTTGGCCAGGCAAAGCCTATGAAATTCATGGGGTCACCATAAGTCAATAGGCAACCTGAAGGCACATAGACACACAAGTTCACTCACTTATGTAGGCAAACCCAAGTGGCAGATAGAAAAGCAATCCTGAAAGCAATCGTATCTACCCAACATCTGTGTTTTATTAGTGCATGAATCCACAAGGTATACGTGTGCTGACTGGTAGACAGAAGGTTCAACTGAACTGAAAACCAAAGTTAGTTGTGCATTCTCCACCCGCCCCCACAAAGCTCTATGTCATTTTTGGAGACAAACAAATAGAATAAATGCATCCATTGCATTTTTGAAACAACACAGGGAGCCTCAGAACTCCATAAATCCAGGGATGACTTCAAATAGAGAAGAAATTTGGAATCTGAGGCCTTACAGAACCAGTTGTTTCTCTAGGAAAAGCATTCGTAACATAAATGCTTTTCAAAGCCATGGAAGCAGCTGCATTTGATATGAGAAGGAGGGCATGTCATTCAGAGAATTATTACAAACCGAACAATTGTAATGCACCAGGTAGTGACAATCCCTCAACGCCTGCTTTCCCAGGTTTGCATCGTTAATTGACATCTCATTAAAAGATCATTAGGTAGCTGAAAATGAGCTCACTCACACACACACACAGAGCAAAAGATGACAAAAAAAAAAACAAAAACGGGGGAGGACTGGAGTTTTCTTAATTAGAGTTAAATGCAGAAGGCAAAGTGATGAAATAATTAAGGAAAGGTGAATGAGCATCTGCAAATATAAGTACATATCCATGGAAGACAGAAAGTATATTTTACACAAGTATTGACTTACCGAGTCAGTGGGTCTATCCAATTAGAGTCAGGCCAGTGTGCTTTCTGCAGAATGCAACATTACCTGAAGGGAAAAAAAAGTGCAAATACTTCTCAAAAACTGGGCAAAAAATCATAGTTTTCCTCCTACAGCAGGAAGAATATTATGGGGACTATTTATTCTTGCATGGGAGGATGAAGGATGCAAAAATTTGCATCCCTAGTCTGAAAGTGCTGTGTGTTTTGCAAAGAGGTAAACCCACTTCTAATGATTGTTCCAAAAGTTTTCTAAAACTGTAGTTCCTGATTGGCCAGAATTGTCCTTCACATGAGGTCCTCTCCATCTGGCACACATATCTCAAATTCTTCCCAGCCCCTGAAAACAAATGAGAGACATGCCCCTAGGATACATTGCCTCCCAACGCCATCTTGAATTTGAAGGCACAGCAGCAGAGCTTGGCCACGGTACATGGGGGGCATGGCTGCAACATGTGGGCGCATGGCCACAAGCCAGGATGCCCCTAAAACATTGCTGCCTGGGACAAACTGCCCCCATCGCCCCCCCCCCATCCCTGTGTGACTGTGAAGGCACTATTTTGACTCAGGTCAATAAATGGGAGGTTTTTCTTTGGAGCCAGAATTTCTTCTGGTTGGTGTGACTAGGCCGTCTTCTCAGATCGGCATCCTGATTGTGAGCCTGAGCGATGCATACAATGTGAGAGTGAAGCTGACTTCTGGAATCTCACAGTACCGGAGGCAAACTTCCCCTTCTTCCTTCTCCCTTGTGTTTTGTGTATGTTTAAATGAGCTTTCAATGGCTTTGATAGCTAGGTATTAGCTAGGTATTCGGCTATGTAATTATACCGCAATTAAATTTAATAGCTTTGCTAACAGCTCAATAGTAGGAGAGTTTATCTAAGATGTGGGTTTTTGTGGGTTTTTTTTTTTGGGCTATGGGCTTATTAACCTTTTAATATGGTGCCCATATATTTTTTGTTTTATACGCATTTCTGTTTTACACACAAAACCATAATCACCTAAAAAGAAGAGCCATTACTCACCATTATAAAATGCAAAATATGCGTTTGTGCCTTACTTATAAGCATTTTTGACTAGCCTACTATCATTAAGGTTTAACATTTCTCTGGCCGTTGTGTTTGGGGAACTTGACTGTGGCTGGTTTGTCTGAGTTGTTCTCAGTTACCTAAGCTTCCCAGCTGTGCAATGGAAGTGATTGTGACCTGCCACACAACCCTGTAATGATCAAGGCAAGTTGTCCTGTTAAGAAAGCCAGCCACGTTTCCCAATCTTTAAACAGGGTCTATAGCAGCAGCTCTATTTTAAGGTTTACAGAAACTTAGCAGTCAGTTACCATTCTTGTTTCAGCAATCCAGGTCGGCAGTAAATTCAGAGTGTCAGTTCAAAAGAATATCTAGCAGCATAGTCAGCACCCAAAGCACGAATCAAGGTTTTCTAGGAAAATAAGCCACAGATCAAAAGAAGAACATGTTGCTTCCACCAGATATACCAGTTATCTGCAACAGACTTCTCCTTGCCCCGCCTCTGATATTTATTGGCCAGCAGCCTCCCCTAGCCATTTGCCTGATTAATGAGACTTCCCTACACAAGTGCTCTGAGTCTTGTGGGCTCTCTCTTTCTTGTCTATGCTGCAGTAAGTATTGTCTTTTAATCTCTGCATGTTTTGTCTGTTGGGGAAGATCCTGCCTGTGTTTGCACCTGGGACTGGGGCATGACACCACTAAAACGATTATACAAAAAAAGGACTGAAGTTGTCTCATCTCACAATGCAGTCAACATATAGCTTACTTGTCCTTTAGTTGTTAAAAAAAGGAATTAATCAGAAGCAATGCCAGCATTGTCTAGGGACTTGAATGTTGGACCAGGATTCTGAGGGACCAGGCTTTGAATCCCCGCTCAACTACAGGAACCCATTGGGTGACCTTGGGCAAGGTATACTCTCTCAGCTTCAAAGGCAAAGAATGACAACTGAACAAAACATGCCAAGAAAGCCCCAAGTAGTTACACCTTGGGGTTACTATAAGCCAGAAATGACTTGAAGGAACACAACAACCACAATGATGTATCTAGGCTTGAATCCTATTGACTATCTCAACTAAAGTTGAATAAGTTGGATGTGCATAGGGATTGATTCACCATTTGGTAAATGATTTGTTGGGTCTCCTTTAGACCAGTTCTTCTTAAGCTATCTGATGTAAGCTGGATTCCCCCCCCCTTCCAATATGCACGGGATGGGTGCTATCTTTGTCCCCTTGACTATGATGACTTCTTTCTTTCCTGGAAACTCATGGTGGACCAGCAGCCAACAACTGGTCAGCCAACACTGCTCGTGGACCATCATTTTGAATATTATGGACCACCATTGTGAGTATGGTTGCTCCAGATGGAAGTACTAATAGGACTGGAGCTGTAATTAGTTCCTTGGTTGGTGCATTTTTTTTTTTTTTGCAATAAATATCTTCTTTTTTTGGTTTCCTTAGGATCTGGAACAGGGATCACGATGATAAGACTATTTGCTTCCCTTCCTGAAATTAGCTTTTCCATCAAATGCCAGACCTGCCCACTGAGAAACGCCTCAGCTGCCAATCTGAGTCATGGAGTTATGGTACGTGGAGGTATTTGGACATCTTTCGTGAGTCAGGCATCACAAAGCTGAAAGAACTGACCGGCTTTTTGATGATCCTTCCTGAAATAACTAGCTGGCTTTATGTAATTCCCAAGTAAGAAAATGAATCATATTCCCCCTCCCTTCCTACTCTACTTAAGGGATTTGGACTTGAGCTGACAATATGTTCAAATCTGGCCAAAGCTTTTTCTGCTCAAATATGTTGCAATAACCCAACATTACCTTCCTAAAGAGTTCTCCCCCGCCCCAAATTCAAGATTTCCAACTTGGTAGCACTGGAGGCAGAGGAAAAGATCAAACTTTTGTTCTGGTGGAAATTTCAGTGAGCTTTTCATTCAGGCAGAATCATATGGCTACAAGAGAAGCATCTCTTTTTTTCTAAAAAAAATTATTTTTGTTAAAACATCTTTTAAAAAATATAAAACAATGTAATTGAAGAGGAACATCTCAAAACACTTCCTTTATTAGTAGAAGTATCTGATGTGTTTTGGCCTCTGTGTCCTTTTAAGGTTTTTGCTGGTGGGCTATATGAAGTCATAAAAAGGACAATTAACAAATATTTAATGGATGGAACACCATATGAAGAGGCATATGTTATTGTTGTGTGCCTTCACGTTGTTTCTGACTTATGGTGACCCCAAGGCAACCCTATAATGGGGTTTTCTGGGGTTGAGAGTATGTGACACACCCACACATTTGTATAGAGTATGGCCCTTTTCACACAGCATTTTCCATGCGAAAGAGGGCCTGGAGTGTTGTGCGAATGTGAGGAGCGATCTGCATGATGTACTCACAATTGTGCGATGCTCCAGGGGCTGACAGGCGCCAATTGTGCACCTTTTCACTTTCCGGCTGGAAGCTGAAAATGGTGTGCAATCGTGCATTGCTCCCAGGCCCCGCGAGCACTTACTTGGCGTGCGGAGCCTCTGGAGCCGTGCCGGTGGCGCTTCCTGCCCCAGCGCAGCCTGGGAAACTCCCTGTTCAATTCTCTACTCAGCTATGGAAACCCACTGGGTGACCTTGGGTGCTACCAAGCACCACCCAAAGCCAAGAGCCAAATGCCCCACAGTACAGGGCCAGGGAGGGGGAAAAGCCCCTGGGAACAGGAAGGAAAATTCCTACCCACCCCAAAGGGACTATATAATGCTTATACTGCAGAAGAAGGCCGGAGGGTAGGCTGACAGGAAAGCAGAAAGGAGAAGTCGCAGGAGCAGTTGTGACCTTTAAACTCCCTCTGATCCATAGCTGTGACCTCATGCCATGGCTGAATTCACTGCAACACTCTGTGTGTGTTTCTAGCCTTGATTCCTTTCAGGGCCAGCAAAGATGTCCCCTCCTCAAAGCTGTGTGAAAACTGTGCAGGAATGGGAATGGATTAAGCCCCCTTCCTCTCCAATGAATGGAGGTAAAATTATCAGGTGATGAGAAAGTTTTCTGAATTGATGAATCCAAATGAGTTCTCAGAGCGCTCCTGCAGCTGCCTTCTTCCCAGAATTGCAGTAGTCTTATTATGGGTCATCTCTGGGGTGAGAACTCTGAAAAAAGAAATTCTTAACATCTTGCTGGTTTGAGGGCATCTTGGGACAGAATGAGACATGACTCAAAGGGAATGGCTGACCTTTCGCTGAACTCTGCAGGAGCTTATTTTGCTGACTCTCAGAAAAGCCTTGCAATGCAATCCTAACTTTGTGAGTGGGCTAAGAGCCACCTAACCAATATTAGGCCAGCTGAAGCTGTGCTGTATCCAAACCTTGGTCCTTTCAGGATAGGCGTGGCTCTGGCTGAGAGACTGGAATGCAGGAATTTTAATTTCAGAGGCAGTGGTGGATCTTGGAGTGTGTGGAGGGAGGGCAGGGCTGCGGCATGAGGGTCATGGCCACTGTCTGTGGGGCGTGGCTGTGGTGTGTGGGGGCATGGGGAACGGGCTATGGGCCAGGACACCCCAGAAACATTGCCACCTGGGGCGAATCACTCCCCCACTCCCATGTTCCTATGCTACTGTTCAGAGGAGTGACCATTGTTTTTCACTCATTGGATGTAACTTAAGCCAACCCTAACCTTAAGCCTACTGAGGTCCAAGAGCTCTCTGGCTGAGACTCCTAAATGTGCCTCCCTAAACTGCATACCCCAGGATTCCACAGGATGTCGAAAGTGGAATAATAGCACTGTAACAGTATAGTGCAGTAATGGCCTGAGAGTTGGAACTGCAGGGCCAACCTGGAGAAAGGATCCATCCCACCAGTGTTCTCTAGTTCCACCCAGTGGAAACTTGCTGCTGTCCCTGGAGCTGCATGGTGATCAAGAATAGGGGTGTACGCAGTGACATAAATGGGAAGTGCTCCTGATGCAAAGGGTTGTCGTTTGCTGGAGTCTTCACAAACGCTGGCCTTGGTTTCCTGTGTGGCTCCGGTCTAATTGGAATCACAAAGGAGTCTCATGACAGCATCGTTTCCCAGGCTCAAAAGAAAATCCATTCTTAGTACCATGGAGAAATGCATTTTTAGAAATGCAGAAAAAGGAGCAAATTAGAAGAGAAAGATAGGGGAGAGGATGCCAGGTACAAGCGGTGAAGCAAATAATAAGAGTTAGTTCAAGAGGCGAGCTAATAATATGTTTTGAATGGAAACTGGGACAAAAGAGGAGGAGAGCTTTTTGGCTTGCAAAAGAAAAACTGAAAAGCTTTTTATTCTCTGATTCTCAGTGTATAGATCATTAATTATTTTTAGTACTTATATGGCACCTTTTTTCTTTCTCCCATTTTGCATGTTTGCAACAAGCAATTAGACGAAAGACCAAAAATTAATAGTAATAATTTTTCCCCCTATACCAGTTTAGTTAAATAAGTTGGTCTATAGCACTCTTTGTCTGAGCTGTTTGCTGAATTCTGGCTTTCTTGTTGTGGAAGAACCCATCCCTATGTACAAAACCTGTTTTATCATCTAGTCACCAACTACAGTTAGAAGGTATGGTTTGTTATCTGAACTGTGCATTTTTTAAACCATGGTTTGTTGTTATGTTAAGATCCAGAACTGTAGTTTTACCTTGGTTTGTTTCCCTAGGTGCCATCCTGAAAGAGGAATGGGCCAAAGAGGTAGGAGACACATAGAGCAGGAAACATTTTGTGGTTTGGTTGGTTGTCTTTCATGAATAACGCAATGAACATTGCCAGCACAAACTATGGTTTAGTGTGAAGGCCAAACACAGCCATATATTTCAGTGGACATAGATGTGCACTGGGCAATTCCTTCATGGATGAGCCCTCTTCATGTGTTGTATAAAATGGTTAACTAAGCGCGCAGGAAGGAAATTCTGCTAGCTGAGCACCATTGCTGTTGCTTCGATAATATATAAACCGACAAGTTAAATGAATTTTGAAAGGGATAAATGAAAACTGGTACATCTGGGCAGGAGAAATGGAATGTGCAAACGTAGGATGGGCAACATCTGGCTTAAAAGCAGGACATGTGACAAGGACCTTGGGATTTTAGCAGACCGCAAACTAAGCATACGTCAACAGTATATGATGTGACTGCAGAAAGCCAATGCCATTTTTGGCTGTATCAACAGGGACATAGTGTTCAGATCAAGGGAAGTAGTAATGCCACTCTATTCTGCTTTAGTCAGACCTTACCTGGAATCTGTCTCCAGTTCTGGGCATCACAGTTCAGGAAGGATATTGACAAGCTGGAAGGTGTCCGGAGGAGACTGACCAAAAGGATAGAAGGCTTGGAAACCATGAAGCCCTATGAGGAACGGCTTAGAGAGTTGGGTATGTTTAGCCTAGAGAAGAGAAAATAGAAAGATGACATTTTAGCCATCTTCAAATACTTTCAGAGCATCATCTAGGAGAAGTGAGCTTGTTTTCTGCTGCTCCAGAAACTAGAACATGAACTGATAGATCCAAATGATGAGAAAAGAGATTCCAACTAAACATTAGGAAGAACTTCTTTACTGTAAAAGTTATTTGACAATGGAATGTGCTTCCTCACAAAGTAGTTGAGTGAGCAGCAGGAAGCCAACTGGAATATGACTCCCTTGGATGGCATTTCTGCATGTAAAAGCAAGCCACGTTGCGTTTGTTATTTCACTAATCCTTCAAAGAAATCAGCACGATTGATACCTTGCCTTACAATTAAAAGGAAGGAGGAGGGGAAACATGCCAACCTTGCTGTGGATAATAGAAAGCAACCCAAATTAACAGCATTCAAAATGTCAAGGTATCTGATGATTATATAAATGCTAGGGTGGGGGAGAGTATTAGAAATATACATACAAAATATAAAGTAAACCAACCAAATCCAAAGCAGAAAACAAGCAGAAGAACTTTAGTAATAGCATTAGAAAATGATGACCCACACATGAAAAGCCTGTACCAATTTTCCTCATGCCACCCAAGTGTTTAGGACTATAACTCCCAGAATTCCTGACCATTGGCCAGGCATAGCTGGAAGTTTAGGGAGCTTCAGCCTGTCTGGACTGGAAAGAGAGAATGTTTTCTCCTGCGGCCAAAGACTTGATCAATAGGGTAATGGGCAATAGTATTTCAGAAGACCTAAACCAGGGTGAGGAACCTCAAGTCTTAGAGCCAAATCTCTTCTCCTGGAGACCCATTCCAGATGGCCATACCTTTTCACCCATGACATCATCATCTGATGGTTTAGCAGATTTTGTACAGCATCCTCCCTCCCGTTATTGAAGTTCTCAGTGCTTTCCCCAGGGTTTGGTTGTTACTTGTTGTCTGGTTGACCCTGACTTCTGGTGACCCTGTGGATGAAAGAGCTCCAGGCCATTCAACCACATTACTCAGGTCTTGCAGCTTAAGGGATGTATCTTCTTTGATTGTGTCGATCCATCTGTCATGCAGTCTTCCTCTTTTTCTGCTTTTTCTGCTTAAGTATCATTGCCTTGACATGGCTCCTTAGAAAAGGGATGATATGGCCAAAGTACGACAGCCTCAGTTTAGTCATCTTGGTTTCCCAGGGTTTAGTTCCTGGTAATATGGTGCTTTGTGCTCAAGTGTGGCTGGTATTTTCAGACCTACTCATTTTGCCTTTGGCCCCACCCACCACTGAGAATATCATTAAAATTAAATTAGTCCCTGGGGCTGAAAGAGACCTGTCACCTCTCATTTAATCTCAGATGGTCAAGGCATCTCAGCAGTCATCACGATGACAGGCCAGTTCCACACTGCACTGTTATAGTGCTATTATTCCATTTTCAACACACTGTGGAATTCTGGGGTCCTGAGGCCAAAGACTTCTTTGGCTAAGAGTTCTAAATGCCCCTCCCTAAACTACAAATCCCAGGATTCTATAGGATGCTGAAAATGGAGTAATAGCAATATAGCAGTGTAGTGCTGAAATGGCCACTGTCTTATAGCAAGGCACTGTTTAATTCCCAGCTCTGGAGACACCTGCATATAACGCACCATTATTATTATTTTTTAAAGAAATTCCTGTTTCCTTTTTTGCTGCAGACCTGTCCCTAACTTACTCTGAGACAAAGCAGCCCAGGAGAGTTTGAATGGGGTAGTGATGCAGAAAGATACTCCACAGAATGGACTGGCATCTGGAGGAATGATTTAATTGCGGAAGGCATGCTGAGAAATACAATTTCCATAAAAAGAATCTATAAAAAGAGTCTGGGGAAAAATATATCAGAACTAAACTGTTTGATCCTTCACAGCAAAGAGGTGGCAAGCCGAAGGAATTATTTAAGGGGATATAAACACGGCAGCTTCCCGAAAAAGAGATGGGCTCTGCAGAGAGTAAACTCAGCATGGGGTTCCATCCGATGCTAGTCTACTCTGAAGTAGGGCTGGGAAAGAAATTCATTCCTATCACATATTTATGGGAAGCTATCAAATTTGCACTTCTCAAACCGGTACACAAACCAAAACAGAATTCTCCTTTGGTATTTACCATTCCCCCTCCCTTTCAATTTTATGATGTGGTTCTCCAGTCCAAAAAATTGCATTGTTTAGAGGAAAAGTAAGGCAAAAAGTCATTGGTGTTAACTTCTGTGAAGTCGATTTCAAGTTGGCGCAACCTAACAGCCCCATTCAGATCTCGCAAACTCAGGACTGTGGACTCCTCAAATTGAGTCCATCCTTCTGCAATATATTCTTTCTCTCTTCCTCCCACCTTCTAGCTTACCAAGCATTCTTGGCTTCTTTAGTGAGTCATGTTGTCTCATAGAATCATAGAAATGTAGAGTTGGAAGAGACCCCAGGGGCCATCCAGTCCAACCCCATTCTGCCATGCAGGAACACCCTCAAAGCCCTCCCTTGGACAGATGGCCATCCAGCCCCTGCTTAAAAGCCTCCAAGGAAGGAGCCTCCACTACACTCCCAGGCAGCAGATTCCACTGCCGGACAGCCTCAGCTGATGTTATGTTTCAGTACTCTGTTACTCTCAGGAAAACACACATGGTGTTTAAGAAGGCACAGGATGCTTAAATCCAAGATCATTATCAGAGGCCCTGTTACGTATCCCCCAACTTTATGGGACTAGGTTGGTGGAAACGCATGACATAGCTTTCTCTATAGCGGAAACCTGGCCGTGGATTTTTCTCCCAAGGGACGCCGGTCTCTCTCTCCATCTTTTCCAATGGGAGGTGAAGACTATACTGTTTCTCATGGCCCTTAGCTCTTACAATCGGGGCGGGAGGGAATCTATTCTAGCTCTTATTAAAAACTCCTTGCCTCTTTGTTTAAAAAATAGGAGTTTGGGCTGTTTTTAATTGGTTTTTAGTTATTTATTTAATGCTTTTAAAGTGTTTTTATCGGCTGTGCCTCGCCTCGGGGCCCTGGTGAATTGAGCAGTGATAAATAAAAGACGCGAACCAACGAAGAAAGAAACAAATAATGTGTTTCTATTGATTTTACTGTACGCTGCTTGAGATCTCATGATATTTGGTAAGACAGAAGTATTCTAACAATGAAGATGAGGAGGAAGAGGAGAAGGAGTAAATCCTACTGATTCAACGGGTCTGCTCTAGTTGGGAAGAGCCGGCATAATCTACTGGCTTGAGTATTGGACCAGGATTCCAGGAGACCGGTGGAAATCTACTGGGAGAGTATGACCAAGTCACACTCTCTCCGCCTCAGACCAAGGCCATGGCAAACCACCTCTGAACAAATTTTGTCTAGAAACCTTCTTGATAGGTTCTTCTTAGGGTTGCCACCAACCAGAACTGACTCAGAGGAATACATGTACATGCATACACACAAACCATTTTGGGGGGGTACCAATAGGATTTTTTAGGTCTAGTTTTCCCTCACATTGAACAGTTCAGGGAGCCCTGCAACCTATTGAAAAGGTGATTTGCTAGTTCTGGGGGCTTCCGGGATGGATTGTTCACCATTTTGGCAGAGAAAGAACAGTCTGGTGGCGTCTAGAGGGCCAATGGACCAAGGTGGGCCCATGGACCAAGGTGGGAAATACAACCAGCCTGAGAACCTTACTTTGTGTGCCCCAGGTCAACCAGAAAGAGAGAAGGGCCCCATTCACATTGCACAACGAAAGTGCCAAATTTTTTTCTGGGCAAAATACAAGGTGCTGGTTATCACCTTGAAAGCCTTACATGGTTTGGGTCCAAGTTACCTGCAGAACCACCTCTTCCCATATGCTCAGGTCCTCTGAGGGACATTTACTTCAACCAGCCAGGACTAGAGTGGCAGTGGTCACCCAGATGACCTTCTTGTTGGACGCCCCTAGCCTATGGAATGACTGGCCGGAAGAGATCCCACAGCCAGGTCTGAATTTTTTAAAAAAGTGCTAAGGACCTATCTCTTCCGGAAAGCCTGCACAGTCAATTTTTTAAACAAGTTTGGTGTATTTTATATGGTTTTATATGTTTTTTTATTATATTTTAATCTACGTTGTACCCCAGCTCAACCCTTGGGGACAGACAGGTAACAAATTAAAAGTATGTATTGTTATCATATCTGCTTTCAACAGCCATGGCAACATCCCATGGAATTCTGGGTCTTGTAGTTTAGGGAGACCTAGAGTTCTATGGCCAAGGATGCTAAACACCCCCTTCCCTACACTTCCAATTCCGGGAATCCATGGGAGGTTGCCATGACACTCAATGCTGCACTATCGTTGTGCAGGGTGAATGGGCCCCCGGAAAGACCTTTTCTTGCTCAGCTTTGCTGCGCGGTGTGGCGTCAGATAGCCGCCCTTCGCCATCACCGAGTGAGCCTCCCGCGTGCCGCAATACCTAGTCACAACGGAGCAATTAAAGGCAATTACGGTGCGCTTTATGGAACGGGACAAAATGGCTTGCAGCATTAAAACCTTTGAAAATCTCCCATGAAAAGCCGTAATAATGTATTAATGTATTAATCCCCTTAATCCTGTCAAACTTCCAAAGTATTGCTGTTTTAAAGAAAAGAAAAGAGGGGGGAAAAGAGAGAGAGAACACAGGCTGACAGGAACTCTCAATACTAACCAAAGCAATGGCAAATCTAGCAACGACAGCTAGCTCTCTATTTCCACACACACACACACACACGCACACACACACACGAATGAGATATTTGTCGGTGTTAGACCTTGATGTTTATCTCTGTTTTTCAGGGACACTCAGAAGAAGCAAAGGGAATAGAAGGAGGCCTTTTGGAGAGGCTCTAATGTCTTTTTTGAAAGCCTGACTCTGTTCCCCTTTTCTGCTATTTGCTTTGAAGCTGGTATCATGTTGGTTTCTCATGCATTGGAATCCTCCCCATCCTTGACTAAAATAGGGGAGAAAAGGGTTGCATATTTTATATGTGTGTGAAGATTGTTGTGCTGTGTACCCTGAAGTTGCTTCTGACTTAAGGCGAACCTATCGTGGGGCTTTCTCAGCAAGATTTGTTCAGCAGGTTGGTTTTTTTTCTTTTTGTCTTCCTTTGAGGCTGAGAGAGTGTGACCTGCCCAAGGCCACCTAGTGGGCTTCCATGGGCATGTGGGGATTTGAACACAGGACTCTTGAAGTCCTAATCCAACATTCAAGCTCAGTTGTTTATTACATTTATATGCTGCCTTGTTCCCATAATGGGACCCAAGGAAGCTTCCAAAAAAGTAATAATAATAATAACAACAACAACAACAACAACAACAACTACTACTACTACTACTACTTTAAAACAATTAAAAACATCCCCCAAAAACCTACACAATTTAAAAAATCTCGATGAATTAAAAAAACTCCCAGCCTACTTACATATTAAAGGGCTGCTTAAATAAGAATGTTTTTGCCTGCTGGAGAAAAGAAGCAAGAAAGGGACCAGCCTAGCCTCCTGTGGAAGGGAGTTCCAGAGGTTTGGAGCAGTCACTGAGAAGGCTCTGTCCCCTGTCCTCCACTGGTGAGCCTGAGATGGTACAGGTTGAGACAAAGTTTTTCCTTTGGATCTTGGAGTTGCTTGCCTTTCTCCTCAGGTCTTGCCCTCACTTGATATTTTGGAGCAGGGTAGCAAATTTGGGTCGCTGCCGTATGTACCCAACATTGGGTGCCAGCAAGGTGAAGAAGCAGCCTCAAGAAGTACGTGTTGGAAGGACAGCAGCAAAAACTTTGGTTATTCTGTCTGAGATTCCCCCTGTGTTTCTCTGTGTTGGAAGTCAGGAAAGTATATGCTGCAGAAATGAAAAAAGTTTTAATTTGCTGACTTTTTTCCCCCAAAAACAAAATTGTCAAGCCTTTTAGATTAATGCTGACACTTCTTAAGTCCTCTGTGGTCTTTTATGCTGCCTTTGATCCAATATTATTTTAATGTCAGGTATGGTTTTGTTTTAAATAAAAGCTCACTAAGCCACTTTGGGACTTGGTAATGGAAGAGCTGGTTAAATAAAGACAGTTGAATAAATAAAAAGTCAGCTCAGCGTTAGCTTCATTTGTTTTTCCACTGCTTCCCTTGGCTGCCAATTTGGACATGTTATTTTTTTTCCTAGCAAGTTTCTGATGTCAGAATCAAGGATACAGACAAACTTGCTAAAAAATGAATCACTCCCCCTCCTCGGTCTCTGTTGATTCCCATGTCAGCACGGTTGTGAATCTACTCCGAGTTGCAATCCAAATTTTAAAGGATTCATCAAAGGATAGTTTAAAAAAAGATGAGGGGGAGAAAGAACATCAAGTCACTTGAAATGAGAAGGTAAAGGCCAGGGCTGCTTGGGTTTACATCTTCACAAATGGCCTGACATGTTTATGACATTGAATGGAGTAGTTTTGCAATGTCCGCCTTCATTTAGGGTCTGCTGTGACATTACAACATATGGGCATCCATTGCGCACTGGTAGAGGGACAGATGTCCCATTGCCTGAAGTGCATCAAGATGCCCCTGATGCTTGTTCAGATACCAGCAGGAGCACAATGAGAATGTCCAATGGGCACCAGACCTGCCAATGTGCATCAGAAGGTGATAGATCATGGAATCGGAAGAGGTCAAAAGGGCTAATCCCATTCTACCAAGCAGAAATACACCATCAAAGCATTCCCAACAGGTGGCCATCCGGCCTCTGCTCAAAAACATCTGAAGAAGGAGACTCCACAACACTCCCAGGCAGCATATTCCACTGTTGTGCTGCTCTTACCATCAGGAAGTTTTTCCTAATGTTGAGGTGGAATCTCTTTTCTTGTAGTTTGAAGCCATTGCTCCATGGCCTAGTCTGGAGCAGCAGAAAACAGGTGTGCTCCATCTTTCATATGACATCCATTCAAATATTTAAAAGTAGCTATCATGCCACCTCTTAACCTTCTCTTCTTCAGGCAAAACATCCCCAGCTCCCTAGTCACTTCTCATAAGGCTTCATGGTTTCCAGGCCTTCCACTATTGCGGTTGCCCTCCTCTGGAGATGTTCCAGCTTACAAATACCCTTCTTGAACTGTGATGTCCAGAAGTGGACACAGTATTCCACGTGGGGTCTGACTAAAGCAGAATAGAGTGGTATTGTCACTTCCCTTGACCCAGACACTGTGCTCCCAGTGATGCAGCCCAGAATCACATTGGCTTTTTTAGCTGCCACGTCACACTGCTGATTCATGTTTATCTTGTTGTCTACTAGGACACTTAGATTCTTTTCACATGTGCATCAAAAGTGGTAGATGTGCTATAGAAGTGCCTGATGCTCATTGGCACATGCTTACCAGTGCCTAGATGTGCATCTTTCCAACCCACTGAGAGGTTTTTGTTGCCTTTCTGTGGACGTAGCTGCAGATTTGTAGAGTTTGTAAAGTTCCAAAACAGACTGCAATGTAGGATCATGGCCCTTTGTATTCATCAGGCTTCCAGTGTTCCAAATGATTGAGGCAGAAAGATGTCCAGGGTGTATGCCTTTTTTTTTAAAGTTGTAAAATGTGTTGAATGTGTTTTTGTAATTGCTTCACATTAATGTTTTATTTGGATTGGTTGTTTAATGCCTCTTTAACTTCTGTACTACATGTTGTTTTAGCTAGTTTGCTTTAATCGACACTCTGAGTAGCTTTCACTCACATCAGGAGAAAGGAGGAAGTACGAATGGATGGATGGATAGACAGATGGGCCATTTTTGCACTCCACTGTTATAGTGCTATTATTATTCCACTTTCAATGTCCTGTGGAATTCTGGAGTTTGTAGTTTTTGAGGTCAAAGGGCTCTCTGGCTGAGAATCCTAAATGACCCTCCCTAAACTGTGAATCCCAGGTTACTGATTGCTGTGACTTTTTTCAATTGGTGTATTAACGTTCACCTCTTTTTTTCTCCTCCTCTTTTTTTTTAAGCAGGACAAATAGATCAGAACGTGGTGACTTTGAAAATCCCCCGTGAAAGCGGTAATAATGCTTTAATGTATTAATCCCCCTTAATTCTGTCAGACATCCAAAGAATTTCTGTGGAGGCTGACAGGAAATCTCAGCCCTAGCAGCTGAAGCTTTCAAGGAGCAGGCACGTTTTCTTGCTTATTTTATTTTATTGAGTTGTAATAATTCCCCCTCACACACCTGTATCTCAATATGTATATCATGGAGAAGGCAGCAATTAAAGATTGGGATAAGACTTTGGAAAACATTTTCACCTTAATTTTAGGAGAAAGTGTACAGGATTACTTGCAAAGAGTATAAAGGCTATCAAGATTAGGGCTGCCTGGAGGTCCTAGCAAAGCCAAAGTTCAGCTCGGGAAACTCATCGGCTGTGTCTGGACTTGTAGCATAGTCATGATTTCTCAGTCCAGGCGTGTGTGTGTGTGTGTGTGTGTATGTGCCTTTCAGTCTCCTGTCAACTCATGGTGACCTCATCTTAAAGGGTTCTCTTAGTCAAGGAATACTCATAGGTGATTCTGCCCAGTCCTTCTTCTGTATTCTAGCCTATAGCACCTGGATTTCTCCCATCCAAGTACTAACCAGGACTGACCTTGCTTAGCTTCCAAGTCCATGAGATCTGGCGCCTTTAGGTTATTCAGGAACCTTGCAAGAACCAAACTAACTTCTTGCCACCTCCTTCCAGGCCTGTGAGTATCCTTCTTTGTGCTGTAGTTTCTGTTTTCCTTTTGGATGAGGGTGGAGAACCACTGGCCCATGGACCATCTGTGGCCTGAAATATTATTTTGCAGGCCCCAAGTCCTCCAGGATCCTTCAAAGACCACAAACTATGTCTAAAACCCTAAATGGCCTCTAGTAGCCCAAACCATCACCAAAACATCATGGCTGGTCTTTAACCCCAAGGGTAGAACAAAACTGGAAGTTCCTGGAAGCCACTTCTGATTTGACTCCTAGTTTTGATCAGCTGGTGAGACCTCTCGAGGACCCAAATGGACCTTAGTGGCTGATGTTGTTGCTTCATCTCTGGCTATGCGGATGTAGCAAGATGCTTTCACAACTTCCCCAAGCATGAAATGGCCTTGGTGATGGAGTTAATGGCCCTAAGTCAGTCCTGGTGATGGAAATGCTTTGCTATAGCCTATTTCCACATGGAAACTGCTGTACTACATTGAACCATGCAGGATTGCAGCCCGAATTTCCTATTTTCACAGCTCTTGGTGAAGCAGGCTGCTATGACACCCATTCCCTATCACTTTGTGTTTTGCATATTAGCCGTTTCTTGATAGTTTCCCATCCGTTTGATTTCTCACTTTGTTCCTTTGCATTGTCCTTTGGTGACTGTAGCTTCCTCTCATCCTATTTTCCTAATTCTCTTTTTCTGGCTTAGGTTGCTATGCCAAAAGAGAAGAATAAGGAGACAACCCACGAGGGGGAGAGGAAAAAAAACACAAGCCCCCTTTTTTTAAAAAATGTACATTTGGAAAAGATTTGCAAGATAGCAGAGCAATACCTTTCCATTTAGCCAAAGGAGAATAGAAATCATTCCGCATTGTGCAATGGGGCTTAGAGAGGATGTGACCTTAAACTTTTTATTTTTTTTATTTTTGATTCCTGTTACATTTCCAATGTTAGCAGTCCTTTCGGAAGTCTCTGCCATGGGAAACAGAAAATCAATAATAATCTATGCACCCATGGCTCCCTATCAGCTTGCTTGGGACACAAGTTTTTTTTCCCCCTTTTTATATTAGCGGAACTGAAAATTGGAAAGTTGTTTTTGTCGCAGAGGAGGGAGAACCGCTTCGAACGTTGCTTTCACACACATTGAGCAACACCTCTGCAGAGGTGCAGAGACTTGAAATTGCAACCTGATGGAGGTAGGATTTTCTATTTCTTTACTCCTGGTTGGTTGAGTCTGTGAAACTCATGACTCCCTTCCTACGGAGAGTTGGATGACCTGCTCCTGACTTTCCTTCTATCAGTGGTGAAAAACTGTTTTGAAAAAACCCAACAGGCTTTTGAAGTTTTTCAGGGTTTTTAAGAGGCTGCTGTGCTGCTTTAATTGCACTGTTATTTTAAACAGCTTTTTCTAATTTAAATTGTATATATTAATTGTGGTTTTTGAAAGGTTGTGGATAGTTTATTTTCATTTTAAAGCCCTCCCCATATTTAACTCCTTGGGATGCCATTCCTTTTTCTTTTTTTAATTAAATATTTTACGATACACAACATATCTTATATTTTATACACAGTAAATATGCAATTTTATATACAATTAAAACCCATATTTTTCTCATACAACCTCATAGATATTTATCTTATTTGATTGCTCTTTATAAACATTATTTCACTCTAGCCGACGTAGATAGTGCATAGCAATAGAACTGTGATCTGAATCTAGGAATTTATTTCTTTCTGGTTCAATTTCTTGCCATGTCAGTATAGCAAATACTGAAATATCCACTCCCCCTACGATCTTAACTGTTTTGTGTTTTAATTTGTAAGCCTCCTTAGGTGCTGGACTTGGGGAAAAGGCAGGGTATAAATAAAAATAACAATAATGAAAATGATATCATTATAATTGTATTATTTATTAAAGTGTTCATGTTGTTGTAGTGTGCCTTCAAGTCATTTCTGACTTATGGTGACCCTCCGGTGAAACTATCATGGGGTTTTCTTGGCAATATTTGTTCAGAAGTGGTTTACATTTGTCTTCCTCTGAGGCTGAGAGAGAGTGACTTGTCCAAGCTCACCCAGAGGGTTTCCATGGCCGCTGTTTCTCAGTATTTACATTTTATTTATATCCTGCCCTATATATGGAAATGTCAGGCCGACTTGCAATGGAATCAATTTAAAGCAATAAATAACAAACATTTTGGAAGAATAAAATGATATTAAATAGTTTCTTGGTTACAAACCAGCCAATTTAAAACTGGTTAAAACGTTTTTAAATAGTGTGACTGTGGCACATGTGTAGCTGGGGTAAAATCAGTGAGACTCAAAGGATTTAATAAAAAGCCAGGTTTTGACTTGGCACCGAAATGGTCCACATTGGAGCTAATCAAGCTGCCATCATCATCATCATCATCATCAATCATCATCATCTAGCATCTTGTTCAATATTCATCATCAACATCTGGCATCCTATTCAATAAGATGGACTTATGGTCTCAAAGTTATGTTACTTTCCTCCTCCCTCCTCCATCCACACACATTCACTCTACCCCCAACCTGAGACTTGATTATTACTTTTTCTTCCTTTCGGCCCTCATAAAGTGTAATCTCATTTCTGATGCATTTCTACTAAAGCCTCATTTCCATTTTGGTGTCCTAGCAGAGAAAAACTGGGGCTCTCGGGACCCCGAGAAAAGCGAGAGGTGTGACGTGCCTTTTCCGTATTCCGAGAGCAACTAATCAATTTCCAGCCAGGAATCTGCGCTAATATCCACGTTGACTGAAGTGCATGTATAATGAAGACAAATTTCTTGTTGGGTGAAGATCAATAATTCAAGGGAGGGTGTTAAAGACAGGGGGAGAGGAGAGTAAGGGGAGGCTCTGTGTCCCAACAGAACTCTTTCCACCTGCAGTCAACATTAAAGAGTGTCGTAGAACAGCACAAACTCACTTCCATCAAGAGTAATTTGTTTCTGAGATTTGGTAGCAGCAATCAACTTCCTGTCTGTTCTAGGACAGCAAGTGTCCACATGAATACACCTGAGAACTGGGGCAAAATGAGGTCATAGACCCCCTCAAAAAGAAAGAAACTTTTCTCCATTCCCCAAATTTCTACCGTTGCTGTTAACCTGAGCATTCAGAAATACAGTTAAGGCAGGAAAATTCGTATTTGAGGGGGGCAACACTTTCCTTTTGTTCCCTCCAGCTGCATCCCCAGTCCAGATCAAGTTCAGCAGAACAGCCAAGTTGTTCCAGGGATCACACACAGAGAATCAGCAAGAACAGAAGCACAGTCAAGGCAATTCATATACGATGCTTGAGGGCAGTCTGAGAGTAACCAAAGTTCAATGCCAGTTGGGAGATACCAGAAGAGAATATTCCAGGGGCAAGCCCAAGCCCAGGAAGCAATAGCAACACAAAAAGAGGCTGCATGGAGGTTTTGGAGTGGCTGTGTGCAATCAAAGAATAGCCTTGGCCACCCTAATTATCTCTGTGTGTTCCTCTCAAGGCTGGGCAAGGCTTTTCCTCCCCTTTTGCAGCTGTTCTTTTCATTCATGGGGCTCAGGGGAATGAAGCAATCCAGCATCTGACTCTTGGTCTTCAGGAGTTGTATGTGATGATCTGCATTCTGCTTCTGGTAGTTCTAGGGCAGGACTGACAGCCTCCTTTCTCTCTGAGCCTTTTGTCTTGGTTCTCCCCCTTCCTCATCTGAGGAGACCTCCTGAAGCTACAGCATGACACCTTCCTTTCATTTGGAAGGGGCCTAGAAGAGTGTTTATTCAGAGCTATTAAGTGTTGAAGCTTCAGATTGGGGTGCTGGAAAATTACATCTGTCACGCTTCTCCAGTTGTAGGGTGCGTTGTGAACAGGCAGCTGGAAGACCTGCTGCATGTGCTTTGCTCAGTGTGCCCTGTGGCAAGGAGAACACTGCAGATGCTACAACCCTGCGCTGTGGTTTGCAGCACTTCAGAAACCCTATGATGCTGCTTGATAAAAAGGTATGTTTTTTTTTGTTTTTTGAGGGTCATGTTTGGTCTTAAGTAACGGTGAACCTGAATCCCTGAAGATCAAAAGTCGATCTCACAATCTCATAACCATCGAATAGGACACTAGTCTATGCATAAGTTGTTGCTGTTGCTGTTTTCTTTGAACTCATTTTCAACTTATGGCAACTCTACAGCAAACATAGAGTTTTCTTGGTAAGATTTGTTCAGATGGGATTTGCCATTGCCTTCCTCTGAGGCCAAGAGAGTGTGACTTGCCCAGGGTCACCTAGAGGATTTCCATCCTGAGGTGGGGGATTCGAATCCTGGTCTTTTGGAGTCCTCATCCAAACCACAACACTATAATGGCTTTTTATGTATAAACTAGACATGCCTTTCAACTTGACAATTCCTATCCCAGCATCCTGGATAAAACTAGGTCAACAGGCAAGCATCAACACTAAATGGAACGGGTCCAAGGCAGCATATAAATGCAACAAATAAATAAAATATAAACAAATAAAATGTGGCTACTGCACTCTTTCCAGACCTTAGTGACTTGGAGGGAGAGGCACTGAAAGGGTTATGAGGGTTTTTTTGTCCTAACTCTCTGATCCTGTTTCGCTGAGATGGGAGAATAGACGAGCGCATTGATTTGAATGCAGCACGCTCTGTGTTTTGCTTATGTCTGGAAAAAAATGATTACATATTCCACATATTTGTGCTCTTTACAACTTAGCCGCCCAAGCAAATCCTTCAGCCACCTGCTCTGGGGGAAATGGGGGCCTGGAAAAAAAATGACTGCAAGGATTTTTCTACAGGTAAAAGAAAAATGGGGCGAGGGTGAGAAAACCATTTTTGCCTTTATTGCTGGAAGGAGCATCTTAATGGAGGACTTGATGTCAGTGCAAAAAATAAAGAAGATGGGGGAATTTGGTCTCTGGGCCATCCCCAGTGTTTTCCTGCTTGAGGCAAGAGAAATGATTCTATGCAGTGGCAATCTTGTATTAGAGTTTTGGATTTGTGACCTACACTTACAGATCCAGAACTGCTTCATGTTCAGTTACTCTATGATTGTGTCACCATTGCCATGATTGTAAATACATCCCCAAACCTTAACCTTAACTGCCAGTAGCTGCGCTGAGCAACAGATCTCAACTCCCGGCAATCAGGGTGCAGCAGGATGATGTTTCCAGACCCCTCTCATGGGTTGCAGTGTGAATCCAAAAACTCTCCCTTTTGTCTAAAATTCCAGAAAGACACAGCACCTAAGTACCAAACAAAGACCAACCAGAGAGGCTGTGATATTCTGAATTAAATGCCTGGCCCCTGGTTGCTCCATTGCATGTCACCTAAGGACAAATATAATAGAAAAATTTTAATCAAGTCACAAACCTTCACCCCATTTTCCTGTCTCATTCCCATTTCAAATCATGCTATTCTTTTAAAGATGTCAGAGGAACACTATGTCTTAGGCCCTTTCGGTAGTTCAATTTCCTAATTCATTATAAATTACTCACCAGTTTATCAGCTGGAGTATTATGTCACACTGAGCAGAGCATTATGTCGCTCTTTCCACTACGATGTCCACACTTTCATGATGCCCAGTTTTATATTTACATATTTTTCTGCTCTATTCTTCAGTTTATTTAATAGACATCTGCTGTCCCATAAATGCAAAAGATTACCAAAAAGCCTTGTAAACATATACAGGGAATCAAGTGGCTCTCTAACAGGTCTCAACTGCTGGTTAGAGGCATAATTCATGCAGTATTAGAGTGCATGTGGGACATCCCATAATTCATTGCAAGCCTCTGACTTCCATAATGGAGCTCCAATAGCCCCAGACAGTCCAGTCATTCTGGCTTCTATTAACTCATGGATTAGGCCAGCGATTGGCATGCCTGCATCCCTCAATATTTTTGAACCCATAGGATTCTTGCTAATTGATCATGCCAGCTGAAAGAAGGAGAAAGAATGGTGGTAGTAATATCCGGTGATTTCCATTTCTGGACAGATGAATCTGCTGTTGGTTTCATTCTGAACCTTGAAGGAACCTCTAGGGTTCTTGATCCCAGAACCAAAATGGGTCCAGAATACTTGCTAGCTCCTTTAAACTTCATATCTAAACCTAGAGTGGGTTTATCATGCCGGCTATATAGCAACCACTTAGCAGCACCCTTTTGGCTTTGGTTTTGGCTACCTTGGGCCTCAAGCCCTCATACCACCAACAAGTGGGCCCTGACAGATTTCTTATAAGGTCCTTAACAGAAAGAAGAAACGTTATTCACCTCTTGCCTAGCACATATTTCAGTTTTGGAATCAATTCCTGGAGTAGAAGATGTAATGTAGAAAAATGCATTAAATCAGGGGAGAAATGTATACTTGTTAAAATTCTATATGAAAATGCATACATAGGAACAAATGAGTGTAACAATGCCCTGTTTTCTTTGCTGATGCTTGGTATGTTGTCAGAGAGTGGGAAAGTGGCATATAAATAAACAATAACAAGCAGGACTCTTTGAAAAAATCACACCTAACATGGAAACCAAAAGTGGAGACTGGAAGAATGGGTAACGGAAGAGAGAAATTAAACCTGATGGATCTGTCTACCAGATATTCCCAGGTAAGCAATTGTACAACTGCAGGTTTACAAATCAACTGACTGGCACTGGGGGATCTTTATGCACCCCTATTAATGCTGTTCTCCTGCTCCATGGTTCTTCCAGGCATTTAATTTGTTCCTTTTAAATCACAACTAAATTTGCTCAAACGGTGATTCGGGTAGCATCAGATGGGAGACATTTCCTGAGCCTCAAGCCGTTGGAGTCTCCAAAAAGCAAACCGAAGCAAACGATGCCTGCCAAGTCATTCCAAAAGCATGCTGGGGAGAGCAGGAGAACATTAATTCTGTAATGCTCCTTGGTGTTGGAAAGGAAGCATGTAACATTTATGAATGAGGCTCCATCTCATTCCTCTTTAATACAACAGTCTTTCCCTCCCCCACCTCGTTTTACCGAGTGAAGCAAGAATGTGAGGCCAGCATCCCATCTGCTCCCTTTGAACATTAAGCTGAGGCATGCAAAATGGGAGATCACTTGAAGCCCAGTAGATTTGCCCAGTGACAAGGAAAAGAGTACATGTGCCACAAAATTCGAGCGTCATTTTGCTGCTACATGTAAAACACCATCTGTGAGTATCAAGACCTTTTTGATGGGATGGTCTGTCGTGAACCTTGCAAATTGTCACCTGTAGTGCTGTAAAGTTCCATATTCATACCTTCCTTATGGTATTGTTGGAGAAGACACAGGTGTCCATGGACACATCTAAATTGCAATGCAGCATTAAGGGTTTCAATCTGTTGATTGATTTGGAACTGTTTGGCTAATTGAACCCCTTTGGGATGCATTCTGAATGATGTGCATATATACCATTTTGTGTTACTGGTCTAGCTTGCAAAATGGGAACTGGCACATTTTCACCTGTAGAGATGCCATCACAAATCAGAATGGAGACAGTAGTCAAGAAATCAGAAGAAGACAAGGACTTTGGATGGGCAATGATGAAGGAACTAGAGAAGATCCTCAAGTTTCAAGATATATCAAAGTTGGGATATTCCAGGCCATTTTATTTCTGATTTCTTGGTGAAAGCTGCATAATGAAGGAAGCTGACAGGAAGAAAATCAACTCTTTTGAAATGTGATGCTGGAGGAGAAATCTGTGGATACCATGAACTGCCAAAAAGACACATAAAGGGGTTCAATGCATAACAAGCCTGAACGCTCCCTAGAAGTAGAGATGACTAAGCTGTTGGGAGATATGAAGAGAAGGCATAACTTATTGTTATGTGCCTTCAAGTTGTTTCTGACTGATGGAAGCCTTAAGGTGAACCTATCATGGAGTTTTTGGAGAGTGTATGATGCACCCAAGGTCACCTAGGGGTCTCCATGGCCAAGTGGGGAATTTAACCCTGGCCTCTAGGGTTGTAGTCCAAACTACTATACCACTCTGGCTCTCCATAACTCATTAGAAAAGGCAAATTGTTGATGTTTATTGCCATCAGGTCAACTTCAACTTATGGCAACCCTAGGAAGGAGAGACCTCCATCCTGTTATCAACAGCCTTGTTCAGGTCTTCCAGATTTTGAATATTCTACCACTACTGCATCTGAAGGCTGGCTGATGCTCAGGACTGGGGCTATAAAACTACAGAGGATCATGCTGAGGATGGCTCCTTGCAACCTGGAACAAGTTTAAGTTCAGTAGGGAGTCATTTTCCCCCTCTCTGCTGAATATAAACCAGGACAAACCAGAGCTTAGCTGCTGAACCTTTTTCCAAAGCTGGAGCTTTGTCTCGTAATAAGAGAAATAGGCACTAAAGGGAAGGATGCCTTTAAAGATATGCCACTGAGTACCTTTTGCATGCTGTTGAATAACTAATATTGTTCCCTGCAGCAAATTATGAGCTAAGTCCTTCTAAATCAGAGGATGAAACTTCCAGACAGCCTTGATCTGCATTTGATGCTCTTTGCAGAAGGCAGGCAGGCAGGCAGGAACTGTGTTTTCCCCCAAATGCTGCATTGTGCAAATGCTAGACCGGCTTGCAATATTTTAGTCTCCCCACCAGGTGGACTCTTTTCCGACCATGGAAGAGGATGGCAGCTGGTAATTGGCAGTAGAGGGCCTCTCCATTTGCCAGCAGGTGGGCCTATGCCAAACGAGCAGCTCATTAGCAATTTCAACAGCAGCAGGGAACTCATCGTTTCTCTGCTCCTCGCCTATGGAATGGGCTCACGGCTAAGGCTCTGTCCTAATAAAAGCAGCTGGAATCGCAGGACGTAGCCAAGATGGGCAAGCACATCTTGGCCTTTGCGGGGCAGTCTTGGCAGGGAGAAATACCGGTGCTGGCAGTTCAGCTGCTCTTGCACAATAAGGAGAGCTGAGGTTTTTGGGGCAGGATCCCTGAGAGGGAGAGGATTGGCACTTTGCACAGGGAATGGTGGATGTCTGCCAGGGATGGGCCAGCTGTAAGACAACATGGGGCAGACCCCTAGGCCAGAAAACTCATGGCTACATCATTTGCTGCTGCTCTTCCTCCTCCTCCTCCTCCTCCTCTGTCTTCTTCTTTCTCTTCCTCCCCTCCTCTTCCTTCTTTCTCTCCTCCTCTTTCTTCTTTTTCTTCTTTCTCCTCCCACTTCCTCCTGCTCTTTCTCTTTCCTTCTCCTCCTCCTGGTATCATTTGCATGCTAGACACATGCTCTACCAACCGAGCTGCAGCCCTTCTCCAAATTTATTTTGCAGAATGGTAGTTAATAGGCCAGAATGGCCTGCTGATGGGAGCTAATGGCCCACAGCTTTTCAACTTATGGTTTGCCACTTTCTGCCTTACAAATTTCAATTCAAAATGCATTCTTCACAATTCAACAGAGTTGTTGGGTTGCAGGTATGTCTGTCTTTGTTTGGTGTTGACATTTGATTTTGCAAAAAACTAAATGGTGCCTTTCTATTTCTTACACACACGGGTACAAAAGCCTGCAGATGAGAGAGTTGCCTGAAAGACCCCTTGAGTCAGCCCCTCCTGTGTCATTGGATCCTGGCGGGAAGGGGTGCCATTTAAATTCCCCACAATGCCCACTCAAATGTTGTGATGGTAAAGGCAGTTCAACAGTGGAATATGCTGCCTCAGAGTGTGGTAGCATCTCCTTCTTTGGAGGTTTTCCATCCTGAGCAACTTGTCCATACTCTTCTGCAGGATGAAGCTGTGAGTACCACATACCCTGGACTGTACTTCCTAAATTAGCTTGCTTCCTTTGGGAGTGGTGAAGAATCCTCTTACACTGCCAGTCCTGAACAGATTGATGGGAGAGGGCACCATCTTGTCCTTTACTTGAGGCAGCAAAACGCCCCAGACCAGCCCTGGAGGGAAGCAATCCAAGTAACAGGCTTGTGTCTGAATCCCTTGATGTTCAAAGGATGACACGAGATGCAGTGGAGACTTGCAGCTGTGATATCAGTAGGATGGTGAATCCACGCTTGGTTTGACAATGACATTGAGAGGAACTATCCAAGGTGCTGAAACCTCATCTTCAAACTAGGGGTAGTAGCTCAGGCAGCTCCTTCAAAAATTCAATAGTTCCTTTTATTTGGTCCAGCCCCTCAGATGCTGAGACTGATACCACAACATCCACAGATAACAGGTATGGCATTTCAGGTGGGATCTCCCTCAGATGGGAGAAACTCTGCAAGCATTCCTTCCCTTGGTAGCTCCCCACTTCTTATTTCTGAACATGCCTGTTAAAGGGGCTTACGGATCAGGCTGTGCTTGTGGTTTCTTTGTCCCTAATCCTTGCCTCATTAGTTGTACAGTAATCTCCTCAGGACAAGAGAATGTACTTATCTCTGTGTCTTTTGCAGCATGGATGATTCCATCAGAGCTTAACCGATGCTCACAAAATGTTGGCAAACTGTAAACAGGATCAATTTGTTCTTTTACAAGACATGGCTGCGTCGGGCCCAGAGGGTAACAAGCTGAAAATTGTTGAACAGAATTTGGTTTTGCAAAAAAAAAAAAAAATAAAACCAGAGGAGATGAAGGTGCTGTATATTTAAACCATGTTAGTCACTTATATTTCCATAGTAACTAAAGGGCAAGGACCTACAACTCTAACTAGTCTTGCTGCCTGCTGTGTGTAATTCTTATCATCCTCTTAGGCTTCTAGAGCCAGTGAAGGGATCAGAAAGAAAAACTTTGCCTCAACGTGGCAGTGTTGGTAAAGGCTAGTGTCAGAAATGGAGGTGGGTGTATTGCAGGGGTATGAGGATGGTAGATTTGCATCTACTAGTCAAACTCTACAGGCAAGATCCTACAACAGTATGGAACCACAAGGCCTAATGAAACCGCACAATGTGCAACATTGCTGTATATGCAACTCCACTTCCACAGCTATCAGCAGAACCCATCTGCTACTTTATGGTGAATAGTTCACACTGCATGCATAGGGAGACTGATGTATGCCTGTGTCACCAATGGGATGCCAGCCTAAGTGTGCTGAATGGCAGTGGTGAGCAACCACACCAAGACATCACAATGTGAAACTGCATGTAAACCAAATGCTCATGTGCATGCATGTAGGCATGAACAACTCCTTTCCACAACCTTGAACTAGATGAGAGCATTCTGGCTTGGGCAAAAATGTCCAACCCCTTCCGCAGGAGAACTTGTGCATGAGTAAGACACCAACAGGGGTCCACTTTTAAGTGATTTAGCATAGATCTGAAAACGTTTCTGATTTCTAATGGGTTAACAAAGGCAGCAACGAAATCACTGACCCCATCATCCTACATGGTACTGCTGAAATGAGTAAGGATTACACCCTGGGGAGAGGGAGGATTTACGCCCAAGATCCTGTTGACCCACTGGTGTTCAGGGGATGATGGGTTTTTCTTGTTTGGGTGACAGGTGTCTCAGAATATCAGGTTGTGATCTTTCAACCAGAACATGTGAGAGGGCCTTCTTGGTAGTGGCTTCTAGGCTGTTGAATCCCACCCTGCTGTCATCTTGTTGGCCACTGAAAGGCCTATTGGGTCTTCTCTAATTGATGATACTGATAGGATTTAGACCTTTCTTCTCCTCTTCATCCTTTCCAACTATTCCTTCTCACTCTTCTCCTCCTCCTTGTCGTAGTCCTCTTCTTCTTCCAAATTTCTCTTAATGTCTTCTTCATGCTGTTTCACAGTTTGGTGACAATGAGGCAGAATGAACCCCTTAAAGAGTATGAGGGGGACACTTACCTAAGCTGACCCCATGTCTAAATTCCTGCAGAGTTTTCATGGTAGAATTTCCATTACTTTATTCCATTTCAGGTGTGCTACTTCCCTCCTTCCCTTAACAAGTGTTGATATGCAAGAGAGAATGCCAATTCCTGTTGCGATTATCCTTCTACTGGAGGAAGACAAGGACAGCTGTGCTCTGGTCTTTATGACAGAATGAAGATGCACAGAGATGTATTTCTTAGTAGGGATAGAGGCAATCTTCCTGCTGCTGTGCTATGAACCAGTCTAATCTGCATGTCTGGAATTAATAAGGGAACCAAAGCACAGTTATCCTTTAATTCTTGCAGTTCTCCAAATTTTGCAAAGCTGTTTGCTGATTGTTTTTTTTTTCAATTCAGGAAAAATATGAACATTAAGGCCAAAATACTACATCAGGGAGGTGGTGTGTAACTTTAGGCTTATGGGGAGGGTCTTTACATTATGTTAGTACAATGTAAATAGCCTTCAATGGAGTTGTGTTACTCAGCTCCCTATCCTGGTGTTAGTTGGTGTCAAGTTGACTTTGACTTATGACCTATGGATGACTATGAATAACCTATGAATGACTTTTGACCTATGAATGAGTATACTCAGGTCTTGCGAACTGAGGGTTGTGACTTTCTTGATGGAGTCAGTCTACTCTTTCCCTGCTGTCTTCTCTTTCACTACTGCAGTCTCTTTTCTTGTTTCCTTCTACCTTACCAAACCCATTGCCTTTTCTACAAGTGTCTATCAACCTCTAATGCAGTCTTCCTCTTTTCCTACTGCCTTCTGTCTTAGCAGGCATTATTGTCTTTTATAACGAGTCACATCTTCTCATGTCTGATAATCTAAGTTTAGTCATCTTGGTTCCTAGGCAGAGTTCAGCCTTGATCTTCTCCTGTCCTGTTTATCTGTCTTTTGGGCAGTCCATGAGAAGAAGAACCTCATTCAGTACCACATTTCAAATGAATTAATTCTCTTCATATAAGCTTTCCCAGAGATTCATAAATATTGGAAATATGACGGTATGACCAGTCCTGACTTTAGCATTCGATGATATATCTTGAGGCTTAAAGTGCTTTTCTAGTTCCTTTCTAGCTACCTTTCCAAGTCCTAGTCTTCTTCTGATTTCTTGACTACCCTCTCCAACTTGCTAAACTGAATTCCAATGTAGTGCAACATATTGGGATCAAGGTTCAAGGTGCATGGCTGATTCCAGCTCTATGATTCTATGATTCTATAATTCTATGATTCTATACCTGTTGTGTCATTGCAATGTACAATGTGCAAAGGCAATGCATAGAGATAATGTTCTACGACATGCACCCTCTTATGTGGCTCCTGAAATCAGCCTATCTCTGATTTCTCCCACAGACTCTTGATTTCCACCTTTACATTCATGCACAGCAAAGATGCAGTTGAGACATGGTGTTTAGAGAGATGACGGAGATGAGAGATTTCCTTCTGGACCATCATCTCATTTCCCCTGTTGGCCAACCAGATGTTTCTGAGAAGCCCACAAGCAGAACCTGAAGGCAATGATGTTTCCCTGTGGTGTGGAGGCTCAAAGCAACTGGCTTGGAGAGACCTGAATCCAGAAGTGCCCTTTGTAACTTTCCTTCTTGAGCCATTGAACCACAAGAAGAAGAGGTCAGAGAAGACAAAGAGTGGGAGTCTGTGCGTGTGCATGCTTTTATTGTGAAGGACATATAGCCTTGCTTACATCTTTTTGTAACCTCCCAGGGTACTTCGAGACCTTGATATGAAAGGACATCTACAATGGAGATGTCCTTCCTCTTTGTTTCTGCTTGATTTGCTTGCCCTACTTTCTAACTTAAAATCACTTGTGAAGTTCAGGCATTTTGAGAGAAAAAAAGAGGGTGAGAGGAAGAAGAGGAAGAAGAAGAGGAAGAAGAGGAAGAGGATGAAGAAGGAAAGAGAGGGAGGAAGATACATTTCATCATCATTTCTCAACTGTTCAATACTTCAGGAGTTCTCCTCCAATTTTCATGGAGTTCTTCTCCAATT
Source organism: Ctenosaura bakeri (assembly GCA_948474755.1). Lineage (NCBI taxonomy): Eukaryota > Metazoa > Chordata > Lepidosauria > Squamata > Iguanidae > Ctenosaura > Ctenosaura bakeri. Next base: position 655,993 of record CAOLHI010000335.1, read on the forward strand.
TTCTTCTCCAAGGAAACAATGGCTAATTTGATCAATTTTCTTCTTGCTCAAAGGAAGTGAAATATTTGCAGCTTGAGACTTGGGCCATTTCCACACTCGACTTTTATAGTGCGATTACTTTTTCCACTTTCAACATCCTATGGAATCCTGGGGTTTGCAGTTTGAGAGGGACTGGCTAGCTCCTCCCCAAACTGCAAACCCCAGGATTCCATAGGATGTTGAAAGTGGAATAATCGTGCTATAACAGTCTAGTGTGGAAATGGCCTTGTTCTGCACAACAATATTGTCTGGGGGTTATTGGCACGGAAAACCACATTTCCTGCACAGGAAAGCTCTGTAGAAATTGCAGAAATTGGCTTCATATTCTGTGCAGAAGAGAATGCAAAGAAAAAAAAGTCTGTGCAGAAACTTTTTTCTGTGCACAAAAATGCTATTTTCTTCACAAACCAAACTTGTGTGAATTTCAGGTAGAATAAGTCTTGAACTGCAGAGTTTCTTGTCAGTCCAGAGTTCTTCTCATTGGGATTTTCCAATCCTTAAGAGATATATTTTGGACTGCTTTTTTAAATATTTTGGAATAGTTCTCCCACCCTCAGGTTTTCCTGCCAAACAGCTGAGATACTTGTTCCTTGGTCTGTCAGACAGATTTTGTACTTTCTTACTCAATTGGTAATCCAACAGAGATCCAGGACAGATGGAAACAGGGAGGATGGTTAACTTCTTCTCTCGGTAAATAAAGCAGAGAGAGAATGCCTTCATCTGTCTCTACTCCAAGACCCCCCTCCCAAGTGCTTTAAGGTTTCTTGGCCTACAGCGAAAATCAATCAACTGATTTGACAAAAAGCATATGATTTTGATCTGGATTTGACAAAAGTAATGTGGATTCCTGTCAGTCTGCCTTCTCTATCAGAAAACATCTCGTGCTTGAGGGGAATTGAAGCGATCAACCCCAATGCCTGTGCCATTAGTATTCTCTTTATTGTTTAAGTAATCACATATGAACCGAAGAAGAGGCTAGTCAGATAAGCAGAAATTTAGTGCAATAACTCTCCCCATTGTCTATCTCAGTAGCTGGTATTCAGTGGTGTTGTGAGGGCTGGCCCTGCTATTAGGCAGAGAACGGTGGATGGGAGCGGTTGGAGGGGAGAATTTTGTGCTAAGCACACTGTCATATACTCCCAAAGTTATCTTGCTGCCTTCTGGTATGATGGAAGATGTTTTTCATTGCCGGAGCTGAAGAAAGATTCAGCTACCTGTCCAGTTTGCTTTTGCGTAGGGGTGATTGGGGATGCAATTTTGTTTCATTCCTGTATTTCTTACTGTATGGTGTGATGTTTTGGACTAGACTTGGGCCTAGTGCCTCTGAAGAAGGATAGAATCATAGAGCTGGGAGAGACCCCAAGGGCCATCCAGTCCAACCCCATTCTGCCATGCAGGAACACACAATCAAAGCATCGTGTCCTTTTCTCCAGCAGCAAATGTCTTGAAAAGCCCGTTTTCATCAAGGGCAAAATGCCAATCTACCCCTACATCCAATACTCATCCTGAAACAATGTCAGACATGGTCAGTGGCTCCTCTTTTCCCATATGAAACAAAACTTCTCTTCTTGATCATGGCCCTTGCAAGAGAAAAAGCTGTGTTTTTCTTCCTCCGTCTGCTTCCATGAGACTTCCCGATGGTTTCTACATTTTCATTGCACAAAGCTAATTTGTTTCCGACTGTCCCTATCAGAGCAGAGCCCTCCCTCCAGCCTGGGTTCCTGCTGGGTTCTTTCATTTTGTGTGTTTAAAAATGGCACTTTTTTCTTCCCCTTGAGCTGTTGATGTATCAGAGAGGAGTTTATTATCGCCTGCAGATGCGGCATCTGGAACAGCAGGCAATGGTATATATATTTTTTGTAAATAATGTGACACAGGTAGGACAAGACTTGTCCAAGGTGTTGAAAGGTGACTTTCCTTCCTTCCTTCTTCTTTCTCTCTCTTTCTCTCTTTCTCTCTCTCTCTCTTCCCTCCCTCCCTCCCAACTGGCCATAGTTTATTTTGCAATTTTGGGAGGACTGGAGGGGGTACAATACAGCTTGGGAATATAAGACTGAAAGGGGAATAATACATCTTGAAAATACCAATGTCTGAATTGTGTTGCTAGTCCCAACTAGAGTAGGCCAACTGAATTGTTTGGATTTAGCTGTGTGTTCAAGTATTTATTGAATGGGTCTACTTCAGCTGAGATTAACAGAGTGCCTTGGGGTTCTGTCCAAGTCCGGTGTTGTTCAATACTTTTATGAATGACTTTGATGATGGAATGGAAGGCATGCTTACAAATTTGCAGATAATGTCAAGTGGAGAGGAGTGTTACCTAATATCTCAGAGCAGTGGCTCTTAATCTGGGGGTATGAATATAGGACAATGTCAGAAAATAGGACATGTTGCTTCCACTGCTGACACCAGTTGTCTGCAGCAGTTTTATCCCCATTCTGTCCCCCTGTATTTATGACTGACAACCTCCCCTGCTGTTTCCTTAATTAAGGCATCTTCTCTATATGAACACTCTGTGTTTTGCGGGTTCATCTACTCTGGGCTACAGTAAGTATTGTCCTGTTCATATCTCTGTGTTTTGGCTGTTGGGGAGGGTCTTGTTTGTGTTTGCATCTGAGTCCTGCAACTGGGGAATGAAATCCTTGCTGGATCAGACCAAAATCCAATCCAGTCTAATATGTTGGTTATTGTAGTGACCAATCAGCTGACCGTATGGGAAACCCAAAACAGGGTGGGTCATATACATGTTCATCAGCAACTTGTACTTAGAGGTTTTCTGCTGCAGGTGCTGGCATTTTCCTTCTGAATTGTATTAGCCATGAAGAAAACACAGGCAGAGATATGCTCAAGCAGACCAAAGGTCTCTCTTGTCTAGCATTCTGTTCTCAGAGAGGCCAACTACATATCAGTCTTCAAATACTACCTGCATTATGGGGAAATTATAGGTTGTGTTGGCTTCTTTTCTGCATTCCCATAGACTTGGTGTGCCTATCTTTAGGAGTGGGTGGCACCTTGGTGCAAAGTAGTGTAGTGGTTTGAGTGTCAGGCTGTGGAGACCAGAGTATCCATCCCCATTAGCCAAAGAAAGCTACTGGGTGACCTTAAGAAAGCCACACTCTCTCAACCTTACAGGAGGGTCATGGAAATCTCACCCACAAAACCTTAGGATAGAGTTATCCATAATTTGGAGTCAGCTTGAAGGCACATCACGACAATGAATTGTCTCTTTGTTATGATTTCTGGAGAGTGGGTGAGTTATTTAGGACCAACAAAGCTCCAGGGATATTTTCTGCTTTCTAAATGCTACTTTGTCCTCAAAATAATTGAAAAAAGTTCTTCTCCAAAGAAGAAAGCAACCTTATTACTCTTTAAAAGAATAATGAAAGATCTGCTTATTACCTTCCCATTTCCTTTGCCTGGTTTTAACTTCCATCTATTAGTATTTTTTTAAAAGAAATATATATCTCCCTTTCTCTGCTAGATTAAAGAACTCTTCTGCATGCCATTCATCCTCCACATATAGGTACTTATGCAACTGCAATCAAGTCACCTTTTAACCTCCCTTTTGATAAGCTAGCTTTCATGCTGCTACGGAGCATATTATCTCCGAAATGAAACACGAAGAGCTTGCAAATATAGTTAAATACAGATTTGCTTTTCGAATATAAACAAATATTTGCCAACAAGTCTCCACTTCCCCCCGCCTCAACCAGGCATTGATTTCGCTGTTGTTACAGTGGTGAATTAGGAGAACGGTAGCAAAACTCAAGGGTAGGAGTGTTGTTTTGTCAGCAAAGCAAACCACAGATCAAGAATTGTCTACCTTGGTTGTGACTGTAATAACATTAAATCAAGGGAAGCTATAGATGTGAGAAGCTAACCAACCAACCAAGAATTTATTTGGTGTTGTTGTTACATGCCTCCAAGTTCAAGTTCACAAGGATGATCTAGTCCAATGTCCTACCATACAGGAACAGACAGCTGAAGCACTCCTGAGAAATGCCCATCCAACCTCTGTTTAAAGACTTCCAAAGAAGGAGACTCCATCAACCTCCAAGACAGTTCATTCCACTGTTACATTAACAAAGTTCTTCCTAATGTTTAGATGGAATCTCTTGTAATTTGAACCCCTTAGCTCTTCTTCTAGTCTCTGGAGTAGCAAAAAAAACATGCTTAATCCTTGCATCACATTGCATGGTATATCTTGTCTGATTCTGAAATCTCTGGTGGGTTCCAGCAGCTGAAATGAGCTCTTGGACCTAGTAAGGCTACCAATTCAAATATATGTTCTCCTCAGTATCTACATTCTGTCCTTATCATTGGCAGATTAGTTCTGTCCTCAGTGACTAAATGTTTAATGAGACCTACAAAATCAATCAAGAAACATCCTCTCTCAAATTAACTCCTAGAGGAGGAAAAAACAACAGAACTCCATCTTTCTTCATCCATCCATCCATCCATCCATCCATCCATCCATCCATCCATCCATTTTTATTGTGTGCTTGAGCTTGAATTAGCTGCATTTCCAGGCCTCCCCAACGCTTCATTTTGTGCTAAACCTGATATGCCTGCCTGCTATAGAATAAGTGATATTGGTGGGAAAATGTACTCAGCAGGTGGACAAAAGGAAAGTAAGCATCACAGCCCTTTAGTGGAGGGAGTTGTGCCTTACTTGGAGGAGGCCTTCTTGGATGAAGAAGGAGAAAAGGAGCACCAGGAAGATAAGCCCCAGCCGGAATCAGAAAAGGCTGGCAGCCCTGTTGTGACAGAAGTAAAGCCTGGGGATGTGAAAGAGGAAATGGAATCTCTGCACCCTGTCATGTGTCCACAGCTCAAATGCCAAGAACAGAAACACCAGGAAAGCTTTCCTTCATCTTAAGCAAACTACACCAAGCTGATGGGGCAGCTGCCCTAATTTGCTTGCTGGCTGTATCTTAGCTCTGACAAGGCCTTTTGTTTGGTGCTGGTGAGCCAGTGTGGTGTAATGGTTTGGGTGCTGAACCATGATGCTTGGAGACCAGGATTTAAATCCCCATTTGGCCATGCAAACCTACTGGGTGATCCTGGGCAGGTCACACAGCCTCAAAGGAGGGCAAGGGCAACCTCCACCTTCCTTCTCCTCTTTCTCCTCCTCCTTCTTCCTTGTGATTTGTTGTAAAGTCAATTTCAATGTATGGTGAGAGACTTCCAAGATCCTGGGTCATGAAAACTCAGGCCCATGGCCTCCTTGATTGAATCAATTCACTTATAATGCTCTTTTCCTCTTCTTCTACTGCCTTCCACCTTACCAAGTCAGGTCTTCTCATGATATGCTCAAAGTTCAACAGCCTTAGCTCAGTCATCGTGGCTTCTAGAGAGAGTTCAGGGGTGATTTGCTTTAGGACCCAATCATTTGTCTTGTTAGCTGTCCAGGGCCTCTCTTCTCCAGCATCACATTTCAAATAAGTCGCTTTTCTTCCTATCAGCTTTATCCTCTGCTCAGCTTGACAGCCATACATAGAAATTGAAAATACAATGGCCTGAATGATTCTGACTTTAGTAAGTTAGGATGTATCTTTAGATTGTTTAGATGGCTCCCACTCACAACTGTTTTCCGAAGGGTTCCATATGACCTACATCACTGAATTTGCTAAGAATAATCCTCCTCGCTAAAGCAAGTCTGAGGCAGATAGCAAGCCATTCCCAAACGTTTTACAAAGAGAAAAGGCTGGTAAGTTCATTATCTTGATTATTTATTATGACTCCCCCCTGCCCACCCTTTATAATATGCTACTTGGTGGGAAGTCGCAAACAAATAACACACAAGTGTCACCAGGAGGCGTCTCCAATTTCCCCCCTTCCACTTCCCAGGCCAACATTTCCTCCTGAGATTGTCAAAACACAAAATATCTTATTGCATTTCATATTAATAGCAGCATGGTGTTGGGCTATTGAAAATCCATACGGCTGTAATATTTACAGTGATGACACTGTAATGTGTCAGGAAGGCAACCCTGCTGTTGTGAGTTTCCAGCCAGAGGTTTTGGGTAGAAGGGAAGCGTGATTACAGACTGAGAAAGGAGGGCACTGTTGGAAAAAAAAATAAAAATAAAACAGAACTTGAGACAGATGGCTGTGAGTTGTAAATTTATTAGTCATTCATTTGTCTGTTTAGATCTGTGACCTGCTTCATCCTACTAGAGAATTAGGACAGGGAATATCTACTGTGCCTGTTCATTCTGTTATCTTTGTTACTCTCCCCCAACATTTCCCAAGCGTTTTTGCACACAAAATGGGGATGGGAAAATTGTGGCCCATATGCCCCACAAGTTGTTCTTGTGTGCCTTCAAGTCATTTCTGAGTTATGGTGACCCTAAGGCAAAACTATCATGCGTTTTTCTGGGGCTGAGAGTGTGTGATGAGCCCAAAATTGATAAATTTGGAGACCAAAGGCAAATTTCATTGGGAAGGCATGATACTTATTCAGAGGCAATGCCCTTGTTTTCCTCCTCCCCATAGAGACACCCCTGGCTAATGGAATCAGTCAGTGAACCCCAATAAGAAGTCATGGCGTGAAGTGGGGCCACAAGCAATGGTTTGAACCAACTATAGCTTGGGGTTATCTCTGAAATAACAAACTGCTCTTGCTTTCAGAGGTCACTACATCATGGAAATAGCAGACAACCTATGAAATTGTTGTTGTTGTATTGTTGTTGTTGTTCTGTGCCTTCAAGCCATTTCTGACTTATGGTGACCCAAAGATGAATCGATCACAGGGTGTTCTGGGGCTGAGAGTATGTGACATGCGCAAGGTCAGCCAGTGGGTTTCTATGGCCAAGCAGGAGATTGAACTCTGGTCTCCAGGGTTGTAGTCCAGCTCTCAAACCACTACATCATGTTGGTTTAATTTAGTTCTTATGGATTCACTGGGGCTTAATCTCTGAGTGAAAACACAGGCTGCCTGCTCATTAAAACCAAATGCCGAAGTTCTTCTTTGTATTTTGACTATGATACAGCCAGATTAGGTTAGGGCAAGAAAGAAGACCTTCTTGGTGGTTGCCCCAATATTGTAGAAGATGATACCATCAGCTACCAGTCAACAGAGAGTTTGCAGGAAAGAAAGAAACAGTTGTTGCCACTGGCCACAACTAGAATTGCCCATCTCCTACTTCACATAGCTTGAGAAGTACCACTTTGGGTTGTGTATCAGCTTGCATGAGGCCTTCAGAGAAATGGAAGCAAGCCCCTTACTCAAACTCTTCCAAGAGTTACTGGAAGTACAAAAGTTTCTACTGAATATAGCCATCTGATTGTGGGGCTGGTGGGAGGGAGTGAGGAAGGAAAAGAAGAAGTGTGTAGTAACGAGATTGCTTCTTCCTCTGGGGCGCGGTGGCCTTTTCCAGAGGACAGTTTAATCTTTTTAGAGACAGATGAATATGAGACTCAATAATCCGGTAATGCCAACGGAAGGCGAGGGGAGATGGGGAGAATTTCAATAGAGGACAGAAAGTAGGAGTGGAATCCCAAGGTGCAGCAGTATCTGTTTGCTTGCAATAATTCCAGAATTTCATGCTGAGATATTCGGGCAAGGTAGTTACCAGTGCTGACCGCACTTCCCTCGCTTGACCTAGATTTCTCTGTGCAGTCCTTTCAGTCCAAGGCTTGAAGAAAACACTGGACTCTCAGTCTGCATGCACGCAAGTGCAGGATATGGGATCCCCTCCATGCCTTTCTTGCACCATCTTTGACTGTGATGAATACTCTGAGAATATACAAAGGAACAAGTCCTCCCACTCACTGTATCCAATGCAGGCAGTTCTATTGACCCATGTGAACAAACCAGTCTGAGTAGCCCTGATGTCCATTCAAGGCAAGTAGTGTTCTACCAAGGGTAAACATTTCTTTTTACATTAGTCCAACAAAAATGACATTTGCGCTGCTAAATTGTCCACAGTAGCATGGAAAGAGTATTTGAAAATATTTGGAAAATGATAGTTAAAAAGAAGCTTTTTGTATGTTGAGAAACCCTGACAAGATGCATCTAGGACTGATGAGAATGTTCCAATTTAGGACTTGTTCTGCACAAAATTCACCTGTGGTAGTTTTGTGTAGACAACAGACTTTTCTTTGCAGGAGTTGGAATTTTTGGTGCAGAAAGCAATGTTTCTATGCAGAAACATTACTTTCTGCACAGAAGAAGCTGTTTCCTGTTGAGAAGATGTCATAATTAGGAACTTATTCAGCACAAAATTTGCATGTGTGTGGTGGAGAGAAGGAGGAGCTTTGAACATGTTCCACTCTGTCCATATTCTCCTTGAACTGTGGTGCCCAGAACTGGACATGGCACTCCAAGTAGGGACTGAATACCTCCTTATGAAAGTATGTAAAAGAAAAATACCCAAGTTCCAGGATAACCACTGAGTTATGACAGTGTAACACCAATATGACTCGAACTGTAACCCATTGACTTATGCCAGTGTCACACCCCAATACGACTCCAACTATAAAACCCCGAATGACACCCATATTCCATTCTAGATAGAATTCCATGGCCACACCACAAGTAACCTTGGTATCCAGTAATTTTTTTAAAAAGTATCTAATCACTCAGGCATAGGAAATTCAATCAGTGCAAAATACCGCTTAGATGCATTGCAACCTATAACCCCTGTAGTGGAGCTGGACTTCTCTTGCTGTTTTCATTCCAGTAGAAATATCAGGTTCGGCATTTTTTTCCCCTGTGATTAAGTCCAGCAATCATCCCTTGCTCTTATACATCCGTGTGCGCGAGCATTAAAAATATAGAATATGAACCCTGACTGATTAACAAAATGCACTTTGCCCTCAGGTTAATAGTAGATTTCGCAGCCTTGCTATGGAGTAATTATTACTTAAGGAGTCCTCCCTACAGGGTGTGTGTGAGTGTGTGTTGTGTGTGTGTAACTTTCCAGCCAGCTGGGATCCATTTGAATTAAAGCCAAGATAGAATTTTTTTTTGATGTGGATTTCAATATTTAAAATTCTGATTCCCCAACCTACATGTGATTGCCAGAACTGACAACGTGAAGGAGAAGTCTCTCTGCTTTGACCCCAAATTCATGATGGCCCCAATAATATGGATACTGGAGCCAATCCAATGGAGCTCCCATGACTGAACTTTAAAGGGGTTCAGTCTCATGGATGGACTTTGGAAAACAAGCCAGGTGACTGGGACACAGCATGATGATGTTTTCAGAAACCTCCTGCAAGCATACCTTCAGCAAACATGAAATATGGGACTAGTTAATATGCGTGATACAGCAGAAAACCGTAAGAGGTGATCCTCATGAATCTAGAATTTCTCCTTACCTTCACAGACCAGCAACACCATGTACAGCAATACAACAACCAGGCCCTTTGTGGAATTTAACTTACAGGAGGTTTAGCCAGTCATCAACAATCTGGATAGATGGTGGGGCTCCGTCATCCTGAAAAAGAGGAAATCGATAGCTTACCCCCTCCTGTCACACTACTACAACAGCTGCTGCATAAAGCAAGCAAACAAAATAAGTTACAATGATATTTTTAATTCAGAAATCATGTAGCCACCAAAGAATGTGTGACTCCTGGACTGCCCCAAACAAAGCCATCATCTAGAAAATCATCCTCTGTAAGCCGGCCTTCCCCAGCTGTTTGCCTAATTAATGAGTCCTTGCTGTATAAATGCTCCGAGACTCCTGGACTCTCCTGTTCCACCTACACTGACTACCATAAGTATTGTCCCTTTCATATCTCTGTGCTGTGGCTATTGGAAGGGTCTTGTCTGGGTCCTGGACAGGGGCATGACTGGTGCCTTCTGGTAGCCTGGATCTAAGCCTCATATGGCTTCATGGGTCATAACCGGCACTTCGAATTGTGCCTGCGAATGTACTGGTAGCTGGCACATCTGTTCCCTCAAGTGGGCGACAAGTTCCCTTGTGCAAATTGTTTTTAACTACAGGGATCTCTCTTTGCTCTTAAGGGTCTTGAATCCCTTGGCACAGTTTTTAGTGCTGCTGTGTGAGCTTGGTTAAATTACTGCAGCTTTAATGGACTTATTTTGTGTTGATTTGTATCGCATTTTGGAAACTGCCGTGGGCATTTAAAAAAAAATGCACACACAGAAAAACAAAATTGATGTGTACATTAAAAACATAACAAATCATTCCAATATCCAAAGTAGCATGAGAAAGCAAGGAATTATATCGTACTGAGATGCTCTGCTTAGTTGGGATCTAAAAATCTCTCCCTTGCATTTTCATTGCTTTTCTCTAAATCCTACTATTCCCATCTTTTGTTTTGTATCGTGTTGCAAGACTTTGTTTCTTCTTCTTCTTGTGCATGGAGATTTGAACCTGTTTTTCATGTAGTTCCCTCAAATATATGCTTTTATTTTTATGTTTTGCCTAATGTCCATGTCCCTTCTCCCACTGAGTATAACACATTCCTGTGTGCTTCTTTTCCCAATGGTGCACATTTTGACCTGTTTTAGTTGCATCTTATTTCTCAGCCCCTTACCAGTACACCTTGCAAAATTCATTTAGAAATGGAGAAAATCTGGACCTGAAGGCTACATGGGACCCCTGAAATCTGCTTTTGTGGCCCTGGAAGGACCTCATCAGTACTCCCCCCAGCCCTCTAACTCCAGCCCTCTTAAAATCAGCATGATTTTTGCAGGCAGATAATACTCCAAAGGGATGAAAGCAGGTGGGTACACCCCCCACAACCCCCCCCCAAATGTCTTACTACTCCAAATCCCTCCTACACACAACACCCCACAGCTCTCCACTACTCCAAATGCTTCAATTTTTCCTTGGTCAATCCCTCTCCAAAATCATGACAGGAAGTGATGTAATCATGGCAATGCCAGTCACCATTTTGAGATGGACTAAAGAGGAATATGGAGGATATCTGTGCTCATGGTGGAGAAGTGAAACTTTGTGGGAGGCTGGGGAAGAAAAATTGACCTCTCTTCTCCATAATCTAGATTATCTCCACCTTAATTTACATAGATTGAACATCAACAGGAGAACACAAGTCCTCTACCACAAGATAGATTGTCCAATAGCAATAGCAATAGCATGTATATTTCTATACCGCTTCTATACTGCTTATCAGCTAAGTGCTCTCTAAGCAGTTTATAATGTGTTAGCTAATTGCCTCCAACAAGCTGGGTACTCATTTTACTAACCCACAGAAGGATGGAAGGCTAGTCCACCGTAATCTAGAATGAACATCAACAGGAGAACACAATTTCCACCCCTGTTAAAAGACATGAAGACATCCTGTAGGTCTATACCAAAACTGAGCATCATGAGGATCTCTAGATGTTGTCAAACTACAACTCCCTACATTTCTTGTTGTTGGCTGAGCTGGCTGGTGTGGCTAGGATCTGCAACCTAACAACAGCTGGAGGGCCTCTTGGTTCAAACCTTTGTCCTACATCCAATTGGTAGTCAGCTAGAGTTGATTCATCAACTCTGTGGGATTTGTTTAAGTGTTGACTTACTCATTTAATGAACTCATGGGTCTACTCTAGTTAGGACTACTGACCACATGTTGGCCACTGATTTTCTTCCCCCAAGGTGGATCCATCTGGCAGGGATGAGATGAATTTTAGTTACTAATGTGTACCTAAAAATAGGGCAGCGGGGGGAGAGAAAGAGAGAACTGGTCCCCATAACATTTATCATCATTTCTGCCTCTGGGCTAATGAGTGCCTAAAGTGATTTTCTATTGCTTGTAATTCACCCAAAATTGTTCTAAATGATAGGAGTGGGCAAATTGACAGGTTAATATCACCTCTTGCTTCCTGGCTTGTTGAAAGGGGGGGGCGAGCAATTGTGGCTCATGTGGCCGGCCGAGGGCCTAAAGAATTCAGATAGCATTATCTCTCTATTAAATCATCCCTTGGAAAGGTTGAAAACAAAAGAGGCAAGGGCGGAAAAGAGGTGAGGGAAGCAATCACCCGATGAGGTGCTCGAAATCTAAAATAGGTCAGGGCTTAATGGCAGCTTGCCTATGGCAAAATGACCTCTCCCTGCCCGAGGTGGGATATGGAACTTGAAGCAGCTGCACGCTGGGCAGAAATTCAAAAGGTGAAGTGTTCCCCATCATGGCAACTGAGCGCTTCTGTTGCACTTAATGACAGACGGTGAGCCACTTTGAATACAAATTAGGTCAGGGGGCAGATAAATGAAAATCGAATCAAAATGTGTGTATAGCCAATTTATGCAACCAAAATGACCAAGTGTGGGGAATGTGTTGGCAAGTCAGGGTAGACCTGCTGAAATCAATGATGGATACCTAACAGGGGAATGACAAATCTCATTCATTTTCGTGGCCTTATTCTAGCTGGAGACCCAGCATAATGTAGTGTTTTGAGTGTTGTACCACAATCCTGCTTGGCCATGGAAACCCACCAGGTGACCTTGGACACATCACACACTCTCAGCCCCAGAAAACCTGTGATAGGTTCACCTTAGGATCACCATAAGTCAGAAACAACTTGAAGGCACACAACAACAACAACTCTAGTTGGAGTATACCTGGGATTCCTGTCTCCCAGATGTCCTAAACTCTAAGCCCCATTAGCTTTTGACACATTGGCTAATAGTGAAGCATGATGAGAACAGAAGTGCCTTAATATCTGGACCACCAAAAGTGAACCAAAAATTCACTTAGAGGGCAGTGTTGTGCAACTCCACATCACTTGTGGTGTAAAGATTATGTTCTGTCTCCTCAATGGAGGATCTTGTCCTCTGGCCCAGATGTTCAGTGGCCTCCCTGTTGATAATTGCCTAGAACAACCAAAGCCAGGACAAAGAGGCCTGGTAGCTCCCCGTAGTGTGTCCCCCCTCCCAACTGAGGCTGATTCGCTTTGCAGACTCGTCCCTTAACCCAGAAATGAGACATTAATTCACCAAAGTTTCAATAATTCTTACTGTATCTCCAAGGAGATGTGCACCATATGGAGTTAATTAGTAGCACAACAAAACAATCAATTAGTCCCTTAATTAGTTTTTTTCCCGGGGAAATGATAACAAATGCAAACAATGCAGTCAAACAAATGTCCAATCCGCATTGATGGTTTAGTGGCCCCATGAAAGAGGCGTCACGCTGAGTCCTCTTAGCAGGCTTCGATTTATTCCAGACACATTGAGAGTAAACTTCAGCTTCTGTCCAGCCTCTGCCTTTAATCCCGAAGATCAATTATTTACCATATCTAAAGACAATGGAAGGGAAGATAGTGGGGGGAACTTCTCATGAAAGAAAGGGAGGAAGAGAGAGGAGGGCAGCAAATCCCTTCAGCAAGAAGATCACGGGAAGCCAAGTTGCTACAGAGCAGCAATTTGTGAGAAGGAAAACAAACAAGCAGTAGTGGAATTGATAGAGTTTTCTACACATTATCACAGTGCTTGAGGATCACGTACAATAGCTGGACCTTCATTACTCACACAGATTAAGAAGATCAATAGCAATTGTCTCATCCATTAATTTAAGAGCTAACAGCTTGGTGCAAAGAATGGAACTCGCCCAACAGACAGCATAGATGGAGGCTTGCTTGGGAGATGTTGCCACATCAGCGGCATGCAATCAGTGGTAATATGAAGACACACAAGAACCTCAGTCCTGTTGGTAGTTCCAGTTCTAGCAGAACTATTGAACCCTATTGGGTTTACCTATGTGTTGACTTACCAAATGATTCAGTAGGTCTGCTCTGGTCCAATAAGATTCAGGTCATTGTGTGTTTGCATGGCACACTTATACAAATTTCATACGACTTTCATTGTCATGGCTCCATCTTCTGGAATTTTGGGATTTGTAGTTTAGTGAGGAACCTAAATTACAAGAGGGTAGATTTGAATGGTTGCTGCTGGCTTTGATGTCAGTTGGGCAGTAAACCCACTGTGGGTTTTAGTCTGGAATTTATTGGAGTTGCCCAAGATTCAGAATACAACTCCTCAAAGCTTTTGTTAATTTATTCCATTTATTTATATCCCATCTCTTCCCTAACTCTGGGATGCAGGACCTTGTATAGCTTCTTTACAATTCAGTTCCAAAACCTGGAGCAGATTCAATGACCCGCTGGCATGGAAGCTACTTGCTGCCCATGAAAGCAGGACCTTTTGAATAAACAGGATTCAGATGGCAAAGGGAAATGATTTCCCCTAATTATTATTTTTAAAGGCTGTATGAGCTGTTTAACAGGGGTATAGGCTGCCTTGGAGATTGGTGGACCTCTTTGGAGATCTTTAAGGGGAAGTTGGATGAGCATTTTCCATGCTTTAGTTCTCTATTCCTGCATGGCAAGGGGTTGGACAGCTGGCCCCTTCCAGCTCTTAAGATTTGAAGAAATCTCCCCAAACCCTAAAGCAAAACTATCGTTTTTTTTTTGTGGGGTTGAGAGTATGTGAGGCACGCAAGGTCACCCAGTGGGTTTCTATGGCTCAATAGAGAATCAAACCCTAATGCTCAAATCCCTACACCATGCTGAAATCTTCTGTTTGTTGGCCTTCCCCTTCTCCAGATGAAATCAAATGGTAGCAATTCTTGTCCAATGAAGCTCGTTCCCTGGAGGGCTTCCTTTGTGCAGAAGGACAGCTTTTCACGGGCTGGGGGAAAGGAGGGTAGTCAAAGCCTCCCCGTGCCAACTTTATGCAATGTCAAAAAATAAATGTGTGAATTGTGCCTGAAAGCCATGTTCAATCGTGGGAGTGCTCTCTCTAAAAGGCAGCTTCTTGCCGACAGCCTTCTGGTTAGAATGCAAATATATGAGCTTCGGTGAAGTGACCTACGCTAAGTGGTTTAATGCAAGAGGCTGCGAGCAGCTCATGAATTCTGTATTAAGGCACCGGAGTTCCATGATGTTGCAAGCAACTTCCTAATCTTGAAACCGCCCCGTATTTATCACCGTCTCTCAAGGCACAGAGTATCAATATTTTTCAAATGTGGGGGTGCACGGGAGGCGAGAAGGAAGAAAGGAAATTAACCAGTCGTTTTCTCCGGGGATCTTTTGTATTTGTCCCTTCTGCCATTTGAAACAGCCTTGGTCATCTTCATATGTGCATATATGCATTAATACATGGAGGAGAGTGAACTGGTGGTAATTTACAGCAAATTTATTATATTTTTTCCCCTTCATTGGCAAGGCATAAAAAGGAACATAAAAAGAACTCTCAGCACTTTATAGATCTTTCCCAACTTGGCAGGATCTTTATTTATCTTTTTTAAAGGTATGTAGCAAAATTATTTTGCCAGCCACTCAATAGCTGTTCACTTTAGGCCAAGCTGTAAGTTACACCAGACTGCCTTGGTTGGAGTGTGTAGCATTCTTTGTTTTTCCTGTAAAAGCAACTACCTCGAATCCATTTTAATTCACAAGCCAACTTGTGAGGCCCTCCGTGCTAGCTTTTCATGGGTAGGCAAAGACCTTTTAAGTTTTGCCAGGCCTTTGAGAGTTGACTGCCCCTGGGGAAAGGGCCTTTTATTTGCTGTGCTGTTAAATTTCCTGTTCTTTTTTGAATTGTTTGGCTTGAACTACTTTTTGATTTTATGGTGAGCTTAATTCTATATTTAACTTTTAATTTTAAAGTTGTGGCTGTTTTAACTTTTGTTAAGTTGTCTTGATTCCCAATAAAGGCTCCCTCCACTTATCTGCAAGGTTAGGGACCAGAGCTCTGTTAGAAAATGGAGCTGGTTGAAAAGCGGAACCCATGTACTGTATGGCAGGGAGCATAAAGGACTAATGGAGGCTCATTTGGGAACAACTGCACCCATGCCACTTGCAAAGTCTCTCAGCTGGCTTGGTGCTTTTTCCCTCGCCTCTCAGCTCACTCATGTACACGCTAGCAGTCCCAAGCCAGCCCCCATAGGCTCTGTTCTGGAAACAGCATGGCTAATTTAGTTACATTTATTAATTTAAATAATAACTGCAAATTTAGCATTGGCTACCAGGATTTGTTTCCCCGCTTGGCCATGGAAACCCACTGGATGACCTTGGGTGCGTTACACACTCTCAGCCCCCAAACCCCCCATGATAGATTCACCATGGGGTCACCATAAATTGGAAACGACTTGAAGGCACACAACAACAATGTTGAAAACAAAGAGAAAGAAAAGGTGCTGTTCATAAATTTAATAAAAGCCGACTGACTGTCCAAATAGAAGTCCATTTGCGAGTTGTGACAATATAGCACTCTTTCAAATGTTGCAAGGTTCCTTAGGTCTTCTGTGCATTGAATCATGGGATGGAGCAGCATTAATCTTTCAATATTGGATATTCAGTCTTTTGACAGTCAAGAGGGTGCAAAAAATCAATTTCCGTTGACTGTGCATTAACTTCCAAGAGACAGGGAAATAAATTCAGGAAAGTATGTACACTCCTAAATATCAAAGAGCTTTCTAATACCAAATTCGTATCTGTAATGAATTCTACCA
This sequence comes from Ctenosaura bakeri, assembly GCA_948474755.1. Classification (NCBI taxonomy): domain Eukaryota; kingdom Metazoa; phylum Chordata; class Lepidosauria; order Squamata; family Iguanidae; genus Ctenosaura; species Ctenosaura bakeri. The sequence goes on from CAOLHI010000335.1 coordinate 672,466, forward strand.
AAAATGAGGCTACTATGGGACACATGCACAAAAATCCCTTAATTGTCCGCGCTTTGGTAGCATAGAGTGGAAAAGCGGAGTGCAGAAGGTCAACACGCTGAAAACTGAGACAGCAGGGGGAGAAGGAGGAAACGTCAGCTTTGGCTTTTATTGTTTTTATGATGCTACTTAGAACCAATAAAATGTGTCAATTTTAGATGTAAACAATCAGAAGGTGGTCCAGTATGTGGCAGTGACATTACAGAAAAGTGGAGCTCACCAGTGGGCTGTATTTCTGGCTGGTATTTAACTCACTGATGGGTTTGAAGGCTTCTTGATTCATTTTATGACCCAGTTCTCCAGGAACACCTTTGGTGAGGATCCAGTTGTTGTTTCTCTTTTGTTTTTTTCCTCTGTCCCTCTGCTGCTCCAGGTGTTATATCTCCATCCACCTTGATGCTGCACACCTACCAATGTTTCTGTTTCTTGAGATGCTGTGTGTAGTGGAGAATGCACATTGGCTGTTTCTGCAATCCCAGTGAATCAAGGGGCATGTTGAAAGCATTGACTGAAAGTTCCACAGTATCCAAGAATGGGCAACTGTATGGCTAGAATCTCTGTTGGTTAGCCTCAACTAGAACAGATCTATTCATAGTCTTGAAACATTGAATTCCACAATATGATATAACATTCCATGAGGCAGTGCAAGTGTGAGAAAAACCCATGGTGTGAGTGAAACACTTGCATTTCTTAAGTTAAACCGTGGCTTATTTTTCCACTACAGGTGCTGAAGTAGAATGACAAAGCTAGGAAGATTGCAATGTCCTCCATTATGGGTACTAGTGTGGCTTGTTCCTGAGCATGTTTTATCTGTAGCTCTTTGAGTGTGGCATAGCATTCTCAGATCTACCATAACTCTTGGTTACATAGTTCATTCCTGTCCCCTCTCTATACCAGTTCCTTCTGAAAAACTTTGGTTTGACCCCAATGTAAGAGGCTGCTGTTTTGCTTCCAGGTACTGCAAGAAAGAACCAGTTAGTGGAGTGTAGCTTTCCTTTGCCTCCTGGTGCTTCAGGTGCTTCATCCACAAGTAAAGTGAACTGAGCCCAAACTTTTGTGTGCTATTGTTCTCAGAGCATCTTGATCTCTTCTTTTTCTCTAGGGACTTTGGGCCCCAGTGATGACAATCCTCCCCATTCAGGAAGATTGATTTCTTGTCACATAAGTTCAGCGGTTAAGAAAAAAGGTGCCTGTCCCGTTTTCCACACCTGTCACGTTGACTTCTATAATGAACCCGTTACACAGACCTCAGAAATGGATGGAAACCTTTTCTGACAGCCCTTGTCAAATGAAGAGGCAGGGAGCTGGGGGGAACAATGTATTCAAGGCAGTGAACTTTCAGCACTTTTGTGGACAATGACAAGGAACTCAGGCTCAATCTTCACACCAGGGCAGGAGAGAAGGGAAGTGATGGGGAAAAAAATTGTGCTTATTTATTTGTACGGGGAATTTTTTTTGGCATGCGAAGCATATGTGTTTGCAAAGATAGAGAAGTGTAGCCTCATTTGATTGATGGCCCACTGGGACAATTTGCATCCCACCTTTCCCTTTGAATAAAATCACACAAGAAACCTTGTGCCATATTACTAAAAGGAAAATAAATTTTGCTCCTAGTCCCAAAAGCTGGTGTTCCCATGTCAGTGGGGCCAGCGAATCCACTCCAGATTTTAATGCAGGCTTTAAAGGAGTTATCCAAGGTGCTGAACCTTCTGCCCAAAATAGGTTTGGCACCTAGGAGAGCTCCTTTAAAGCTATCCTGCAACCCAGAGAAGAGTCAGTGCTCCATTGACAAGGGAACCATTAGCTACTCCTGTGTTGCAGCAACAGCATGTCCGTTGGATCAACATTCAAAAATTAATTCAATAGGTCTGCCCTACTGGGATAGAATTTTATCTGGTCATTGAAGAAAAAAAAACAGGTTTGGGATAATATCGAATTTTTACTTGGATTTGGAGGATGGAATGGGATAGAAGATCAGAAGCACTGTGCACATTCCTAGAATGTGTACCACCATTCTATTCTGGCCACACTCAGTCTAAACTGATTTTGTAAGTAAGTAAGGTCAGGGATGGTTAGCACTTAGATAGAGATGAGGAAAGAAGACCAGGATTCTCCAAATAGGTCTGGGAAAACATCCTTCCTGAGCTCCTGGGTTGCTTGTCCTTCCAAGCAGAATTGACAATATTGAGTTAGAAAAGCCAATAGACTGACTTTGCATCAAGAAGATCTCAATGTTCTTTAAGTGGTGTAGACTTGTTTTCCTTTGCTGCAGTGAGAAGAACTGGAATTAATTGGTCCAGAAGCCAATTTTGGCTAAACTTTAGAGGAAACACCCTAATGGCAATAACTTAGAGCCTGACACTGAACAGGGTAACTTGAGCTTGCAGAATCTGTCCTTTACTGGTGATATTGAAGCAGAGTATGGAGGTCATGAGGATGATGAATCCAACCTCCCATATTAGTCTGGTACCTTGGTCAGCTCCTTGGGTAGCTGTTCTAGGTGCTGAAACCATGAAGAGGCTGAATTCAACACCATGGATTGTGTCATGAGTCATCCTCTGGAATCTGACACAGCGGCAACTGAGGTGCTTCCTCCTCGGCAGGACTTGCCAGACACTGAAGACACCTTTCCTCTTCCCTTTCAGTTCCAGTGAAGACAGACAGAGAAATTCCATAGGAACTTGCTGTTATATGGAAGACACTGAATAATCAAGTATCTGACACCTGCAAATCTCCCAGCAGTTGCTGGGAATCCTTGTTGTTCTTAACTGCTCTTGGTGTTCCTCTGTTTCTCAGAACTCTTGGCTCCTGGACTGGCTACATTTAATGACTTCTTGTCTCATCCCTTTTTCGCTTTGGATACCCGGACTTTGTGGAATGACCTCTGGACTGGCTGAGGCCTTGTTCCTTTTTTCCCTTTTATCTTCATGGTTTACCTGAGCTTGAGCTGGACTGAATAGACTTCCCTGAAGCTTCTTTCTTTCAGTGATTCTGTATCTCTGAACTTCTTACCTGCAGGGCATAGGACAGATAGTTCTTTTCAAGTTCAGACTAGAAACCAGAGTAGTTGCACTGTCCCACTGATATGGAAGTCACCAGTGGTCAACTGGCTGCATTTGAACAAAGATAAATGATGCAGCAACAAGTACCCTGGGCTCTTAGTTGATAGGAAAGGTTACTGCGACTTGGACATAAAAGTCAAAGTGCTTCTCAGCAGTCTTTTTAAAGAGCCTTGAAGAGAAACATATTTATTCCCCCTCTCCAGGGGGGTGGAAGAAGCAAACAAAACCCTCAAGCATTTTTAAGAGTAAAGCATTTGTTTGGGTAAAATTGTGAATATCGTCCAACGGAGCATTTGGGAATAGCAGTAGGATTAGCTTACACCTGGTGTCGATTACAATACTCCTTTTTGAAATAAATCAAATATCTGTTCTGTCTCTCACTTCCCCTTTGCTTTCATGTCTGGCTCTGCCAACACCGGCACTGTAAAATTTAAAGAGCTTTGGAATGGGCAATAAAGAGACATTACCCCACAATTGCACTGTTGTTTTTCATTTTGCAGGGGAGGCCGGCGGAATAAGTGAGTCTGATAGGGGCTGACCTTGGCGCTGACGTTAATAGGGCAGGAGGTGATCATGAAATATGCCCAGACTGCTGTAAGACAATTGAAAAGGCTTGTGGCTGGTTCTTTATGCCCCCTGTCTCCAAGGATGCTAGCTAGCATGCATCTGCACTCAATAGTGATAGCAGGTTGATCCCACTTTAGCTGCTGTGGGAACCTTGAGACCTGTAGTTTTGTGAGATAGCTAGACTTGTGTCTGCTAGAGGGTTCCCATCCATTCCCTTGAACTGTAGTACCAGAGCTTACAAGTGGAGAATCCCTAAATCCTTCATCGTGCTGAAAGTCCTGGGGTTCCATAGTATGGAGCCATGATAATTAAAGTGATATCGAGGATGTTAATTCTTGGATAATTCCCCCCCCAAAGGAAACAATGGTTATTTGCAGTTTGGGAATTTTTCTGTGCAAAATTCACACATGGTATTTTTGTGCAGAAACAGTTGTTTCCTGTGCAAGGACAATCACATCCAAATTTTGTATAGAATAAGTTCAGAGCTGCAACCATTCTCATCAGTCCAGGATTTTTCTCATCTGGCTTTCTTTACATTCAAGAAACTTTTTTTAAAAATAATTTTTTCAAATATTTTGAAAATTTTGAATATTGTTTCCATCCCTTCTTCAGATCTCTAGCTGATGATATCTAGTAGGTTGTGAAACTGAGGCCATTTCCACACCACACTGTTACAGTGCTATTATCCCACTTTCACCATCCTAAGGAATCCTAGGGTTTGCAGTTCAGGTTGGGACCTTTAGAATTCTCAGCTGGAGAGCTCTTTGGCCTTTGCTGCAAATTTCCTCCCCTAGAGAATAATCAGCAAGAGGGCAGCCCTGTGTCTAGGATCCTGGAAGCCATTTGTGCACTGTATTATCTGAGATGCTTCTTTGACTCATGATGCCATGAATGTCCTCAGACTCTTCTCTGTTTTTGCAGGAGACATGAGGAATGGCACCCTGTCAACCTATCTCATGCCATTCTGAGCTCTCATTGCATTTCTCCACTGATGCATTTCCTTCAGCGCTGCTCCATCCATCAGACAAAACATTTTGAGACAAGGGAACAAAACCTACAAAGCAAGACTTACGCTAGACCGCAGCTGGGTGTGTTCTTTCAAGTACAGAAGATCATCCTCCATTTTAAGACCTGAAATGTGCTTCTGCTTTAAAATGCACACACTGTTTCAGCTAGAAAAACCCTCACTGTTCTGAGGTGAGGAATGCGAGCTGCCCAGCAGCAATGCGGAGATAATTTGTCTGAAGCTGTTCTGTACTATAGCACAAGCAACCTACCTGCAGCTGTTTAGATGTTTTGAATGACAACTGACACAAATCCCAATTGTCATGGTAGCAGATTGTTGTCCAAAACATCTGGTGGGGAGGTTGCCTACCTTCCACTAACAGATTGTGTGTGTTGTGTGCCTTCCAGTCATTTCCTACTGATGGTGACTCTAAGAGGAACCTATCACAGGGTTTTCTGGGGCTGAGAGTGTGTGATCCACCCAAGGTCAACCGGTGGGTTTTCATGGCTGAGCAGGGAATCGAATCCTGGTCTCCAGGGTTGTAGTCCAACGTTCAAACCACTATACCATTGTGGGTGCAAATAGTTGCTTTAAAAATTCCACCCTACTGTTAGGTAGGTAGAGACTGGAGGCCTGTTGGTGACTGATGCATGTGTACATAGCCCTGTGGAAGCAGTTGGAAAATTTTCTCTGATGCAGAATGGCCATATTCAGCTCAAGGTTGTGGCAATGGTGTGCATGCACTGCCCATTGAACATGGATGCAATTACATATTCAGCTGTCAGTCACATGTTTTGTACCTTGATTCAGTAGCATAACTTTGGCATTTTACACAAGAGTTGCATAGCACAATTAATACATAATCCTGCATGTGGAGGTTTACCCTGTGCAACTCCATTGTGGGATCTTGGACAAGAAAGAGGGAATTATTCCACTGATTTTCTCAAGTGAGATGAGGTCTCTAGAAGTTCCTTAGGGCAGGGACTCACTAGCTGTTGGAAACAAAGCCTCTTCCACCTTTTGCAGTAAATGGCAACCACAGCAGAAAATATTGATCTATTTGGACTCAATGGTTTCCTTTGTTTTGTACAAATTTTGCACAGTGTAACTCCTGATCTGCAAAGATTCTCATCAGTCAGAGATTCTTTTGAATTGAGTTTCTCAGTACTTGAAAAACACATTCTTCAACATTTTTTAACACTTTGAATCTTGTTTTCCATCCGTATAGACAAGCAAACTAAACTGAAATTCTCCATTCCTACAACACAGCATTGTTGAAGCTGTTCCAGGTTCTGAAATACCATCTTCAGATGCTCCATTGACTGCTGCTCATAGTCATGGTAGGTCATCTATCTATCTATCTATCTATCTATCTATCTATCTATCTATCTACCTACCTACCTATCACCTATCATGCAGCACCTAGAATCATGGTACCTGATGACTGAGCCAACAAAGGGGTGGTGAATCTACTGACGGTTTTAGTATGAGTGTTAAAAGAGGTATCCAAGGTCAGCACCTTGGATAATTCCTTTCAAGTTCAGACCAAAACCCATAGTGGATTCACTGCCCAGTGACAGGGAAGTCACTATCTGCCACTGATATAAAAATGAATGGTTGGAGAATTTAGACTAAATCCTATGGTTATTCCCACTAGAAAATGCCCATTGAATCATTTGTCACTTGGTAAATCAACTTTTTGAGAGCCAGAGTGGTGTAGTGACTCTGAAGACCAATGTTTTAACAATTGCTCAGCCATGGAAACCCTCTGTGTGACCTTGGAAAAGTTAGGCTAGCTCAGCCTCAGAGGAAGGCAAAGGCAACCCTCCCTTCTAAACACATCTTGCCAAGAAAACCTTGTGATAGGTTCACCTTTGGGCCAGAAAGGACTTGAAGACACACAACAACAGCAGCAACAAACCAACTTTTGTGCAGGTTTCATTGATTTAATAGATCTACTCTAACTGGGAATAAAACAGCCTATGAACCTCCTTCATATTCTGAGCATGTTGTTGCAGCCAATATGTGAGAAAGAGGCCGGCTGGAAGAGGGAAAGAGATAGGGGAAGAAGAGAATGTATGCAAATGTATTTGATGATAATACCCCAGGCCTTCTCTCCTTTCAAGACTACTTCCAACCACGGAAAACTCAACAGGACATATTCCAAGAAACAGATGCCTGCATAATTTTTCTCCAGATTTAAAGCCCATAAGGTAAACCTGGAAATGTGACTAAGTGCTCGGCTTGCCAATTGCCTTATTTCTACTAGATTCCGAAGGCTTTAATTTCCCATCACTCCAATCCATATTCAAGAGGATAAAACATCTGGAAGCATACATTTCCACTGGGTCAGAGAAACCAAGAAACAACCTGGGCAGTTTTCTGTACAGATTACAGTTCTGAGTCTGAGTTGCGGAGGGAGAAAGAGAGGGAATCTAGCTATGATTGTGTGTTATGATTCAAGTCATTTGTTGACTTATGATCATCTATCACAAGGCTTGTGACTTGTGGTGACCCCATGAATTTCACAATGTTTTCTTAGGCAAAGAATACTCACAGGTAGTTTTACCAGTTCCTTCCTCTGAGATCTAGCTTCCAGCATCTGGTATTCATTGGTGGTTTCCCATCCAAGTACTAACCAAGGCTGATCCCGCTTAGCTTCTAAGATCAGAGAGGATTTGGTACCTTCAGGATATTTAGTCGCCTAGATGTGATTAGGATAGAAAAAAGCAATGTACACATGCCCACATCCCTATTGGTACCAGAATGGAGGTATGGAAGATTCCCAGTGCCTTACTTCCAGTTTGGGAACACGACCAAGCAGCGAAGAATGCCTAAATCCCACAGGCATTTGAAACTGAAGCAGTTCTGTTCACTAGGATCAATTTATACATTCAGCTCCAAAACATTAAGGGCAAGAGGGCTATGAGGTTGTATGAACCAACCCTTAATGACATAAGAGGACTAGAATTCCAAATGTTTACTTGAATATAACTTTCTGCTTCTGGAGACTTCACCTTCCAATCTCGTCTTTTCCTTACTTTTTTTTTATACCTTCGCTATATTTATTTATTTATTAAAAAAAATACCATGACAAGAGTAAGTTTTGCTTTACCTAGTGAACAGCCTCAGGCTATGAGCAAAGAAGCTGGGATTTCACAGAGATTAAAAAAAAAAAGCTAAACAGATGAAAATAGGTGGAAAAAAATATATGCCAGTGACAAGGTTTCTGGCTGGTAGCACAAACAAAAATCCCAGGTCAGTGTTCTCTGGCTAGTTGCAAAGAACAGAAAATGTTCTAGTGACAGCCACAGGCAATATGCAATGGGAGCAAAATTGTACTATCGGTGTTGCGCCTTCTCATGCTACATCGCCGCTCACGTCTTCTCCCATGCCATGATGGGATGAGCTGCAGGCAGCTGTCAAGAGGGAAGCAAAGGGCTTTGCCAGAAAAGTCAAAGCTGAGCAATGTCCAGAAACTTGCCAAAAGAATACCATAGTGTTGAAGTGAGTCCTTATCTCAAACAGGAAGCAGCTTGTACCCCTTCCTGTCCAGAAAGGCCCAATGTGTTGCAAACAGACTTGTACCCTGGGGTTGAAATGGAGACCCTCACCATACATGTTTCAATGGTCAGATGATCATATTGCTTTAGCTATGCATTAACATATATTTCAGCCAAAATTCTAGACCAATTACTTAGTTAAGCATGCTTAATTAAGTAGTGGCTTCTAGTCCAACCACTCCAATCCTGAACTAAAGGAGAGTAGCTGCTGTGAAATTACAATCCCCAGAATTCCACAGGAGGTTGAAAGTAGAATAATAGCACTTTAACAGTGTAGTGCAGAAATGGCCTAAGTTACTCATTTGTAACTGTGATTGTGAATTCCAACCATCAACTTCAAGGAAACATCTTTTTAGGAAAGATATTCAGCTGTATTAATGTACATGCCTGGAATTTATTAATCTCCTCTGTATTTCCCTTAGCTCTCTTTTTATTTTTTTCCTCCCATTCTTTCCTCTCCCCCCTCCCACTTTGTAACCATGCTTTAAGAATCCATTTTTTTGTTATAAAAAGGTGTGAACTCCAGTGGGCTTGACTGTGCCCCATAATAACAGGCACTGCTGTGGTGAGACAACCTCCAGGAATGGTAGCTGCGCCTTCTCCTGGTGTTCCACTTCTTCTTTGAAGGTCTCTAGGAGGAGAGCTGACAGACACACAGTCCAGTAGTCTGAGCGTTGGATGAGGACTCTGGGAGCCCAGTGATTTGAATCCCTGGTCCACTGTGGAAACCCACCGGGTGATGTTGGGCAGGTCCCACTCTCTTAGCTTAAGAAGAAGACAATGAAGAACTCTTGCCAAGAAAATCCTAGTAGAGGGTTGGAGTCAACTTGAAAGCACATAACAATAACCACAAGAAGGAAGATTGCTACTTCATGTTGTTTAGGCACCAAGACTTCTTCTCCGTCCATACCTTTGGAGACCACCTCTCATCGGATGGAATGTGAGGTGAGGTCCAGAGCCTTCGCCCCTGACGACAATGTCCTGAGCGATGTGTTGCCACAGTTAACAGCTCTCTCTGTCTCCTATGGCTGCTGTGTTGCTGAATTATTTAAGTCCCGGCGGTAGTCAATTATGCAAATCCGATTATCTGTTCAGGGAAGCTTAGCTGGAACAGCTTGTAGTTGTAATGCTTCATATTCCCCACCATACCCACCACCCCACCCCAGCCAAGCCCAACAAATTACAGTTGAAAGGGACTTGTTCAGATCGCGAATATACCCATGTCAGTTAACATGTCAGCTAGCAAGCCTTGGGATCGTTTAACAATCGCTCTTTCATCTGCATTGTGTCTCAGAACAAATGTGTCACACCTCCAGGTTGAGGGCAGGCAGGGATCTTGGAAGGCCTAGGGGAAAGCTGGTGAGGGGAGATAGACTGGAAGGGGAAATAAGAGGGTACCCCAGGGGGTGGATAATTTTCAGCCTCTCTCAATTTACCAAGCTTATGTTTAGTTTGTCCTGAATGCAGAGGCTGAGATTCTGCACTGGGCAGAATTTTATGCTCAGGGAGTCAGAGGGAAGACTATGACATTGTACAAGCAAATATGAAAGCCATTTCTGACATATGGCAATGCTAAAGTGAATCTTAAGGTTGCCATAAGTCAGAAATGATATAAAAGCACATAACAAGAATCAATAGGAATCAGACTAAAATCTTAACAGATACAGAAGCAAAGCTTGTCCCAGCTAGCCTTCTCTCTGATGAGATAGATTTCCGTGTGAAAGGTCTATATCATTTTCTGCATGGATGAGAATTCAGTTGTTTAAAATCCAACCTAAAGTCTGAAGTGGTACAACCTGGACCCAGGTTGACCTTAGTGTGAACCAAGCCTGGAAGAGTCCACTGTATAACAAATATGATCAGGGGAAATGGTTTCTCTAACATTGCTCGATCTCACCAAGAAAACCCTGTGATAGGTTTTCCTTAGGGTCACCATAGGTTGGAAATGCCTTGAAGGCTCACAAAAGCAGAACCAAAAATTATTTTTAAGGGTTTTGAGAGAAGCAGCTGATCACAGGTCAACAGCTCCCAGGTTTTCTGTCCAAGTCCATGGCCTGCTTCATTCTTATATGAGCAGTGGTTAGGAGCATCACATGCTGCATCCAAATCCATAGCAAGGACCTAGCTAACCTTGAGAAGGATGACTAGTGTGGGACCACAGTTTAACTGTGGGTCATAGAATCATAGAGCTGGAAGGGGACCCATAGAGCACAGTCCAACCCCCTGCTCAGTGCAAGAAGTCCTGCTATAGCATCTGTCCAACCTCTTTTGAAAGATGTCCAAAGAAAAATGTCCGTTATGATGCCCCTAAGGACCCCAAAGCCAGAGTTAGCCCTGGCTTTCCTTCTTGAGGACCATAGCTTTCCTGTGATCTTCTCCCATGTTTAAAGCTAACAGATCTAGCCATCTATATAAGCACGAGAAGCAAGACAGCGCTTAGCAAATTCTCTTGCAGTGCCACTGAGAGCATAAAAAGCATTCCTCTCAAGTGCACTTTGAAGCCAGATTTCTTTCCTTCCTAACTAGCCTGGCACATCCCATTGAGAACGGGGAGACTGCAAATACGTGGGCATTGATGGTGTTTCTAATTGCTCTCCTCATTCTCTCTGATTTGTCTAACAGGAGGGACCGTCTAGGGTTTCAGTCTCTGCGAAACAAGCCAAGTTACTTGAGATTTCCTGCTTTGTGTGTCTGCTGTTATCTCTTCCCCCTTGTTACATGTTTAATTGATCTCTTCTTCCTCCCCCTTCCATCAGCTCAAATGACTGCTCTTAGGAACTAGTCAGCAATCAGACGAGTCTGTTCTTTCATGTGCCAACCCTCCCGGGAACTGTAGGAAACACTGAATGCTCATTGCAGGAAATAGAGGGAAAGGTCTATTCTGGCTCAGCAAATAGTAGCAAATGTCCAGCTTGAAGGTATGCGAACAGAAAACACGCAAGAAGCTATTCTGTCCTGAAGTTGAGGCAATGAAGTTCCTAAGGTCCACTTTCTCATCCCAGGACCTGCCAGGGATCCCAACACCTGACCCATTGAGAAAAACCTGCAATCTTGAAAGTGGCTGCAGGACTTCCTCTGACGTTCTGAACGTGGATTCTAAAAACTTTCTAAAAAGGGGTGGAATTCTTCACTAAGGCCATTTCTGCCTTACAGTGTTATAGTGCTATTATTCCACTTTCAACATCCTGCTGAATTCTGGGGTTTGTAGTTTACTGAGGCCAAAGAGCTCTCTGGCTGAGAATCCTAAATGCCCCTCTCTAAATTGCAAACCCCAGGATTCCATAGGATGTTGAAAGTGGAATAATAGCACTATGTGTGGAAATGGCCTAAGTTAACCAGAGACATAGCCAGCATAGCCATATAGCGTGGAATGCTGGAAAGGAGGATCCCATTGATTCACACCACTGTTCTAACTCAGCTTCCTAGGAACAGACCAAAAGCAATCTTCAACAGACCTTGAAGAGGTAAGCAATCCAAACCCTGTGTCTCAATGTGTAATCGTGTCAGGTCTGCGTTTGCCTCCCTTCCCCATCTTTAAATTTCAAGTGCTTTCCATCAGATTTATAATGAACTCCATGAAGTTTTGGAAGTCCTGTTTTTTTTTTAAAATGAGCCAAATAAAATTCTTACCTGTTTTTGCCAAAGAAATGGAATAAAGTCCTTTCAACCTTAAAATCTTTTTCTCTGCCTTCTTCTTCTGTACCCCCTGTAGAAAGAAGAGATGAAATGTTGGTGCCTGTTAGCCCAAAGACTCTTGGAATTTGTCCATGTCTTGCTGGATCAGTTTCCAAATGAATCTCTCTACTGTCTCATTGAGGTTTCTCAGAGGAAGTCGTTTGAACTGTATTCATCTTCCTACCTGCTGTAGGCTTTGGCTAAGAAGTCTTTTTATAAAACCTGAGGCTCAAGCAGAATATGTTTTCTTCCCTCTGCACCCCAGAAGAGGCCTGTTTTTACTGTGAAAAAGCCAATCTACCCATATGGAAGAGGTTGCCTGAAGCTTGTAAGTAAACACTGATGAAAAGAAGGAAAGATCCCCCTTGCATTTAGCAGAGGAGGGCTTGTATTTATTCCTTAACGTTCTGACCAAGAATCACGAGAACTCTGTGGCATCCTTTCCCAACTGGGGTAAGTTGTTGGACTGTCATTCTCATTATCCACAACCAGTATGTCCAGCACTCACAGGGCGATGGGATTTATAGCACAACAACCTTCTGCAAAAAAATAACTGAGGAAGGACTAAGGCCATTTCTGCACTAGACTGTTATAATGCTATTATTCCACTTTCAACATCGTATGGAATCCTCAAAGGCCCCTCCCTAAACTGCAAACCCAAGGATTCCATACGATGTTGAAAGTGGAATAATAGCACTATAACAATCTAGTGTGGAAATTGCTAAGTCCACATGTAGATTACTCTACCAGGGATTTTGCTGGGACTCCAGGGGAGGGAAAAAATACAAGTTTTGATTGTTTGGAATGAGTGTCAAATCATCACTGCATTGTGGGTACAGTGGTGGCTCTAGGTAGATTTAAGATCAGAGAGGCATTGAATCTGCTCTGCTCTTACGCCATTTTTTTTAAAAAATAGAGTGGTCCAAGCTGCCCTGAAATAGGTTCAGCACCTTGGACAGCTCCTTTAAAGTTCAAATGAGAGCCCAGTTTTAACACAGCCGTGGCACCCCAACTGTGGAATGCCTGACTCTTAGGGCCTTTCTGCACTACACTGTTATACTGGTATTATTCTGCTTTCAACATTCTGTGGAATTCTGGGATTTGTCGTTTCCTGAGGCCAAAGAGCTCTGTGGATGAGAATCCTGAAGGACCTTCCCTAAGCTGCAAATCCAGGATTCCACTGGAGGTTGAAAGTGGAATAATAGCACTATAACAGGGTAGTGTGGAAATGGCCTAAGGCAGCCCCATCATCCCTAACTAGCATAACCAGTTTGTGCTGGATGGTGAGATTTATAGTCCAACATCTAGAGGGTGGCATATTTCCTATTCTTCTTACAAAAGTCCATCTGTGTATCAGTAGTTCATTGAGAATGACCAAACGAGAAGTGTGGATCAGGGACCAGGAAAAAAAAATCCTCAACTTTTGTAGCCTTTTCATAGAGAGATCAATCAGTTATTAAAACTAGGAAATGTCTTTCAATTCTGATGGATGTTCCCCCCTCCAACCACAAAGCAGCCACCTAGCCTACCAAAGGAAATTGTTTTTTCCCTTTCGTCCAATGTAGTTTAAATAAATAGGGAGCGCTAATAAAATTGCCTGGGACTTATTTTTTTAAGGAGTGCATTTTCTCTCTCTCTCCAATTCCACTAAGCTCATATTTCACAGACGTCATTATAATGCTGATACCGGCAATATAAACCTAAGCTAATAGACAAGAAATTGTATAATAGCAGGGGAAACAAAAAGGAACTAATCATTATAGCAAAAGGTTGTCAGCCAAGCCAGTGGTAAAATAAAAGGTTCGGGCATCTGGCATAGTCTCAAGAGGTGACGACGTTTTCCCACTGATGTATGAATCAAGCAATTGAACGTAATGTTACTCTGGGTGAAAAAGGAACACAGTGTTTTTAATTATTTTTTTATAAACATCCAACTAGTGTAAATGGATGACTAAATAACAGAGAATACCGCTGTGTTCTTCTTAGGGGGGAACTATAATCTCATAAACAATAAAATGGAAAGGAACATCTTTCTGTTTTCGAGAGCACCGAATGGTGTCCGCGATGCTGAACTCCAAGATCACACTAAACCAGGGCATGATTTAGAATCCAAACCATGGTTTGAGCTTTCGAAACAAGCCATTGTTTGAAGCGAGTAATGTCAATCTTATTTCTCTTTTTGTTCTTTCCTTATTTCTTTATCATAGGCAAGAGCAAAGGGCTGCAGCAGTTTTTGCTGAGAGTTTGGCCACATTTTTCATTTCCACATTGTGGTGAAAAATTCTTTTGCAGACCCCCCTTTTTTTTTTGGCATAGAAAATAGTGCATTGCAAGCAAAATGTGCTGTTTTCCACACAAAAACACAGGACTGAACTCTGTTGGTAGTTTCAACTAGAACAGACCTGCAGAATCACTAGGATTTATATAAGCTTTTTCATTTTGGATTAAAATGTTGTATTTCACATTAAAAATTATTTCTGAAATTTTTGCAAAAATATCCTGAAATTAAAAAAAAAGTGAGGGCGATAGGACAGACTGATGCACAAAAATTCTTGGATTCTTCCCCCAGTGAGGAGAATACCTATGAAAATTTTCATTCTCCCATGCAAGAACAATGGCAACCTCATGGGGAGCAGGGGTCCTTTCTCTCCCCAAAGTCTTCCACGGGCCATTCCAACCACAGAAAGCCCAAATCCCTTATTGTCTCTCTACAGCCCCTCTCAAAATGGCAGCAGGAAGTGACCTTGTGGCACTCCCAGTTGCCATTTTGAGAGGAGCTCCAGAGGAAGATGAAACATTTGGGGAAGGGCAGGATTTTGTGGTCGAGGTTAAGGTTTGGGTACAAGTATGTGTTTTCGTGGAGTCGGGGGACTTTCTGTGTTGATTTGGAGTGAAATTTGCTTGAAATTCTTACTGACAATTTGTTTATTTGGGTGGAGTTGGAGGGTTTTGAAGGCCTGGGGGATTTCAGGGCCCATGAAATTGGGCTCCAGGGCCTGTGGGCTACATGATGCCCACTCCAATATAAGCAGAATAGCACATCCCTGTTAGAAATATTCTGATTCCAAGCCATGATTGAATACCAAGGTCCTTCCTTTCCAGTGCAAAATGTCAAAGGACTTTCCTTGCCAACGGGAGATGTCTGAGCTTCTGGATTTGCTCTCTCCAACCATGGCAGAAGGGTTTAGACAAGTGGATTTAGTCTGTTAAAGAGGCATGCTCTGGGTGTTGCTACGAGCAGCCTTTCAGTTTTCTGCTTTCTCATACCAATCCCACTGGAGCCAAGATCTCGCTGCCAGTATCTTCAGACAGCAGAAACTTGAGAAGTGGATTTTACTAGAAATGCCCTTTTTGGAAGGACCATATGGGACGAGGGCCAGAGTCCAGATGGTCTGTTAGGCTAGGGTGAAGAGCCTGTCAAGCTGTCTGTTCAGGCGATTTTGGGAACTGTGTTAGCGGCAGCAGTGGGGACGCTAGAGAAAGCAATCCTTATCGTCTGCATCTCAGCCTCCTGTCAGAGATGGCTTTTGTTCTTCTTTTCTGCCCCTGTTCATTACCGCACCCATCACCATTCTGCCACGCTAGTAATGCTGCTTCCACTATCTGTGCTGGGGTTGGGTTGCTGGGCTGAAACTGGAGAGGGCTTCTGTAATCACTCCTTGTTGCAATAAAGGGCCTCTCTATAGCAAACATTTTGTTTAACCCCTGGGTACAAATGCCCTCCACACCCACTGGAAAGTATTTGGTGCCATTTTGGTGTGATTTTTGACCCCTGGGGCTGCAGAAAGGGTCCTGAAGCCCCCATGTGGCCCATAGGCCAAACTTTGCCAACCCCTGCTTTAATGGTTGTGTAGATGAGGAAATGTCCACAGAGGTTGCTTGTCATGCAACCAGGCAGCAAGCAACACCTGAAATTCCTTTTTCTGTCATTGTGTGCCTTCAAGCTGGTTGTGACTTACAAAGACCCTAAGGTGGACCTGTCATGGCAAGCTTTGTTCAGGAGGTATCTGCCACTGCTTCCCTCTGAGGCTGAGAGCATGTGACAAGGACAACATGTAATTATACAATAGTACCTAGATAATATGGATGCTCAGTTCTTGTGTTTCTTTTCTCCCCAGCAAATGGAATGAGGTTCTCATCTCCAGGAACTTCCACAGTTAGATTTCTTATCAGTATGTGCAGGTCTTAAGCAGCATACAAAGACTAAAATAATATGCATTATGTTGCATTATGTATTTATTATTATAGAATTATGTGTTGTCTCTTTCATTTTAAACTCGCATTTATTCTTGTGTAGCCCCAAAAGGAGGCCATTGCATTATATGTAGGCTGGGATACGTAGGGCTCTTTTCGAAAATAAAAACCGCCACCCACTGAGTGCTTGGAGACAAGTCTCTCTTTTTTTAACTGTACACACCCGGTTGTTCCAACCTCCTGTTGGTAGACTTGACATTAAGACCTTTTGGAAAAAAAGAATGGGGAAGAGAAAAGGAGGAGGAAGAAGTGGTGTTGGGTTTGTCTTGCAGTATCTCACTGAAGCAACTGCGTATTAATTATAAATAAAAAAGAAACTGTGAAGCTTGTCAGAACTGACCCCTTCCCACTTTCAAGGAGATCTGAAACTTTCTTTATCGATCGTGCTGAAACTTTCTCTCATGTCCTCCCTGCTTCTGCTCTACCTTCCAAGAGAGATCACAACACCGGGTCGGCTTGGCAACTGAAAAGGCCTTCCCGCCTCCCTGGCACGTCTGAGGAACAAAGGAAGTGTCCAGCAACCAACTCAAATGCCTTCCGCCGCTTGGTCTTCACCTTGGTTTCCATGGCACTGGTAATGATTAAGGGGTGTTGAAACAGCGGGGGCCGGGACGGCAAAATTTAAGCAGCACCTTTCATCCCTTCTCCCGCCCCCCTCTTTCACCTTTCACACATGCAAGGAAAGTGTGGTCGATTTCAGTCAAAAGAGGAATATAGCCTATGGCCCAATTCCAAATCAGGTGGAACGTGGGAAGATGCGCGCGCACACACACACACACACGAACCCTCCTGGGTTCCTTATGCATGTGTAATTGTTGTGGCCAGAGATTAGAAAGTTAGAATAAAGTTAGCATAAAGGGATTCTTTGAGTTTGTTGTTGTTATACAAAAAGCAAAGAGGCCTAGGAACAGCCAACAGATGCAAGCTAGGAAAGGGACAAAAGTCTCAGGATGTTGGAGAGAGGATTTTATTCTTGAAAACAGTGCAATGCGTTTCAGCCTAGAATTTTTTGTGTGGCCTTCTTTGGAGGATGTTAAATTATGTATTTTAATAGTCTTCTAGTTCTTTTCTATGGTTTAATTACGTTTCAATTTTTGTGTTTGATGGGTTTTAGCTATGTCTTTTCATTGTAAGCTGTTTTCAGTCCCAAACTGGGAAAAAAGTGGGATATAAATAAAGATGATGATGATGATGATGATGATGATGATGATGACGATGATAGTCATAGAAAAAGGACCCTTGGATTGGTGCTTGAGATACCTGCTAAGAGATATGGAAAAAAAGATAACAGAAGAGGTTGCAAATTTCATCTTTTCTGCTATCAAAACTTGTAGGGCTCTATTACAGTTGAAAATATGACTGGGAGTAGATAATGGAAAAATAACATAGAATAAATTAAAATTAAATTAACATTAAATTTTAAATAAATAAATAAATAAATGGTAGAATAAAGAGAAGTTTGTATCGGTTATGCTTTAGTGCAATATTTCTGTTTTTTGTTCCCCGAACAGCTATGTGCATAAAAAATCCAGATGTGCCTGTCTGTCTGTCTGTCTGTCTGTCTGTTTGTTTTAAATTTATTTTTGTGTGTATGCAATTCTCTCCAACACACACAACTCACCTAGGGATGTAAGAATATTGGGCAAGAACTGCACAGAAATATTGGTTTTCTCAGCAGCAGCAGGAAAACTGAAAATTATTTGTCCTCACTGGCAAGGATGAAACAGTCAAATATTAACATTCCTACATTCCAACAGGAGAGCAATGTTGCTGAGATGAAGCACAGACGGTAGAAACCATCTCCAAGTGCATCACTTACAGACATCTGCCTGTCGCTTGGCTAATGGAGAGGCTTTAACACACGGAAGAAGGGAACGGAGAGATGCTACGCAGAGCCAAGATGTATGAGATGGGGTCTACGTGGTGCCGGTTGGATGAGAGAGAGCCCAGTCGTCATTAGATTCCTATTGCAAGAATTCATCTTGTTTTCTCTCCTTCTTCCTGTGGCCAATATATATTTGAGAGCATATCAATAGTACTTGGACAGGGTCTATTGTAGTGTCGGGTGGTGTGATATTAAATTACAGCTTTACTGCTAAAGTCAGCAGTTTCTTGGGTCAGGAGAGAGAGAGAAAGAGAGAATAAGAAGCAAGGTGGAGAAGCAGGGATGTCATAACTGGGGCATACATTGTTCAATGTGTCAAATGTCCAATGAGAATAGAAGACCACCAATAATAGTACAGCAATATTTAAAAAAAGATAAGTCACACATGAGAACCAGCATGGTGTAGTGGTTTGAGCACTGAACTATGATCCTGGAGACCTGGGTTTGATTCCCTGCTCAGCCATGGAAACCCACCAGGTGAACTTGGGTGTGTCACGTACTCTCAGCCCCAGAAAACCCTGCAATATGTTCACCTTAGGGTCACCATAAGTCAGAACTGACTTGAAGGCACACAACAACAAATATTTTATTAATGAATACCAACTAGGGCCTGAATCTATAGTTAACTCTGACCAGAGTATACTCCCCTGAATCAATTTACAGAAGTCAGTGGCTACCAAACTTTGGTCCTCCAACTGTTTTGGACTTTGACCCTCAGAATCCCTAGCCAGCTTGGCCAACAATCAAGAATTCTGGGACCTGAAGTCCAAAACACCTGGAAGCTTGGGAACCACTGATGTAAGTATCGTCTTACTGAGCTGCCATTGATTCAAGGAGTCAAGTGTACTCCGGATTGACAATGGCCTTTAGAACCAGAATTTGGAAAAGGATATGGAACTGGTGAAGAAATTATATTCAGAGCACTCAACATGCCCAAACAGACAACTAAGTGAGTAAAACCAGAACCCTCTATATGTATCTGCCCTCCTAAATTTGCCATTGAAGCCCCATGTAGGACTGGGGTAGCAATTTTAAAGTTCTCCAGATGTTGGTGATTTACAGGTCCAGCATTCCTTACCATTGACTCTACCTGCTACACTTGTTGGGGACCGCAGTCATATACCATCTGGAGGCCTGCATGACTCTCACCTCTGATGGAGGGGGGACACCTGTGTCATCTCAAACCTGGTGCCTCAAAATTCCAAGAAGGTGAAGAAAGTAGGTCCCAAAAGTAGCTCCCTATGCCATCCATTGGTCTTGAAGTCCTAAGTTTGGGAATCATCAATCATCTCAAGTGTCTGGTTGAGTGATTATTAAGTATGTGAAGTATGCTTATATGTTTGTGCTTGATAAGAAAGGATGTCTTTGCATTTGGGGCAAACTATAGAAGAAAAGGAGGACAAACATGAGGTTCTCCACTTTTTAGGGCTTCATTTGAGAAGAGGAAGGAACTTCAAAATGTGTTGTTTTTGCTGTGAGATCAACTTTGTCTTATGGCAACCCTATGAAGGAGAGACCTCCAACAGCCCTCGACATCAGCAGGAGTGGTAGACTCAGAGTTGTGGCTTCCTTGATTGACTCAGATCCATTTGTAAAACGGTTGTCTTCTTTTCCTACTGCCTCTTCCCTCCACTGAGCATTATTGTCTTTTCCAAGGAAAACACATCATCTCAGGCTACATCCAAAGTACAATAGCCTCAATTTACTCATTTTGGTTTCTACGGAGAGCTGAGGATTTATTTGCTCTTAGACCCATTTAGTTGTCGTTTTGGTAGTCTGTAATATCTGTAGACATCTCCTTCAGCACCACATTTCAAATGAATTGATGTCTTTCTACCACTTTCTTCACTCTTCTGAAAATTCAGATTTTTTTTTTCTGTGCAGGACGTTGGATCTGTTCTCCACTGAGTGTTCCATGAAGATGACAACATCATCATGTACTCTAAAGCAGTTCTTCTGTGGTCTCTTGGTTGAAAGAGACACATCTTTCTTACAATTTAGAGCTGATATTAAATAGGTTGGTAAAACAGGATGTTTCATTGAATGGTCATGATGTCTGGTGGTCCTTCCTCCTCCTCTTCCTTCTCCTCCTTCTTCTGTTAATCACAATTCAAGCCCCTTCAATATAGAGAAATAAATAGACAGGTAGATAATTTTCCTAGATTGGATCTCAATAATATTTCATTCCTACTGCTTGCCCTTAAAAAATAATAATAAAAAAATAGATTTTTTCGTCTCCCAGCTCAGTGGGTGATTTGTTTTGCGTTAATGCCTTTCATAACTCATACGTTGTGCCATTAAAAATTAATGCTCAACCCTGACATAAACAAATGAAATTTGTATTATTAATGTTTTACATAGGTAAGACTTTGTAATAACAGATTCATCAAAACAGACTGTTTTAATTAAAAGACTCCCTCCTTCCCTAAACTGATTTCAGACATTTATTTAGGGTGATGGTTAAAAAAAAAAAAATGACAGATGAGTGAGTGAAAGACGGGTCAGGAATAGAAATCCTGTTCTTTTTTCATTTGGATGTGTGAAATTGTTGCTGGGAATATTTAACTCCCACCCCCTCAATGAGTGCAGTTGAAGCTGCTGAAATCTGGGACAACAATGCTCACAGTCCTGTTAGCAGCTTTTATGTGCATGAATTTCTGTTTTGGAGAGGGCACTGGGGGATTTTGAATGGCCCAGGGGTGGGCTTAGCACAGCCTGTGGACTACATGTGGCCCTTGGGACCTACTTTTGTGGGCTGCAAAACCCCCACATCAACCCCCAAGTTTCCCAACCTGCAATTATTTTTAAAAAGGTGGTGTAGTTTTCAGAGAATTTCTGTCCAAAACCACACAGAAAGCCCCAAATGAAGAAAAACATGCAAAGTTAGCCCACTCAATACAACCTCACACTACCCCTAAACACCTCTGTTTTTCTCTGCAGTCCCTTTCAAAATGGTGACAGGAAGTGACACAGAGTCACTTCCTGACATCATTTTGAGAAGGGAAGGGCTGAAGAGGAAAATGGAGACTTTTAACCTTGTTCTTGTTGGAAAATTCTAGCATTGTCTCTCTCCCTTTCTTTTTGTTCTAGGACAAATGGGGCTTAGCTATCTCAACAGTTTCTTTTTCCTTTGTGTGTCAAAGCCCTTGGCCTTCCCACCTAAAGTCTCAACTCTTGCTTTTTGTGTTATTTAAATGCCTGGCTATGGTATTTGGGTGACCAGACCATGTGACTCAGGATAGACCCTGGGGTCATCAGCCTTACATGAAAGACTGCACTTCTCTATTTTTTTCCAGTGTGGCTTGTGTGACGGTGTGGCCTGGAGAGGTACATGGGGTAAGATGTCCAGATGCCCAGCAACCACAAGATGCTCCCTGGGATTTTTTGGTGGTTCTCCATCCAAGCACTTAGCACCATGATTACCTTTCAAAAATCGAATGAAATCTGGTACATTCGGGGAGAATGGAGAATCATACTTTCTTGCAAAGGATTCTGGGAGTTCTGCCTGGCCTTCTTTTCTTATCTATCAGATCTAACCATTAAACCCTTCTAGCCATGTCTGGTTCATTTCCAATGAGACTTTCACAGACACACAGCAAATAGCTTGCACAAACATGCGACAAAAAGATATTTGAAAGAAAATAAAACTCATCTCCATCCGCCGCTGCAGTGAAAATATCTCTGGAGAGGATGAACACAACATCTGTTTGGGCTAAAGCAGAACAGCTCCACTCCAAGAGTTCAGCGACTGGATTATAATGAAATTGTAAAACTTTTATGCCAGGATGATGCATCAAGATTATCTATAATCCCATACCAAAGGTTTTCTGAGGGGGTTGTAATATGGGGTGGATAAAGATGGGCGTCGGGAGACTTGATCTAGTTCCAAGGCAGCTTATGATCTGATCGTGTTTGGCCTTTAATAATATTTCTTAGTTCAACCTCCCTGCCGTGCCCAGGGAAATCTGGGTGGCTTAGTCTGCAGGAGGGCCTAGCCTTGATGCCAAGGAATTCATTCTAAGTGTGTGGACAATGGTCCCTGAAAGAGTGGCTGGGGGATATTGGGAGTTGTAGTACAAGAAAGTAACCTTGTTAAGATCTACTCCTTCCTTCCCAGGTCATGGCAAGGCAGCATTGCTCAAGTAGTGCTTCCTACCCTGGTTGAATCAGATAAACCTGTTGGCAAGTGAGCACAGAAAGAAAATAATATGGAAACAGAGAATGATGCACCATTTTGAGAGGGTCTGCAGAGGAAATGGAAGGCATTGGATCTTATAGTGGTGGGCCCATCCCACTGGGGAGGGTCTGGGCATGGATAATTGCCCCCCCTCTCTCAAGCAATTGCCCACCCATGCTATGCATGATGCAAAGCCAACAACTGTGACGATTTACCCTGAACTGCCTCTGAAAACAGGCCGCGCTGGCCAGTTCTGCCATCATCTCCTCCACCATTCCAGGAAAGCTGTTTCATTCTGATCCCAAACAAATAGAAGGCTTGACAAAGGCATTGGGCCAAACATAGATGCACTGACCTCAGCTGTGTTTTGCAACAGGGCTTTGAGGGCAAGAGTTGGGATGGCGCTGGGGGTGAGAGACAGAACAAGAGCATTTGGCTACTGTTGCACCCAGAAGGGGCACTGGCAAAGCAGGAACATTTGCTCAAGGTGAAGGATAGACATTGAAACCCGGGGCAAACAAGAGGAGGCCGTCCAAGTGCTGTAGGTGTGCCAAAGTTTCTCCCAACCCTCCTTTGACTTTCACATAAAAACATGGCCTCCTTTCAGGCTCCAGATCGGATTGTCAGAACTGATGCCTTCACAAGCTGTCAATTGTGTTAACATCAACACTGTTGGGGGAACGGCTGGCAGACAAGCAAGAGAAATATACGAAGGGAGGAAATGAGATGCCAGCTCTGAGTGTCATCCTCTATGATTTGGACAA